>CM031952.1:21192224-21927224 GCA_018749465.1 Paracanthobrama guichenoti | reverse complement strand
CCAACATTAATTGTGCACAAGAACTATTTAAAGGGGCGATTATGTAATCAAAATAATAAAAATTGGCCTGATTGTTTAAAGCAATAAACCCTTTTTAAAGACTGTTATAACACTATGCTTTGTGTTTTATTACCATGACATTATATTACAGAAAACTGGTAAACGCTGCTTCATATGTTTTTCTGATATAGCTGAGGGAGTGACATCAAATTTGACAAATTTTCTTATCTCACCAACATAATCAATCTTTCAGTATTTTTCCCCATTTTGTACGGAGTCATAGAAACTAGGGGTGTAACGGTTCTTGTTAAAAAAATCGAACCGTACCATTCTCCACTCACGGTTCGGCACGCACTTGCACCGCGTTTCATCTCACATCTGATGAAGCATCTATAATATGTTTTGTTGAAAATAACAATGTGTAAAACAGACAGAGTTAGGCTAATGCAATTTTCTGTCGATGGATACACATTCTGATTTCCCAATACATTACAGCAGCGATGATCAAAATACATTGACAAAACAGTCACTCTTGCGTGGGACTGTACATGCCAAACTACTGCGCATGTGTGAAACACGTCCACCGAGTGGACCCCAGCATACACTTTCAGTAGTATAAATACAAGTAGTCCGCGTCCGTGCTGTCCGTGTATGTGTCCGAATTGGAGTATAACTGAGGCTTGAGAAGATTTGTGTGTGCAGTGCGCACTTATCTAAAGTGTGCACATGGCGTGTCGCAGATAACATGCAAATATTGAGTTCTCTTACAAGTATTGCACTTGAACGGACACATTCACACAAAATTATCTCAACATCTCAACATGCCCATATTAGCGAGTATCCTAGCAAGGTTATGTCTTAAGTAAAATGTAAACAGTCGAGAAAGACGTGTTCATGTGTAGTATGTACTCTTTTCGTGCATTATTTCTTAAAGGGAAATGAGCCTTTTCCTGCTGTCTGTGTTTTTAATGTTAATCAAACAACAAATGACAAAGAAATCTCACTGCTCTTGACTGAATAGCTTTTGTAACTACAATAATGATTGATCTTTATTTAATTTATACGGTGAAGATTATAATATGTAATGTTATGTTATATTTGATTAGTTTATTCTATACCTGAAAACTACTGTTAGATACCTGAAAACCTGAAAAGCACTGTTTATTTTCGTCTTTGCTCTATTGTATGTATTTGTGCTGTTGCTTGTAGTTTGATTATATGTTCTTATTTTCTTTATTTTTATTTAACAGTTTAACTAATAACTAATTTCCTGAACATAGCACATACCAAACCGTACTGAAACTCTAACCCTAAAACTGTGATAAAAACCAAACTGTGAGTAAATTGAATCATTACACCCCTAATAGAAACGCTATCTTTTATTTTTTTAGCAAATGGGAATGCAAAATGTAATAAATTATATATAATTACATAAGTTTACCCAACTATGATGACTTCTGCTTCTGAGAACCCCAGAAATGTGAAAAGGGTCCATTGTTGCTGAAAGACTATACAGAGAACATGACTGTATTTATGTTACAGGAGATCTTGGCTGCAAACAGTATTCCAAGGATTTGCTTTCTCCTTCCTCAACTTCCAATTTTAGAAAACTGCAGCTGAAATTACATCACCTTTCAAATAAACTTGACTCAAGTGTCAATCCTCTCTAATTCTCTCTCCTCATTCTTTTCTGCTGACCTAGTCTATTGCCCAGGAAGATGGTTGAAATAGCTCAATGTGCTTTATAGAGAAGGAGAGCGATGCATCTAATGTGAGACAAATATGAGTAGCAATATGAGTAATTTTTTTATAGATAGATAGATAGATAGATAGATCAAATCTAAGCTAACACCGTCCCACTTTGCTGGTAAAAATGTGGCTTGATTAAAGTTTAATGGCCCTGAGACCCTTCAATTAGTGAGTTTGGCTCATACATTAAAATAATGACTCTAATGAGGAGAGTAATGACGACTTTATTATGCACATGGAGAGGAGATTAAAACTGCTTTATCAGCCATTATGTGTCACTGAGCCTGCTAAAATAAGATGAAAAATAAGGTCAAAGAAAGTGTAATGAACAACGTGTTAATATTTAGCACCTCTGCAGGTCATATTATTACTATTACTACTTTTTTTATTATTTTTGACATTTATTTTGTAGGGTGCATATTATTTTTAAATAATTATTATAAAATGTGTTTGTGTGTATATATTTCTAAAGATTCATGTGACACAGAAGACTGGAGTAATGGGTGCTGAAAATTAAACTCCTGTCATCACAGGAATAAAATAAATGTTAAAATATATTAAAATAGAAAACAGCTTAGTAACATTGTATAAAATTGCAATAATATTATACAATGTTATTGTTTTTTTTAATTATTTTTTTTTATTAGGTTTACACACACACACACACACACACACACACACACACACACACACACACACACACACACACACACACACACACACACACACACACACAGGAGTGTGTTTATGGGAATTTTTGACCATTCTTCTAGAAGCGAATTTGTGAGGTGACGCACTAATGTTGAACAAAAAGGTGTCCTCCCAAAGGTGTTCTATCGGCTTAAGGTCAGGACTCTGTGCAGGCCAGTCAAGTTCCTCCTCACCAAACTCGCTCATCCATGTCTTTATGGACCTTGCTTTGTGCACTGGTATGCAGTCATGTTGGAACAGGAAAGGGCAATCCACAAACTGTTCCCACAAAGTTAGGAGCATGCAATTGTCCAAAATGTATTGGTATGCTGAAGCATTAAGAGTTCTTTTCACTGGAAATAAGGGGCCAAGCCCAACCCCTGAAAAACAACCCCAGACCATAATCCCCCCTCCACCAAACTTTACACTTGGCACAATGCAGTCAGGCAAGTACCATTTCTCCTGGCAACTGCCAAATCCAGACTCATCCATCGGATTGCCAGACAGAGAAGCGTGATTCATCACTCCAGATAACACGTCTCCACTACTCTAGAGTCCAGCGGTGGCGTGCTTTACACCACTGCATCCAACGCTTTGCATTGCACTTGGTGATGTAAGGCTTGGATGCAGCTGCTCGGCCATGGAAACCCATTCCATGAAGCTCTCTACACACTGCTCTCTACGCACTGTTCTGTGCCTCAGCATGCGCGGTCATGCGGACATGGCAATTTTGAACAAAAGCAACTAAGCCAAGTGGTTGGCCACATAAAATCACAGAGCAGGGTCACTGGCCAACCACTTGGCTGAGTTGCTTTTTTTCCCAATTGCTTCCACTTTGTTATGATACCACACTTTGAGCGTGGAATACTTAGTAGTGAGGAAATTTCACGAATGGACTTATTGCACAGTTGGCAACCTATCATGGTACCACGCTTGAGAGCGACCCATTTTTACACAAATGTTTGTAGAAGCAGTCTGCTTGCCTAGGTGCTTGATTTTATACACTTGTGGTCATGGAAGTGATTGGAACACCGACACACACACACACACACACACACATACACACACACACACACATATAGGTCAGGCATAACATTATGACTAATTTTGTGTTGGTCCCCCCTTTTGCTGCCAAAACAGCACTTTTTATATATCGCACACACACAGACACTATAGTTCATACTGTGGTCATCTCATTCCTATCTATTTGCTCATTTATCAGCAAATATGACATTTCTTCCGCTCTGTGTATGACCATGGCATCGCAGGCCCAGATGGAGAAACCTCAACTGATGCATTATGGTCATAGTTATTGATTGCAGTCAGTCATTTGATATGTTAGTTCAGCTGCAAAAATTGAACACTTGCTTAAAGGAACAGTTCACCCCAAAATAATAAGTTGTGTTATCATTTACTCTCTCTCTCTCTTGCATTATATCAATTATTCATGTACAATTTGTTTCTCTTACATGGGACACAAAATCTGAAAATCTTGCCAAAATAATTTTTTTGTACAGTATGACAGTGACAAAAAAACAACAACAAAAAAACACCATAGAACATCATACAGGTTTGGAACAATACAAAGGTCAGTAAATGATGACAGACTTTTCAGATTCTATTACATTCTACCCTGTACATGATTTATCAGGGTTCTGTAAGTCATATGCAAACATCTTAATAGTTGGATCCTGTTTTCTTCAGTCAGTTTTTCTATGAAAAATATTTTAGGGTGGCGATAGCTCTTTAACGGCCTCTTTCGCTCTCTGCCTGTCATGACCTTGGTTATAAATTTCTGTTTGATTGACAGTGGAGCGCTGTGCTTGGTAGGACAGCTCACTCATCTCCCCAGCAGCTTTGCCGACAGTTTGAGAAACTGAAATCAGCAAAACACACTCTTACACACATATATCTGACAATATCTCTTGCACAGCTTCGCTGTCAGTCAGAACGAGAGGTTTCTCTCAGTCAGGCTCTTTCATGAGTCAGTATATCATAAAACCTGCATGCAGACAGTTCACATAATCAGGTCTGGTTACCTGATGGAATTACATGGTGGAAACCAGCTGTGGAAAACTGGCCAAATGATACACACAAACACACATGCAGACAAGATGCACAGCAGGATGCTTCAATGATCTGTGATAAGAGACGTGATAGATGGCTATTCATTATCAAGAAAATCATACGTTTTTATTCAAAGAACAAATTGAAAGATGCAATTTATTTTTTTTTGGCCACATAGTAGCCCCAAGAGTCACGCACTTAAAATATTTGTATATTATTATCTTTAGATAATAACATAGCAAACCAAGAGACATTTTAAAGAAGGCAAAGTACACTTTCTAAAATAAAGTGTACTTTTAGTAAGTGTACCAAAATATTTAATAAAAGGATATTTATATAGTTTAAAAATTCTGAAAAACAATCTAGACACTTTATGGTTGTTAAACTATATATATATATATATATATATATATATATATATATATATATATATATATATGCACTTATTACTTCATGCATCTTCATGCATGATCATTAAAAGTCAAAATACCCTCCAAGAGGCATTCGAGACTGATAGCAATTCAATAGCTAAGTGTAGGATTCAGGTCTGTTTAACACATTAACACTTTTAAATTCACTCTAGAAAATTCTAAAAATGTCCCCACAATTAGCAGGAATATAAATTAAAAAGAAAAACGAATAAGTAAAATAAAAATAATAATATATATATTATATATATATATATATATATATATATATATATATATATATATATATATATATATATATATGATTAAATTGTCATATCTGTCATAATTTATTCCCACATGGTTTTATATTTTATCTAATGCAGTGAAATTAATTAAAAAATTCAAGTGTGGCTTCAGTGTTCACATATGTTTGGGGCTCTTATGTTGTTTAAATCATATAAGTGTAGACTTGCGCTTTAAGCATTGCATACTGTGATAGAGGACACACTGTATATTGCTCCGGTGAGCGTTTGAGCTTTAATCCATGTAGACAATGTCAAAATGAATATAAATGCCCGAGGAGACAGATAAATCCACCTGATATTAAGTCAGGTGGTCATTACTGCTGCAACAGAAGCCACTGCACTGCAATCAAATGAGTGGGAGATATATGTGCAAATCTGCTCAGGTCAGCCATGACATGTCACATGATCTTCAGAGAATGGCAACAAGCATTAGCCTTCCAGAATGCTGAGCTAACGCTAAGTTAATGATGCATAATGTAAACAAAGAATGCCGCCATCCTAGATCAACATTCCTGTACAAAAAAAAAAAAAAACTTATTTTACATTTTTTTTTTTTAAACATTTTTATTTTCAAACATATTTTGCAAGGTCAAGACCTTTTCTATTAATATTATTAATATTTGACTGATCATAATCATGATGTTTTTGAGTTTTACCATTTGACAACCTGAACTGAAATTATCTGAGACATGACACAAATTTGTTTTTCAAATAATAGAACCATTTATAAATAAAACAAAACTGTTTTATTATTTTTAAAATTAAATAATAATGAAAGATAATGCCAAATTCAAGACTTTGACCCTTTTAAATTAATAACTAATTTTAATCAAGTCATTATAGAAGTACATTCAAGGCACTGTCTGTAAAAACAGAAATAGAAAAAAATATATATTTTTAATAGAAATTAATAGATCTGTGTTACAATTCCCATCTGTTTCTAGTTTTGTGTTGAAGGACTCTTATGTTGAAGTGTATTCTCTTTTCCCATTGCTCCACTTCCTGTGTTTAGTTCCTGTTTGCTTTTGTTTCCATTGCTACCTTGTTTGTTGCCATAGTGATTCATTACTCACACTTGTTCCTTGCCTCATGTTATCTTGTTTATATGAGTCAAAAATCTGCTAAGGCATAATAATGGAACAACTGTTAAAAAGTGATTTCAACTATTAGTTACAACAGTATCTGCATGGGTTTAAATATATATATATATATATATAATTTTATTTTTTGTTATAAGAGACTATAAGAAACAATAAAAACATCTACGTGCATCAAAACCACTCTTTTCCTGGTAAAATTCCATATTGAGCTACACAAAAAGCATTTGGAATGTCTCACGTTTTATAATTTTTATATATTCACCCCTTTACGCATGTTATGTCTGCCAAAAAATTTGAAAATTAGAACTAAAACACATTGACATAACACACTCATGGGCATCAATCACTTCACTTAATACTTGCCGGTTAAGAAATAAATAATTATTACCTTACAATCCTTCTGTTTTTAAACCCACATCATTTGAATATCACAACATTGATATCTGTCAAAAAATAACATGCACAATACAAGAAGCAGAGGTCCAGTACACACATTTCCTGGTAAACCCACACTACTGGATGTTTTGAATCGCTTTCTGAGAAGAGGGAGAAAATGGCGGCATGAGGGCTTCAACGCATAGAAATAATAAATAGTATGTATTTATTATGTCTACGCTTTAACATGCTGTCAAAGACAAGTGTGCCACACAAGTCCTAAAAAATTAAG
Source organism: Paracanthobrama guichenoti (assembly GCA_018749465.1). NCBI lineage: Eukaryota > Metazoa > Chordata > Actinopteri > Cypriniformes > Gobionidae > Paracanthobrama > Paracanthobrama guichenoti. The sequence goes on along the minus strand of CM031952.1, from coordinate 21,920,236 downwards.
CCAAATTGTTTTGATCGCCCCCAGGTGGCTGGTAAACCCCATCCTCTCGGAGGTTAACTAAACAATCAAATAACACTTCAATAATAAATTTTTTTCAAAGAAAGTGTTAGTTTTCTTTTTTTTTTTTTTATATATATATATATATGTTTGGTTTTAGTTATTTGATGCTATAAAAAAAAAACAGGGGATGTGACATCTTGATTGACAGCTTTTCTGAGCGAACAGACTTTTTACGGGAAAAGACTGGAGCTTTCATTTTAATTTCTACATTTACATAACTGTTTATTTCACACCGACATAATGAGATGTTCTCTAGTAAACTGTACAAACCGATTCTGTGGGAGTGTGGGTGGGGCCTTGTTACCGCGTCTCCGCTTCATGCTTCTGCGCAGACTCAGGTCCCGATCAGTGCCATATTGGGAAATTGGTGGCTTCACTTTTCTACAATGGCCCTGTCCCAAATTACACACTTCATATGCACTTTCGGTATTCACGAAACCTTAGGGTGTTTGTCATTTTAGGATTTAGAAGGGTGCTTGCGAGCACCCCCTTTGTGGTCGAAATGCACCCTTCGATGCGCACTTTTGCTGAGCATTGAGGTGTGAGCTCCGCAGCAGACTTCTTCCCAACAGTCAAAGCGGCATTACATCACAAAAGTACAGACTCGTAGGAAGACTGCACGTGTTTAGGGTGCCATTTGGGATAGGGCCAATGAAAGAATGAAGTTGCGCCGTCCATCTTTTTTTACAGTCTATGATCAGAGATAATAATGTTTACTTTACTCACTAAAATCTAGTTGGAATAATCAGGGAACTGAGTGGAATACTTCACACTGCATGCTAAAGAAAATAAATGCCAATCCAACTAAAAAAACTTCACCAGGTTAGTGAAAATCATCTTGGTTTTGACTGACATTTTTTATGCACGAATTACGCATTCTGATTTTGACATTCCTGATTTGATCATTTTCAATTATTTTCTATTTTTAACTGATTTTTTTTTATATATATAATTTTGGCAATAGAAGAACTGATTTTTATAAAAAATTGTTTGAATACCATCTTCTCAGTTATTTAAAAGATGAATCAAAGTTTGATAAAATGTTGTTTAATTTTCCAATTTAAAGATAATAAATTTTTACATGATTTGTTACATTTAATAAGCCCTTAGCAGATTTGGATTCATATATAGCCCTGTTTCTCTTGCTAGCTCTGTTACTTTGACGATGTTTGCTGTAGATGGTGTGTGTCTGAGTTCCTTGCGCTCTGTGTTCCATTGTTATTGCTTTTTGTTTGTTTGTTCAATAACCTGCCATCTCTTCAGCTCCCTGCTTCATTACAATCCAGAAAAAGAGTAAAATGCCATGTACCCATAAACATGATGTACTATATATGCACTGCTCCAAAAAAAATAAATAAGGGAACATTTAAATCACACACTGGATCTCAAGTAACAAAATATTCCATTTTAAAATCTTTATTTATATACATTCTATAATTTAAGAACAAAATTATATGACAAAATCATCAACACACTGAGGACTGGATTCAAAATCATACCAAAAATGGTTACAGGCTGATCCAACTTGCATGCAGTTCATCATAGCAACTCAAAATTTAAGTCAGAAGTACCGGTACCTAGCAGCAGAAAGGGAACCAGTGGCTAGCACGTGGAGGTCTGTGGGACTCTCCAAGGATATTCCTCCCCAGACCGTTACTGACCCACCGCCAAACTGATTATGCTGGATGATGTTGCATGCAGCATAACATTCCCCACGACATCTCCAGACTCTTTCATGTCTGTCACGTGCTCAGTGTGAACCTGCTCTCATCTGTGAAGAGAACGCGGCACCAGTGGCAAACTTGCCAATTCTGGTGTTCTCTGCCAAATGCCAATCGAGCTGCACGGTGCTGAGCTGTGAGCACAGGTCCCACTAGAGGATGCCCTCATGCCACCCTCATGAAGTCTGTTTCTGACAGTTTGGTCAGAAACATGCACACCAGTTTCCTGCTGGAGGTTATTTTGTAGGGCTCTGGCAGTGCCCCTCCATGCACAAAGGAGCAGATACCAGTCCTGCTGCTGGGCTGTTGCCCTTCTACATCCCTGTCCAACTCTCCTTGTATAACGTTCTGTCTCCTGGTATCCCCTCCATGCTCTTGAAACTCCATGAATGGATGTGCAGTATCCTTAATTTTTTTAGCAGTATATATGCATCACAGCACTGTACATGAAAGTATTTAATTCTTATTTGCTGTATTGATAAGGTACTTCAGATAAGCCCTTGAAGCTTATGATTAATCTCCCAAGGTGTTAAATGTTAATCCCATCCCATAAAAATATCATGAACATGCCCTTAAGCATAAAAAGTTATTTCTTACATGGAGGTCACATATCTAGCCATGCTGATTATCTGCCTGCTGTGAGTCTGAACGGCCCTGAATGTCAACATGAGGTTACACACACATAGTTCCTGCTCTCCTGAGATATATAATCACATTATCCCCTGACTGTTAAACAGATTTACCGACGCAACGACCTTGACCAGAGGCTCAAACCAACCACTGGAATATCATGCTTCAAAACAGCATTTCCAAAAACCTCACACAGGCTGGTGGTTGTAAGAGTAATGAAAGTGCTAAATCTACTTGCTTGGATTCCCCTTTACCAGTTGTTTTGAAGGAGAAATATAGAGAAGAAGGTTTAATACCTTGTGAGCATTGAGACCATCCCATGGGTTACATTCTAGTTGTGTGAGAGCCCATTAGCAACATAAAATGTCAATGGCATCAATGGCCTTTACTGGATTATTGAACCGACGCACTGAGATGAGCAGGTGGGCGAAGACTTATTTACTGTTTGCCTAATATCTCATTTTAAATATACATCCGGCCGCTTCATGTTAGGTGATACATTTCTTCTAACACATCTAACGGGATCCCACTCTATTGGCCTGAGAGCAATATGATAAACGAAATGTTTTAAGAGGTTCTCCTGCACTCCAATTATTTTTAGACTAAAGAAAATGAAATACGCAAGAGCACAGGATTCTACTTTTTCTGTTTTGGTGTTTCTTGAGGGATACAATGATGCAAGGGTACAATATGAATTACAATAAGCCCTTTATAATGCTAACTATCATGCTAAACTGGAATATGGAGTACAACCATACCCTAAAAAGGGATGCATTAGGTTTTATTGACTGAGTATTGACACACAGAGCTGTGCCTCATAAGCATGGTTGTATTTCCTCACTATTGTTAAAGATCGCCATCTAGAGGTATGAAAGGTACTGAAATCAGGCCTAAAAAGTGGTGTTTGCAAACTATGATAACTTTTTCTCATACCTAAGGCAAGGGATTTAATGACAGACTTAAATAGTGTCAGATTAATGACAGTAGACAGATTTCTACTTAGCCTGGCAACGTTTTCAATGGGCCCAACAGCATAATTCAAATTAATGTTATAATTACATATAAGCCTTGTCCCAGACTAAAATGCATGTTTGAGCTGTTTTAACTGAAAGCAACTTGGATTGACATGTCTTAAAAGTGTCAGTGTCCTTGTCTTGTCTCAAGATGCACAGCCATCATTTTTTTCTAAGGCACATTTTTAAAAGCTACTTAAAGGATTTAGTTCACCCAAAAATGAAAATTCTGTCATTAATTGCTCACCCTCCTGTCGTTCCAAACCTGTAAGACTTTGTTCATCTTCGGAACGCAAATTAAAATCTTTTGATGAAATCTAAAAACTCTCTCCATAGACAGCCTACTCCACTGCAACTTTGACACTTAAAAAATTCATCTAAATTAAGTGGTTTAATCCAAATGTTCTGAAGAGACTTGATCGCTTTTTATGAAGAACAGATTTAGTTTAGGCGTTTACTCACATATCAGCGAACATAAACAGAAGCTCAACTAAACATGAATGACGCAAGAGAACAAACTTGCTGCAGTTAGACGTAACACATGAGAATTAACCTCATTGGTCACACAGCCCGTTTGAGCTTCAGCAAGAGGTTTGTTCTTGCGCATCATTCAAGTTTGGTTGAGCTTCTCTTTATGTTCTCAGATTTAATCAAATCTTCATTTACGTTCCGAAGATTAACTAAAGTCCTTACGGGTTTGGAATGACATGAGGGTGAGTAATTAATGACATTAGGTGAACTAACCCTTTAAAATGTCCTAATTAAACTATTAATTAAATGATTAATCCTGGCTTAATTTAAACCTTATTTGTGAAACTGGACCTTATAGTCTTACTTTTTACTTTTAAATGTAGGGGCACCAAGAACTCCAATAAAGTAGCACATCGCATGTTAATTCATGACTTTTAATACTACTGCACATATATCTGAAAAGAAAGAAAGAACAAAAAAAACACTTCAAAAGCATTACGTGTTGTTTTAAATACCATTCAGTTTCAGTCATTTTTTCCTCAGCAGTCCTTGTAGACAGTGTTCCATTTCATGTAGTTCCTGTAGTTCTTCACAGTGAGGGCCACAGTGGAGAGAGAGGAGCTTATTGGCCTTGGGAATCATAGAGAGAGCCGCATCACAGTCTTTCCTGTCAAAGGAAAGAGGAGAAGAACTGTTCATGAACAGTGCAAACTGTGTGATCATAAAAGTATAAGAAATCTCATCAGACAGAGTTTCACAAGTTGAGCTCTTACGCGTTAAAATGTAGCTGTGCTAATTTAAAGAGCTGTCGTGCCAGCTCAATGCTGTCCTCTCCGAATTGGGCCTGAACAGCAACAATGCTGCGCTTTAGATGGGATGCAGCCAGCCTCCATTCACCTGTCAGTAAAATAATCATAAAATCATACTACACTCTACACTAGTATGAATTTAGATGTTACTTAATTAATTTGTCAAAAGGCAATGCAAAACTGCTATACAGTATTTATATAGCTTACAATCTTATTGTTGTACCTTTAGGGGTACAACAATAAACAATACAAATTTAGCAATTTTTTTCTGTGTTAGGAGCATATGACATATCAGGCTGTTGTTATCACCTGTGGTGGCGTACGCACGAGCTGTTGCATCCGCTAGCTCTCCTTGGAGAGGGTGAGTCTCTGTTAAGATGCTGTTTGCCTGAGAAGAAGCTGATTTTAGGATCTGTAGAGCTTTGTCTGCAAGACATGGATACATATTATGAATATTTATGGATATCTAACACATATACTGTACAGAACGGTTTGTGATTCATAATTAGGTAGTACCTAATCTGTCTCTCTCCATGATATGTAAGGCTTCATCCAAAAGACACTGTAAACCCTGAAGTCTGTTCTGTACATCGGCACTGGTGATCTCATGACCACAGGATGGCATAGAGCACATGTACCTATCCACACGGGACTGAAATGTACAGCAGCAAATGCATTTAAAGTCAAAGATTCAGTGTCTGGGTGATAGACAAACACACACACACACACACACTATATGTTATATCAACAATCCCTCAAATTAGTTTTTTTTTTTTTTTTTTTTTTCTCATTGTAAAAACTTCAAATGTGATCATGATTTGCATATGCCAGGCGGTGCACAAGAGAGTACCAGCACTTTTTCTTACTTCAAAAACTGAGATACACACAATGAACCACCTAAATCAGTTGTACTTCTCTGCAATTGTTTACCTGAAGAGGCTTTTCACATTTCACACACTTCAGTCCTGGTGCATTCTGGCTTCCTTCTAATAGGTCTGTCTGACAGGCTTGACAGTTACAATGGAAAAAGTACTGCTCCAGCAGGTGGCGCTGACGCTCCTTCACCTCCATTCTGCTACAGTGCGGGCCTGTGAAGAAATTATGATATTTATAAAAATAAAAAAAATTCAAACCAACCAACCAACTAAAACTGAATTCACAGGTTTTACCATAACAGTGCAGAATCTCCTGCCCTGCAGTAAGATCTTTTGAAGCGCGTATAGTGACCGTCACACCATAGTGAGATCTCCTGGGATGGTCGGTGTGACTTTCGGAACAACCAAATTGACTGAGTGGGTCAGTCTGAAAGCCTACGGTAAAGGAGATGCTTGTGTTTGGAATGCAGGAGTGGTTAAGCAGGCTGAGCACAGGAAAAATTGCTGTGGCAATTCGGATTTCACTACTGGACTGAACAGCCATACCACTTTCTTCTGTAAGAAAAGGGTAAAATCAACAATCTTTAAATTTAAGAATCAAATGTATTAATTGGCAGTTTGTGCTTAAGCATGAGAGTTCTGTCAAACCTTTGACCCTAACAGCAGTGACTGCTTGAGCGTTACACCTGAGCTGCATCATGTGTCTCAGAGCTGTGGCTCCCAGCATGCTCATCTTAGGCTGCCAGATTCCACTAAATCCTTCATCTTTGCAAGACGCCCACATGTCTGGTGGGGGTCCACCTTGCAGCCTCCTATAAAGCATTGCCATGGTGATCGCCAGTAAGAAGCGCGAGCTGGGTGAGTGTTGTGCCACATGTGGTAAAAGGCTGTAGATGCCCATGTACGAGTTGCCATGATAAAAGTCTATATGGTCTGAACCTTCTCTACAGTGGCCTCCAAGACTCAACTGGACTGGAAAATCACTTTTATAAGAGCTACATGTCACACGGTCTTCTTGTGACAAGTCTGAAGAGTTTTCCTTCACCCTTTGGACCTCATTTTGTCCAGCTTTCAGGGCCACTCTTAGTGCAAGATGTCCCAAAACCCCAATGGCCAACAGATCTGCTCCAATTGGGCACTCCCATTGGTGCCAGCGCTCCCAAGCATCTTTACGACAGCTCTCTCCACAGTATCGTGTATAACTACAGTTTGGACAAGGCACAAAGCTCAATGATTGGCTCAGGCAGTGGTGACAGTGTCTGTCTTCAGTATCAAAAGTCTTTCCTTTGTTTTTGGTATCTGTATTGAGTTTGTTACTTGGTATGAGTACGTAACAGAAAGCCTCATCCTCCAGCACTACCTCGCCAGCTGGTTTATTTTCTGTGGCTAATATGTGGCGACCTTTCTCTGGACTGAAATAAACTGACACACCATGTGAAATACAAGTTGTAGAAATTCTGCTTTTCTGGCATGGTGGTGTTTGATGATTTGTGGTTGGCGTGTTGGATTTTTCAGGTATTCTAAGCTGATTCAGGCATGCAGCCTGTCTAGTTCTCAGTTTGTCTTGCAGGTGGCTTGGGTAACCAGCCTCCAAAGAACGTTGAATATCCTCAAGACATTCCTGAAGAAAGAAAAAAAAAAAAAAGATAAAATCACTGACAAAAACTAATTTATGTCAGTGTTGCACAACGATCTGGCATGTTCTTATTTGAATGCTTCCTAAAACAAAAATTTTAATAAATCAATTATGTTTCAAAAAGCATAAGACGCAACTCTTACTCTATAGAGGCCATGGTAAAAGAGGGCTGCAGAACGGTTAGCATAGCACAAGGATAACTCTTCTGTATTCTTGTCAGCATTGCAAACACCCTGAAACATCAGAGAGAATGGGAATATATCATGATCACAGTACAACCTTCTATTTGAGTGTAACTTCAACACTGAGCTCAAACCATCATGAAAAGCTTTCTAAACCACAGTGACTAACTTTATTCACAATTTGTTCTAGGACTTAACGGATTCTTAAAGATGGATTGCTCACTGTCAGATTGTGTTTCTTATATAAGGAGGTTCTAATATGTATCAGCCTTATACTTGGTTAAGATTTTCCATTAAATGTAATCATTTATTTAGCAGTCGCTTTTATCCAAAGCGACTTGGAAATGCGGAGAGCAATAGAAGCAATACAACCAACAATAGGGAAACAACAGAGTAGTGCAGTATGACGTCACTTTGTAGGCCAACCGGCAGTTAGCAACACACTGATTCCCTTGATAAAAACCTCAATAGGATTTTCCCTTAGGCTTTTGAATTATCGCAAAAAAACAAGCTCTGTGATCAACAAAAGTGTACGATACTTACACGTTTTGTCCATCAAGATAATTATCACAGATGAACACAACTTTTATGAATTTTGAAGCCTAAATTCAGTCACCAGAAGTAAAAGGCTAAAGGTAGGCTATAAACGGACTACACCAAGGTCCTGATCACTAAGCACTAGGCATTTTATACCTGCACTGACTTAAATCTGAAATTGCACTATTGTTATTATTGTTTGCACTATTTGCCATCGCCACTTTACCTCCATAATTCACCTTATCCATCTTTTTTTTTAAATCTTTCTTCTGTTGTTGTTACTGTTAAACTTTTGTTGTTATTGTTTTTGTTGTTGTTAGGCACCTAGGGTCTGAGAGTCATAGAATTTCAATTCTCTGTATGTATGTACTGTATGTATGTATGGCAGAATTGACAATAAAGCTGACTTTGACTTGACTTGACTTTGACTAAGCTTCCGACAACTCTTTCAGTTTTTATCTCAAAACATTTTCCCAGAACATTTGAGTTACAATAGTTTATAAGAGCATTATTATAGCATAATGAGGCTGTAAAAGCAGACTGAGTTTACCTTGTCGGGTGAGATGACGTTTAATCTCCCCAACAGCCTCTGTAGTCCCAACATCAGTATTACCCCACTCATGATTTTTTTTTTAAGCTGTTATATGTCTTGAAAAGGCAGTTGCTAAAAAGTGGCTACTTGTTAGCAACTGCCTTTTTCAAGACACATAACGAGTGGGGTAATACTGATGTTTTTCTATGCCGTAGAAAAAAACGTGAAAGTGTCTTGAGCTTGTGTCCACCACAGACCTTATTTCAGCCATTTAACCAAAACCCCATTTAAAAAACCTATTGACTTTGGGACAAGGGAGCTGGAAGTGCTAAAATGTTAACTCGCTTCTGCGTTTTGGCCTACAAAGTGATCTCATACCTGCACCACTATATATGCCATAAGTTAGTTTAGCACAGTGTCAGTACACGTAGCACAGTTTTTTTTATTTATTATTTTTTTAAGTAGATATATAGAATAGTAAGTGTTAGTATTAATTAATTGTGTCAAATGTTGACAAAAAAAGATGCGTCTTCATCGGTTTCTTGAAAATGGCTAAAGATTCAGCAGCTCAGGTTGAGTTAGGCAGATCATTCAGGAAGGTCAGGCAGATAAAGGTCTGTGAAAGTGATTTTGTGCCTTTTTGGGATTTGAACCTCCTCATACAGAGAGTTGTAATTCGACAACTCTTTTCAGCTCTTTAAATAATAATAAAAAATAAATAAAAATAAATAAATGCACATTTGAGCTGCAAGAATGTACAAGACTGATAAAGTTTACTCATTGAAATCAGATTATTTACACATACATATATATATATATATATATACACACACACATATACATACATATATATATATATATATATATATATATATATATATATATATATATATATATATATATATATATATATATATATATATATATATATATATAAACAGTTGAATCCCCAATATGGTGCACAAGAAGAAAGTCTGATAATTTGCAGTTTATAGTTAAAATATTACTGTATATCAAATATAATGTTACATAGCAATAATTTATTTTTCCAATTAATCCATTTTATAAAGATATTGACCTTGATAGTACTTGGTAACAACAAGAACATAAGTTGTTTTTCCGCCAAACCCAACCATCACCAATCATAATCATAATCTGTTATTAAACAGGTTTCCCTGAACCACTCCTGTTCCCTCATTGGTCAAACAAGCACATAACCCCGCCTCAAACTCACAGCATTGGTTGAGCCACTGTTGGCGTGTCAAAAACTCGGACTTGGAAACGTGGATTATGTAGAATCAATATGAATAAAGCAGGAATATAGTGTTTTAATCATACACACACACACACACACACACACACACACACACAAACAAACACACACAAAGAAATATATATATATATATCACACATTAAATTTATTGAAGTAGGGGAAAGCGGGGCACAACCTAACGTGGGGTTAGTTTTAACACACGTGGTTTAAAACTTTCCACACATGCCAGGATGGAAACTTACTGTATTTACTAGTTGCCATATCAACAATACTTAGAGAAAAAAAATGCGGCAAAATTAAAAAAATCTTTGGAAGATATCACTGAACATTTATGTAACCGTAGCAAAAGTAAATTTCTTAGTTAAGTTTATTTTTCATCTCTGTCTATACTTGTGAATTCTTTTGAGAAACCACGAGAAAAAGGTGAATAATGACTGAGAGTCAATGTTCAGAAATTATTCATTATTGTTATTGTGTTTTTAACTATGCTGTATAGCTGTATGTAGCGATGTGTTTGTTGTCAAACTCAAAAATGTGTATATTTTTAATGAGATATATATATAATATATATAATATACACATAAATATATAATCATTAAAAAATACTCCCCAAGTGGATTTACACAAACTGAGAAAGTCAAAACGTTAGGCTGTGCCCCGCTCTCCCGTTATCGTAATTATTACCAAGCAGGTGTTTAGTTCGCGTCTTGTCCTTACCTTGGAGTAATAGAGTGCTGCGGCTGTGTAATCCTTCACTTTGAAGCTGAGGTTACCTTGCTGTCTACACTCAGATGCCCTCTCAGGAGACTTTTTCACGGAGTACTTCTCAGAGATTCTGGAGAAAGTGTTGAGATCTTCTGGGCTGAAATATGGACAAACGACAGATAAATATTCTACGTATGTAGAATATTTATTTTTATACAGAAACATAAAACTGATATTTAAATATTTGTAAATTGCTGACACTATATTGAATATAATCTAAAAAGTAGTGCAGCAATAAAGACAGATTAGTATTAATCATATTATAACATAATTCAAGAGAATTTATAAACAGCTAACGCCATACAGTCATACTGACCCTATTAATGACAGCCCGTGGTTGAATATCACATCTATATCTGTCAGAAGGCAGAAGAGCTCTGTTCCTTCAGATCTCATTTCCGTCCATTTCTGTTCGACATACCAAACCCACTCTGGACAGGGCAGGTCCATTTTAAAATACGCTCAAAAGATACCTATTAACCGACAAATTAAATGAAGGTACGAAATTGTTTAAACACTTTGAATTTGACGGCAATAAAGGAACTTCCTGTTAAAACTTTTATCCATCTTCAAAATACAGGCCCTGGCAAGCTGCTTGTTTTCAAACTTTTTTATTATTATTATTATCAACAAGCTTTAATTTAACTGTAGCTATAATAAAAACAATAGTTATTAAAAATAAATAATTTTACGTGTTGATTTGATCTACTTTTTAGCATTTTAATTTAGATTGCAGATTATAATTTAAATACTTATGTCGTCTGCTGCCTCATTGAAAGTTTGTTCATAATTTGTTTTGCTTTGTTCATCAACACATAATTAAACGATGTCTCTTTAAAAGCAGAAATGCAGTAAGAATATATATATATCGCTGTGAAGGGAGGTGCATTAATTTCCCCAGTAGGTGGCGACATTGGTCCACGTTGGTCTAGCTCTCTTTGACTTCATTAGCGATTGTATCTCCAGTGGGGAAAAAAAACGACTGTTTAGAGAGTCAGTTCTGTCACTACACACCTATATTTACAGCCCCAATGCTTTTAGATTAGGTCTAATGCAGATACTCCATTGAAAATTAGATTTTGTCCAGGAAATTAATATAAATATAGTGTTTAATAAGTGTCAAAAGAATTTGAATCTCCTTCATAAATTGTCCTCCGAAGAAAGAGCATTGTATTTTTGATTAAATTAATCAGTGTCTGCAAAAGGAGAACTGCTATACAATATTTGTGAGAAAGTAACCCACTAGTAACCCACCAGTTTACCCACTAGACAAAAACACACTACAGCTTCATTCACCTTGGGTCACTTCCTATTTCTTGTATAAAAGGACGAAATTACCATTTAGTTAATGTGAATGTGTGTGTGTGTGTGTGTGTGTGTGTGTGTGTGTGTGTGTGTGTATATATATATATATATATATATATATATATATATATATATATATATATATATATATATATATATTATATATATACAGTTGCAATCGAAACCTCCTTGACCTGCAAGACATTTTGCTGCCAAGAACAACATTTTATGAAAACAATTCAACAAAGGCAACAGTAAACTATTATAGAAAGTTTATTAATACACATTTAGTGATTCTGAGAACATAAAGTTGCTGAGAAATGAAAATCACCATCTTTGCCAAAATGGCTTGATATTTCAAAGAATTTATGATGTCCTCTCATACAGTCAAGATTTTCACTTCCTGCAACAGCGAAGCACCCCCATAAGTCACCTTTATTTATAATACGATTTTTACAATGCCATAACAAGACTGGACCGCCTTCGTGTTTGACCATGGAGATGGTGTTCTTCTGCTCATAAGCTTTGCTTTTTTTGCACCAGACATAACACTGATCCATGGGTCCAAAATGTTCCAGTGTGGTCATATCACTCCATAAAACATTCTTCCAGAACTCCACAGGTCTACCCAAATTAATTTGAGCATATTCAAGTCAGCCTTTTAATTTCCCTACATGAAGGCCATGCTTGTCTAGTGTTCTTCTTATACTCTGCAATGGAGAGTAATGTAAAAACAAGAAATGTTTTTTCCTTCTTTCATCAGGTCATCTTGCAAGTCTTTGGCAGTAAACACATCACACTGCCTCCGCTGGCTTGCCTTCTTACCATAGTGCATCCTGGTGCCATGTGTTCCCAGGTAAGCAGCCATCCACGGCCATCCACGTGATGTTCATCAGACCATGCCACCTTCTTCCACTGCTCAGTGCTCCAGTTCTGATGCTCAAGTGTTGGTGCTTTCGGCGGTAGACAGGGGTCAGCATGGGCACCCTGACTGGTCTGCGGCTATGCAGCCCCATACACAATAAACTGCGATGCACTGTGTATTCTGACACCTTTCTATCAGAACCAGCATTAACTTCTTGAGCAGTTTGAGCTACAGTAGCTCGTCTGTTTGATCGGACCACACAGGCCAGCCTTCGCTTCACACGTGCATCAGTGAGCCTTGGCCGCCCATGACCCTGTTGCCGGTTCACCACTGTACCTTCCTGGGACCATTTGACAGATACTGACCACTGCTGACTGGGAACACCCCACAAGAGCTGCAGTTTTGGAGATGCTCTGACCCAGTCGTTTAGCCATCACAATTTGGCCCTTGTCAAACTCGCTCAAATCACGCTAGCCCATTTTTCCTACGTCTAACACATAAAATTTGAGGACAAAATGTTCACTTGCTGCCTAATATATCCCACCCACTAACAGGTTCTTTGATGAAGAGATAATCAGTGTTATTCACCTTCACTTGGTCATAATGTTATGTCTGATCGGTGTATATATATATATATATATATATATATATATATATATATATATATATATATATATATATATATATATATATATATATTACAGCTCATAAATACTTTGCAGTGGTTGATTAGGCCACTTATTTATTAATCTCAACATGTTATACAGCTCTGACTCGATGGTATCTTTGGCACAATTGTCAAAAGACATGCTCAAATTAATCATAATTTTAAATAAAAATGATTTAATTTTGTTTATAACTTGGTTTCACTTCATGAAGTGTCTCCAAGTCTGCATATGAATATTAATGTTATGTTGTATCTGTAAAGCAGCTGCTTCAGTGAGGTCCTGGGGGATGGTGCTTATCACACATGTGGTTATTGCTCTATAAGAGCTTTACGTTCTACTGCTTTGTTTCATATTTGTGTCTCAACAGCTGCTATTAATGCACACTGTGATCTAGGGCACTTCTCGAATCTTGTATTTTCATGACTGTCTTTATTGTTGCCTATGGCTGTGGGTAGAATGTTTTCCAAGAACGTAATGCGCTTTCTGATATTTTACCTTCTTTCTGAAGAGTTGTCTTTATTTTACCACTCTTAAGTTTAATATATGATGCAATTTATACTGCCTCTTGAATTCAATGGAATGAAATTTGCCATTAGCTCATGCTGTAATTAAATTAGGCTATATACAGTGAACCTTATTACTTGGTACATTACAAAAATATTAATTAAATAAAAATAAACAACATGACATATAATTGAATCACTATCTATTTAACAGATTAGTTTTATTTTAATAGTTATTAAACAGCTGTATGTTTTGATTCACTAAAAAGAACCACTTATAACAAGTATCAGTTGTTCATCAATCTGTCTTCTCTGGTTGCACTGTTACTGTATCCCAATTCAAAGGCTGCACCCTTCGAAGGCCACATTTGATGGTTGATTGCTTCACCATGGCACAACAAATGTCCCAATTCGAAGGCTCCTTCAAATGCTGCCTCGAAATGCATCCTTCGTTTCCTGTGAAATGAAGGATACAACAAATGGACCATTTGCTGCCTCACGCACCCCAGAATTCATTGCACGCCAGTGACAATTGGATTTTTTTTTTTGAGAGATTGCTGGATTACACTTTTAAATGTAAGTATTGGGTTCTACTTAATGAATAATAGACTTGGTCAGCATTACTGGGAACGCCCACAAAAACATCATATCCGTTCATGTCGTGGGGGAAAACAAGCCATTCGAATGAACGCACGTAGACCTTGTTAGACGCTTTATCTTTACTCTTTGTAATGATAATGATTTATTTTTGCTTGGTGCAATGCCGAGAAGTTGCCATGTGGCGTTCTGTAAGTCTGTAAGTTAAAAAAACCCTGATCTAAAGTTTTATAGTGCCAATAAACAGACGGAGCCATTCGTCAATTCCGAAAGCCTGTGCAATACGTCCATTACAATTAAACGCAAATAAAGTCATTCTCGAACTTCATCAGAAATGCAGTTAATTTATCGTTAAGGCAGTTTTTCATGATGAGCGTTCCATAGCCACATATTAATGCGTGAGGTTATTAATGTACAGAACATTCAAAAGTCTTCTTTATTTCATGATGGGAAAGGCTGGGCTCATGTTTGTGCTTCAAGTTTACAAGCTGATATAGTCACATTATGTACGACACTTGTACATTTTCTCGTCAAAATGCATGCTGCTCCCACAAATATTACATGACATAATAGCTAGGCTACTTCATAAATCACCCAGTCTTTTGATGAAGACGGTTGCTATAAAAAAAAGCAAATAAAAAAACGTCGCTATTATCAGTAATTTGAATAATATTGTGACACGGACATGTCAACTTTTTGCTTTGTAATATGTAAATGCTGAACTAATTCATTCGTGCATGGCTGTACTAACAAGAAAAACAAATAAACAGATAAAGCTACATGCCTGCAAGACAACAGAAAACTGACGGATGTCTAAACAGATTTATTTCACTAATTCTATTCAAAAAGTGAAACTTGTATATTATATTCATTCTTTACACGCAGACTGATATATTTAAAATGTTTATTTCTTTTAATTTTGATGATTATAACTGACAACTAATGAAAATCCCAAATTCAGTATCTCAGAAAATTAGAATATTACTTAAGACCGATACAAAGAAAGGATTTTTAGTATGAGCATGTACAGCACTCAATACTTACTTGGGGCTCATTTTGCCTGAATTACTGCAGCAATGCGGCGTGGCATGGAGTCGATCAGTCTGTGGGACTGCTCAGGTGTTATGAGAGCCCAGGTTGCTCTGATAGTGGCCTTCAGCTCTTCTGTATTGTTGGGTCTGGCATATCGCATCTTCCTCTTCACAATACCCCATAGATTTTCTATGGGGTTAAGGTCAGGTGAGTTTGCTGGCCAATTAAAAACAGGGATACCATGGTCCTTAAACCAGGTACTGGTTACTTTGGCACTGTGTGCAGGTGCCAAGTCCTGTTGGAAAATGAAATCTGCATCTCCATAAAGTTGGTCAGCAGCAGGAAGCATGAAGTGCTCTAAAACTTCCTGGTATACGGCTGCGTTGACCTTGGACCTCAGAAAACACAGTGGACCAACACCAGCAGTGACATGGCACCGCAAACCATCACTGACTGTGGAAACTTTACACTGGATCTCAAGCAACGTGGATTGTGTGCCTCTCCTCTCTTCCTCCCGATTCTGGGACCCTGATTTACTTTCATCAGAGAACATAACTTTGGAGCACTCAGCAGCAGTCCAGTCCTTTTTGTCTTTAGCCTAGGCGAGACGCTTCTGACGCTGTCTGTTGTTCAAGAGTGGCTTGACACAAGGAATGCGACAGCTGAAACCCATGTCTTGCATACGTCTGTGCGTAGTGGTTCTTGAAAGCACTGACTCCAGCTGCAGTTTACTCTTTGTGAATTTTTGAATGGGTTTTGTTGCACAATCCTCTCCAGGGTGCGGTTATCCCTATTGCTTGTACACTTCTTTCTACCACATCTTTTCCTTCCCTTCGCCTCTCTATTAATGTGCTTGGACACAGAGCTCTGTGAACAGCCAGCCTCTTTTGCAATGACCTTTTTGTGTCTTGCGCAAGGTGTCAATGGTTGTCTTTTGGACAACTGTCAGGTCAGCAGTCTTTTCCGATGATTGTGTAGCCTACAGAACTAGACTAGGTGTTTTTCAGTATTGAAGACACCTGAAGACCAGGTGTCTTCAATACTGAACCTTTTCACAATATTCTAATTTTCTGAGATACTGAATTTGAGATTTTCCTTAGTTGTCAGTTATAATCATCAAAATTAAAAGAAATAAACATTTGAAATATATCAATTTGTGTGTAATGAATGAATATAATATAGAAGTTTCACTTTTTGAATGGAATTAGTGAAATAAATCACCTTTTTGATGAAATTCTAATTATATGACCAGCACCTGTGTGTGTGTATGTGTATGTGTATATATATATATATATATATATATATATATATATATATATATATATATATATATATATATATATATATATATAACTTAATATATTAATCCATATTTAACGCTAGCGTTATAAAGTAAAATATATAGCTTCCGTGGACCGCCTTCCATATTCAACTTATGACGTCATAAGCATTTTGAATTTACGAGAGGTGTTACACTTTTTTTCTTGAGTTGAATACGGAAGGCAGTCCGCCGGAAGCTAGATATTTTACACCTTACAGTGAAATCGCCATTTTGCGCCCGTCATGTTTCTACAGTAGCCTTAAACTGACAAACTGCTCTACAGAGCGCTAGCTACTCTCTGCTCTCTCCGACGACAACATTTTTTGTCCTGTTTCGGCCACCGTAGCTTCTCTATGTGCTTCAGAAAAGAAGGGTGAGCAGTGTATTATTGCAATTCACAACCTCACCACTAGATGCGCTAAAGCTAAAATTCACACACTGCACCTTCTATTCAAATCAAGGAGTCTATAAATTATTTTAATATGGTTCACTAACGGTTAATTTCAACATTTCAACAAATAATTTAATCTAGTAGATTGCACATTTTAGAGAATTAAATTAATTGAAAGCAAATAAATCAAGTTTAGAAGAGAAACACAGTTTTGTCACAATCGCAAATATGAGTAAATTGGGCAATATTAATTTTCCTGTTTTTTTTTTTTCAGAGTAGCTGCAATGTGCTGATTAAGATGTTGTAAAGATGTATTTTGTTTAAATTGTCACAGATCATTGATTTACAATTTTAAATTTCAAATGGTACCTTAATTCTGGGATATCTCACCCAGTATTAAGTTGCATGCCTCAGGAGGGCTTCTATTGTAGAAAATGGCGAGAAATTAGATTATATAAACGGAGACCCAATAAAGGATCATTTAAGTTTCTCCAGTCAATTTTCAATGAATTTTCCAATGTCTGCTGTAATAACACCAACGAACAGATGTGAAAAGCACCCTGCAGAGCATAACAATGTTGTACTATCACGTAATTGAATGGCTTTTAGTTGGTTTCATTTTAATCTGAGCCAAGAACCATAATGCATTTAGCAGCTGAACAAACATTTTTAGTTGTGTAGAGATGAAAATACACGTCAAAGCGTTCTCTCTCTTTTATACACACTTTTCTCACACAAAGCCACACACACCAATCAAGGCACTGTGGCTCAGTTTCCCTGTCTTTTTATTGTGCGTGTCTTGTGAGATTTGGTTCAAACATGGCATAATGAAGTCCTGATCCATGATCTGTCCAAACAGACTGTTTGATTTCATTTTCTGGAAATGTGAAACCCAGTTTGCTTGGTTAAGCTTCACGGCCCACTGAGGTCAGAGGAAAGTTTACATTTGTCTTTCATTTCAGTAGGTACACATGTCTTTTGTGTCATTGTATTTAGTATGAACTAACCCTTTAAACCGTTTTTGCCCTTTATAAAATATAAATCTTTTATGATACAAACATCGCTTAAAATAAGAAACAATATCACATTGAGAGATATAAATGATTTACAATTTTGAGATAAAGGCAGATTATGAGTTGCAATTGTGAGGTATAAAATCAATGTTACATGTCTAGTCTGTTTTGCTTGTCCTTGAGTTTGCTCCTTTGTTCAGTTTTCCCGCCACTCCTGTGTTCCCATGGTTGCCATCTTTATGAGTTAATTTGTCCCAGCTGTGTCCCAGTTGTTAATTAGTCTAGTTATCACCTTGTTTTCCCTGTGTATTTAAGCCCTCTGTTTGTCCTTAGTGTTTGTTGGTTCTTGTTCATGTCTACTAGTGGTTTACCTGCATGTTACCTGAGTTTATCATTAAAAGTTTCTGTTCTGAGTTCTTCTTCATGAGTTTGATCAACACTAAGTTCGTAACGATCAAATTGTGAGTTAGTATTGCAATTTGAAATAACTGTTGTATTTGAATATTTAAAAAAAATAAAAAATAAAGAGTAATCCAAAGCTGGCCTTTCAGCATCATTACTCCAGTCTTCAGTGTCACATGATCCTTCAGAAATCATTCTAATATGCTGATTTGATGTTCAATAACTTTTAATTATCAATGTTGCCAACACTTGTGCTGCCTGTGTAACAATTTTGTGGAAATCATGTTTTGTTTTTTGATGAATAGAATTGTAATATATATATATATATATATAAGGAAAAAAGAACTGTGTGTGTGTGTCAATTTTGATTAAATAAGTTTGCTGTTGTGAACTATAAGGTGGCTATTTTCAAGCTGTCTCAATCATCATGTTTATCTTGCACGGTGTGATACATTTTTGGCAACCCATTAGTGTTTGTAAGGTGTACCTGTTGTTCTTGTGAATATAAATAAGGCTCTTTTGGGTGCATTTATGGCAGTTTTTCCATGGGTTTAATTTTCAGTGTAGTTTGAATACACCATAAACCACTTCATACAAAAGTACCTGGCAAATGTGATGTGAGCATTGAGCAGCTGTTTATAGCATTTATAGACAGCATTCATATCCACTCATGGAACAACATTTATCCAATATCCAGACAAGAATCGAAGAAGACAACTGATTTAGTCTGAGAAGCCTTTCATTCCCTCATGTCTGATGATCTTAACCGAGAGAGGCCACCCGGTGTGCATGTCATATTCCCTGACAGACTTAGGCATCTTCCCAGGGCTGACTGTGGTAGTGTCGCTGTTGTTGACCTGTGTATAACTGAGTTTGTGTGTGCATGATGAAGATCAATAGAGCACATCTGTCTCCTGAAAAACTCTTTTGTGTTACAGTATAAATTGTGGTTGCATTTGTCAGTGGTCAATAAAGCAATTAATTTGGGAGAACTGAGGAGAAAATAAAGTAAAAATCTATCAAAAGCTATCTTTTCTTGAAAACACCAAAAGTGTACAACATTTTCATG
Source organism: Paracanthobrama guichenoti (assembly GCA_018749465.1). NCBI lineage: Eukaryota > Metazoa > Chordata > Actinopteri > Cypriniformes > Gobionidae > Paracanthobrama > Paracanthobrama guichenoti. The sequence goes on along the minus strand of CM031952.1, from coordinate 21,900,566 downwards.
ATTAGACATGTCTTTTGTTACTAAATATTTAAATGAAGTAATTTAAATATTTGATTGTAATATAAACATATTTTTCACTTTCAAATGCAACTATTACCATAATATATAAATGTGTGTGTGTGTGTATATATATATATATATATATATATATATATATATATATATATATATATATATATATATATATATACACACATATATATATACACACACACTCACCTAAAGGATTATTAGGAACACCATACTAATACTGTGTTTGACCCCCTTTCGCCTTCAGAACTGCCTTAATTCTACGTGGCATTGATTCAACAAGGTGCTGAAAGCATTCTTTAGAAATGTTGGCCCATATTGATAGGATAGCATCTTGCAGTTGTTGGAGATTTGTGGGATGCACATCCAGGGCACGAAGCTCCCGTTCCACCACATCCCAAAGATGCTCTATTTGGTTGAGATTTGGTGATTGTGGGGGCCATTTTACCACAGTGAACTCATTGTCATGTTCAAGAAACCAATTTGAAATGATTCAAGCTTTGTGACATGATGCATTATCCTGCTGGAAGTGGTCATAAAGGGATGGACATGGTCAGACATGGTCAGAAATAATGTTCAGGTAGGCCGTGGCATTTAAACGATGCCCAATTGGCACTAAGGGGCCTAAAGTGTGCCAAGAAAACATGCCCCACACCGTTACACCACCACCCTCAGCCTGCACAGTGGTAACAAGGCATGATGGATCCATGTTCTCATTCTGTTTACACCAAATTCTGACTCTACCATCTGAATGTCTCAACAGAAATTGAGACTCATCAGACCAGGCAACATTTTTCTAGTCTTCAACTGTTCAATTTTGGTGAGCTTATGCAAATTGTAGCCTTTTTTTCCTATTTGTAGTGGAGATGAGTGGTACCCGGTGGGGTCTTCTGCTGCTGTAGCCCATCCGCCTCAAGGTTGTGCATGTTGTGGCTTCACAAATGCTTTGCTGCATACCTCGGTTGTAACGAGTGGTTATTTCAGTCAAAGTTGCTCTTCTATCAGCTTGAATCAGTCAGCCCATTCTCCTCTGACCTCTAGCATCAACAAGGCATTTTCACCCACAGGACTGCCGCATACTGGATGTTTTTCCCTTTTCACACCATTCTTTTTAAACCCTAGAAATGGTTGTGCGTGAAAATCCCAGTAATTGAGCAGATTGTGAAATACTCCGACCGGCCCGTCTGGCACCAACAACCATTCCACGCTCAAAATTGCTTAAATCACCTTTCTTTCACATTCTGACATTCAGTTTGGAGTTCAGGAGATTGTCTTGACCAGGACCACACCCCTAAATGCATTGAAGCAACTGCTATGTGATTGGTTGATTAGATAATTGCATTAATGAGAAATTGAACAGGTGTTTCTAATAATCCTTTAGGTGAGTGTATATATATATATATATATAATTTTTATTTTATTTTTTTATTCTTGACTCCAGAAGATTCTGGATTTATTTATTTATTTTTATTTTATTTTATTTTTTTTATAATGAATTTAGGTTGTCTATGAATTTAGCATATTAATTGAATATGCTCCACTGGATCAGGGATGGAGAAAGGGTTTTCTGGTTGACCGATGGCAAATAAAGCATCTGCCTGAAGTTAATTTGAGCTGCAAAGCAAGATCGTTATGCTCCCATTACAAGTTTGGTGGTTCCTCTAAGAGCTTATGTAATAGAACCGCTGATTTATAGAGAGAACTGGATTGCTCATGACGTCATAAAAAGTGAAGCCATCGCACCGCCATAAAAGTAGACACTTATTTGAAGTCTTCAATTTCAATATATAACTCATCCTCTCCGAAAAGACAATAAACATTACAGATAAAATCTGAAGTAACTATTCATTTACATACATGTATCATAAAACTAATCCTGTGAGACTGAGACGCTGCAAATCAGGTGATTTGGCTGTAAGTCAATGATGCCCTCTGTCGGTAGGGAATAGTAAGGGAATAGCCGCTTGAACACTTCCAAGATTCAAGAGTTTTATTTGTCACATACACAGTTATATACAGCATATACAACCGGCAGTGAAATGTAAACAGGTCCGCTCCATGGACAGTGAAAATTCACAGTTAAAGCACAAGGAAGAAATTATAATAGAAATAGGATAAAAAAGTACTATATATATATATATATATATATATATATATATATATATATATATATATATATATATATATATATATATATATATATCTGTATATATTATAAATAAATTATAAATAATCAAGTCAAGAAGAAGAAAAAAAAAAAGTAAAAAATAAGAATAAGAAGTGGATTAAAATAATTGAAGTAGACTGTGCAGTGAGTAAACTGTAGACTTATAAATATGTGGTTAACAAATGTATAAAGAGTATAATGTGCAAACAGGTTTATAACAGGTTGTTACACAGTAACAACGAGAACAGAAAGTGCAGTGCAATGTCAGTGTATCGACGTTTATCCTGAAGTGAAGTCACGTGGTGTTAAGTGACTGAGTTCAGGAGTCTGATGGCCTGGGGGAAGAAGCTCCTCCTGAGTCTCTCAGTTTTGGCCATCAGGCTTGAAGCGCTACCAGATGGCAGCAGCGTGAAATGAGGGTTTGCAGGGTGATTAGAGTCCTTGATGATCTTAGTAGCTCTACCTTTGCAGCGTTTGGTGTAGACGTCCTGCAGAGACGGGAGAGCTGACCCTGAGATACGCTCGGATAAGCGCACAACTCTTTGCAGGGCTTTGCGGTCATGACTGGTGCTGTTCCCATACCACGCTGTGATGCACTGAGTTAGCACACTTTCTATTGCCCCTAAATAGAAAGTTTTCAGGATAGCTGGTGAAACCCTGAATTTCCTCAGCTGGCGCAGGTGGTACAGTCTTTGCCTGGCTTTTTCACCTGTGTCTGAATGTGAGCAGTCCAGGTCAGGTCCTCGGAGATGTTTACTCCCAGGTACTTGAAGCTGCTCACTCTCTCTACTGGTGACCCGCTGATCATGAGGGGGGAGTATGTCCGTTGCTGTCTCTTCCTGAAGTCCACAATCATTTCTTTGGTCTTGCCAACATTCAGAGAGAGACAGTTGTCCTGGCACCATGATGTTAGATGCTCCACCTCGTCCAAGTATGCCGTCTCATTGTTGTTGGAAATGACGCCCAGGACAACAGTATCATCAGCAAATTTGATGATAGAGGTGGAGCTGTGTGTGGACAAACAGTCATGCGTGTAGAGCGAGTAGAGCAGGGGACTCAGGACACAGCCCTGTGGAGCTCCCACACTCAGGGAGATGGAGGTGGAGGTGGAGGTGGACTGGCCTATTCTCACCACCTGAGGCCTGCCAGTGAGGAAGTCCTCAATCCAGTGGCAGAGAGAAGAATTCAGGCCGAGATCCAGGAGTTTGGAGGTTAGCTTGATGGGAACTATGGTGTTAAAGGCTGAGCTATAGTCAATAAATAGCAGCCTTATGTAGTTCCCACTTTTGCTGTCGAGCCCCTGGGCCAGGTGATGTCCACAGCTGTGGTCCAGGAGAGACATTTTTGGCTCAACCTGGCCGATATGCAGGACGCCGGGTGGGCTCGTTTCATCAATGCCCCCATATCCCAGAAAGGGCTATTCAGCGGCGTGGTTGAGAGCTTCGCCCAGCAGCAGCCTTCACCCGGGCTGCGCCGTGGAGGATGCCACAGGAAGGCGCCCCAGTCCGCCCTAGCCCCGCGTAAAAACGCCAGGCTACTCCTGACGTGGACAGCTCAGGGATGGGCAGTTCTTTCCAGGAGATGGCAGCAGGGCCACTCCTTCCCCCGGAGGAGGGCCAGGGGAGAATCTTTTGTTCAGCTGCTGTCCCCCTGGTCTCCTCTGTCAGGATGCAGCTGCTGACCGTGCCCCCACACTGGGACACTACGCCTCCCACGTCCGGGTCGGTCACGCTGCTTCACTGCCCCACCCGGGGTACGTCTGTGGTCCGAATGACCCCGCTGGTGTAGTTCTTGGGAGCCTGGCTACAGCTTCCCGGACTGTCCCGCTGGGTTGCAAAGACCATCAGGCTCGGCTATGCGATTCAGTTCACTCAGGTTCCTCCCCGCTTCCAACGCCCCAGTCATGCGTGCGGAGATTGCCACCCTTCTGGCAAAAGGCAGGATCGAGCCTGTCCCTCCAGCCGAAATGAAGTCTGGCTTCTACAGCTCCTACTTCATTGTACCCAAGAAAACCGGTGGGTTACAACCGATCCTGGACCTGTGCGCCCTGAACCGATCCCTTCACAGGCTTCCATTCAGGATGTTGACAGCGAAACACCTTTTCGAAATGCGTTCGTCCAGAAGATTGGTTTGCAGCGATCGACCTGAATGACGCCTACTTCCATGTCTCCATTATTCCTCGACACAGACCGTTTCTACGGTTTTCCTTCGAGGGGCGGGCATATCAGTATACGGTCCTCCCATTTGGGCTAGCTTTGTTCCCTTGTGTCTTCACGAAGATTGTCGAGGCAGCCCTTACGCCACTCAGGCAGCACGGGATTCGCATCCTGAACTACCTCGACGACTGGCTCATACTGAGTCACTCTCGAGAGCAGGTGTGCAAACACAGAGATCTAGTGCTCCAGCACTTAGCCCGTCTGGGCCTTCGGGTCAACTGGGAGAAGAGCTAACTCTGCCCAGTGCAGAGGATCTCTTTTCTCGGTATGGAAATTGACTCTGTCGCCATATGCTGACTTGCCTCCGTCAAATCGAGAGTAAGAGTGCGGTTCCACTGAAATTATTTCAGAGGCTCCTGGGGCATATGGCATCTGCAGCCATGGTAATGCTGCTCGGATTGCTTCATATGAGACCACTTCAGCACTAGCTTCACGATCGAGTCCCGAGATGGGCATGTCAGTCGCGCATGCTCCGGGTTCCAGTGACTCGGGCCTGCCTGCAGACCCTCACCCCGTGGTCGAATCTCAGCTTTCTACGGGCTGGTGTGTCCTTAGAACGAGTTTCCAGGCACATTGTTGTATCAACAGATGCCTCTGCCACGGGCTGGGGTGCCAAAGCTGCTTATTTCTAAGAGCAACAGATCCAGGCAAGGATTGTGAGGTAAGTTTATTCTGTTAGTGTCTGTGAATATTAAACGCAAAATACCATTTAAATATACAATCCTGCTGCAACATAAAATGTCATAGATGCAAGATTTATTTGGCTTGTTTTGGCCAGATTATGAAGTGTTTAGACTATTGTAAGTGTAACATCAATAAAGCTTTTATTAGCAAATGTCTGCTCAGATGCTATAAATATAGTACGGAAATTATTTTGACCACTTCATTAAGTTTTGTTTTGTAGAAAGTATTTATTTAAAGTGAATTTCGTTTTGTTTAAATTGTATCTTAATTTTAATCAATATTTTTAATATATTTGCTTCTCATTTAATAAGAATCAAATATAACAGATAATAGCCTTAACGCTGGCGTGATCATGCATTGCACGCGCGTCTCATAATAAACCATATTGTGTGTATCAGATATTAAAAATAGTACACTGCCAAAAAATGCTCTTCTTAGTATTTTTGTCTTGTTTCTAGTCTAAATATCTAAAAATTCTTAAATCAAGATGCATTTAGTAGATAAGTAAAATGACAATGTTTTGTTGAAAATAAAATCAAAATTAAATGAGTTTTTTTCTTAAAACAAGAAAAATTATCTGCCAATGGGGAAAGAAAAATAATCTTGTTTCTGTTTGAAATCTTGTTCCTTGTTTCTGTCCCAAACAGAAATAAGATTATTTTTCCTACCCCATTGGCAAATAATTTTGCTTGTTTTAAGCAAAATCTTACTTAATTTAGATTTTTTCCCCCAGAAAACAAGAATAAATATCTTATGTAATTTTATTTATCAAGTAAATGGATCTTGATTTAAGATTTTTTTGATATTTGGAATGAAAACAAGAAAAATAAATACTAAATAAGAAGAGCATTTTTGCAGTGTAGTGAAATCTTTTGATAATTTCAAATATAATAGGCCTTTGTAATGTGCCTTTGTTGACTACATTCAAAATAAACTACAACAAAATATATTTCCTTTGTCCTGTTGCTTGGCTCTCAGTCACATACCTGAAGCTCATTCATTATGCAGCTCATTATGCAGCTCATTATGCGATCTTTTGTTCTCTCAGGTGTGATTCAGTATTAATAATTCACGCCTCTTCGCATACAGCCTTTGTAAAGAAAAAGTGTCTTTTAAAATGTAAATCAATGTATTGTTTTATATAAATTAGCAGGCTCAATGATTCTCACATCAGTTTGAAGCAAAAACTCTAGACAACAACACCCATTAGTTTAAAGTCTTGTGGATGCATATCTATTGTGTGTTTTGAGGTCTTAAATTTAATTTTTTTTTTTTTTCAAAACCATGCATAAACATTATTCTGTCAAAAATACAAGCATGTACATACATGTTGCTCACATATTATGGTAGCCCAGTTTGTGCTGAATACAGTGTAACTACACTTTTGCCATTGATGTGTTTATAAGCAACTGAAAAAAGCACAAATGTCAGGGCATGTCAAAACTTCTAAAGGGCCCCAAAACAGCTAAGACTCCAGAGGGTTAAGGTATATCTGCCCACCACGACCTCTTGGAGAACAAAAAGGTAAGTCAGCACAACCTGGTCATCAGGTTCCTGAGGGGCGTCAGGAGACTACATCCTCCTCGCGCTCCCCTCGTTCCCTCCTGGGACCTCTCAGTAGTTTTAGATGCTCTGCAGAGGCCTCCCTTCAAGCCATTGTGATCAGTCGATCTTAAATTCCTGTCAACGAAGACAGCGCTCCTGATCGCTTTGGCCTCCATCAAGAGGGTAGGGGACCTGCAGGCTTTTTCGGTTGACAAAGCGTGCCTGGAATTCGGGCCGGCCAGCTCTCACGTGATCCTGAGACCCCAGCCTGGATATGTGCCCAAGGGTCCCACGTGTTCAGAGACCTGTAAGCGCTGCCCTTGGAGGAGGCAGACCCAGCCTTGGCACTGCTCTGTCCAGTACGCGCCCCTGTGCCTACGTAGACAGAACACAATGTTTCAGGACCTCAGACCAGCTCTTTGTCTGTTATGGTGGGAAGCTGAAGGGAAAGGCTCTCTCAAAGCAAAGGTTGTCCCACTGGATAGTGGACGCCATTGTTTTGGCTTACCAAATTCCAATGCCATGGGCATCCCGCACTGTCATTGAACGTTTTCTAAGATCTCGAAGATGATAGGCTTCTAGGCGAAACCCCCATTCCTCAGTCACTGACGTTACGTCTCCATTCCCTCCTCAGGGAATGAGGGTTACATACGTAGCTGAGACATTTCCAGTAACATGCTAAGCAGGTGTAGCAATTAGCTCCATATAAAATGCTAAATATAACATTTTAACATCATTGAACATCCCTGAAACCCACATTATACCATGATCGGAAGTAAATACAAACACTCGCTGGCTGTTTAAAGGGAGTTTGGTGTTAAAGTGTAATTTTAATCTTTTATTTTGTGCTCTGTAGCTTGATGCTAATGGTAGCTTTAATGCACCCGTCATGCCAGGAGCTATATTTTATTTCATATACGGTTGAAATGCTTTTTTTGTTTGTCTGTTTGCTAAAAAGACTTCAGATAGCAGGTTTTAATGTAAAGACTAATTAGTTGACTTCAAGTATGTGTTTTACAGGCCAATAACATAATGTTAGCATCTTATCTTAGAGTGGCAGTGTCTCTCAGAAGTCAAGATGGGCAGAGGATCACCAATTCCCCGAATACTGCGGCCAAAAATAGTGGCGCAATATCAGAAAGGAGTTTCTCAGAGAAAAATTGCAAAGAGTTTGAAGTTATCATCATCTACAGTGCATAATATTATCCAAAGATTCAGAGAGTCTGGAACAATCTCTGTGCATAATGGTCAAGGCCGAAAAACCATACTGGATGCCTGTGTTCTTCGGGCCCTTAGATGGCACTGCATCACATACAGGAATGCTACTGTAATGGAAATCACAACATGGGCTCAGGAATACTTCCAGAAAACATTGTTGGTGAACACAATCCACCGTGCCATTCAACGTTGCCGGCTAAATCTCTATAGGTCAAAAAAGAAGCCATATCTAAACATGATCCATAAGCGCAGGCGTTTTCTCTGGGCCAAGGCTCATTTAAAATGGACTGTGGCAAAGTGGAAAACTGTTCTGTGGTCAGACCAATCAAAATTTGAAGTTCTTTTTGGAAAACTGGGATGCCATGTCATCTGGACTAAAGAGGACAAGGACAACCCAAGTTGTTATCAGCGCTCAGTTCAGAAGCCTGCTTCTCTGATGGTATGGGGTTGCATGAGTGCATGTGGCATGGGCAGCTTATACATCTGGAAAGGCACCATCAATGCTGAACGGTATATACAAGTTCTAGAGCAACATATACTCCTATCCAGACGTTGTCTCTTTCAGGGAAGACCTTGCATTTCCAACATGACAATTCCAGACCACATACTGCATCAATTACAACATCATGGCTGCGTAGAAGAAGGATCCGGGTACTGAAATGGCCAGCCTGCAGTCCAGATCTTTCACCCATAGAAAACATTTGGTGCATCATAAAGAGGAAGATGCGACAAAGAAGACCTAAGATAGTTGAGCAACTAGAAGCCTGTATTAGACAAGAATGGGACAACATTCCTATTCCTAAACTTGAGCAACTTGTCTCCTCAGTCCCCAGACATCCTCCAGCTGTTCCGTATATGTACATTTAACTTTTCCAGCCTCTTAATGCTGCCTATCCCAACTTTTTTGGAATGTGTGGCTCTCATGAAATCCAAATTGTTAATGGAGAGTGGCCAGACTCTGTACAAATTAAATGTACGGCTCACCAAAATTGGACAATAAAAGATTGGGAAAAAATGTTGCCTGGTCTGATGCGTCTCGATTTCTGTTGCGACTTTCAGATGGTAAGGTCAGAATTTGGCGTAAACAACATGAACGCATGGATCCATCCTGTCCTGTATCAATGGTTCAGGCTGGAGGTGGTAATGTAACGATGTGGGGGATATTCTCTTGCTCTATAGAGCGCTAGCTACTCTCTATTGTCTCCGACGACAACATTTTTGTCCTGTGTCGGCCACCGTAGCTTCTCTATGTGCTTCAAAAGGGAGGGGTGACCGGTTGCAATTTGCAACCTCACCTCTAGATGCTGCTAAAATGTACACAGTGCACCTTTAAAGACTATGGCATCTGTGTGTCCTTGTTCAGTCTCATTTTGTCAAGGAATAGAGATCTGAAAGATTTATGATGAAGAAACCTGTTTATGTAAGGTTGATATTTTCCATCTAGAGATTTTTATGTAACTAGACCTTTATATAACTCGTTTTGTTCAAATTGTTCCTTGGTTCCTATTTAAATAAATAAAAACAAGTCTTTAGTAATTTGAATCATGCTAGCATTTCATTCCTTACTGTTAGTAATGATTAATTTTCAGTTCTCGTTTTTCACTGTTTTTGTGTATGTGTGTGTTTACAGCATGTGGCATGTTAATTCTGTGTTTGCTAGATTAGATGTCAAGACTGTGTGTGAAGAGAGCTGGGATCAGGTCGGTGTTATTGATGATGTGTCATCTCTGATGTAATTACCTCAGCACTCTGGGCTCATTAGCTGTCCGCCTCACACTCCCTGTTTGTGTTTCTCATTTACAGTAATGAGATGGATATGAAGTGTCTCCCTCTCCACAAACCCTTTTACTCTGTTTTCTGCCCTTCTTACTCTCTCTCTCTCTCTCTCTCTCTCTCTCTCTCTCTCTCTCTCTCTCTCTCTCTCTCTCTTTCACTGTCCTTTTGTCTTGTGGCGTCTCCTTTGCTTTATTGTCGCATCTGTGGTGTTTTGATAAGGCAGGTTTGCATTGTGCCGGAACGAAGGTTTCAGGAGCTCCGTCCACGTTACTGTCAGACTCACGCCCCATCAAATATTCACCTTGCTTGTAAATTCTCACTAACACACAGTTGGCTGTTTGTTAATTAAGCCTATCATTCTCCTTGCTGCATGTCCCCTGCACATTGTGTGTGTGTGTGTGTGTGTGTGTGTGTGTGTGTGTGTGTGTGTGTGTGTGTGTTAGTCACAGTAAATACTCTCAGAAGTAAAAGCTGTGATAAGATTCAGATGCTTAATATCACAAAGCACAGACTTTTTATGCTTTTGAGTTTATCTGTAATGCCATTTGTATTGATCTTTTATTTTCCTTTTCTTTATTGTCCCACAGTTACACACAGCAGAATTCAAGTACACAAAAGACACACAATACTATTATCATTGTGTCTCTGTTTTATATAAAGGAATATTATGGGTTAAATACAATTTAAGCTTCATCGGTGCAGTCTATAACATGCTATTATCACAAACAATAATTTTGTAAGAAAAACAAACCAAAATACATTTACAGAAATTCACTCAAAATAGAATGAGCTTTTTTTTTAATCATTTTTATTATTATTATTACTAAATTTAACTTTAGTATCACATTTAGATTATTATTCGATCTATAAAGTTTTCTAAATCAGACTTTTTGATGCTAAGGACAAAATAAAATAAAACAAAATAAAATTATTAGATTTTATATTGTCATAGTACTAAAGCAAATTATTTATATATTCTATTAAATAATAACAGTTGTAATTTAATAAGTATATATAACAAATGTAATTCATACATACACATACACTGGCACCAAAATGTTAGCAGCAGATCCTTTTAAGTCCTGTAGGTCGCGAGGTGGGGCCTCCATGGTCGGACTTGTTTGTTCAGCACATCTCACATGTAACATATCCACTGAAGGCAAGTTTGAAGAACCCAAGTGCAGAAATAAACAAAAGCCTTGACTTGAACAGATTTGACTTAATAACAGACTTACCAACAAGCGGGTTACACATTCAATATGGGGGGATGGACAGCGGGCCAGGCCTGGGAATCTGAAGGATCTGTAGAGATTCTGTATGGAGGAATGGTCTCTGGTCTCTTGTCAGGTGCTCTCCAAACTCATCAGGCATAATTCTGCTATTTGTATCGGGAAATCACCTATGTACTGGAAGAAATGGCATATGAATGGCTTGTGCACTGTGGCAGACTTATTTGAACAGGGTGTATTTATGTCTTATAATAACCTTGTACAGAAGTATAATCTAAAGGGAAAAGAACATTTTTAGAAATACCTACAAATTAGAAATTGTGTTTCTACAAAAATCCAGTACACCGACGGAAACCATATCTTGGACTTCCTAACACTGCCTCATCCCCAACAAAAAGCCTCTGTATTCTACAAGACGATCAACCATGTGCTCAGCAATGACTGTACAAATTTAAAGACAATATGGGAAAAGGACATTGGGGCTGTAATTGGGGATGAAGAGTGGAAAAGAATTTTGGCAAAAACAGGTAAATATGTAAGAGAAGCTAGAGGGCAATTTACACAGTACAAAATCATACACAGGTTCTATCTGACACCTCTTAGACTTTACAGAATGGGTTTGACAAATAATAACGTTTGCTGGAAATGTCAAAAGGACAGAGGTACTTTTATTCACTGTATCTGGGAGTGTCCACTTATTCAACTTTTATGGCACCAAATTTTAAATATCTTGAGCAAATGGCTTGGAACAACAATACCATTATCACCAAAACTATGTCTATTGGGAGACAGGGCACAGATGCCAAATATTTCAAGTGGAGAGTTCGCAGTCATCATGGTGGGGGTCTCTGTGATGGCTAGAGTCATTTTGAAACTCTGGAAAACTCGTATGAACGTTTGCTTTACAAACTACGTAATAAGAACAGAGCATGTGTCCCTGTGTGTATCCCTGTCTGGGAAGATTTTTGGTCTTATGTGATGTTGTCTGTCCATGTGACACAATAACTTGGACTTCTCATTATTCTGCACTACTAGATGCAAGATTCTGTAATTATTTATTTATTTTTATTTGTCATATTTTTCTCTGTCACTTTTCCCTAATTTTGTATTCGGTTTAATTTTGTTAATTACAACCACTGTCTATATTTTGGCCTTATACTTAGCATTTCTATATATCTGTGTTTTGTATGATATTGTCATGTACCAGATAAAAACAATAAAAACTTGAATTATATATAAAAAAATAAAAAAATAAAAAGATCAAAAGGATAAACATTGCAGATTTACAGCCATCTTTGATCGTATTTACCTGGGGTTACAGGAGTTTAAATACTTGCACAGGTTTAAATGGTCATGATATTAAAAGTTGAAATGTCAAATATAACTTTGCACAGACTTTTGAAATACTGGAAATAATTTTCTGTAATTGGCAATATGTCATACATTGCAGTTGATAAAACTTGTATTTACCCAGGAACCTTTACAAGGTTTGTTTTTATGTCCTGAAATTTACACCATGCCCAAGAGCTAAGTAAGATAAATAAACAATAATAGCACAGAAGGGAGAGCAACAAAGTAAAAGGAACAGAGACATTCAAGTAAGGTAGTCTATTATATAAACTTTAGCAAAAGTAAAAGTGTCAGTGTGTGTACGTGTGTGGAATTAGGCCACCTAGGCAAGCAAAGCCGAGCAGAACAGCAAAAGAATATAAATGATGGAGACAGAGGCATGGCCAAGGCCGTGGGCGCGATGAGCCCTATAAATCATCATTAGACGGAGAGCCCAGAGACATGGGGAGACGACCCACCAAACTCATGCAAAATGTGCCTGTCACATATGAGCTAGTATGACACCGGTCATTTGTCATGCGTCAAAAAATACATGTGCCGGTAAACAACTCATGCCACCTGCTGTTCTTAGCAGCTAGCATGCAGAATTAAAGGTAGACAACTCACAGGAGAGCGATTTCACAACCCACACAGCTTGATCTCCATTTTAGGATGTCACACACAAAAAAAGAGCCAAACAAAGTTACTCTTTATTGGATAAACACACAGCAGGGAGAAAATACCATGGGGAAAAGAAGGGGGAACAGTTTCGTGTTTTTAACTGGATTTGAACACATAGCATCCACATCGGCACCAAGACACTGCATGTCAGAACACATGCACTTACTGTACCATTCAGTGTTGGGGGAAACACATTACAAGTAACAGATATGTAATCAGATTACTTTTTCAATAACGAGTAAACAACAAAATATTTGCATTACTTTATATAATAAAAAAATAAAAAAAGTATATTGCAAGTTACTTACATGTATTGACTGACAGCTCTCCTGTCTCCATGTTGAGAGAAATCGGGGTGCAGAGGCTTTGTGTGAACATGATGCTTATTGTAATTCTGGACTAAATGTGAGCATGCATTTATTCAACTCACTATGCATAAAAAACAGATTCAGTATCTGAATTAATTATCTGCAATAATTAAATATGTTAAATGATACAAATATACTTTATGTGTTTGTGGCAAGCAGCGAGGCCGAGGACCAGTAAGAACAGGGTGAGGCTGGTGGCATGATGATAATGAGTGCCAGGAGCTCGGACGCATAAAAGGAGGATGTTTACGTGTTATGTGTGTGAGTGGCAGCCATCTGTGAGGGGCTGCCTGCATTTTTACTTTCAGTTTGTTTATTTATTTATTAAAGTTTGTTAAACGTTTGCCGGTTCCCACCTCCTTCTTCCCATATCTACATACCTCTTGTGTGCCGAAACCCGGGAGAAAGGAGGGACATACTGTCGGAGAGCCCTCGCTGCTGAGGGGGAACGCGGTGCTGAGGAGGTCGGGCAGTGCGGAAGTGGGAAGACTGTGAGTGGCTGTCCGAGACGGTGGTGCTGGAGCAATGGAAGACCCGGTGGGACTGAGACCTCGCTGCCGTGCTCCTGGGTTAAGGTGGTGTGGCTGTCATCAGAGAGGGAGCGGAGGAGTCACAGATGTTTGCTGTGGGCTGGAGCCTGCTGCCGTCTGCCATGATGGGGAGGAGCAGGGAATGCGGGACTCGCTGCCATCGCCGGCAGCCAGGGGGCGGAAGAGGATCGAAGCCGTCCAACAAGTGTCCAGTACCATCGCATGGCACAGCAAGGAAGAGTCTCTCAGCTGGCTGAGGACTGAGCGGCAGTGTGACCAGGAATGGGACTACGATGTTTTTTTCCCTCTCTCATCTCTGTTGCTCATTTCATCTGTCCTTACCCCCAGGTGCTGCTGCCGTTATGATCCGTCCTGGAGTAGAGCACAGGGTATGTGGCAAGCAGCGAGGCCGAGGGGCCGTAAGAATGGGGCGAGGCCAGTGGCGTGATGATGATTTTATGTTGTGTTTTGTTTACGTTCATGACGGATGTTGACTGAGCCTGAGTCAGGTCAGTTTATTTGTGTATTCAATGGAATTTTCGTTTCCAGTAAGAAAAAAACTCACAACAACATTATTTTGGGTTTAACAGACTTTATTTAAACTTTCTTTTGGAGTTAAGTGCGCACACTCTTTAACGAGTAGTTTCTTTGTTTGTCTGTTTGTTATGGCCCGTGAGCTGGTGCGCTGTCAAAAAAGCTTCGGGCGGAAACATTGGACATTGGACCAGTGTATAAATTAATTCCTTGTGTTTGTAAGAATTAGTGGTGTTCTGTGAGAGAACAGGTCCTGTAGTCCCTAGACCTCTATAGTATTTTTAGAGGCAAACACAGTGACTTATGTTTATTGTATAAGTTTTGTTTGTTTGTGTTTTTCCTCTTCTTATATCTTGGTTTACCTCAGTTACCATTTGTTTTACTTTTGTAACCTTATTCAGTGGCAATAAACCCCTAAGCATTTGCATTAGCCTGCTGCCTCCATGTTCTTTTCCCTTTACTGGTCACATCTATCACAATTGGTGGCAGCGGTGGGATGTGCCAGTAGGGGGCAGCAATGAGTTTGTTTGTTTTTTCCTTTTTTCTTTTTTTCTTTTCTTCGTTGGTCAAAATGGGACCGATGAAAGCCGTAAAGGATGATTAGATAGCGGCGACAGCAACAGGTGGTGCTGCTGCTGAAGATCTTCTAGTTTCAAGTGACTCACAGAATGTTACCGTAGAGGAGTTACGGGACATGTTCCGGGTGCATATGAAAATGCAGCAAGAGAGAGATAAACGACTCAACCAGGAGACAGTGCGGCAGGAGACTAGATGGAAGGCACTTCAACATCAGTTCATGCTGCTGCAGGATGAAGTGCACATGAGAACAACACCAGTTTCTCCCCCTGGTCTTCAATATACCCCTTTGAACCAAGAGAGTGAGCAGGTAGATGCTCGGGGGTTGCCATCCATTGTTGGTCAAGTCGTAGAATAGGCAAGGGCTATGACAGAGCTGCGCCTATAGCCGCTTAATGAATGTCGGTGGCCTAGAACGAATTGGGCTGTGAGGTTAGTGCCACTGCTTACTGGCAAAGCTCGTAGTGCCTATGTGAATATGGATATTAATGAATCTCTTGTCTATGATTCTGTGAAATCAGCAGTTTTAAAGAAATATGATATTAACCTATAGACCTATCGTTTGAGGTTTCAGTCCACAGATGTAGGAGCTGACGAGACCCCTAAGGAGCTCTATGTCTTAAGGACACTTTTAACAAGTGGGTTCAGCCACAGAACCGGAGTAAAGAGGAAGTTGCGGAGGTGATTATCAGGGAACAATATCTTTGTGTGCTTGCTCCAGAGTTGCAAACATGGGTTAAGGAGCATAACCCTGATTCAGCAGCAAAGGCTGCAGAGCTGGCGGATGTGTTTGTTGCAGCACAACGACGAGGTCAGCCTTGGACTTACAACCAATGGAAATCATTCAAAGACCCCAAGCGACCCAGTAAGAGATCTGTATCACCAGCAAAAACGAATATAATGGGAGGTAAGTCTGTGGGTGATAATGGTGGTCTTATTAGTGGGAACCTAAGATCTAACACCAAGGTTATTGTGTGCTATCAGAGGCAGGAGGGACATACTAAACCTAGGTGCCCTAATAAGCCTTCCACTCATGCAAATATGTGTGGGATACCTAGACCCGATAACCCTACTTGTATGGCAAATGTTTCCTTGCATCATGTGACTGTGGGTTTGAATGGGCAGGAAGTAAGTGCTTTAGTAGACACTGGGAGTATGCAGACATTGGTTAAATCTGAATTGGTCCCAGCCCCTCTGTAGAACCATACATCCCAGGTAGCGATTCAATGTGTTCATGGTGATGAAAGGTACTATCCTACAGCTAATGTTTATGTGAATGTGCAGGGACAGTCTTATCTGATGGAAGTGGGCCTTTCACCTGAGTTGCCTTACCCGATGGTTCTGGGCCAAGATCTTCCTGTTTTATGTGATCGCCTTCCTTTGCATGCGGTTATGTGGCTGTGACATAGGCCATGGCTAAGACTAGTGAGGAAGAGGTAGGAGTACTTGAGTCCTTACCATTTTTTGAGGCAGACCTTGAAGTAAGGCCAGGAAAGACTCCAGAAGTCCAGGAGTCAGAGGAAGTGTGAAAAGTTTCGACGGGTGGTGGTGAGTGAAAGGGAGTCTGCCCCTGAGAATACCTTGGGTTATAAAATACCTCAAGACATAGTACAGTTGCAGAAACATGATGACACAGTTGGTCCCCTGTACAAGTTGGTAGAGAAGGGAACACTGGCTGGACAGGCAGAGGTGAAAGTCAGTCAGGGAGTTTTTCTTCTCTGCAAGGGGGTCTTGTTTAGAAAACTGAGTTCGGAGCAACAGTTAGGTTAACATTTGTTTTACTTTTGTAACCTTATTCTGTGGCAATAAACCCCTAAGCATTGCATTAGCCTGCTGCCTCCATGTTCTTTTCCCTTTACTGGTCACATCTATCACAACGTTTTATTATGTGTGTGTGTGGCAGCCATCCGTGAGGGGCTGTCTGCATTTTTAATTTGAGTTTGTTTTATTTTTTATGTATTTATTTATTAAAATGTGTTAAATGTTTGCCGGTTCCCACCTCCTTCTTCCCATATCTACATACCTCATTACAGTGTTTAATCTGACTTTATTAACCAATGTCTTTGCTGCTGACATTCGATGATCCATCGATACACCCTGACGAAACTTACCAATTCACAAGATTAATGGAATGCATAGCTAACATCAAAAATGGGATGACTAGTAATTTCCTACAACTTAATTCTGAAAAAAAAAAAAAAAAATTAATTATTGGACCAAAAACCTCTGCACATAGTAATCTAGAATACTGTCTAACACCTGATGGCTACTCTGTCAAGTCGTCAGTTAGGAACCTGGGTGTTCTCTTTGATATCAATCTTTCATTTGAAAGCAACGTTTCTAGCATCTGTAAAACTGCATTCTTCCATCTTAAAAATATATCTAAATTACAGCACATGCTTTCAATGCAAAATTCTGAACGATTAGTTCATGCGTTCATGATCTCAAGGCTAGATTATTGTAATGATAGCAGCTTGAGTTCTTACTAGACCGACTTACTAGTCATATTAGACCGGTTCTGTCAACACTGCATTGGCTCTATTAAACTTTGTATACATTTTAAAATATTGCTAATTACTTACAAAGCACTAAATGGCTTAGCTCCCCAGTACTTGAGCGAGCTCTTAAGGCATTATATTCCATCACGTCTATTGCAGTCTCAAAATTCTGGAAGGTTGATAATACCTAGAATATCAAAATCAACTGCAGGCGGTCTATCCTTTTCCTATTTAGCACCTAAACTTTGGAACAGTCTTCCTAGCATTGTTCGGGAAGCAGACACACTCTGTCTGTTTAAATCTAGACTAAAAACACATCTCTTTACTATAGCATACATATACACTCACCTAAAGGATTATTAGGAACACCATACTAATACTGTGTTTGACCCCCTTTCACCTTCAGAAATGCTTTAATTCTACGTGGCATTGATTCAACAAGGAGCTGAAAGCATTCTTTAGAAATGTTGGCCCATTTTGATAGGATAGCATCTTGCAGTTGATGGAGATTTGTGGGATGCACATCCAGGGCACGAAGCTCCCGTTCCACCACATCCCAAAGATGCTCTATTGGGTTGAGTTTTTTAGTACTACCATTTTAGTACAGTAAACTCATTGTCATGTTCAAGAGACCAATTTGAAATGATTCGAGCTTTGTGACGGTGCATTATCCTGCTGGAAGTATCCATCAGAGAATGGGTACATGGTGGTCATAAAGGGATGGACATGGTCAGAAACAATGCTCAGGTAGGCCGTGGCATTTAAACCATGCCCAATTGGCACTAAGGGGCCTAAAGTGTGCCAAGAAAACATCCCCCACACCATTACACCACCACCACCAGCCTGCACAGTGGTAACAAGGCATGATGGATCCATGTTCTCATTCTGTTTACGCCAAATTCTGACTCTACCATCTGAATGTCTCAACAGAAATCGAGACTCATCAGACCAGGCAACATTTTTCCAGTCCTCAACTGTCCAATTTTGGTGAGCTTGTGCAAATTGTAGCATCTTTTTCCTATTTGTAGTGGAGATGAGTGGTACACGGTGGGGTCTTCTGCTGTTGTAGCCCATCTGCCTCAAGGTTGTGTGTGTTGTGGCTTCACAAATGCTTTGCTGCATACCTCTGTAACCTCGAAGTGGTTATTTCAGTCAAAGTTGCTCTTCTATCAGCTTGAATCAGTCGGCCCATTCTCCTCTGACCTCTAGCATCAACAAGGCATTTTCACCTACAGGACTGCCGCATACTGGATGTTTTTCCCTTTTCACACCATTCTTTGTAAACCCTAGAAATGGTTGTGCGTGAAAATCCCAGTAACTGAGCAGATTGTGAAATACTCAGACCGGCCCGTTTAGCACCAACAACCATACCACGCTCAAAATTGCTTAAATCACCTTTCTTTCCCATTCTGACATTCAGTTTGGAGTTCAGGAGATTGTCTTGATCAGGACCACACCCCTAAATGCATTGAAGCAACTGCCATGTGATTGGTTGATTAGATAATTGCATTAATGAGAAATTGAACAGGTGTTCCTAATAATCCTTTAGGTGAGTGTAGAACATTATCATTTTATATTATTCAAATCAGTTAAATGATTGTTTTAGGCTGCATTAACTAGGTCTGTCGGAACCACTTCCCATAACACCTGATATACTCATTACATCATAAAAAGAATGGCATCTACGCTAATGTTAGTCTCTCTGTTTATCCCAAGGTTTACTGTAGTCAGCCGGATCCGGGCTGTATCCAGACCAGATGGTGGACCTGCGCCTAGACACGACCAATGCATCCCTGAAGTGTCTGCAGATGTCAGCCTGTAATGTTTGCCTGAATCATAATCACACACTGTTTGTTCGTTGGCCAGAGGAGAACTGGCACCCTGACTGAGCCTGGTTTCTCCCAAGGTTTTTTTCTCCATTCTGTCACCTGATGGAGTTTTGGTTCCTTGCCACTGTCGCCTCTTTTTCCTTTGGCTTTTGGCTTGCTTAGCTGGGGACACTAAATATTCAACTATATTACCGATCCGCCCGCATTGACACTATATGATAATTGAACTGAGCTGGACGATGACATTACTGTTTTCTCCAGAGCAGCTGTACAGCCGAATCAAACTCTGTTGCAGTATTTTCCTGTTAACACTGTGAAGCTGCTTTGAAACAATCTGCATTGTAAAAAGCATTATATAAATAAAGGTGACTTGACTTGACTTGACACTGGTATGATCTGTTCCATGTATAAAACTATTGTTTGGTTTCAGAAGACTATAGACTTGCAATATTATGGGACACTTTTATAGTGCTTTTTGGGTTTTTGAAGCTTGACAATGTCTCAGTTATGCATGTAACCCTCGTTCCCTAAAGGAAGGAATAGGAATCTCGCTATAGAGGCCAATCTACTTGGCCCATGAGTGTAACTAAACGAGCCAATGCACAGCGCAAGTATATAACGAGCAGCAGGTGCAACGCATCTTTAGTTTTTTGCTGAGCACCATATCCCAGAACACGTCTCGAGACTGTGCTAGTATCACAAGATAGTTGAGGATGTGAATGCCACATTCTATCAGTTAACAAGGGCCCCCTCTGCAACTTTTGTGAAGATGTGAAGGCACAGGGCCTGCCTGAAGGGGAGGACTTTGTACTGGTATGCTCGACCCTCAAACGCAAAGCGCAGGAATGGCCTGTGTCAAGGGAGAATCGAGACATGAAAGTATGCTTCCTTCAGGTCGATCACTGTGAAGCAATCTCAGGGATGGATGCATTCGAAGATGCATTTCTGCTTGAGCATTTTGAATGGTAACCTGTGAACAACACTTGCAGGTCCAAGATTGGTCGTAACCCACCGCTTTTCTTTGGTACAGTGAAGTAGAGTCCTTCGCCAGTAGGGCTGTGATTTCTGCTCGTAAGACATGGGCAAGGACAGCTTTAAGTGAGCTGGATGCCCCTGAACTTGAGGCACAGGGCAAATCGCATAGCTGAGTCTGATTGTCTGAATGAGCCAGCGAGACGGGCTGGGGAGTGCTAGCCAGGCTCCAACAGATCGCGCAAGCAGGGCCAAAGGAATGACAGGCTAGGTGGAACCCAGGTACTGTGCTGGGGCGGGCTCTTTTTTCAAGACAACCCACAGCGGGGTCTGAGTGTGCGATGCAACACTTACTTGGTTGTAAATGGGTGGCAGAGGGTGTGTGAGAAGGCTTGGTTGTGTTCTTGAACTGCCCGCTTCTGCCCGCTGGCAATGGAAGAGGAGGTTGAGAGTGGTACGGTTCTGCACCATGCACTGCCCTCTGTGCCATCTTGGGACCCAGAGATAGAGGGAACTGCTTCTTTTATTGAGAATTGGGTACTGCTGGCTGTAGGGCGGAACAAAAACAGAATGAAACAAAGGATTTTCCACCCAACCCTCCTCTGGGGTGCCAATGCAGTTGGGGGCCCATCCAAACCCCTGACACTGCATGCCTATTGTACGTGGCACCCCAGCCAGTGACAGAGGCATCTATGGATACCACAGCATGCCTGACCACCTGTTCTAGGGACACTCCTGCCTGAAGAAATGAGGGGTCCGAGCCCCCCCAGCACAGTCCCTGCATTCCACCTAGCTGCTCCACTGCAGGTATGCCTGTGGTCCCTTTGGTCCTGCTTGCGCGATCTCTTGGAGCCTGGCTAGTGCTCACTAGCCTGTCTCGCTGGCTCATTCGGACCTTGGCTTGGCTATGCGATTCAGTTTGTCCAGCGTCCCCCCAGGGGCATCCAGCTCACTTCTAGCTCACTAAGAGCTGTCCCCTCCATCTCTGGGTTGCCCGTCTCAGGGCCTCTTGCTGGGGGGGCTGGGTGCCCTGCCCACAAAACAATCTGTAAACCTCGAGGGCTCAGGACACGGCGGAGGATTCCACACAAGCCCAACTCTGTCGGTGGCCTGGGCAAGCATAGCCATCATCTCTGGGTCTGACTCGGAAAACACTACCATTCCTGAAGGAGGCAACACAGCCAAATTGCCATTCCCAGATAACCCACTGAAGGAGAAGACTTGATCACCACTGTTGTGCTGTAACACCAACACCACACATGAGAATGCTTCTCCCTGAAGAACTGGCTTAGATTAGAGCAGGAAACAACAAACCACTCTGCTCCGAAGTGAAAAGCTAAAGATGCGCTGCACCTGCTGCTCATTATATACTTGTGCTGCGAGGCAGAGCAGCTCATGTAAATATTGCATGCCAATGTGCATTTGCTCATTTAGTTATACTCAAAGTAGATTGGTCTCTCTAGCGAGATTCCCATTCGTCGGTCACCGACGTGGCGTTGACTTGACCGACTGAAAGGGAACCTTTTTACTTTTATGGATAAGAATGTAATTAAGGTAATTTTACAACTTTAATTTGAGTGGATTTTGCCATTTTTTGCCAAGTTCTCAGGTGACACTTTACATGAAAAACTGGCAATTGATTTAATAAAAAATAATCCAGGTGTTTCATTATTGTTTCCCTGTTTAAGATGAAAAATTTGCTTGTGTGATTTTAATATTATTTATGTACTATTATAGCAATTGTTAGAATTATATATATATATATATATATATATATATATATATATATATATATATATATATATATATATATATATATATATATATATATTCAGTTTTAATTGGAATGTAAGTTTAGCTTTTTGTAATTGTATTAGTTTTTTAATATTTCTATTTAATTTCAAGATTTAATATTCTTTAATATTTTGTTTCCCTTCAGGTTTAGGTTTTTACTTTAGGAAGATTGTATCTCCGTTCTGCTGCAGTAGATAGTGTCGCCCTCTGGAGGGCTCTGACTTGATGTGAAATTAAAGATATTCAGATGACAGTCTGATGTTAATTGAGGTGTAAACCTAACCATAATTGATGGATGTGTGAGGCATCAAGGGTAATAAAAATGTAAATAGCTAAAATATATATTTGTGTGAGGAAAAACATATTTGCTTGCCTTCGAAATGGAGAGAAAGCCTGAATATGTAAGTTTGTGTATAAGAATGAGAGTCTTCAGTTTACCCTTAAATGTCCTTCCTTTGCCTGAATGAAAGAAATGCAAATAAAGACAGAGAAAAGATGGGCAGAGTCCGAAAAAAAGGCTCACTGCAATGTAAATACAGAGTCAACCATGATGCCACACTCGCCTCAGTTCCTGCTGCGCTCTCTCTAAACACCGGCTTATTTAACATTTCTAATGCATGGAAAGAAGCCTTGGCCGGTTACATAAATGTAATTATTTTGATTGTTTGTCTCTGGTATGTAGCAGTGTTGAGGAATTCTCTAGCCAGGACCACCCGCTGCTGCTCTCTACATCACGTAATGATGCTTGAGGGGACACACTTACAGCTAATGAGGCACTTGCTAATTAGAATATGACGTTAAGAATGTTCTTTTTCATTATATTACAGTCTCAGTGATGAGAAAGAAGAATTTAGTCCTGCCAAAAATAAACAGAAATCTTCGTTCTCATTCAAATGTGTAGGCAGTTAAAGTTTAGGTAATTTACTAGTGTTTTGAAAACATAAGGATCAAAACAGTAGACTTTAACTTTACAGGAGCAGCGAGCAGCATAATTGCCTTTTAAGATTAACATTTAATTTTGTGTGTGTGTGTGTGTGTGTGTGTGTGTGTGTGTGTGTGGTAATTATTGTGAGTAAATGTTTAATTTTCTACAGTGTTTTTAGTCTAATTAATTTTTGCATTGCTCACATTGAGAACTGTAGTGGATCACTCTTAGTGTGTAATATTGCTGTTTGACCATGAAAAATGTCTGAAAATTACAAAGCACAAAGTCCAGTCTAATGGTAGTTATTCTCTAAATCAGTACACGTCACGATATTCCTCATTTAAATAATTCCCACCCAAGGCATAAGCAAAATAAAGGGGCGAGGCCGGGTTGAGCTGTGTTAGTAATGTGTTGAAACTTGCAGTTATGGTAAGGGGTGTGACATTTCTAAAACACGCTCAAAGAGGTTCACCAACAGTGCTTGTTTTTTGTAGAACATCACAGCTGTATATGATATAAGAATAGTAAGGCCTGTAGTTAATTGGATTGTTGGATGGTTGTGGCTTGCTATTGTTGTGATGTCATGTGATGTGAGTGACAGGTTGCCCGCCCCTGCTCCTGTAAAGAGAAGAGATGTCGCTGCAAGAGGGAGGGGAAGATTCAAGATTCAAGAGTTTTATTTGTCACATACACAGTTATATACAGAATATACAACCGGCAGTGAAATGTAAACAGATCCGCTCCATGGACAGTGCAAATTCACTGGAAATTATAATAGAAATAGAATAAAAAGTATATATATATATATATATATATATATATATATATATATATATATATATATAGAATTATAAATAAATCAAGTAGAAAAATAAATAAATAAATAAAGAAGTGGAATAAAATAAGTGAAATAAACTGTGCAGTGAGTAAACTGTAGACTTATAAATATGTGGTTAACAGAAATGTACAGTGTAATGCAGTGTAATGTCAGTATGTCGATGTTTATCCTGAAGTGAAGTCACATGATGTTAAGTGACTGAGTTCAGGAGTCTGATGGCCTGGGGGAAAAAGCTCCTCCTGAGTCTCTCAGTTTTGGCCATCAGGCTTCAGAAGCGCTTACCAGATGGCAGCAGCGTGAAATGAGGGTTTGCAGGGTGATTAGAGTCCTTGATGATTTTAGTAGCTCTACCTTTGCAGTGTTTGGTGTAGACGTCCTGCAGAGACGGGAGAGCTGACCCTGATATACGCTTGGATAAGTGCACGACTCTTTGCAGGGCTTTTTGCAGTCATGACTGGTGCTGTTCTTATACCACGCTGTGATGCACTGAGTTAATACACTTTCTATCGCCCCTAAATAGAAAGTTTTCAGGATAGCTGGTGAAACCCTGAATTTCCTCAGCTGGCGCAGGTGGTACAGTCTTTGCCTGGCTTTTTTCACCTCAAAAATTCAAAATAGCCTATTACTTATTCATTATGATGTTTTTGAATGTAAAAACCACACAAAAGTAATAAGTTGACCTCAGATAACAGTATAAAAAATTAAAAAGCCAGTTCATGACCCCTTTAATAAAAGTAAATAATTGGGATAGAGTGCACAAGTTGTTCATGAGACCACTTTTATGGTACTTTTATGTTTTTGTTTTGTTTTTCTTAATTTTTGTAGCTCAACAGCCCCATTCACTTTCTTTGTAAATTACCAGAAATTGTTTGGGGTCTGCACGATTTTTTGCTCGTAAAATCTTTAAAAAAATGCTTCTTATGCTCGTAAAGGCTGCATTTATTTGATCAAAAATACAGTATTAAAAATAGTATTAACATGTACTCACACCCCATACTTTTGAAAGGTGAAAACATGAATACTAAACATCATGCTAAATATTTTATTTTGTGTTCAACTAAAGAAAGAAAGAAAAAAAACCCTCATTGAACTGTCACCTTATCGTAGTGGAGGGGTTTGAGTACCCGAATGACCCTGGGAGCTATGTTGTCTGGGGCTATATGCTCCTGGTAGGGTCTCCCAAGGCAAACAGGTCCTTGGTGACGGGCCAGACTAAGAGCAGTTCACAGTTCACAAACCCAATATGAGTCAAATGAAAACCAGGACCGAGCTGTCGCCCAGCATGGCGCAGCCGGGGCCCCACCCTGGAGCCAGGTCCGGGCTTGGGGCTTGTATGCGAGCGCCTGGTGGCCGGGCCTACCCCCATGGGGCCCGGCCGGGCTCAGCCTGAATGAGCGACGTGGGGCCACCCTCCCGTTGGCTCACCACCTGCAGGAGGGATCATATGGGGGCGGTGCGTAGTGGATCGGGCGACAGTCAAAGGCTAGGCCCCCGACGACCCGATCTCTGGACACGGAAACTGGCTGTAGGGACATGGAATGTCACCTTGCTGGCAGGGAAGGAGCCTGAGCTTGTGCGGGAGGTTGAGAGGTACCGGCTAGAGATAGTCGGGCTCACTTCCACGCACAGCTTGGGCTCTGGAACCACACTTCTTGAGAGAGGCTGGACTCTCTACCACTCTGGAGTTGCCCATGGTGAGAGGCGGCGGGCTGGAGTGGGTTTGCTTATAGCCCCCCAGTCAGCTGCCATGTGTTGGAGTTCAACCCGGTGAATGAGAGGGTCGCTTCCCTGCACCTTCGGGTAGGGGATAGGTCTCTCACTGTCGTATGTGCCTACGGGCCAAACGGCAGTGCAGAGTACCCGGCCCTAATGGGGTCTCTGGGAGGGGTGCTGGAAAGTGCTCCAACTGGAGACTCCATCGTTCTACTGGGGGACTTCAACGCACACGTGGGCAGTGACAGTGATACCTGGAGGAACGTGATTGGGAGGAACGGCCAGAACCTGAGTGGTGTTCTGTTACTGGATTTCTGTGCTAGTCACGGCTTGTCCATAACAAACACCATGTTCAAGCATAAGGGTGTCCATCAGTGCACGTGGCACCAGGACACCCTAGACCGGAGGTCGATGATCGACTTTGTGGTCATCTCATCTGACCTCCGGCCGTAGTCTTGGACACTCGGGTGAAGAGAGGGGCGGAGCTGTCAACTGATCACCACCTGGTGGTGAGTTGGATCCGATGGCGGGGGAGGAAGCTAGACAGACTTGGGAGACCCAAACGTACTGTGAGGGTCTGTTGGGAACATTTGGCCGAGCCCCCTGTCAGAGAGATCTTCAACTCCCACCTCCAACGGAGCTTCGACCGGATCCCGAGGGAGTCTGGAGATATTGAGTCCGAGTGGACCATGTTCTCTACCTCCATTGTCGACATGGCTACTCGGAGCTGTGGCTGTAAGTACTCCAGTGCCTGTCTGAGGCGTAAATCCCCGAACCCGGTGGTGGACACCGGAAGTAAGGGATGCCATCAAGCTGAAGAAGGAGTCCTATCGGGCCTGGTTGGCTTGTGGGACTCCAGAGGCAGCTGACGGGTACAGGCAGACCAAGCGGACTGCAGCCGGGTAGTTGTGGAGGCAAAAAATCGGGCCTGGGAGGAGTTCGGTGAGGCCATGGAGAAAGATTATCGGTTGGCCTCGAAGAGATTCTGGAAACCGTTCGCCGTCTCAGGAGGGGGAAGCAGTGCCCTACCAACACTGTTTACAGTGGAGATGGGCAGCTGTTGACCTCAACTGGGGATATCGTTGGATGGTGGAAGGAATACTTTGAGGATCTCCTCAATCCCACCAACACGTCTTCCATTGAGGAAGCAGTGGCTGAGGGCTCAGAGGTGGATTCATCCATCACCCGGGCTGAAGTCATCGAGGTAGTTAAAAAGCTTCTCGGTGGCAAGGCATCCGCCCTGAGTACCTCAAGTCTCTGGATGTTGTGGGGCTGTCTTGGCTGACACGCCTCTGCAACATCGTGTGGCGGTTGGGGACAGTGCCTCTGGACTGGCAGACTGGGGTGGTGGTCCCTCTTTTCAAGAAGGGGGACCGGAGAGTGTGTTCCAACTACAGGGGGGTCACACTTCTCAGCCTCCCCGGGAAAGTCTATGCCAGGGTACTGGAGAGGAGAATTCGGCCGATAGTAGAACCTCAGATTCAGGAGGAACAGTGTGGTTTTTGTCCAGGTTGTGGAACACTGGACCAGCTCTATACCCTTTCCAGGGTGCTGGAAGGTTCATGGGAGTTTGCCCGACCAATCCACATATGTTTTGTGGATTTGGAGAAGGCATTCGACTGTGTCCCTCGTGGCGTCCTGTGGAGAGTGCTCTGGGAGTACTCCGGGGCCCCTTGCTTAGGGCTGTTTGGTCCCTGTACGACCGGAGCAGGAGCTTGGTCCACATTGCCAGCAGCAAGTCAGACTTGTTCCCAGTGCATGTTGGACTCCAGCAGGGCTGCCCTTTGTCACCGGTTCTGTTCATAATTTTTATGGACAGAATTTCTAGGCGCAGCCAAGAGGCGGAGAGTGTCCAGTTTGGAAACCACATGATTTCGTCACTGCTTTTTGCGGATGACGTTGTCATGTTGGCCTCCTTAGACCAGGACCTTCAGCGTGCACTGGGGCAGTTTGCAGCCAAGTGTGAAGCGAGAATCAGCACCTCCAAATCCGAGGCCATGGTTCTCAGTCGGAAAAGGGTGGCTTGCCCACTTCAGGTTGGTGGAGAGTTTCTGCCTCAGGTGGTGGAGTTCAGGTATCTTGGGGTCTTGTTCACGAGTGAGGAAAGGATGGAACGGGAGATTGACAGACGGATCGGTGCAGCTTCTGCAGTAATGAGGTCGATGTACCGGTCTGTCCATATAGTACACAGTGTGTACTAACTATATGTATGTGCACATTGCACTTTTTTCTGTTTTTACTTGCTTAAGGTTGTATGGTTATGTTAACTGTTACTGCAATTGTCTGGAGCACGCTCCCAATAATTTCACTCTCCAAGGCACATGTGCTTTGGTGATGTGACAATAAAACTGACTTGACTTGACT
Organism: Paracanthobrama guichenoti; assembly: GCA_018749465.1. NCBI lineage: Eukaryota > Metazoa > Chordata > Actinopteri > Cypriniformes > Gobionidae > Paracanthobrama > Paracanthobrama guichenoti. The sequence continues at coordinate 21,872,750 of CM031952.1, read as the reverse complement.
TGACTTGTCGTGGTAAAGAAGGAGCTGAGCTGTAAGGCAAAGCTCTCGATTTACCGGTCAATCTACGTTCCTACTCTCACCTCATGAGCTGTGGGTCATGACTGAAAGGACAAGATCCTGGATACAGGCGGCCGAAATGAGCTTTCTCCGCAGGGTGGCTGGGCGCTCCCTTAGAGATAGGATGAGAAGCTCAGTTACTCGGGAGGATCTCAGAGTATAGCCGTTGAGGGATTATGTCTCCCGGCTGGCCTGGGAACACCTCAGGGTTCCCCTGGAAGAGCTGGAGGAAGTGGCTAGGGAGAGGGAAGTCTGGGCGTCTCTGCTTAGACTGTTGCCCCCGCGACCCGTCCCCGGATAAGCGGAAGATAATGGATGGATGGATGGATGGATGGATGGACTAAAGAAAGTGATTTACACAAGTTTGTAATTACACAATGTTGAGCAAATTAAAAAAAGTAATTTTTGGTGACCAAATCCTTTAAGCCACAGGCCAGACAGACTAGTCTGGATGCCAGCCGAACTTAGCCCCGCCCATAACATTTGAGGTTGGGAAGTTCGGACTGGACTTGATCCATTGTGGAGTAACTATGCCCGAACAGGAACTGTTCAAATCAAATTGTCAGGGCGGGCTTTATACGATGATGGACAGATGATCAACAGTAACATAATCAGCCAAGTCATCAAAGAGCGTTTGAGTTGAATTCGTTCTAATCCTAAATGGAGAACTTGTTCATATATGCATTCGCCTTTACTATTTCTCTCAAAAATGATGATCGTGTTGGTAAGTACTCTGTGTATCCTTAAATTCTTTTAACAACACTGGCAAAGATCGTTTCAAGATTCAAGATTCAAGAGTTTTATTTGTCACATACACAGTTATATACAGAATATACAACCGGCAGTGAAATGTAAACAGGTCCGCTCCATGGACAGTGCAAATTCACAGTTAAAAACACAAGGAAGAAATTATAATAGAAATAGGATATAAAAAAAAAAAGTACTATCTATATATATATATATATGTCTATATCTGTAGAATTATAAATAATCAAGTCAAGAGAAAAAAGGTAACAAATAAGGATAAAGTGGAATAAAATAATTGAAGTAGACTTTGCAGTGAGTAAACTGTAGACTTATAAATATGTGGTTAACAAATGTATAAAGAGTATAATGTGCAAACAGGTTTATGACAGGTTGTTACACAGTAACAACGAGAACAGAAAGTGCAGTGCAATGTCAGTGTATCGATGTTTATCCTGACGTGAAGTCACGTGATGTTAAGTTCAGGAGTCTGATGGCCTGGGGAAGAAGCTCCTCCTGAGTCTCTCAGTTTTGGCCATCAGGCTTCGGAAGCGCTTACCAGATGGTAGCAGCGTGAAATGAGGGTTTGCAGGGTGATTAGAGTCCTTGATGATCTTGGTAGCTCTACCTTTGCAGCGTTTGGTGTAGACGTCCTGCAGAGACGGGAGAGCTGACCCTGAGATACGCTCGGATAAGCGCACTACTCTTTGCAGGGCTTTGCGGTCATGACTGGTGCTGTTCCCATACCACGCTGTGATGCACTGAGTTAAAACACTTTCTATCGCCCCTAAATAGAAAGTTTTCAGGATAGCTGGTGAAACCCTGAATTTCCTCAGCTGGCGCAGGTGGTACAGTCTTTGCCTGGCTTTTTCACCTGTGTCTGAATGTGAGCAGTCCAGGTCAGGTCCTCGGAGATGTTTACTCCCAGGTACTTGAAGCTGCTCACTCTCTCTACTGGTGACCCGCTGATCATGAGGGGAGTATGTCCGTTGCTGTCTCTTCCTGAAGTCCACAATCATTTCTTTGGTCTTGCCAACATTCAGAGAGAGACAGTTGTCCTGGCACCATGATGTTAGATGCTCCACCTCGTCCAAGTATGCCGTCTCGTTGTTGTTGGAAATGAGGCCCAGGACAACAGTATCATCAGCAAATTTGATGATAGAGGTGGAGCTGTGTGTGGACAAACAGTCATGCGTGTAGAGAGAGTAGAGCAGGGGCTCAGGACACAGCCCTGTGGAGCTCCCACACTCAGGGTGATGGAGGTGGAGGTGGACTGGCCTATTCTCACCACCTGAGGCCTGCCAGTGAGGAAGTCCTCAATCCAGTGGCAGAGAGAAGGATTCAGGCCGAGATCCAGGAGTTTGGAGGTTAGCTTGGTGGGAACTATGGTGTTAAAGGCTGAGCTATAGTCAATAAATAGCAGTCTTACGTAGTTCCCACTTTTGCTGTCGATGTGAGTGAGGGAGGAGTGGAGGACATGAGAGATGGCATCTTCAGTCGATCTATTGGGACGATAGGCAAACTGAAGAGGGTCCAAAGTGTCAGGAATGAAGGCGCAAATGGTGTTTTTAATGAGTCTCTCAAAGACCTTCATGACTATAGACGTGAGAGCCACTGGACGATAGTCATTTAGGCAAGAGGGTTTACTGTTCTTAGGGACAGGGATGATGGTGGATTTTTGAAGGAGGTGGGGACCACAGATGTAGCGAGGACTCATTAAAGATAGATGTAAACAACCCGGCGAGCTGATCAGCACAGGACCGCAGAACACGACCTGAAATACCATCCGGCCCGGCAGCTTTCCTAACGTCCACACGCTTGAGTGCTCTCCGAACTTCATCCTCCAAGACAGAGATCACGTGGTTGTTGCTGCTCTGAGTAATTTCCTCTAACGCGCCACTTGGCGGAGTCGCGTTGCCGCGGTTACAGTCAAAGCGAGCATAGAAAGAGTTTAACTCGTTCACGAGCAACGGATCAACGCTTGCCTCTGCAGAGGATTTAGATCCAAAGGAGCAGATGGACCTCAGACCTTGCCACATGCGCCGCGAGTCGTTGAGTTGGAAATGAGACTCCACTCGGTCTTTATAACGGAGTTTTGCGGCTTTAACTGCTCGTCTGAGAGCATAGCAGGACGATCTGTATTCATTCATATTCCCCGATAGGAGACCGGCGTTGTAAGCAGCAGTGCGTGCGTTCACTGCCGCGCGGATTGAATTGTCCACCCACAGTTTCTGATTTGAGAAGGACGTTATTGTTATTGTTTGCGTGGCTTGCTCTGTAAGCGTGTTGATGAAGCAAAGCGCCACGTCTGTGAACTCGCTTACGTCAGCTGAACTCGCGCCGAACATGTCCCAATCCACATCGCCCAGAGCTGCCTGTAGCGCGGTCTCTGAGTGGGGTGACCAACGCTTAACTTCCCGCCTCACCGGGGGTTCCTGGAGGAGCTTTTGTTTGTATTCGGGAGTGAGGAAAATGGCGGCATGATCCGATTTGCCAAACGCTGGAAGTGACCGCGCTTTATAGGCGTTCTTAAACGGAGAGTAGCAGTGATCCAGTGTGTTTGCTCCTCGTGGTGGGGCAGGAGACGTGCTGATGAAAGTTTGGCAGGACTTTCTTTAGGTTTGCTTTGTTAAAATCGCCCGCGACAATGAATGCCGCGTCGGGATGTTGGTTTATGACGCCGCTGGCAACATCATGAAGGCCAGATAAAGCCAGCGCTGTGTCTGCCTGCGGTGGGATGTAAACGGCGGTCGCGACAACCGCAGAAAACTCCCTAGGCAGATAGAATGGGCGGCAAATGATTGTTAAATGTTCCAGATGAGGTGAGCAGGACCGCGAGAGAATGGTGATGTTCCTGGGATCGCACCATTTCTTGTTGATCATGAAACACACTCCACCGCCTTTGGATTTACCGCCTCGGCTGTTCTGTCCATCCGAAAAACAGAGAAGTTCTCCGACGGCGTCACAGCTGTGTCCGGGACGCGGGCGTGAGCCATGTTTCAGACAAACAATAGATATTACAGTCTCTCATGTCCCGTTGAAAACTTATCCTGGCTCTAAGATCGTCCATCTTATTATCCAAGGATTGAACATTTGCTAGAAGAATGCTCGGGAGAGGAGGTCTGAATGCCCTTTTCCTCAGTCTGTTACGGATACCAGCACGTTTCCCACGGTGTTTCTTTGTTCTACGCCGCTGGCTCTGGCCATTGTTCAACTCGGCGTTGCGAAGAATCTCAGATGGCCACAGAGGATCGGCGAAAGTGTCCTGAAACAGTCCAGTGTAGAGGTAACCAATGTCCAAAAGAGTTTTGCTGTCGTAGTAGATCAATGCAGATGATAAGTTTGTAAAAACTGAGAGTAAAAGAAAGTAAAATAGTAAATAAAAGCACAGTCTTCGCGGAGCGACCTGAACGGCGACCAAACACAGCGGCGCCATTTGAGTAGCATGTTTACACTCATCTTCTTCTTCTTCTTCTTCTTCTACTTCTTCCAGCATGCGTGCAGTTGAGTTCTGTTGACAACTATGTGTTAGTGATGTGATGTTAGATGATTTGTTCTTTTTGAACTAATCTTAAATATGACTCGGGAACAACGAGTTGTCTCAGAGAGCGATTTGTTCATTTTGTGTTAACCGTGCATGCACTACATGCCATCGGTTCTGTACAGGATCTTATGCATTCAGCCTATGGGGATGTGAGTTGGTGAACGAATGACTCAAACCCAAAGACTCGAGATGTGAATTAACTAATTCTGTTTTCGGGACTGCATGCATTGCATATGGGGCTGTCACGGCCTGGATCAGACACTGATGACGGAACTAACGACTCAAACCCAAAGACAGGAGAGGTGTACTAATCTTTCTGGGGAGCAGACGTGATTAAATGTGAAGTGACAAAAGCAAGAATGACTCGGATTCGGAGGTGAGGTGAACTAACAGACTGCATAGCAATTAATGAATAATTTATTTCTTAAAGTTTGGCCTTGGCTGCATTAGCTTATAATTATTTATTTGTTTTACTCCAAATGTGATCATTTACATAAGTACTAGATGTGTTGGGGAATTTAACATGTGACATTTTAATTGTATTCTGCTGAAATTAAATGAAATGACTTGAAAAAAAAGGTTTGTTCATTTTGCTGAACGAGATTCAAAGATCATAGTCCGTAAAATGATCCGAACCTCCCACTACTACTATGCGTCACTCAACATACTTCAATTACTCCTTTGCTCTGATTGGTTGTAGGTCTATCCAATTGAGTGCAGAGGCATTTTCTTTCCTGGTTCGGTTGAAACACGCCCCAGTAATCACAGCCCAATGGAGCAGTATCAGACTCATATTCTGACTAGAATTGAGTATGATGATGTCAGACTGACCATGTCAGAACCCAAATCCAAGGTCTGTTCAGCTAAGCTCAGTGATCTCCATATGTTCGAAGAAAAAAACAAGGCTGTCCTACTTCTTCAAGAGTGGCTTTAATCTGATTTTCCTACTGTGCATTTAAAAAAAAAAAAAAAAAAAAACAAAGAAAAGAAAAGATTTATCTGCATGTAATGCATTTGCTCACAGGGCTTTCCAGCGAGATTTATTTTCTTTATACAGCGAAAGCATGCTTTCCTCCCTGCATGCTTTGTGGGTCATGCTTACAATACAACAGCTCTGTGCTACAGCGACAGGGTGGAAAAGTGCTCTTACATTTCATTTTCAGCGCTGGTAACTCTGATGAACCAAAGTGATTGTGACTATCAGAGTGACTTTATTTCCCTCAGGCACATGAAACAAACAGATTTGTAAAGAGAAGCCTATTTTAGTTGCAAATAAAGGTGCTTTTTTGTCACGAGTAATAGAACAAAAGCCCAATATTTGTTCTTTCATCTTGAAAATTATGAATAATTTTCATAAAGGCCCCTCTGAACAAGTTGTCTGCTTACATGACACGTATTTTCTGCCTTTAGTTGTATCTCTTGAACATCTAAATATTTATGAATGCATCATTAATTCAGCGTAATACACTTCATAAGAACAAAGTCTCAGCAGAGCAACAACATTTGCGGGAAATAGATGTTTTGCTTCCCAAAGAATCTTGTTCTCTTGTCAAATACAGAAAGGGCACAGTATCTCATGCTTGTGTTACATTCTGTCCATCCGCACCCTTACCTGTTGTCACGGAGCTGACTGAACCAGACATACCCTCTAAGAGGGAATCGAATAGATATGCTGAGTTTTAATGCAGGACTAGGGTCTTTATCATAGTCATTTGAGGGGGGACTGTCTGCACATCCTGTCTGTTATCAGGTGTGGACAGATCTGACCAACTCAGTGCTCATTTTTACCTCCTGTAGAGAGATGCTAATCTACATAGAGGCAGCCTGTGAGAGAACGTGAGTAGAAAGACCTGATAATATGAATATGTACTAAGGCTATGCTGGAAATAGCATACTACCATATTATATTTCCTTCTTTATTATTATTAATGGAAGCCCGTTTTCACTTCATTTGTGACTTTGTTTCTTAGATTTCAGTTTACAATCTTACAATTGCTTAATTGTTTTATAATTGTGACTTAACTGTATATTTTAACTGTATCTTTATTTCTTGTTTTAAACTTTACCTCACAATGAATTTTATAGTGGCCACGAATTAAGAATTACCGGTAGTTCCCAGAATTTTTTTTATTTATTCCCTCACTTTAGTAAATTGTGGCCAGATTGTACCAATTCATTCCCTCCTTTTGATTCAAATAAATTCAACTAGAAGGGAGCCATTTTTAATTTTTAACAGATCGCTTGACTCATGATGGCCAAACAAACAAATTATGTTGTTGTGCACACGATTTACTTAAAATGAGGGAACGAAATTAGTAAAACATGCTGACATATTAGTAAGTTGTGGGAACGAATTGTTAATTCGTGGCCACAATATACATAATTTTTTTTTCCCACATGTCATGTGCGGGGCGCTGTAGACTTAGTATCTTGCAGCTGCAAATGTATTTCTTCTAATTACAGCTTAATATCTCATAACTGCAGCTTTATTTCTTATAGTTGTGACTTTATTTCTCATAATTACAACTTAATATCTCATAGTGTGGCTTTACAGGATTTAATATTTTTCATATATTAATTATGTCATTCTCATTATCACAGTTCATTGTTATGGGAAGAAGGAGGCGGGAACCGGCGAACATTTAAAGACTTTAATAAATAAAATGTAATGAAAGTAACGTGGGCAAAATGAAAGTAACGCGGGCAGCCCCTCATGGACGACTGCCACGTGCACACACATAATATAACATAACAACATAAACAAAACACAACATAAAGTCCAGGCCTGGTCCTCTCTCGTCCTTCACTGGTGTCGCTCGTCCTTATATGCCTCCGAGCTCCCTCATGAGAGGACTCGAGGCTCCTCCCACATCTCTCGCTTGTCATCCTCGCCACAATCTCACAATGAGACTATATCTTGCAATTGCAAATGTAGTGTTTATAATTGCAACTTCAATCGCACAATTGCAGCTTTATTTCTCATCATTGTGACTATTGCTTGTAATTGATGCTTTATCTTATAATTGTGGCTGTATCTCACAATGAGACTTTATATCTTGTAATAGCAAACGTATTTTAATTTCATCTTAAGTTAATACCTCACAATTGCAGCTTTATTTCTTGTAGTTGTGACTTTATTTCTCATGAAAAGTATCTCATAATTGCAACTGTATCCAGGGTCGGAGTTACCTCATATTGTAACATAGGCGAAAGCAAATTTTGGGCCCCCACACCCCTCACACCTTATGACCAAAACGGTAATCAGTATACAGCTATGGCCAAACGTTTTGGCAGGGACATAAATATTGTGCTTTGCAAAGTTTGCTTCTTCAGTTGTTGTTAGTGATGTGTCGTTCATAAACGATTCGTTCATTTTGAACGAGTCTTTAATATGACTCGAGAACAACGAGTTGTCTCAGAGAGCGATTTGTTAATTTTGTGTTGACCGCGCATGCGCAACATCCCATATGTTCTGTACAGGAAACATAATTAATTAATTCATCTCTCGAGTCTTGGGTTCGAGTCATTTGTTCATCAAGTCCCAGCCCCATAGGCAAGGCTATGCAGTCACCGGAAACAGAAAAGATTAGTTCATCTCTCGAGTCTTTGGGTTCGAGTCGTTCGTTCAAGGCCCCATAGGCACCTCGGGAGGTGAGGTGAACTAAGACTGCATACATAGCCTGAAGACTCAGCTAAGCAATTAATGAATAATTTCTTTCTCAAAGTTTGGCCATGGCTGCATTAGCTTATAGTTTATTTTTTAACAGGAAATACATTCAAGAGAATTAGCAGATATGACTAAAATGTCCAGTTGGAAACTGTCAAAATGGCAGTCAAGAAATTAACTGGTGACTTAACCCTCAGAAAAAACATGTGCATCATTACTTGCGCCCTGTTGTCATCTCTGTGGGCTGCATCTAAGACATTGATTGGTTTGTAAACGAACGCGCGTCTGACATCAGCGTGTTGTCAATTCGGCTGGTAACTTTGACAAGAATGAATGAACAGACACATATTGTTGCCACTAATGAACAGTGCGCATTGCTTGACTATTTCTTTTGTTTCAAATTGTTTTGTTTAGAAGTGGACATTTCAAGTTTTCTATACACATAGCCTATTTCTCACATTTGTGTCTCATGTCCGAACCTTTGTTCAGTTTGATCTGGACCAAGACTACTTCTCTTCTTGGGACCAAATTTTGTCTGTTGGTCCGGACCATGGTCCAGGGGAGGTTTTCTCACCTGTAATTTTGATCCGGACCAAACAAGGCAAACTGTACAAATGTATTGGAGCACCCGTTTTCTTAAATGTAACATCAATACCTTACAGTAGGGTGACCACCCAATCAAATCAAATCACCTTTATTTATATAGCGCTTTTTACAAGTACAATTGTTTCAAAGCAGCTTCACAGTGTTAACAGGATAATAATGCAACAGAATTTGATTCGGCTGTACAGCCGCTCTGGTGAAAACGGTGATGTTATCCAGCTAATTTCAATTATCATATAGTGTCAATGCGGGCAGATCGGTAATATAGTTGAAATTTAGGTGTCCCCAACTGAGCAAGCCAAAAGCCAAAGGCAATGGTAGCAAGGAACTCCTTCAGGGCCAGAATGGAGAAAAAAAGAAAAAAAACCTTGGGAGAAACCAGGCTCAGTCGGGGTGCCAGTTCTCCTCTGGCCAACGAACAGTGTATGATTATAATTCTGGCAACATTGCAGGTCTTAAGTTATATTAGGTAAATAGATATTTGGACATGAGAGATGGCATCTTCAGTCGATCTATTGGGACGATAGGCAAACTGAAGAGGGTCCAAAGTGTCAGGAATGAAGGAGCAAATGGTGTTTTTAATGAGTCTCTCAAAGACCTTCATGACTATAGACATGAGAGCCACTGGACGATAGTCATTTAGGCAAGAGGGTTTACTGTTCTTAGGGACAGGGATGATAGTGGATTTTTTGAAGGAGGTGGGGACCACAGATGTAGCGAGGGACTCATTAAAGATAGATGTAAACAACCCGGCAAGCTGATCAGCACAGGACCACAGAACACGGCCTGAAATACCATCCGGCCCAGCAGCTTTCCTGACGTCCACACGCTTGAGTGCCCTCCGAACTTCTTCCTCTGAGACAGAGATCACGTGGTTGTTGCTGCTCTGAGTGATTCCCTCTGACGCGTCACTTGGCGGAGTCGCGCTGCCACGATTACAGTCAAAGCGAGCGTAGAAAGAGTTTAACTCATTCACAAGTAACGGATCAGCTCTGACCTCTGCAGAGGATTTAGATCCAAAAGAACAGATGGACCTCAGACCCTGCCACATGCGCCGCGAGTCGTTGAGTTGGAAATGAGACTCCACTCGATCCTTATAACGGAGCTTTGCGGCTTTAACTGTGCGTCACAGAGCATAGCAGGATGATTTGTATTCAGTCATGTTCCCCGATAGGAGACCGGCATTGTAAGCGGCAGTGTGTGTGTTCACTGCAGCACGGATTGAATTGTCCACCCACGGTTTCTGATTTGAGAAGGACGTTATTGTTATTGTTTGTGTAGCTTGCTCTGTTAGCGTGTTGATGAAGCAAAGCGTCACATCCGTGAACTCGCTGACGTCAGATGAACTCGCCCGGAACATGTCCCAGTCGACGTCATCAAGAGCTGCCTGTAGCGCGGTCTCTGAATGGGGTGACCAACGTTTAACTTCCCGCCTCACCGGGGGTTCCTGAACGAGCCTTTGTTTGTATTCAGGTGTGAGGAAAATGGCGGCATGATCCGTTTTGCCAAAAGCTGGTAGTGACCGCGCTTTATAGGCGTTCTTAAACGAAGAGTAGCAATGATCCAGTGTGTTTGCTCCTCGTGTAGGACAGGAGATGTGCTGGTGAAAGTTTGGCAAGACTTTCTTTAGGTTTGCTTTGTTAAAATCGCCCACAGCGATGAACGCAGCATCGGGGTGTTTGTTAATGAAGCCGCTGGTAACATCATGAAGGCCAGATAAAGCCAGTCCTGTGTCTGCCTGTGGTGGAATGTAAAAGGCGGTCACGACGACAGAGGAAAACTCCCTCGGCAGATAGAATGGGCAGCAAATGATTGTTAAATGTTCCAGTGACGGCACTGCAGTGGGTCGTGTGGTTTCGATCATCTCTCTTTGTTGTTCGTTAGAACGATCACAAGGGCTGTTCTCACAGCTGGTTTGGTGCGCTAGGTGGAGAGCACTGAAAAGCCGTTCCCACGGCTGGTAAGAGCGCCCTCGTGAGAGAGAGCGCGCATGTCAGGCTGCACTACCCCCTGACTGTGTCGCCGCGACCCCTCCCCCTGCATGCTTCAGCACCAAGGAGAGCATCCTTCTGAAAGAGCTTGCACAGATAGAGCTTGCGTCTTTTTCAAGATCACATTCTATCTGTGTGTTTCTGGATGCGGTGGTTTCCTGTCACCGAGGGATGGTCATCAGCGCTGTATCTTGTGTTTGGGCGTTCAGCACACTGAGACAGCGCTGGTGGATGAATCATGTTCTCACTGAGGGAACATGACCATCTCGGAGTTGCGATCGAGGCTCCGTCTCGCAAGGGGCGGAGCCTCCGTGCCTCTGCCTCGATCTAACCCTCCTCAGAGAGTTAGAGTTGCCACGAGATGTGCATCATCCGTATCCTTTGGGGCTCCTCTCGAGGACCAGATGTCCATCGCTGCATCGGAGGGAGGGTCAGAACTCTCTGGAGAGGATGTGTCGGAGCAGGGGGCTCCTCCGGGTAGACCCACTGTGCCCGATACTGATCCGGAGATGATGGCTATGCTTGCCCAGGCCGCCGAGAGAGTCGGGCTTGTGTGGAACCCTCCACCGTGTCCCGAACCCTCAAGGCTGGATGATTGGTTTCTCGGGGTGGCCCGTGCTGGTTCTCATCGCCCCACCCTGGTTCCTTTTTTCCCGGAGGTGCACGAGGAGCTCACGAGGTCGTGGACGCCACCTTTTACTGCCCGAAACCGGCTCAGTGGATCCTCCTCCCTCACCACCCTCAATGGCGGACCTGCAAAGGGATACACGCAGGTCCTCCTGTGGAACAGGCCGTTGTTATGCAACTGTGCCCTAACTCCACTTCCAGGGGGAACCCGTGTCTTCCCTCCAGGGCCTGTAGGTACTCATCCGATCTGATCGGGAAGGCCTACCAGGCTTGTGGAGAGGCAGGCTCCACCTTACATGCTATGGCGTTGTTGCAGGTCCATCAGGCCCAGGCACTGAAGGCCCTGCACGAGGGTGGTCACGATCCCACAGTTCTTCAGGAACTGAGAACCGCAACGGACCTCACGCTTCAACGAAGGTTGCGGCGTGGGCCGTGGGTTGTGCGATGTCCACCATGGTGGTCCAGGAACTCTGGCTGTGTCTGGCGGACATGAGGGAGACCGACAAAGTCAGGTTCCTTAACTCCCCCGTCTCCCAGACTGGCCTCTTCGGCGACGCGGTCCAGAACTTCGCCCAGCAGTTCTTGGCCGCACAGAAGCAGACTGAGGCGATCAGTCACATCCTGCCACGGCGGTCAGCTGCTGTCTCCACCCCGCCGCCGGCAGCGCCTCAGCCTGCTCGTCGCCGAGGGCGGCCGCCTGCGTCTGCCTCCACTCCCGTGCCACAGCAGCAGCCTCCACCCAAGCGGCGTCGTGGAGCCGGGCGCAAGCAGGCCACCCCGCCCGTCCAGGCACCTGCCAAGAGGGGTGGCAAGGGCAAGCGGCCCTGAGACGGGCAACCCGGATATGAGAACTGCTCTTCTGGAGACGGTGACCGCACCGCTCCATCCCCCGGAGGAGGGCCGGGAGGAGAATCCTGTGTTCCGTTTTGTTTCTGTTTGTACCCAAATTCTCAATAAAAGAGCAGTTTCTTCCATTTCCGGGTCCTCAGGGGGCTCGGAGAGTTGTGGCCGGTCAAACGCCGGACCACACTCATCCTCCCCCTTCACCAGCGGGCAGCAGTGGACAACTCCCTCATGTTCCTGCTGCCCACCTGTGCATGGCACACTCTCACCTTGCTGTGGGCCGCCTCCACGAGACAGCCGCCCCAGCCTGGTACCTGCATTCCACCTCGCTGCCCCACGGTGGGTACGCCGGTGGTCCCTATGGTCCCGCTTGTACGGTCCCTGGGAGCCTGGCTAGCGCTCCCCGGACCGTCTCGCTGGCTCATTCGGAACATCAGGCTACGCGATTCAGTTTGCCCGGTGCCCCCCCCCCCAGGTTCAAGGGCGTCTGCTTCACTTCGGTGAATGCCGCAGATGCCCATGTCCTGCGTGCGGAGATCGCTGTCCTGCTGGCGAAGGACGCGATAGAGCCGGTCCCTCCAGCCGATATGAAGACCGGCTTCTACAGCCCGTACTTCATTGTACCCAAGAAAACTGGTGGGTTACGGCCAATCTTGGACCTGCGAGTCCTGAATCGGCGCCTCCACAAGCTACCGTTCAAGATGCTCACGCAGAAACGCATTTTTCGAATGCATCCGTCCCTTTGATTGGTTTGCAGCGATCGACCTGAAGGGCGCGTACTTTCATGTCTCGATCCTTCCTCGACACAGGCCGTTTCTGCGCTTTGCGTTCGAGGGTCGAGCATATCAGTACAAAGTCCTGCCCTTCAGGCTGTCCTTGTCCCCCCGTGTCTTCACGAAAGTCACGGAGGGGGGCTTTGTGCCCATGAGAGGACGGGGGGTTCGCATCCTCAACTATCTCGATGACTAGCTCATTCTAGCACAGTCTCAGTGCTCAGAGACCTCAGCCAGTTGGGTCTTCGGGTCAACTGGGAAAAGAGCAAACTCACCCCCATGCAGAGGATCTCTTTTCTTGGTATGGAGTCGGATTCGGTCGAGCAGACAGCGCGCCTCACAGTTTCAGAGGCTTATGGCAGCCGCGGCAGCAGTAACGCCGCTTGGCCTGCTTCATATGAGACCGCTTCAGCATTGGCTACATGGCCAAGTCCCAAGATGGACGTGGCAACGCAGCACTCACCGGGTGAGCATCACTCCGGCCTGTCGCCAGTCCTTCAGTCCGTGGTCAGACCCCTCGTTCCTGCGGGCCGGAGTGCCCCTGGAACAGGTGTCCAGGCATGCTGTGGTTTTCACGGATGCCTCCACCATGGGCTAAGGAGCCACGTACAACGGGCATGCAGTGTCAGGGGTTTGGACAGGCCCGCACCTGCATTGGCACATCAATTGCCTCGAGTTGCTAGCAGTACATCTTGCTCTGAGGGGCAAAGATGTACTGGTCCGCACGGACAACACTGCGACCGTTGCGTATATCAACCGACAAGGTGGTCTGCGCTCCCGTCGCATGTCGCAACTCGCCCGCCATCTCCTCCTCTGGAGTCAGAAGTGTCTGAGGTCGCTTCAGGCCATTCATGTCCCTGGTGTGCGCAACCGTGTGGCCGACGAGCTCTCACGAGCTGCGCTCCCAGGGAGTGGCGACTCCACCCCAGGTGGTTCAGCTGATCTGGAGACAGTTCGGGGTGGCACAGGTTTGCTTCCCCAGAAACGTCCCACTGCCAGTGGTTCTATTCGCTGACCGACGGTACACTCGGCATGGATCCCCTTGCGCACAGCTGGCCCCAGGGGCTGCGTAAATATGCGTTTCCCCCAGTGAGCATACTTGCACAGACACTGTGCAAGGTCAGGGAGGACAAGGAGCAGGTCCTGTTGGTGGCGCTGTACTGGCCCAACCGGACCTGGTTCCCAGAACTTATGCTCCTCGCAACAGCCCCTCCTTGGCCAATTCCTCTGAGGAAGGACCTTCTGACTCAGAGACGGGGCACCCTGTGGTACCCGCGTCCAGACCTGTGGAAGCTTCATGTCTGACCCCTGGATGGGACGCGGAGGTTCTAGGTGACTTACCCCAAGAGGTAGTTAACACTATCACTTCAGCACATGCACCGTCTACAAGACAGGCTTATGCCTTGAAGTGGAACCTGTTCGTCGAGTGGTGTTCTTCTCGCCGAGAGGACCCCCGAAGATGTTTGTTCACGTCTGTGCTTTCCTTCCTGCAGCAAGGGTTGGAGTGTAGGCTGTCGCCCTCCACCCTCAAGGTCTATGTTGCTGCAATATCCGCCTATCACGACCACGTAGAAGGTAAGACGGTTGGGAAGCATGACCTGGTCGTCAGGTTCCTTAGGGGGGCGAGACGGTTAAATCCTCCTCGACCCCCCTCCATACCCTCTTGGGATCTTGCTCTGGTGCTCCGAGCACTCCAGAATGTGAGCCTTTGCAGTCAGCAGAGCTAAAGATTCTGTCTATGAAGACTTTGCTGTTGGCTGCATTGGCCTCCATCAAGAGGGTAGGGGACCTGCAGGCATTCTCAGTCGACGAATCGTGCCTAGAGTTCGGGCCGGGTAATACCCATGTGGTACTAAGACCCCGGCCTGGCTATGTGCCCAAGGTTCCTACCACTCCCTTCAGGGACCAGGTGGTGAACCTGCAAGCGCTGCCCCCGGAGGAGGCAGACCCAGCCCTAGCTTTGCTCTGTCCCGTCTGCGATCTGCGGATCTACGTGGATAGAACTCAAAGCTTCAGAACCTCAGATCAGCTCTTTGTCTGTCACGGAGGCCAGCAGAAGGGAAAGGCTGTCTCCAAGCAGAGCCACTGGATAGTGGATGCCATCACCTTGGCTTACCAAGCATAAGGTGTGCCCTGTCCGCTCAGGGTGCGAGCACACTCTACTAGAAGTGTTGCATCCTCCTGGGCGCTGGCACGTGGCGCCTCGATGTCAGACATCTGTAGAGCTGTGGACTGGGCGACACCCAACACGTTTGCTAGATTCTATAGCCTACGTGTAGAGCCGGTCTCCTCCTGTGTTCTCACCTCAAACGGGTAGAAGCACTGAGAGGCCCCGGCTCTTGTCGGCTTGCTGCGCTCCGGCGCTCTTATTCTCCAGAAGCAAACTCTGTGAGTCCTCCATCACCCTCGGTGCCGGACATCGCGGAACGTCGGGCATCAGGCCCCTTGCCGCTGAATCCTTGAGAACCGGTAATGGGCTGGGATTATATGAGTGACCCTGCGGGGATCCCATATATTCTTCCACGGTCGCTCCTACGGGAAGCCCGTGTCTTTCCCTTGGGAGAGCCTTCCTGTCACCGGGACTGAGCCCCCTCCTTCCTTGCGGGCTATGGCTCAGCATTGTACTCCACATAACTCCTTCGGGGTACGATGTGGGCTCCGCAGCGTCCCCTTTTCTAGGGCACGCTTTCCCAGTGTTATCCAATAATCACTGAGTAGGGTCATGCAGAACAGCAGTGATGGACTTCCTGGTGTGAGCCCCGTCTCATCAGGTAAGAGAGCTAAGGGGGCAGAGGCCATGGCACTTTGGTAGGGATTCCTATTCGTCGGTACTCCGATGTGGCGTCGAGAGTGACCAACTGAATGGGAACGTCTCGGTTACGTATGTAGGGAGGGGAGGGGAGGGGAGAGGAAGGTCTTTCATAGTTTAGCACCGGGGCTCTTTTAATACCGGGTTTTGGTACCCATCCCTACTCCATACTGAACTTGTGATCGGTGTTACATCTCTTCATTTACTGCTTCAAAGTGATAACGGTCAGATAAGTATGATTTAAACCATGCCAATGCAATTCCACTAATGCCAACATAATTTTCGAGTCTATTCAAAAGAATGTTGTGGTCGATAATATCGCATGCAGCTCTAAGATTGTGTAACACTAATAGAGAGATACAACCACGATCGGATGAAAAGTAAATAATTTGTAACTGATAAATTGTATAACTCTGATGAGAGTAACTCTGTAACTCTGATAAATTGTATAACTCTGATGAGAGTAGTCTCAGTACTATGATACGGTCTAAATCCTGACTGGAAATCCTCACAGATACAATTTCTTTCTAAAAAGGAGCATAATTGTGAAGACACTGCCTTTTCTAGTATTTTTGACAGAAAGGGTAGATTTGAGATTGGCCTGTCATTGACTAATTCTGTAGGATCAAGTTGCGTTTTTTTAATATAATAGCCAATAGTTTTCGGTACATATCCTAATGACAAAGATGAATTAATGATATTAAGAAGAGGACCTCTGGAAGCATCTCTTTTAATAGCCTAGTTGGTATAGGGTCGAGCATACATGTTGTTGATTTTGATGATTTAAGGAGTTTAGGAGTTTACGGCCTTTCTGTATGTGATCATGCTCTCTTTCCATGAATTACGAGAAACCTCTAGTTTTGTTTTATTCCAGCTGCGCTCCATTTTTCTGGCTGCTGTTTTAAGGGCCCGGGTGTACTCGTTGTACCACGGCATTGGACTATTTTCTTTAATCTTCTTTAAGCGCCGGGGAGCAACTGTGTCTAAAGTGCTGGAAAAAAGAGAGTCAATAGTTTCTGTTGCAAAATCGAGTTTCTCTAGGCTATCTGGGATGCTGAGGAGATGAAACTGATGAGGAAGATTATTTAAAAAGCAATCTTTAGTGGCGGCAGTGATAGTTCTGCCATATTTGAAACGAGGGGACGGCTTTGCAGCCTTAGCTAAATTAAGTATACATGATACTAGGTAATGATCTGAGATGTCGTCACTCTGCTGCAGAATTTCAACAGTATCAATATTTATTCCATGTGACAATATTAGGTCTAGGGTATGATTAAGGCGATGAGTGGGTCCTGACACGTGTTGCCTTACTCCAATAGAGTTTAGAATGTCTCTAAATGCTAATCCCAATGCGTCTTTTTCATTATCTTCATGGATATTAAAATCACCAACAATTAGTACTTTATCTGCAGCCAGTACTAACTCTGATAGAAAGTCAGCAAATTCTTTGATAAAGTCTGTATTGTGCCCTGGTGGCCTGTATACAGTAGCCAGCACAAATGTCAAACGGGATTTATCAATTACACTACATAATGCTACATAAAGCACCAAAACTTCAAAAGAATTATATTTGAAACTAGACTTCTGAGTAATACTGAAGATATTATTATAAATTACAGCAACCCCTCCCCCTTTACCTTTCAGACGTGGCTCATGTTTATAACAATAATCTTGTGGGGTGGACTCATTTAAAGTAATGTAGTCGTCAGGTTTTAGCCAGGTTTCTGTCAAACACAGCACATCTAGATTATTATCTGTAATCATATCATTAACAATAAGCGTGTTTGGGGAATATTCAGCAACCCAAGCTTTATCATTTGATTATCTGTATTATATCTGTTGTTTCTTTGTTGGACATCAATTAAGTTTTTGCTGTTGAATGGTCTTGATGGTTTTTTGTATTTACTAATTCGGGGAACAGACACAGTCTCTATGTGATAATATCTAGGTGAAAGAGTCTCTATGTGTTGGGATTTATCTAACTTCTGTAACGGGAGACAGCTAGCAGACGGTCGGGTAAGCCAGTCCGTCTGCTTCCTGACCTGGGCCCCAGTTAGTCAAGGTTTAGCTCTAAGACTATATACCAGACGATCTTAGACAATCTTAGAGCCAGGATAAGTTTTCAACGGGACATGAGAGACTGTAACATCTTTTGTTTGTCCGAAATATGGCTCACGCCCGCGGTCCCGAACACAGCTGTGACACCATCGGAGAACTTCTCTGTTTTTTGGATGGACAGAACAGCCGAGGCCGGTAAATCCAAAGGCGGTGGAGTATGCTTCATGGTCAACAAGAAATGGTGCGATCCCAGGAACATCACCATCCTGCTCGCCTCATCTGGAACATTTAACAATCATCTGCCGTCCATTCTATCTGCCGAGGGAGTTTTCTGCGATTGTCGCGACCGCTGTTTACATTCCACCACAGGCAGACACAGCGCTGGCTTTATCTGGCCTCCATGATGTTGCCAGCGGCATCATAAACAAACACCCCGACGCGGCATTCATTGTTGCGGGCGATTTCAACAAAGCAAACCTAAAGAAAGTCCTGCCAAACTTTCACCAGCACGTCTCCTGTCCTACACGAGGAGCAAACACGCTGGATCACTGCTACTCTCCGTTCAAGAACTCTTATAAAGCGCGGTCACTTCCAGCGTTTGGCAAATCGGATCATGCCGCCATTTTCCTCACGCCCGAATACAAAAAAAAGCTCGTTCAGGAACCCCCGGTGAGGCGGGAAGTTAAGCGTTGGTCAGCCCATTCAGAGACCGTGCTACAGGCAGCTCTGGACGATGTGGATTGGGACATGTTCCGGGCGAGTTCAGCTGACATAAACGAGTTCACAGACGTGGCGCTTTGCTTCATCAACACGCTTACAGAGCAAGCCACGCAAACAATAACAATAACGTCCTTCTCAAATCAGAAACCGTGGGTGGACAATTCAATCCGCGCTGCAGTGAACACACGCACTGCCGCTTACAACGCCGGTCTCCTAATGGGGAATATGACTGAATACAGATCATCCTGTTATGCTCTCAGACGCACAGTTAAAGCTGCAAAACTCCGTTACAAAGACCAAGTGGAGTCTCATTTCCAACTCAACGACTCGCGGCGCATGTGGCAAGGTCTGAGGTCCATCTGCTCCTTTGGATCTAAATCCTCTGCAGAGGCAAGCGCTGATCCGTCGCTTGTGAATGAGTTAAACTCTTTCTACGTGCGCTTTGACTGTAACCGCGGCAACGCGACTCCGCCAAGTGGCGCGTTAGAGGAAATTACTCAGAGCAGCAACAATCATGTGATCTCTGTCTCGGAGGATGTAGTTCGGAGAGCACTCAAGCGTGTGGATGTTAGGAAAGCTGCTGGGCCAGATGGTATTTCAGGTCGTGTTCTGCGGTCCTGTGCTGATCAGCTCGCTGGGTTGTTTACATCTATCTTTAATGAGTCCCTCGCTACATCTGTGGTCCCCACCTCCTTCAAAAATTTCACCATCATCCCTGTCCCTAAGAACAGTAAACCCTCTTGCCTAAATGACTACAGTCCAGTGGCTCTCACGTCTATAGTCATGAAGGTCTTTGAGAGACTCATTAAAAACACCATTTGCACCTCCATTCCTGACACTTTGGACCCTCTTCAGTTTGCCTATCGTCCCAATAGAGCGACTGAAGATGTCATCTCTCATGTCCGCCACTCCTCCCTCACTCACATCGACAGCAAAAGTGGGAACTACATAAGGCTGCTATTTATTGACTATAGCTCAGCCTTCAACACCATAGTTCCCATTAAGCTAACCTCCAAACTCCTGGATCTCAGCCTGAACCCTTCTCTCTGCCACTGGATTGAGGACTTCCTCACTGGCAGGCCTCAGGTGGTGAGAATAGGCCAGTCCACCTCCACCTCCATCTCCCTGAGTGTGGGAGCTCCACAGGGCTGTGTCCTGAGTCCCCTGCTCTACTCGCTCTACACGCATGACTGTTTGTCCACACACAGCTCCACCTCTATCATCAAATTTGCTGATGATACTGTTGTCCTGGGCCTCATTTCCAACAACAATGAGACGGCATACTTGGACGAGGTGGAGCATCTAACATCATGGTGCCAGGACAACTGCCTCTCTCTGAATGTTGGCAAGACCAAAGAAATGATTGTGGACTTCAGGAAGAGACAGCAACGGACATACTCCCCCCTCATGATCAGCGGGTCACCAGTAGAGAGAGTGAGCAGCTTCAAGTACCTGGGTGTAAACATCTCAGAGGACCTGACCTGGACTGCTCACATTCAGACACAGGTGAAAAAAGCCAGGCAAAGACTGTACCACCTGCGCCAGCTGAGGAAATTCAGGGTTTCACCAGCTATCCTGAAAACTTTCTATTTAGGGGCGATAGAAAGTGTACTAACTCAGTGCATCACAGCGTGGTATGGGAACAGCACCAGTCATGACCGTAAAGCCCTGCAAAGAGTCGTGCGCTTATCCGAGCGTATCTCAGGGTCAGCTCTCCCGTCTCTGCAGGACGTCTACACCAAACGCTGCAAAGGTAGAGCCACTAAATTCATCAAGGACTCTAATCACCCTGCAAACCCTCATTTCACGCTGCTGCCATCTGGTAAGCGCTTCCGAAGCCTGATGGCCAAAACTGAGAGACTCAGGAGGAGCTTCTTCCCCCAGGCCATCAGACTCCTGAACTCAGTCACTTAACATCATGTGACTTCACTTCAGGATAAACATCGATACACTGACATTGCACTGCACTTTCTGTTCTTGTTGTTACTGTGTAACGACCTGTTATAAACCTGTTTGCACATTATACTCTTATACATTTAACCACATATTTATAAGTCTACAGTTTACTCACTGCACAGTCTACTTCAATTACTTTATTCCACTTCTTTATTCTTATTTTTTTACTTTTTTTCTTCTACTTGACTTGATTATTTATAATTCTACAGATATATATATATATATATATATATATATATATATATATATATATATATATATATATATATATATATATATATATATATATATATATATATATATATTGTACATTGTTCATTGAACATTGAACAATGTACAATGTTCACTAAGCTAGTCGCATCCAAAGCAGTGTCTAAAGCTGATACATTCTCACTACTCTCAAATAAAGTCTATCTCCTTACATTTATCACATGTGAAGTCCTGCTCGCCAACGGAGACAGATACACTAAACATGAAACATGCGGTGCAAGTGACAATGACTGGAGAAGAAGACATGGCTTACCGTATTTGTTGATTAATCCACTTTACCAAAGTTGTTTGATGGAGTCTATTTACTAATCCAGCTCACCACAGTTGTTTAATGAACTCAGAAAACAGGAAACCCTGTTTCAGAAAACCCGTATTCACGTCCTACGCACAGGCTACCAGCCCCTCAATGCAGCCCGCACACTCAACACCTTGTTTATTTTAGCCCTTTTTTTCGGTTTCCTTAGATACTCAGAAATTGCGATCTCCTCCAAATTTAACCCTAAAGTCCGTCCCACTATCTCAGTACTCGATGGCGAAACAGTATCATGCTAAATCTCCTTCTGAACCCCGTTTCATATACGACTCCAACAAACCCACTACACGTTTCTGATTCCAAAAACAGCTCAAATCTATTCTCCAGCAATCAGGCATCTCAGCGCAAAATTGTTCAAGTCAAAAACCTTTCTATCTCATCTCTTTTTCCGTCTGGCGAGGCTTATCCATCCGATGCAGCGAGTCTTGATCTCCTGTTGGATGCTGCGAGAGCCCCCTCGAACAGTGGCTATCTTTTCCCCCTTT
Source organism: Paracanthobrama guichenoti (assembly GCA_018749465.1). Lineage (NCBI taxonomy): Eukaryota > Metazoa > Chordata > Actinopteri > Cypriniformes > Gobionidae > Paracanthobrama > Paracanthobrama guichenoti. The sequence goes on along the minus strand of CM031952.1, from coordinate 21,851,290 downwards.
TTTCTTGTCTGCCAAGACTTACAAATCCGATGCCGTGAATATTGATCTCCCATCGGTTGCTGGTGGCTGTCCTCTGCTCTTTGCATTTTAGGGGATACTCTGGGTTCGGGCCAAAAATTCAGAAAATTCCTACCCCAGACAGCATGCCAAATCCGCATAATCTTTACTCTATTTAATTTGATGTAAGTGTGAACTTGTGAACTACAGTAACTTTACGTCTTTCGTGAAGTACATAGAACATAACACACTTAGCAAAGTCAAAACTGATTAATCGTAGATTCAAACCACTTGGGGATGAGTAGAGTGTAGTCTAGATGGTTTAAAAGTTGCAGATGTCCTGGTCAGTGCACATAAAGATGGACAGGAGTCATAGACCCATATTCGATTTTAATTAAAGTCATTTAACTGTGCTCTCAGAGTTGGTTATATAAAGAGTCGTCGAGCCACAGGTGTAATCCACGTTTTGAGAGTTGGATCACTCTCCCACTCTTTACTGTAGATAACCTTCAAAGAAAGACATCATCACTTTGCTTCACTACTGCAAAGTACGCATATTGCACCTGAAAGAACCATTTACAAGCTCATCAAGAACGTCAAGTAGAGAGTTTCACCTGCAGTGAAGAAGGCTTCAGGACATACCAGAGTGTCCAGCAAGCACCAGGATGGTCTTCTCCTGAGGAATTGGCTATGGAATCATGTCACCACCAGTGCAGAGCTTGCTCCATATTGGCAGCAGGTGGGTGTGATGCATCTGCATGCAAAGTGAGGCCAAGACTTTGGATAATGGCCTGGTGTCAAGAAAGGCAGCAAAGAGGCCACTTCTTGCCAAGAAAAACATCAAGGACAGACTGAAATTCAGCAGGAAGTACAGCAGAGACAGGATTGGATTGGACAGCAGAAGACTGGTGCAAAGTTATTTTCTCCAATGAAGCCTCCTCCCGACTGTTTGGGACATCTGGAAAATCGATTGTCCGGAGAAGAAAAGGTGAACCCTACCATGTCATGCCAACAGTGCAGCATCCTGAGACCATCCATGTGAGGTTGCTTTTTATCCTGGGGAGTGAGCTGTCTCACAATTCTGCCCAAAAACACTGCCATGAATAAAAATTATATCAAAACGTCCTGCAAGAGCAACTTCTTCCAACAATCCAGGAGCAATTTGGTGATGAGCTTCACATTTTCAAGCATGATAGAGCACCATGTCACAAAGCAAGAGTGATAATGAAGTGGATCTAAGATTATTACAATTAAGTTTTGAAACCATGGCCAGGCAACTCCACCGATATTAATCCCTGTGGTCAATCTTCAAAAGGCGAATGAACAAGTAGAAGCCCACAAATTGTGATCAACTCCGAGCACTAATATGGCAAGAATGGTTCACCATCCATCAGTCAGGATTTGGTTCAGAAGCTGATATCCAGCATGCCAGAGTGAATTGCAGAGGTTATGAAGAAGAAGGGTCAGCACTGTAATTACTTGAATGTTTTTGGCAATACAAGACTTTTAAAACAGCTTGAAATGATTATCATTGTTTTCCCGGATACCATAGAAGCATGTGAAAAATACAGAAGCAACAAAAAGCAGGGGGACTGATCACGGCGGCCGTGGCACCTGGGGGTAAGGACATACAAGGTGAGAGAAAAGGAACCGGACGCATGAGGAGCGACAGAGTGGAGAGAGGGGAGAGAGGAGAAAGAAAAAAAAAGAAAAAATCTTGGTGTTGAAAAAACACACTGCCGCTCGGTCCTCTGCCAGCCGAGAGGCTCTTCCTCGAGGGTGCCATGCAATGGTACTGGACGTTCGGTGGACAGCTCAATCCTCCTCTGCCCCCTGGCAGCTGGCTCCTCCCATTATGGTGGACAGCAGCAGGCTCTGGTCCACGGCAAACGCCGGCGACTCCTCCGCTCCCTCTTGGATGGCAGCCACCCTACCTCGACCCAGCATGGCAGCGAGCTCTCGGTCCCACCAGGTCTTCACTCACTCCAGCACCACCACCTCGGGCAGCCACTCACAGTCTTCTCTCTTCCACGCTTCCTGACCTTCTCAGCACCACGATCCCCCTCAGCATCGAGGGCTCTCCAACAGCATGTCCCTCCTTCCTCCCGGGCTTCAGCACCAACGTAACGCAGTTCTTTGTTCAGGGAAGAAGGAGACGGGAACCAGCCAACATTCAACAAACTTTAATAAACAAAACCACAAACTGAAAGTAAACACACAGGCAGCCCCTCACGGACGACTGCCATGCACACACATAATAAAACATAAACAAAACATAACATAAAATCCAGGCCTGATCCTCTCTTGTCCTTCACTGTCATTGCTCCTCCTTTTATGCGCCCAAGCTCCTCCTTGAGACACGAGACTGGTGCGGCGTGCAGGTGGCGCTCATCATCACTCACGGTCCCTTGGCCTCATCCTGCTTGCCACAATATGATTTATGCTTTCCAGGGTCATTTAATATTTCTTCCTATGTGAGTTAAAATGCTTTGTTGCTGCTTATATGGTGCTGTATGTCTGTACATTTTGTGTTTATGTACTGTGTGCATGTGTGTGTTCATTTAAAGCTTGACAGCACTATCCATGGAGAATCGGGTTTGGCATGTCTCTGATGACTGCTTTCCACAGGAGTGGCCAAAATTAGCTATAACACTCTTACTTGCTGATGTAAAATCTGCACACACACACGCACACATACACGCAGCACAGGCTAAGACATCTGCCAGCACACTAAAAATGAACAAGTCATTTCAGCGTGTCGAGCAAATTTCACACACATCCAAGGCCTCTCTCTGATCTTCTTAAATCACTGCTTGCCTACCGCTTCCTTAATAAACCCCCTTCTTTCATATCCGCAGTGTTTCTTGCTCCCCGTGACCCTTTCTGGAAGCTTCTTCTCCGCTCTGATGTGCCGAGCATCATTGAAAAGGAAACGTGTCTAATTAAACATGACCTTATTTACATACCATAACAGAAAAAGGAAGGATTTTCACTCTTGGAAGAGGTGGAGAAAATTACTCTTGGTTTAAAAAAGAAAGACAATTAGATTCACATAAACAGTACAAATACAGCTACCACTTATAAAAGAATATTGTAGCTTTTCGGACATGATACCATGTAATAAAACAATTTCCCCAGCGAACATTTTTTTCCCCTTTCTAATCAATATTTCATGTCATCATCCATCCATCCATCCACATATATGACTAACTGTCTATCTGTCTGTCTATCTATCAGCCAGTCCAGCCATCATTTTTATGGTGTTTAGTGGGTTTATTTTGTGATAAAATTGGCTGACTACAATATATAAAATTATAACTCTATATTATGTAATATTAAAGGGATAGTATTATTACTCACCCTCATGTCATTCCAAACCTGTAAAACCTTCTTTCATCTTCAGAACACAAATGAAGATATTTTTGATGAAATCCGAGAGCTCTCAGGCTTTCAAGGTCCGGAGAGGTAGTAAAAACATTGATAAATAGTCCATGTGACTCCAGTGTTTCAGCCTTAATTTTATGAAGCGACGAGAATACTTTTTGTGGGCAAACACAAACAAAAATAATGACTTTTTTCAACAATTTTGTTCTGGCCTGTGCCAGTCTCCTGTTTATGCTGTTTATGTTGTAGTGCAGCTCCCGCATATGCATCGTGGTGCTCACATGAACAGCATCGGCTGCTTTAGATCTAGGTGAAATTGTTGAATAAAAAATAAAAATAAATTAGTTTGTTTTTGCACACAAAAAGTATTCACGTAGATCTATTGTGCATGTTTATTTTAATATTAAAAGAGCATCTGCCTTTATGTATATTTTGCAGGGCCTCTGCAGGTGCAAAAAATCTTCTTTATGAAGGTCAAATACTCTAATATTCAAAAACTTTATTTTGTGTCATCTGGAGATTACAAGCTCTTGGGGAGCTTATGTTAAGTTTTAAAGTGTTTTTTTTTTTTTTCAGGCTTTGCAGCGAGATAGAGGGAGAGAGAAGATGGTGGTTATCACTGGAGTCATGGGCCCTGATCAGAGGCAGGGTGCTGGGTCTTATCTTAATGAAGCTGTGCTTATCATGAGCTTGAGGTCACTGCTATCTGTCTGACCTCTGACTGCACCCTCTTTCTGTCAATTAACCCACTCACAAAAGTCTGTCTACCCTTTCATACTTACATACATACAGTTTCAATGAAAAGTTACTGTTCAGCTATTTTGATTGAAAAATGAAAAGGTTGAGACTTCTGTTTTACATGTGTTTTGCAAAGGAACTCTATTGCCCTCTGAACTCTAAGGTACCTGACCTTTTGGCAGCAGCGGGCACCAATTTGTCCCCTTCATTTTAAAGAACTTTCATTCTTTTTTTTTTCTTTTTGCAGTCTTCTTTTTCAGCTTTTTTCTTTTTTCTTTCTTTTCAACTTTCTTGCAAGCTTTCTTTCTTTCATACCTCCATTCTGTTATTATGTTATAGTTATATCTTGGGTACAGCAAAGTTGATTATCTGAAAAGCAAGGTACCGGGAATGGCTGGAGTAGATCCAGATAAAATATTGAGGGGTTTAGATAAAAAATTTAATTTGCCTATTATGAATAGGTGACAAATAGTTTTATTACTGTATATTGTGTTGATAAAAAAATATGTATGTATATTAATCATTTTTATTCTATTTTTGTATTCTACGTTTTAAAATTTATTTGAATTTATTCAAATATTATGATTCATTTAGTGTTTAATTTATTCAAAAAATCATATAGACTTACACTACCGTTCAAATGTTTGGGGTCAATAAGAAGACACTTACCGAGGCTGCATTTATTTAATCAAAAATAGAACAGTAATATTGTGACATTACAATTTTAAATTCCTGTTTTGTATTTAAATATAAATGTAAAAATAAATAAATAAGGAAATCCCGCACACTATCGATACTTGCAAAAGATATCAAAACTTTTTATTAGCAACGTTTCGGTATATGCCTGATGAAGGTATCTTTGATATATTTTGCAAGTATTGATAGTGTGTGGGATTTTCTTTAATTTTTGAGATTTTGGGATTTTTTTATCCTTTTTCCTATGCACCTATCTATTACCAACAGGTGTGTGATGGTAATTGCCAAATATAAATTTTAAAAATGTAATTTATTCCTGTGATGGCAAAGCTGAATTTTCAGCATCATTACTCCAGTCTTTCAGTGTCACGTGATCCTTCAGAAATCATTCTAATATGCTGATTTGTTGCTCAAGAAACATTTCTTATTAGTATCAATGTTGAAAACAGTTGTGCTGCATAATAGTTATTGTGGAAACAGTGATAAAATAGTTTTAGGATTCTTTGGTGGATAGAAAGTTTAATTTTAAAAATAAATATTTTGAAGAAAAATGTACTCACCCCAAACTTTTAAAAGGTTTGTCTACATGGAAGGATGATTTATTGTATTATTTTTGTTGTATACATGTTTTGGCTATTCTATACATTTTGTATATAAATTACCTCTTGTTAAAATCCCGAACAGCCACCCAGTGGAATCATGACTTCATAGGGATATTATATGAAAGACATGAAACAGAAGTATAGAGAGAAAGAGAGCTCTGTTTCTTTCTCCATTCGTCCTTCTAGACTTCTAGGCTTGGCCTGGGGTCTATCCCACTCATGTCTGTACTTACTGCAGTGCCACTTCCTTTAAAACTCAAGCAAAGCTGACAGTCAAAACCGACAAGGCCAAGATCAGGTCAGCCACTGCAGCCCTCCATTGTGTATGTGTGTACGCTTGTTTATGTGTTTGAGTTATGTGTTAGATTGGAAGCTTCCTGTTCCATATTTCTACTAAGCACTCTCTTGTGTGCCATCAAGTGTTTCACAGGTGTAGTACCACTCGTCTGTGGTCTCGACAGGACATTTTAATTTAAATAACATTATGCAAAATACCATGTCTGCTTTTATCATAATTAAACACAATAGCAGACTGATATTTCTTTTGAAATTCTCTTTATAGACAATATGAAATTACAATATGTAGTATGAGTTTCTTCAAATGAAGCTGGAAATATTCTGACAACAATTTATTTTATCATTCAGGATTTAATTGGACCATGAAATGTGAATATTGATCATTGAAAACATATTGTTTACACTTTAAAACTAACTCCAATAGTGGTAATGTGGGGGTGTAATAACCTCCTGACATCTGCTGAGCAGCTTTTTCTAATGTGGGGTCTGAGCTCTCTGTTCCTGAACCCTTTTTAACTGGATTCTCCTTTGACTGGCTGCCATCCTTCTTTTGTTATGTATTTATCATTAGTGACTGATTGGCACCATGGTGACGGGTTCATTCATTTTATTACAGGTACCTTTCACAAATGTCGAACAACTATCCCTTTATGAAAATAATGAGGTATTATGATACTGTGGTTTTTATTATATTTATTATATTGATTGATTATATTAACGGTCCAACTGGTTCATTTGGCGTTTAAACTTGGTTCAGTCGAGTTGAAAGTAATAGCCAAAAATGTCTCCACTAAAAAGGCTTTCATTGTCATGATCTATTCAATTGACAGAAAAGTCAATTTTATATTCCATTAATTTTATGGGGCATTATAATTTCTTTTTTTTTTTTTTTTTTTTTTTTTTTTAAAGATTGAAAATTTAAATGGAAATTGAAAAACAGACAGGCATGTTCAAGTCATCATTCAAGACATATGCCCACACACGCACCCATAAAGCTGATATAATGGGCATACTAAATAGACTTATGGCAAATTAGCGTGAGTGTGTTTGTGTGTGTGGTGGATGATGATAACAGAGAGCTTTATGAATTATCCTCACTCTGACATGTTTATTGGTGTTATTTTCCTCAAAAGGCCTGATTCAGCACTAACTCTGCTGGCATTGTTTCTCATTTGCACAGTGAATCCAAGCACGGATTTGGAAATTGACTGTCAGAAACTGTAGCCAGTAATTATATTTTACAGCCTGCAATGTTATTCCAAACCCATTTTTCATTTTGATTCCTTATCTGAATATTAGTAAATGCTAAATAATTCCATGGACTATAAAAATGTAATCCTTTAAATGATGAATTGATTTAACAAATAAAATGACAGAATTGTACAGAATCATAATGTTGTTTGTTTGAACTTTACTTTAACTCTTAATATTTTTGATCAATTAAGGATGAGTGATATCAAATACAATATCTGTTCAAAGATTTGTTTGCATCACAAATATGCTTACTCTAGAAATTTTTATTTTATTGTATTGCCTTACATTGCCTAATAGGTGTCATAATAATATTTTTTAAATATAATTTTAATATGCTCCTTGAGGTACACTTATAATGTTAAAGTTTTTGCACAAAAAAAAAAAAAAAAAAGTTTATATATATAAAAACAAGTCCTTCCGAGGTGAATGGTAAAATTGTACTTCCACATGGAGGCATGTTGCTTGGGCAGTGGCCATAGGGAGTAATGTGATTGACAGCTAAATACTAGTGTGTACATTTGGGGAATTTAATTTGGGGAGTTCATTTTATTGTGCTTAGTCACAGTGAATCTGGCATGCATTCTCCTCAGCAATGGCAGCGTGGGCATTTGTTCCCCATTAGGATGCAGTGCGAGTTCCCATTCGAAAGGGAACATCTCAGGTTAGAAATGTAACCTTGGTTCCCTTTCAGTCGGTCACCCGATGAATTGGGATCACTTCTGGGAGCCCCTATAAGCTTTGAGTGTATACAGAACAGGCCATTGGTCATTGGTGTGCAAGATTTGCATCTCGTGCTCCGCCCCGCAGCATGGGTATAAATACGGAAGTGCACGTTTGTCATTCACTACAGAGCCATCTGTGTGCTGCTGAAGAGTGTCAGCTTTTGTGGATGGCTTTTGTGGATGGTTCCCACTGCGGGAATATGACCATCTCGGCGTTGAGGTTGAGACTTTAAGACTTGAGACTTGAGGTCGAGACTCAAGGGATGAAGACTCGGCTGCGCTGCCTCCCTCTGTGTTGCCTGAGACCAACCCAGAATTGACGGCTATGCTTGCCCGGGCCGCAGAGAGGGTAGCGCTTGTGTGGAACACTCATGGACATGTACAAGGGTAGACCTGACCCAGAACTGCTTCGGGAGCTCCAGGCGGCGACGGACGTTGCTCTCAGAGCGAGGAAAGTCATCACCTGCAGTTGGTCATGGTGGTCCAGGAGCGACATCTCTGGCTCAACCTGGTGGATATGAAGGAGGCCGATAAGTATCGGTTCCTGGACTCCCCCGTTTTCCCAGGTTGGGCTGTTTGATGACGCGGTCGAGAGCTTTGCCCAGCATTTCTTGGCCGCCCAAAAGCAGACGGAGGCAATCAAGCATATCCTGCCCCGGCGGGCTGCTGGTGCCTCCACTCGCCTGTCGGCTGCAGACCTTCCACCTGCTCATCGCCAAGGACGTCCGCCCCCTGCTCCTGCGAGGTGGAGCCGGCCACGGGAAGGCCATCCAGCCCGCTCAGGCCGCTGCAAAAACAAGTGGCAATCAGCAGTGCAAACAACCCTGAGACAGGCCACCCAGAGATGGAGGGGAAAGCTCTTCGGGAGATGGTGTCAGGGGAGAATCCTTTGTTTAAGAAATACCTGTTTCCAAAATCTCTGGGTTCCAAGAGAGCGCTCTTGGCGGTGTGCGGTGCTGTAAAGCCTTGCCACCCTCAGGTGCCTCTCCCTTCACCAGCAGGGGGTGCTGGCTGTGTTCAGGACATGATTCCGTTTGCCTGGCGACCCGCCAGTTTGCCTGGGGGCTGCCCCTGTGTTACGGGCAGAGATCGCAGTCCTACTGACGAAGGACGCGATAGAGCCAGTCCCTCCAGCTGATATGAAGACAAGCTTCTACAACCCGTACTTCATTATACCAAGAAAGGCGGTGGGTTACGGCCAATCTTGGACCTGCAATACTTGAACCAGTCCCTGCACAGGCTGCCGTTCAAGATGCTAACGCAGAAACACATCTTCAGGCTGTCCCTGTTGCCCCGTGTCTTCCGAAAGTCATGGAGGTGGCCATTGCTCCCATGAGAGAGCGTTGTGTTTGCATCCTCAACTACCTTGACGACTGGCTGATATTAGCCCAGTTGAGAGAGCAGTTGCGCGAACACAGGGACATGGGGCTAGTTGGGGCTTCGGGTCAATTGGGAAAAGAGCAAACTTTCAAACGCAGAACACCGGTCCCACTGACACATTTTCAGAGGCTCCTGGGGAATATGGCATCCACAGCCACAGTAATGCCGCTCGGGTTCCTTCATATGAGGCCGCTTCAACACTGGCTACATGACCGAGTCCCGAGATGGGCGTGGCAGAGAGGGTCATTCCGTGTGATAATAACAGAGAATTACCGCCAAACCTTCAGCCCGTGGGCGGACCCTTTATTTCTACGGGCAGGAGTTCCCCTAGAGCAAGTGTCCAGGCATGCTGTGGTCTCTACGGATGCTTCTGCCACCAGCTGGGGGGCCACATACAACGGGGCTTGCAGTTTCACGTCTGTGGACGGGGCCCCAACTGCAATGGCATATCAACTGCCTCGAGTTGCTAGCAGTACGTCTTACGCTGGGCCACCTCAAGGGGCCGCTACATGGCACATCCTGGTCCATACGGACAGCACTGTGACCGTTGCTTACATCAAAAAACAGAGTGGTCTACACTCCCGACGCATATCGCAACTCACCCGCCATCTCCTCCTTTGGAGTCAGAAGCATCTGAGGTCACTTCGGGCCACTAACATTCCCGGCCTGCTCAATCGTGCAGCCGACAAGCTCTCACGACAGCAAGTGCTCCCGGGAGAGTGAAGACTCCAGCTGATCTGGAGATGCTTCGGGACCACACAGGTAGCCCTTACGAAAAATAACCATGGTTTTATTGTAGTAAAATTGTAGTAACCATGTTTTTTTTGGCTAATTGATTACCATTTATATACCCACAGTTTTACCACAAATACCATGGTTAAACTATGGTTAGAGTAGCAAATCCATGGTTAATTTGTGGTTACCATGGTTTAACTACAATAACCATGGTTTTTTGGTTGTATTTGTAGTAAAACCATGGTTAATTTTCGTAAGGGAGACCTGTTTGCCAGCCCGGACACGTCACACTGCCAGTTGTTTTATTCCCTGACTGAGGGCACCCTCAGCATGGCTCAGCATTTCCCCCAGTGAGCCTTCTAGCACAGACTCTGTGCAGAGTTAAGGAGGACGAGGAGCAGGTCTTGTTAGTTGCGCCATACTGGCCCAACCGGACCTGGTTCCTGGAACTAATGCTCCTCGCGACAGCCCCTCCCTGGACCATTCCTCTGAAGAAGGACCTCCTGACTCAGAGACAGCATCTGGACCTCTGGCCATGTCTGGTCCCTGGACAGGATGCGGAGGTTCTAGGTGGCCTACCACAGGCTGTGGTAGACACCATCACTTCTGCTAGAGCCCCCTATACAAGGCGCCTCTATGCCTTTTAGTGGAACCTGTTTGTCGAGTGGTGTTCTTCTCGCTGAGAAGACCCCTGAAGATGTTCGATCAGTTCAGTGCTTTCCTTCCTGCAAGAAGGGTCTCGCTCCACCCTCATTCCGTATGTTGCACTGCCCAGATGGCCAGTCCATATGTGTATCTTCCACATGTTACCTCCCTACAGGCAGGATGTGGACTCCACAGCGTCCCTCCGGGCACGCTTTCCCAGCGTTATCCAATACCTGCTGAATGGGTCTTGCAGAACAGCAGCAGTGACTCTCCCTACGTGACTTCCCCGCCCCAAAAGGTGAGGGTCCAAAGGGGCGCTGGAAGTGGCAACAGCCGTGGCGTTTTCCATAGGGATCCCAATCCTTTCTCTTTCTCCCCGATGCTGGCCAGGTTCACCCACATCACTCTACTGATCGCGGCAGCAGTCTGTTTAGTGACCCAGAGAGCCAAGTCTGTGGTGTGTTGCAGCTAGGCAAGTGCCTCATGGGAAATACCCTGAACAAAAGACTGAATGTGATCCAAGGCCCCTATATACTCACAGCAAACGTCTTTTTTGTTCTTTGCTTAGAAGTAAAAAGAAGTTGGAAATATTTTTGCAGCGATATACTATTAGTGAACATCCAGATGCCGTCCACGATGCTGCTGTATGTGCTGTGCCTTTCCTCTCATCAGAAACAAAATAAACACACATAGTGTTTGATCGCTCATAGTGATGTGAATATGTTTGCACTCTGCAATTCACAGGCATCATGTCGACAGATGAGTGACACTTATGATAGTCTGATTATAAAGTATATTTGAGACTATATACTAGACTACATAGATCTGGCTATGTGAGACCATAGTTTGAGTTAATCCCTTTTCTTTGCATGACGCATTGACGTTACAGTACAAAATCGGCATTATCCTGAACACTGTATAAGCATTCCATGTGTCATTGAACTGAAGAGAAGTCTACAGGCTTTTATAAACAACCTAGGAAGTCAGAGAAGGTCTTTACAAAAAAAAAAAAAAAAAAAAAAAAAAAAAAAAAAAAAAAAAAAAAGTTGTGTTACAAGCTGTTCAGACATTGGCAATAAAAATGTTATGAATACATTAAAGTTCTTACAATATAGCCCCTTTAAATATGTTTTATTCTAATTGGTTGTTTAAATCATTGTTTCCTCTGAAAAAATAAAAAATAAAAAAATAAAAAAATATATATATAATTGTTTTGCTTATGTTTTTTACTCAGTGCGGACAGGAGGTGACACAACAAGCTTGACTTCCACTGACCACCTGAGCAGCGAAACCTCAGAGTCATGTGTACTAGTCTGGCAAAACACCAAATCCTCTTGTGCACAAAAGTTATTTGTAAGTGCTTTGTTCCTGCCCCCTGTATACTTTGCGTGGCATCTTTATTGCTCCATTGAATTTATATCCTAACGGTGGATTTAATATCATCTTCATTTCATCGGTGAACAAACTCCCTAACTTCAATGAAACTCTTTCTGCAGATTCTGTCATTGAAGCCTGCTGGGGGACAGGAGGAGTGAGCAACTCTCTGTGGCTTTTCATGGCCATGAAGACATCTCTGTTCAATGTGATGCTCGGTTGAGAAGCCCCCTGCTGCTCTGAAAGCCTTTTGGATGCTTCAATGAATTTTTTTTTTTTTTTTTTAAAGACTTACATTGCGCTCTGAAGTAAGTTTCAAAAACCTGTATGTGCCAAGTATAAAGGAGTTGAGGTAGGTCAGCCTGTTGAGATTTGATTCATCCTCTGTCACACAAAGTTCTTGCATGAAGAGAGTATAAACAAGTTAGGAGTAACCATGTTTACTTAAAAGATACACCACAATTTATTTATTTTTTTATAAATTACATTAAAAAGAATAAAAATGTTTTTAAAAAAATCCTTTACAAATAACAGAGAACCCAAAATTAGTAACTTTAGCCATTTTCTATAATTTTATTTTCTACTTTGAGGTCCAACAAAATCATAAATGAATTAATAGAATTATTTTTTTATTTTTATTTTTATTTTTTGCATGACCTTCAAGACTTCTACATAAGCTCCCTTTTAGCATATAAAAAGAGAAAGTATTGATCCAGTAGTGATCCTGAGGTTAAGCCGTGGTATCAAGGTCCCATCCATACTCCTGCTCCTGCAGACTCAATTGCAAGTACAGCTGTCAATCATGATGTCACACTCCGTTTTTATAACATCAAATAACTAACAACAACCAAACTTGCTGGAAAAATTAACACTTGAATATACTTCAGTGTTATAAGAACTACCTAAAATGATAGATACTATCTTTGGAAAATATTCAAAAATATTTGAAGTGTAATTTAATTGTTTTGTTTGGCTCACATTCCATACAATGCACGGAGAGGGTGGGGTTTATGACCTATACTGCATCCAGCCACCAGGGGATGATCAAAATATTTTGGCTTTACTTTTCAGGATGTGCAGCACATATGGGCATTTGGGCTTCCCTACTATGTAGAAAAACAGTATGTGACAAAAAAGTATGTGCAAATTCACAGTACTCATAAAAGGGAAGGGAAACCTACTTTCCAGACACTTGCCGTTTTATTGTCTCTAGTGGTAATTTCAACCTGAAACTTCATTCAAATGTATGTATAAGTAAGTTTTTGGAGTTTGGCAGAAATGTAGTTTGCAATGAGTTGCACTATAATGTAGTTACTAACATTTAATATTGGGAAAGGATCGGCAGAGTGGAAGGTGCTACACACTGCCCAGAACAGCACAAGGTTTCACTGACTTTCCCACATTGTACTTTTACTGTTTGTCTGTGATCTTCTATTGGTGGTGATTCACTTTTAGTCTTCTATCCTTGCTCGCTGAGGCGGATCTTAAATGTCACAGCTTTGAATGACACACCACAATGAATCATTGCAAGTTTGAATCAGCAGACAGCTTAACCAAAAACATGACAGATAAAAGTATTTGTGTTTGCTTAAGAAAGACTGTATGGAAGTGGATATTCACCAGCAACCTTTGGCCACTATAGGTAGCAGACAGAGGTATGACAGACACGTGCCATGCCTAGAGTTGATGGACAGTTCATTAGGAAAAAAAATATTGAATAATAAACTATGCAAGGAAAATATCCTTAGAAAATGAGCAAACAGCGTCTATCTATTCTGAGCCATCAGCAGCTGTCCTGAGGGCTGTTCCACTAAACGCATTCATGCCCTCCGCTGCGGGCTGTTCTGTTAAACGCTTGCGCCTCCCTCCACCAGCGATGATGAGTCACAGTACCGGTCTGTCTGAAATGTTCAGAATGAATCTGGCTCAGGCGATGAAGCCGCGAAAAGAGGATTAGCTTTTCTCAAGGGTCCAGCCCTGCTTCCATGAGATTGAGGCCTTTACATATTCCGGCATGATTTCATGTAGATTTTATGTGAATCTTTTTGCGAAAAGAAGTTGATGGCCTAAGGTTTTGGCCTTGCTTGTCAGAAAGAAATTATTTTGTGTCTGTGGCTGTCAACATAATTTCTGCTTCTCTCTCTCTCTCTCTCTCTCTCTCTCTCCCCTCTCTCTGTGTGTGTGTGTGTGTGTGTGTGCGGTGTTAAATATTTTGCCATCTTCAAAATCAAATTATTGCAATTTGTATATATATATATATATAAGGCATAACTTTATAACCGGTGAAGTGAATAGCACTGATCTCTTCATCACGGCACCTGTTAGTGGGGGGATATATTAGGCTGCAAGTGAACATTTTGTCCTCAAAGTTGATGTGTTAGAAGCTGGACAAATGGGCAAGCATAAGGATTTGAGCAAGTTTGACAAGGGCCAAATTGTGATGGCTAGACGACTAGGTCAGAGCATCTCCAAAACTGCGGCTCTTGTAGGATGTTCCTGGTCTGCAGTGGTCAGTATCTGTCAAAAGTGGTCCAAGTAAGGAACAGTGGTGAACCGATGACAGGGTCATGGGTGGCCAAGGCTCACTGATGCATGTGAGGAGTGAAGGCTGGCCCGATCAAACAGACAAACTACTATAGCTCAAATTGCTCAAGAAGTTAATGCTGGTTCTGATAGAAAGGTGTCAAAATACACAAATGTGTACACCCTTTCATGGAAACAGTATTCCCTGGTGGTTGTGGCCTCTTTCAGCAGGATAATGCCATTAATAATAAATATAGTAAAATAGAGTAAAAACCTAGTGAGTGAGCACAGAAACTGACATCTACGCTGATGAGTGTTTTTGATCAAATGAATACAGCCTAGATACACAAACACACATATACACACGTGTGTGTGTGTGTGTGTGTGTGTGTGTGTGTGTGTGTGTGTGTCTGTGCTTTTCAAAGAAGTCTCTTAATTTATTTAAAAAAAAAAAAAAATGTTCAGGCTCCAAACTTCTGAATGGAAGTTGAATAAAATTATAGTACACTGCAGCTCCCTCATAAGAACTCATTTGAATGTCATGTGTGTTTATATACTATAATTAAACTGATACGTTTTTGTATTATTTAAAAACTATAATTTAGCTTTAATTTTAAGGTTTATTTTTGGGTTTCTAGTTGAGAACTTCAGGAATATGTCAGAGCGTTGTCATACATGTCTACCACCCCTGCTGTGCCTGCGTCATGAAACACCCTTTAGGTTCCCGGTGGCGCTGCACAAATGTGCTCTTGCCCCTAAATTTGACGAGACTGATCGGTTTTGCACTTGACACTGTCAGACGAGATGGAAGGCTGTCACGCTAACCCTCTCTGCCCTCGAGCCTTCACGAGGAGGGAACTTTTTGTTCTTTTTTATACTCTCAGTTTGTTCATCTTCTCTGCTCTCTATATGCTAATCTGTATGCGTGTAAAGTTACATATGCATAAAATAACATCTGAAGAAAGGTGCCGGTGCTTACATAACAGATCCTCAAACTTTTGTCGCTTTTCCAGAGCAGGCACCTTATCAGAGTAGACGGTTTCTGTGCTCACCCACTGGCTTTTTACTCCAATTTTCACTTGGAAATATACTAACATAAATGTATATAACTACCGTATGTGATCTAATGCTTTATCTTTAAAAACACAAATAATTTATTAACACTGGTCAAGTCACCTTTATTTAAATAGCGCTTTTTACAATGCAGATAGTTTCAAAGCAGCTTCACAGTATTAAACAGGAAAATAATACAACAGAATTTGATTCGGCTGTACAGCCGCTCTGGAGAAATCGGTGATGTCATCCATCTCAGTTCAATTATCATATAGTGTTGTAGCGAATATCGAGCCCCAGGGGAAATGGTGCGGGATTTATGCATGCGTTTAATCGTGTTACGGTCAAACATGCACAGATCCGCACAGAGGGGAATTTGGATATTAACAGTTGATTATAACGGATTATAACAATTATTAATATCTAGGGCTTGATTCAACTTTTAGAAATTTCTTTGATTCTAGAATTGAGTTCAAAGGACGGTCCATCAAATATCTCCCTTTTAATAACTCTTAAACAACGTTTCTCTAGCCAGGAGAAATATCTTTCTTTTAATTTGTAACAGGGTCGGTTCAACGTAAAAGTGACCTATGTATGAGCAACTCAAGCACAATCACGTGTGAATATATATATTTTAATAAAATCAACAAACAATAAACAAACATACACAAATTAACTGAAAGAAGGAAGGAGAGAGAGGGAGAGAGAGAGAGAGAGAGAGACAAAGCAACGGTGATACTATCGACACAACCTATTGAGCACAAGCAAGGAATCAGTCCAGCTTATTGGTATAAGCTCAAAACTTTATAACGACAGCTTAAGGGATACTTGCATATGTTTCCTTGGTCGTGAGTTCGTGCGTTTAGGGGAATTCCGCGATCCGGTCCGTGTTTGAATCTTGCCGGGTGGGTCCTTGGAGTCCGCGGGAAATTCAACTTTGGTTCCTTTGTGTGATGAGATCCGTTGGAAGATGGCGAAGAAGAAGAGGAAAGCCAAAGAGGTGGCAACAGGAAGCAAAAAGAAGCGAGGGCAAAACGAAAGAGAGCAAAACGAAAAAGAGAGAGGGCGAGAAGCGTTTGTGGCCCATCTTTAAAGGGCCGCGACAGGGCACGCCTCTTTTGTCGGAACAGCCAATTCTCAGTCATTCTTCCTTACGCATTCACTGGCTATAAGTTTCTAACCTATCAAACACATCTAAAATGGTTATAACAAAAAGCATGCATACATACAGGGACCACAACACACTTAAAATGAAAAATAACTAAGTTAAAAGTCATATAATCTGTTCGGATGTCCTTTGGTATGTGTGAGGGAGGGGCTGTTGTTTATGACGATGCCTCGTGGGCTGCACGGGGCCTGGTTTGTGTCCTTTTAGCACAATTAACCTGTCGGTCTGTAGACTTCACGGCGCCGGTCTTGTTTGAGTCATTATAAATAATCAAAGTATTGGTCCGTTGATCATTTATGAGCGCCGTCCATACGCTATAGTGTCAATGCGGGCAGATCAGTAATATAGTTGAATATTTAGTGTCCCCAACTAAGCAAGCCAAAATTTCATCAGGTGACAGAATGGAGAAAAAAATCTTGTAAGAAACCAGGCTCAGTCAGGGTGCCAGTTCTCCTCTGGCCAACAAACAAATGGTGTATGATTATGATTCAGGCAAACATTACAGGTCAGAAGTCAGATTAGATCGGAACATTCAGAATATGTGTCCAGGTTCCATCTGGTTGAAGATTGGAGTCATCAGACCTTCACTGTCAAGTACAATGTTTAGTCGATCTCAAAATGAGTATCTATTTTCATACAAATGTAGTGTTTATTATTTTTTTATTAAAGTTAGAATTTGAATATCTGCCATTTATGTTGGTCATAACATGAAAACAATTATCTAGTGATGCAGTGAAATTATATATTTTTTACTTTAAAGTTAATTTAATTATATAATTATCTTTGTACTCCAATTTTTGTTGAATAAACATTTAAACAGTGGCTGTAATAAAAAAAACTTGTTTTCATGACATATTTATTCAAACATGCATTAGATATTAAAGGAACAAGTTAAGTAAAAACATATTGAATATGTAATATAGTACATATATTTAGGAAAAGGCTCCTCTCTAAAGTATTTTTCTAGCTGACAAGTTATGGACATTAAATAGCTTTTCTGAGGTATGTTATGTGAGATATTGTTTACAAGCTGTTTTATTGATGTCTTTCCGTGGTTGAAACACTGACCAATTACATGAGACATGAAACATTTCAGTCAGTACTGTTTCTTTCAACATACCTTCTTGTATACTTATGTGTATTTTGTGCTTTAACTAGTAGTAAAAAAAAAAGAGATGATCGGCAAACATTCCGCTTGAAAGGAGGTACTACTATTATCTGTCACAACACATTAAAGATTGTCAAAACAAAATGTATTGTTTGAATTTTGTTATTGTAACATTGTGGTGGCTGTATAAAGCTCACAATGAAGAAGATGCACAGTCTTTAAAGGAACATCAACACAACTTGGGACTTAAGCTTATTCACCGTATCCCCCAGAGTTAAATAAGTCCATACATACCATTCTCATCTCTGTGCGTGCCATAACTCTGTCTGACGCATCCACTGCTAGCCTAGCTTGGCACAAAGACTGGAGGTAAACGGCTTCATCTAGCCTACTGCTCAATAAGCGACAAAATAACACTAACATTTACAAATAATACAATCTATTTACATGTTGTGATGTGTATAGTTACATTGCTGCCGTACCATGGGTGCAGCAGCGCAATGATATTACGCAGAGCCATTGTGCCTGCTGCACCCATGGTACGGCAGCAAAGATCCTTGATTTTTACGCAGGAATGAGAGTATAGTCCCTAGCCAAATCTATAGTTCTCCGGCCATCGAACGTGTTCCTCCGCCAGACAGGGATTCCGGGTTCTACAGCCGGTACTTCATAGTTCCCAAGAAGGATGGGGGGTTGTGTCCAATTTTAGATCTGCGGCACTTGAATCATTCTCTGAGGAGATTCAGATTCAAGATGCTCACAATTCCGACCATCGTGAGTCAGATCAGATCGAAGGACTGGTTTGTCACGACAGATCTAAAGGACACATACTTCCACATATCCATCCTTCCATATCACAGGAAGTTCCTGTTGTTCGCTTTTGGGGGAGAAGAGTTCCAATCTTGGGTGCTTCCATTCGGCCTAGTTCTTTCACCAAGTGCATGGATGCAGCTCTTGCTCCACTAAGACTCCAGGGCATACATGTAAGTAACTACATCGACGACTTTCTAATATTGACCAGTCGCAAGAATGGCAATTCGGCATCGAAATGTTGTCCATGACCACATTCAAAGCTTGGGGTTGAGACTCAACATGAAAAAGAGCGCGTTGACGCCTTCCCAGAGAACTACGTTCCTGTGAGTGGTGTGGGACTCGAGGTGGTGAAGTCCATATGTGATAGGTTCGGCCCAGTGGAAGTGGATCTGTTTGCGTCTCGAGAGACATCCCACTGGGGTTGGATGCCATTGTACAGAAGTGGCCAAGGCTACGTCTGTATGCATTTCCCCTGATCGCTCTGCTCCCAGGAGTCTTGGAGAGGGTCCATCAAGAAGGGATCAGTCTACTTCTAGTAGCCCTGTATTGGCCAGCCCGAGTGTGGTTCTCAGACATTATATCACTCCTAGCAGGCCAGCCATGGCGGATCACTTTGAGGAGGGACCTGCTGTCTCAGGTGGGGGGCACAATATTTTACCCTCGGCCAGAGCTGTGGAATCTGTGGGTCTGGCCCCTGTCGACAGGTGTAGTGAAGACCATACAGCTCCAGGGCTCCTTCCATGAGAATGTTGTACAGCCTAAAGTGGAATGTGTTTTCCACTTGGTGTAGAGATCATGAGTTGGACCCAGTTACCTGCCTGGTGGCTTCAGTGCTGGAGTTCCTTCAAGATCGTTTCTCTGCTGGTCTTACACTGTCCACACTTAAGGTGTACGTGGCTGCCATTATGGCTTTCCACGCTCCTGTAAGTGATGGGCCTCTGGGGAAGAATCAGTTGGCTGTACGTTTCCTCCATGGTACTCGGAGGATGAGGCCTGTGACTTGTTCCAGAGTCCCAACCTGGGATCTGGCAGTGGTTCTTGAAGGGCTGTTACTAGCTCCCAGTGTTGGGAAATAACGGAATACATGTACCAGTGTTGCGTATTCAGAATACAAATTATGAGTAACTGTATTCTGTTACAGTTACAATTGAAATAGTTGGTATTTAGAATACAGTTACATTGTTGAAATCAATGGATTACATAACAATACTTCTCTGTTTCACAAGTTTATTCACTCTCTAAATAAATTATGGCAACTCAATGCATTTCCCAGAATGAAAAAAACAAACATTTTTTGAAAACAAAAAAATGTGCGGTTTGCGTGATCAGTCACAATGGAGTCGGAAGAGGAGCAGCGGGAGCTAGAGGTAGAGACGGAGCCAGAACAACAGAGCCAGGGCAAGAATGCATTTCTATCTTGGAAATTCAAACAGCATTTCACATTAAAGAAAGAGAAGGGAGAACGAAATATAACTGTGCAGTGCAACCTAGGGCTGTGATGGTGGCAGTTTTTTTTTTAATGGACCAACTACCGGTGGTGGCGCGGTGGTTGGGGGGGCGGGTAGGCCACACACACACACACACACACACACACACACACACACACACACACACACACACACCTCAATTAAATAGCCTACATTTTGAAAATAAAAAAATACAAACGAGGCTCAAACATGCATGTTTAAGCAAGTTTATTTTAATACTTCCGTCAGTGAAACAACATACTACAGCCTGTAAAACATTAACTATAATAAATACCAGTAACTAATGGTAATATAAATAATACAAGTTAAATATTAGTTAAAAAAATATTTTTACTATATTTCACCACAGAGGTGTATTATATGCACTTTGTGCTGAAAGGGATGTGGGACACGAGCAGGAAAGAGAGCATCGCTTTTCTAATATCTTATATCTAATATAATATCCTTTTCACCTGATGTTCCAACACTGACACTTGTAGTAAAATGTGTGAATGAAATTATCTTCAAAAACTTTAGCCTTTGTTTGATTATGCACTGCGAGAGAAAGCAAAACTAAAAATAGATGGCCCTTAAGTCTAATAACAAGCACAAACTGTGTTAAATAGAATTTGAAGTAAAATGTATCTGTCCTACACCGTTTTCTACTTTACCAAATTATGTGAATACTCCAAATTAAAAGCAAACAAAAGGAAGAAACGTTTAATCCCCTGTGAGAGACGTAAATGAAGATTTGGGAAAATAAATAAGAGATTCTATATCCAGTAGAATAAAATGGAGTAAGCCTATTGTTAAATTTGTGGAAAAATCGAGTGACCAGATTGCAAAAAACAAAGCTTAAATTTGGCTCACCTCACAAAGCCTATCTCTCATTCGGTGAATCCATGTGTTTCCATGGCTGCGATGTAACATTTAATTGCAAACCTATTCACATAAAACAGCATTCACATACAAATAAAGTATTATTATTATTATTTTTATTTTTTTAGCCAGGGTAGTCATCTTCTGTAGCTAGTTTTACTGGTCACCTTGCTATTTTATAGTTGTATCACTAGCTACCTGCTTAGTTGACGTGCGATTGACATTCTTCTATGTGCTGATTTACTAGCCTCAGAGCCGTTGAAAGACTGACTAGCCCCTTTTGACATGCTAGCTAACATTAGCTGAATATTTTATAATATGCTTAGTAAGCAGGATTTGATGGCTGCATTCCTACAATAAAATGTGGAAGTAATCCAAGTATTCAGAATTATTACTTTGAGTAACGTAATGGAATACATTACAAATAAAATTTTTGGGCATGTATTCTGTAACGAAATATGATTTGAAAGTATCCTTCTCAACACTGGTTGTTGGTGTGCTTTGACTCATCCAAGAACGGTCTTTCTGCTTCCAAGCAGACAATCAGCAATTGGATTGTCCAGGCTATTGCCTCAGCCTATCAGGTGCACAGTTTGTCTTCACCTATGGCCTTGAAGGCCCGCTCTACTAGAGGCATGGCGTCCTCTAGAGCCCTTTTTTCAGGAGTGCCGATGCAGGAGATCTGTGATGCGGCTGGGTGGGCCACCCCACACACCTTCATTAGATTTTATAGTCTGCACCACCCTGCGACGGCAGGCGACAGGGTGCTCTCGTCCTAAGTGTGCCTGGCTTCCAGCTTCACACTAGGGCAGGCATGTTTTCGGTGTGGCATAGTGGGTATTCATTCCCCATTGTGTCGTTCCGATGCAGTGCGACTGTAACCCTTGTTCCCTGAGAAGGGAACGAGACACTGTGTCTCGCTGCCACACCTCTCCATGCCTGGGAGTGCTTACTTCATCGCGAAGCTAACTCTGTTGTGTGCTGGCATCCCTTTGTAGCTTCTGTGTATGCAATCACGTTACGTCATACATAGTTTCATTCATGCTTCAGAGGCGCTGCGCTGAGGGGGGATTCCCCAAAGTGTCGTTCCAACGCAGTGTCTCGTACCTTTCTCAGGGAACAAGGGTTACAGTCGTAACCCAGGACATTTTATTTAGGTTTCAACTTAAACATAGAATAAAAGGTCAAAATAAAGATAGATTAAAAATGAGAAATTGATATCAGCCCAGATCTAGCATCCACACAGGCGTTTACCTGTTGTAGTTTATCCATGTTCTTTGCTTAAAATAAAAATGGACACAATCACGGCATTGGAGAAGCCCAAATTAAACATCATCATTTTGGTCAATGGTTTTGGCCTGCCAAACTGAAAAAATATTTTCAGCTGAATATTTTTGCTTGCTAAAACTCACTATAATTGTTGCATATTGCTGCTAGATGATTTTAATATTGTTTTAATATCATCCCTTGTAAATACAGATTATTTCACAGATAAAACTGAGAAAACAAAGCAGAATAGTCATTTCTGCATTTCGATATCTTGTTTACTTTCTACTAAGGTCCTCAAGCAACAAAACTTGAGGCACTAATCCAGCAAATACAGTGACTAGTTCTTCTTCAAAAGTGCTCAACTCAGTACCTTCCCAACATGGCTTTAGCAGACTGGGACACAAAAGTTGTGTAAATCCAGTCAATCAGATTGAAACCAAAGGTTTACAGTTAGCACTTGCTGTTTTGTGTGAAGTAAAGCATCAGGCGGTCCGTGAACGGTCTGTGGGTTGTCTGTGGGCGGGCTGCCTGAGGCTCAAATTAGACATTCTATACCATATATCTTGCCAATAGAATCTACATCCTGCTCTGAGTTTAGCTGAAGTCTTCAAAGAATAAACTCTACATATACCATTTTAAGCCTCACCTCAGCCTAAACCTAAAGCGAGCTGCAAACGTATTACCGCTTGATGACGTCACAAAATTTCACACCTATCAGGCATTGTTGAAATCTCACTGCTCCTGCTGTATGTAATTGAACCCTTGTACAAAAGTCTCCTGCATCTCTGACTCTCACATGTGTCTTCTTTAGAAGAGATCACAATAATATTGCACACTGTTCAAACTGTGCTGTTTGATCATTATTTTTAGTGTCTTAAAGCTTCACTGGAAAGTTGCTAAAATCTCTGTAGTGCAAAGGATTGTGTGATTTCTTTTCAGCTAATGCAACATTAGAGCAAAAACAACACTCAAACAAACAAGCCTGTACAACACCGGTGGAAAAAAACATCTAGTAAGACAGCAGTCTGTCTCTGGTAAACAGCAATCTGTCGAGCCAGAGAACAGTTGTGTGTGTGCGCATCTCATATTGCCTGGTAATTCTTCACAGATCAAAAATAATCCGCTTCTCCCTTCCTTTCTTTTCACTCTCATTTAGCCATGCCCGAAACATGAAATTACTTCCCTTATGTTATTTTGAAGGCACTTTCTCGATTTTCTGATTGGATTTGTTTGATTGTGATTGTGTATTGAAAAGAATAGGCCTATGTATTCACACAGAACAAATGCTTAAAAGAAAATAATAAAAAAATATTAATAAGGCCAGCATGAATATGAACTTAAAAACAAAACAAACAAACAAAATGTAAGGATGTCAGTCAGTCTTTTGCCCAAAAAGTGAAATATAGTTTATGGAAGTAAAAGTCCTTTAGATGTTGAGTGAATAAAGGAAAAATTTATAAATTCATTTCAATTCCCGAATATGAATGCATTCATAAAAATTTGAATTTGACATTCAAACTTTACTAACATTATAATTAGACCTCAGGGAAAATTTTAAATAAAGGGGTTATATCATACAATTTTCTATTAAAACAAAAGAGAAGTTGTTTTCCATTAGGCCACTTAATTCAAAAAATAGATTTAACTTATTTCATCTTCAGTGGGTTTACTAATGTAGCTGGTTAACTGGCTTGACTGCATGTTTTGACTTGTTTTGACTTTCATCTGTATGCCTAATGCCCATTTTCTTCAAAGGAATAAGAAAGATGTTGTTGTGAAAAATAAGAGGTCATGAAGTATTATTCTTACATTTTGCTATAAAGGCATCACTATTTTTTACTTCTCTGTTATGACATAAGTGGCTCTAATGTTATCAGTTCTCAGCTAATTAGGATAGTTTCTCCTTTCATCCATGGTTTTGAGAAACGGTTTGGACTCTTGGCTAATGAGCTAGTCTTAATAACACATTCCATTGTACGGAGACAGAATACTTGAAATATTTCATTTATTCAGTGTTCTTCGTCCAGTGGTGTGGTGTCATTCTCCTCAAAGTATTTTCTTTAAAAGGAATGCTGTTTTTTTTTTTTTTTTTTTTTTTTTTAAGAATGCTAAAAGTTTTTGGCCTCATTTCATGCCTACCATAAGAAGAATTAAAAGTCAAAATCAGGACAGAGATGTAGAATTACCTGCAATCTTGTGCTCTGGTAATCAGATCTAATCAGACCACAGATCTTGTCTCATCTTTTAGAGCCTCTTCCAGGTCTTCTTGTACTTTTTTATTTATTTATTTTTTTAACAAAATTCATGTCGAGACAGAATGTCAGACACATTTTGTAATGGAATGTGTATAAGATGCTACTGTAGCTTAGCTTTTTTTTTTTTTTTGTCTGAGAAATGGTTCTAATTAAAGTATCCTCCAAATTATTCACATTTTTAAATTACCACATTTAGCAGCCTGAAATACCGTACAATGTCTGGGAAAAAAAAACTACTAAGAAACAAAAGAAATTCCAATTGCAAAATACTCAACAATTGTGGATGCATATATAAACTATATTGCCAAAGGTTTTGGGACACCTGCCTTTACATGCACATGAACTTTAATGACATCCCATTCTTAATATGGTTTAATATGGAGTTGGCTCACCCTTTGCAGCTATAACACCTTCAACTCTTCTGGGAAGGCTTTCCACAAGGTTTAGGAGTAGGTTTTTGACCATTCTAGAAGCGCATTTGTGAGGTCAGGCACTGATGTTGGATGAGAAGGCCTCACAGTCTCCATTCTAATTCATCCTGTTACGTCCCACACTTTGTCTAGGGGTTCAGGGACATAACATGGCAACCTTTGGTGTTCTTAAGGCTGGCTCTGCCAAGTATAAACACCACAAGCTCAAGACAAAAGGAATAATTTATTAAACTCAAGATTATAAAAAAAACAATACAACTTAAGAGGAACAATCTCTTCAGAAGGGGGTAAAGGCCAAAATAATAAACCAAAACAGGTCATCTACCTGAGAGTTAACCCTCTTACTAAACCTATAAAGAAAAGAAAAGAAAATACAAACATTTACTCTACTCCCTAACTAAGGTGAAACAAACAGGAGAAAAGGAGTCAAACAAAATTGGCACCCACCTTCCTACAGTTCCTATAAACAAACTAAATCCCAAAAATGGTATAACGTGACAAACAATAAATAAAGATAAAGCAACAGACCCAAGCCAAACACAAATCACTTGGACAAAAGAAATGTAGGTACACAGTCTAAACATGTGCAAATCCAACAACGACAACAGTTGACATCAATCATGCACATAGCCAGTCTGGGGGAAGTAAGCTCTCAACCAAGCTTCTATGTCTTCCCCTCCCTCTCAGCATACTGCAAGGTTTATATAGGCAGCTTCCCTCCTGGATAATCATGCTCAGGTGGTGTGATCAGGGTTCCTGTGAGTAAACAGAGGGGGAGGAGCCAAGGGAACACAGCAAGATGACACACAGACAGGCAATAGAAAAACAATACGTCTCTGGACGTAACACCCCCACCCCTAAGTTACAAACATTATCCCAAAATAATGATTGTAATTAAAAGTAGGTAGGTAGAAGCATTAAAACACATGTAATATACTTCTTACACATCACCACTGTACATCCTGGATAGGGCATCCGCCACCACATTTTCTACACCCTTGCGGTGCTGAATATCAAGGTTGTATTCCTGAATGATCAAAGACCAGCGCATAAGCCGCTGATTTGTGTTACACATTCTGCTAAGAAATACTAAGGGATTATGGTCAGTGTAAACCACCACCGGATCACATGTACCACCCAAGTATACCTCAAAGTGTTGCAGTGCTAAAAGTAGGGCTAAAGCCTCTTTCTCAATCGTACTGTACTTTTGTTGGCATTTGGTGAACTTTTTGGAGTAGTAGGACACAGGATGCTCTACGCCAGCCGAGTCTTCTTGCAGTAGAATAGCGCCTGCCCCTGAAGAACTTGCATCCACCTGCAGCTTAAAAGGTACAGTAAAATCTGGAGCAGAAAGAATAGGTGCATTGCACATCAGATCTTTAGCAGCATTAAATGCACAATCACAATCATAATTCCACACAAATTTTACAGATGTACTGAGGAGATCAGTCAAAGTTCTTACAAAAACTCCTATAGTATCCAACCATACCAAGAAATCTTCTCAGTTCTCTTTTGTGGGTAGGAGTGGGAAAGTTTAGAATGGCAGCAACTTTACCGTCGACAGGTCTTACCATTCCTTGGCCAACCTTCTTACCAAGATACACAACTACCGCCATGGCAAATTCACACTTTTCCAAGTTCAGTGTCAACGATGCTTTACACAATCTACTAAAAACTTTAACAAGGCTACTCAAATGATCCTCCCAAGTATCTGAATAGATCACAATATCATCCAGGTAGGCTTCACAATTGGTTATTCCAAATAATACTCGTTGCATTAAACGCTGGAAAGTCGCAGAGGCATTTCGCATGCCGAATGCCATAACGGAGTACTGCAAAAAGTTGTCAGGTGTAACAAAAGCTGAAACTTCTGAGGCTCTGGGTGTGAGGGGTACCTGCCAGTAACCTTTAAGAAGATCTAGCTTCGTGACATACTTGGCGGAACCAATTCTGTCGACACAATCTTCTATTCGAGGAAGAGGAAAAGAGTCGGCCTTTGTGATGCCATTCACCTTACTGTAGTCAGTGCAGAAACGAAAATAATCTGACTTGGGAACAAGCAAACATGGTGAACTCCAGGGACTTTTACTGGGGACAGCAAAACCATGTTGCAACAAATAGTCAACCTCTGATTTCATTATTTCTCGTTTCTGTGGATTGACACGATAAGGATGCTGTTTAATGGGTTTCGAGTCACCTATATCAATGTCATGAGTGAGGATTGTAGTTTGACGTGGAATATCAGAAAACAAGGCAGAGTACTCACTTAACAATTGAACTAACCCTGCACGTTGGCTTTCAGGTAAGTGAGCAAGATGCGAGTCCAAGTTACTCAGAACTTCTGAATTCTTTAGACGCGTTCCTGACATTCGTTCTTCCGCTCCAACAAGACTATCCTCTTGTGGGCAATAAGCCGCAGACAATACTGTGGACACAACATCAACAACAGAACTTTCTTTGGTGGCTTTGTCAGAGACATAAGCCTTCAACATGTTCACATGACATACTCTACTCTTTCGCCTACGATCTGGAGTAGAGATGACGTAATCAGTGTCTGTCAGTCTTTTCTCAATAGTATATGGACCGGTGAACTTAGCCTGTAGTGCGGAACCAGGAACTGGAAGTAAGACTAAAACTAAATCATTAGGTTGAAAGATTCGTTTTACGCTGATCTTGTCATACCGCAATTTCATTCTGGTTTGTGCACCTACCAGATGAGCTTTAGCTATATCACAAGCTTTATGGAGACGTTCACGAAAAGAACTAACATAGTCCAAGACATTAGTAGACACAGGTTTCTTTGACAAAACTGCTCACTTAACAGTTTCAATGGCCCACGCACAGTGTGGCTAAAAACAAGTTCAGCAGGACTGAACCCCAATGATTCTTGTACGGTCTCTCTGACTGCAAACATAACCAATGGCAAACCTTCAACCCAATCTTTGCCAGTACTCAAGCAATAGGCACGTAGCATCGATTTTAAGGTTTGATGAAAACGTTCTAATGCACCTTGAGATTCTGGATGGTACGCACTAGAGAACTTATGCTCAACTCCGAGCTCATTCAGTACCTGAGCAAGTACTTTAGAAGTAAAGTTCGTACCTTGGTCAGTTTGGATAACCTTCGGCAAGCCGAACGTTGAGCAGAACTTAACAATCTCCTTCACTACTGCTTGAGCCTTCAGAGTACGGAGCGGAATAGCTTCTGGGAATCTCGTTGCAGCACACAACAAAGTTAAAACATACTGGTGTCCCGACTTAGACTTTGGAAGTGGTCCAACACAATCTAAAATCAACCGTTCTAATGGTTCACTCACAACAGGAATCGGATAGAGGGGAGCAGTAGGTATGGTCTGATTCGGCTTACCCGCGAGTTGGCAAACATGACAAGACTTGCAGAACTCAGAAACACTGGACTTCAATCTAGGCCAGAAGAAGTACCGAGAAATGCGCTTGTAGGTCTTATTTACCCCCAGATGTCCAGAGAGAGGATGCTCATGGGCAAGCTGTAATACCTGAGAACGAAACTCAAAGGGTAAAACTACTTGTAAAACAGTAAACGCATCATCTACATCATGCGGCCTCCAACGACGCATTAGGACATCATCTTTCCACATAAAAGCAGTTCTAGCGCTACTCGTACCATCAAACTGAACAGCAGCTTCTTTGCAAGACGTTAAGGATTTGTCAGACCTTTGTGCAACAATTAAGTGTTCTCTATCAAACTTCAGAGCTTCATCCTTTAAAAACACAGCATCATCAGGAGTTGGCTGCGGTGCAATCGATAGAGTACACTCCAAGGAATCTTTTTACTGGATCTATTTCCCTTTGCGCTGACTCTCTGGGTAAGTCCAAAGGTGCTCTATTGGGTTGAGGTCCAGGCCAGTCAAGTTCCTCCACACCAGTGGTCCTTGCTGTTTTTCAAAGTATCAAAAGTTACATCCAGTCATAAATAGCATGTCTGCTTATCAATCTGTCATCCCTGAACATACAATATGCAATAAATACAAAAGGTAGATAGATAGTGGCTATGCAATATATATTTTAATGTAAACTTTCTTTTAGTGCTGTTGTTATGTACAGGCAGACACGGAGAACAGGTAAGGATGGAATATGACAGTTTATTGACAAGACCAGAATGAGCATGGCAGGTGAGTGTAAAGCAAAGGTGAATAGGGTGGTGTACAGAGTGATACTTGTCTTGTGCTTTTGCAGATGACGAGGAAGACACGGGAGACACGGGGGGAAGGAGGGAGGCAGGGAGGCAGGGAGGCAGGGAGGTATCACAGGTGAGTCCTTAAGGTAAGCGGAAGCATAGGCTGTGTGCAAACGAGACCGGACAGTGACAGTGTGAGAGTGTGGGGCTTAAGTGCTGGTGGTGATTGCAGGTGATGACGAGGAGGTGTGTGTGATTAGAATTCCGGGGATGGAGTGCTCTGTGGTTGGGAGAGGGTGGAGCCTGGCGTGCTTGTGACAGCTGTCAATCCATTAAAATATATATATTAGATTAATCACAATTAAAAACAAGTGTTTATATGTTTTTTATATATTTTATGATGTAATAATTTCACAGTAAATCTCCAAATTAATGTAGAAAAAACATTTTATTATATTTTAGTATTTTAAATATTTGTTCAATGGCATCTTTTTATGAACGAAGGCCAAAATCACTTACTAGTACAGATACACTCACCTAAAGGATTATTAGGAACACCATACGAATACTGTGTTTGACCCCCTTTCACCTTCAGATCTGCCTTAATTCTACGTGGCATTGATTCAACAAGGTGCTGAAAGCATTCTTTAGAAATGTTGGCCCATATTGATAGGATAGCATATTGCAGTTGATGGAGATTTGTGGGATGCACATCCAGGGCACGAAGCTCCCGTTCCACCACATCCCAAAGATGCTCTATTGGGTTGAGATCTGGTGACTGTGGGGGCCATTTTAGTACAGTGAACTCATTGTCATGTTCAAGAAACCAATTTGAAATGATTCGAGCTTTGTGACATGGTGCATTATCCTGCTGGAAGTAGCCATCAGAGAATGGGTACATGGTGGTCATAAAGGGATGGACATGGTCAGAAACAATGGTCAGGTAGGCCGTGGCATTTAAACCATGCCCAATTGGCAATAAGGGGCCTAAAGTGTGCCAAGAAAACATCCCCCACACCATTACACCACCACCACCAGCCTGCACAGTGGTAACAAGGCATGATGGATCCATGTTCTCATTCTGTTTACGCCAAATTCTGACTCTACCATCTGAATGTCTCAACAGAAATCGAGACTCATTAGACCAGGCAACATTTTTCCAGTCTTCAACTGTCCAATTTTGGTGAGCTTGTGCAAATTGTAGCCTCTTTTTCCTATTTGTAGTGGAGATGAGTGGTACCCGGTGGGGTCTTCTGCTGTTGTAGCCCATCTGCCTCAAGGTTATGCGTGTTGTGGCTTCACAAATGCTTTGCTGCATACCTCGGTTTTAACAAGTGGTTATTTCAGTCAAAGTTGCTCTTCTATCAGCTTGAATTAGTCGGCCCATTCTCCTCTGACCTCTAGCATCAACAAGGCATTTTCGCCCACAGGCCTGCCGCATACTTGGTGTTTTTCCCTTTTCACACCATTCTTTGTAAACCCTAGAAATGGTTGTGCGTGAAAATCCCAGTAACTGAGCAGATTGTGAAATACTCAGACCGGCCCGTCTAGCACCAACAACCATGCCACGCTCAAAATTGCTTAAATCACCTTTCTTTCCCATTCTGACATTCAGTTTGGAGTTCAGGAGATTGTCTTGATCGGGACCACACCCCTAAATGCATTGAAGCAACTGCCATGTGATTGGTTGATTAGATAATTGCATTAATGAGAAATTGAACAGGTGTTCCTAATAATCCTTTAGGTGAGTGTATGTCTCCATTAAATATTTCCCCCCCAGTTTTAAACATTAATTATAACCATTTAACATTACAGTGTAACTGAAAGCTTTTTAACATTTATTAGGCTTCAAACTGCAACTTAAAACAATCTCTCATAAACCCATGTCATATTTACCTGTGCCCTTCTTGTCTAACAGGTAGGAAATAGGCTACAGAAATTGAATAAAGTTATCAAACAGTCTGCACTGCATAAATTATGAATTAAATATAGATTAATCCTTATTAAAGCTACAAAAGTTTTTTAGTCAAGAGCAGTGAGTGATTAACATTAATAACAGACAGCATGGCTGCTGTCGCATTAAGATCTGCCACCGCCGAACTCATGCGCTGTCTCACGCGTCCTATTTCCTCACAACTCTTTAAGTTCAATTAAGACGTTATTTCCTATGAGAATAGTCAACAAAACTGACATTTTGGCATAATTCTTTCTGTGTGTTATAGTTTGTTTAATGTGCGAAAGAGAACTGGATTCTGGCGCACTGTCTGTGCTCAGGATGCTGGCCCGTAACCCACGAATCCTAGTTGAAAATGCTTATCATATGCACGAAAAGTCATTTTGCCGTATAAATCGCATGATAAATACAATTCATGTAATAGACACACATTTCATGAGAACGTGTTGATCTTTAAGAGCACGTTCCTCGTTAAGAGCTGGAAAGACAGCCAAAACTGGCAACTCCGCAGTGAGTCATGTAGCATGACTCAAGTTTAAATATCCTTTCTAGTCTATATTTCCATCTTGTAATGTCACTGTTTTGTTTTTTATTTTATTTTATATAAATTATTTGTAATAGAGCAGACACTGAGTTTTTAATGGGTTATGTTATAACCCTGCTTGTTTTTATGAAATATATGTATTGACTGCATGATCATTTCATCGTATGCGATGATTCATACTGCAATGCGAGCCACAAATTAAGGTGGGCAAGCCCGCTCTGAGTAACACTGCTCCACAAACTCGCACATCCATGTCTTTATGGACCTTTCTTTGTGCACTGGTGTGCAGTCAAGTTTGAACAGGAAGGGGCCATCCGCAAACTGTTCCCACAAAGTTGGGAGCATGAAATTGTCCAAAATGTCTTTATTGGTATGCTGAACCATTAAGAGTTCCTTTCACTGGAACTAAGGGGCCAAGCCCAACCCCTGAAAAAACAACCCCACACCATAATCCTCCCTCCACCAAACTTTATATATGGCACAAGGCAAGTACCGTTCTCCTGACAACCGGCAAACCCAGACTCGTCCATCAGATTGCCAGAGAGTGAAGCATGATTTATTACTCCAGAGAACACGTTTCCACTGCTCTAGAGTCCAGTGGCGGCGTGCTTTACACCACTGCATCCAACGCATTGCATTGCACTTGGTGATGTAAGGCTTGGATGCAGCTGCTCAGCCATGGAAACCCATTCCATGAAGCTCTCTACACACTGTTCTTGAGCTAATCTGAAGGCCACATGAAGTTTGGAGGTCTGCTATTGACTCTGCAGTAAGTTGGTGACTTCTGCGTACAGTGTGCCTCAGCATGCACTAACCCCGCTCTGTGATTTTTTTACATGGCCTACAACTTTGTGACTGTTGTTTCCACTTTGTTATAATACCACTAACAGTTGAAAGTAGAATATTTAATAGTGAGGAAATTTCACAAATGGACTTATTGCACAGGTGGCAACCAATCACGGTACCACACTTGAATTCACTGAGCTCCTGAGAGCGACCCATTCATTCACAAATGTTTGTAGAAGTAGTCTGCTTGCCTAGGTGCTTGATTTTATACACCTTTGGCCATGGAAGTGATTGGAACACCTGAATTCAATGATTTTAAGGGGTGTCCCAATACTTTTTGCAATATAGTGTATATACAGTATAACGCAGCTGGTATCGTGTATGTATTCTGTGAAAAATTATATGTGTTTCAGATATTTCAGTATGGATATTTTTGACAACACAACATTGCACATAGTTTATTATTTCAGATGCCTTTTTAAAAGACTACAACTGAAAAATGTGCAGCCTGGCTATAATATGTATAAAATTCTATCACCAAAGTGGCTAGTAGGAGTGACTGCATTACACGCCACTGCTGAAATAATAATATATAGTCACTGGTACATTTACAGAAATTATGAATGTACACAGTCCCTGTAAAAAGTAAAAACAAAAATTCTTCTTTTGTGTTCCACGGAAGAAAAGACGTAATATGGAGTTGGAACAACATGAAGGTGAGTAAATTACAGAATTCTCAACATTTTTATTTTATTTTATTTTATTTTATTTTATTTTATTTTATTTTTTTTTTTTTATTTTTTTTTTGGTTTTCTTCGCAGAACACAATTGGGGCAGTTTCTGTCCTTCTGCCAGTTAAAAAGTAGGTGGATCAGCAGCGCTTTGAGCCGCCTGCTTTGGGCTACATCAGATCTTGGTCTAGATTCAAAACACAAAACAATCTGCTAACCACGGAGCCTTTGGGCAGGTTCTGACACAGAGAGAGAGGTTCCAGGAAGCTCCAGAACAGATGGAATATTGCTGATTACTCGTCTAATTCTAATATTCATATCACCACAGAAAACTTTTAAGAATCTTTGAGAAGGGCCTTAATCAGTATTGTAATATCGCTCCTGGTGATATATGAATAGTCATGAGGATACTGATATGGGCCATTCTTCATCCTTTCTGCTAAAAAAAAAAATGGATATGGCCAGCTGGGTGACTTATGCAAATACTGTAGACATGCTTTAGAACAGCTCAGGTTGTCTCATATGGTGGGCCGGAAGGTCCTAAAATAGGGTTAATGATTTGTCGTGGAAAATCACTATACTATAGCCACTATTCCCACTGATAGGCCTGGATCTGTATATGCGCTTTCCTCACACGGCGACTCACTCTCATCACGCAGCGGGCGACTCACTTTCTTCACTCATGTACAATATTATAATAAAATCTATACCCTTTTCAAATACTGTGATGGTGCAATAACAAGCAACATTCAGTAAAGTTTATAATTTTTGTGTTGCAAATGTCATTTATTCTGAACCAATATTCTCATCAGTGTTCTGTAATAGATTCTCATTGAATTTTTTACTTTTATAAAGGCAATTTCCCCCTAACCTTATTAAATGTAGGCTGTCATCTTTCGTGTCAAATTCTTACATTTTATCAATACATTCAGTTAGAATAAGCAACTAGGGCTTTTACCAATCAAATTTAATTCTGTATCAACTAAATATTTTTACCACTGCAGAGAAAACAGAATCTGCATCAGATGTAGCATTTAGATCAGATATATAAAACTGAATATACAACATGCAAAACAAACATAAAGACCATTGTTTAACCACTTTACAATAAAGAACTGTAAAGCATTTGTGGATTTTACAAATTTAAAGTATATTCTGAAAAAGTGACATTTCTATTTTTGCAAGGGAGGCAGTGTCTCTCCGCAAAAATAAAAAATAAAAACTGGATGAGAAAATAATCGTTATTACAAAAATATAATGTAAGGTCCATCCGTTAGCCCAAGAACGGAATCTAACGGCCTGGTCGATGGACTTCTGCATGTAAGCCTTTTCAGCATTTCTGTTGAATTCACTTAATTTATGGTTTTCAAATTTTAATTCTGACTCCATGAATAATTTTATCTGACTCCAATTCTTTGTAAATTTGTTACATTTGTAACTAAACAGCTGATCATAAGTTTAGCTGTGATTTAATTTAGATCGTTGATTTCTCTTAGTACCTCTTAATTTCAAATATTCATTCCTCCATGGGACCCGGAGTCACTCAGAGGATAATGCTTGCGATTAATTACACGGACGCAAATTAGTCAGTTCTGATATTACAGAGGATTGCAGAGTGAACTATTTTACCTTTAAGTGAGTCACACATGTTTACTCATAACAGAAAGTGTAATTTTAGCAATAGTCTCGAGACTGCAACTTGTTAATAACAGTGACAGTCAGAAATCAGATTGTCCCTCATGCTTAGCGCCATGCTCCGGTTATGGGGTCCTCTGTATGAATCTGCCCTGACGGAAAGATTTACGGAGACTCCTACAAACTCCTCATGCGACACTACTAGAAATTTTTTTTCAGAAAGATACAGAATAAATCAAGATTAACATTTATTTTGGCAAGACAGAACTTAAATAACATAAGTAAACACGAATCCATGGTACACAACTTCAGCATAAAAATATAAAATACAGTTACCAAGTAATATGAAAATAGTTTCAAAGAGTCATTATCTGGCACAATACATACAGTGTGTGCGAGTATGCCCTCTTAGGGCACTTGACACAACACTGCACGGGGGTTTTCTGTCTACAGAATGTTCCCAAATGGCAGCCCTGCTACCCTTCCTTAAATACCCAGACCAGAACAAAGGGTTGTAAATATTTGCAACACAAACACCTAGTTTGGGGGAGAGGATCGGATATCTTTGAAGAGACCACTCAAAAAGGAGAACACAGTTCTCATATGTTTCAATCTTTCTCATCCTACCAGTGACTACAGTGAAGTTGAGACCATTTTACCAATCGCACTGTGACCTTTAAAAAGACACCAGACATGAAAGGAATAAAACAATAGATTCACAAGATAAATCATCTGTAGTATATCTGCATTTTGTGACTTGAATCAGGGGGAAGGGGGGAAAGGGAGGGGAGGAGGTAGAGAGGGGGAGAAGGTTTTGGTCAGGGCGGTGTCCTACAGTTTCTCTGTGAGATCTTCTCTCCAGATTGAGTTTTATTGTTTTAATGCAGGGCGTTGGATCTCAGCTTTTGTCTTAACAGTAAAACCGCTCCTTACAATAACAAATATTAGCCTACAAAATATTACAAATGTGACAAAATATTTACAATTACAAATATTTTTGTTTTCCGAAAGTAACACTGTCCAACAGCAACACCCGCAGGTGAAGTTACACTAGCCAAATTTCCATCCACTTTTTCCACTGTTTACTTTCAAGGGAACTCGTGCTGCGTCAGCGCTTTAGGAATGCCTCTAGAGTCCAATAGAGAGACGGAACGTCATAGGCGGGTGACATCATAGACCCGGAAACTATAAAGCATAACAGCAAACACAGGCCTCTAGCTTCTGTTGTCTTCAGCAAGCACTCAATGTAACATTGTCCCTGTCAGCTCCGTGTTTGTGTCTGAGTTCAGACTTTTTTTGTTTTCTTACAAACAAGTTTGCACACACACTGATACACAGAGAGACATAATGGCGAGCGAACAGCAGTACAGAAAGTGTGTTCCTCCCTGCCCACGCTACATCACGAGCGGGGTTACACACTTGATGTGCGTTGTTTGTTTGGGAGAGCAGCACGCGCAGTTGGATACCTGCAGTATTGATGCAGGGATTGAAGACTCGCCACTTCAATCTCCTGCCAGTGAGGAGCTCATGGAGGTTTTGAGCAGAGCCATGGCCAAATTAAAAATCGACTGGCCACAAGATTCTCAGGAGCACGCCTCAGTAAAAAGCAGGCTCGATAAGCGCTTCCTGCCAGCCCGCTCTGTTCAGCCTCCGGGTCGGGGCTTGCCGTTTCTTGCGGCTCTCCACACAGTGGTGTTGAGATCGTGGAAGCAGCCCGTCTTCACGTATTTTCAGGCCACATATGTCTGTCTATAGTATCGTGGGTCTGAAAAGACATGGATATAGTTCGATGCCGAAGGCGGAAGAGACACTTGCGTGCCATCTTTCTCCCGAGTCAGCATCGGCCATTAAAGCCCCGACATTGCCCACTAAGCCACTCAGAACAACATCAGCGCTAGTGGGCAAAGTGTACTCGGCAGCAGGTCAGGCCGCTGCATGCCAGCATACTATGGCAATCGTACAGGCATACCAGGCTGACCTGCTGAAAGACCTGGGGGAAGCCAGGAGATCGGAGAGGATGTCATCAATGAGCTCCGATCTTCAGCAGATTTAGCTCTCTGGGCCACCAAGGAGACGGCAATATCTATAGGCCACTCTATGGCAGCCCTGGTGGCCACGGAGAGACACTTATGGCTAAAACTTACGGAGATCAAAGAAAAAGATAAGAGCTTCCTGCTTGATGCGCCACTGTCTCCTGAGGGCCTGTTTGGTGATGCCGTCACCTCTGTCACCGACAGGTTCCAGGAGGCAAAGAAGCAAGCTGCGGCGCTCAAGCAGTTCCTCGCCCATAAGCCCCAGGTCTCGTCTGCTGCTGTGCGGGAGCAGCAGACACCGAGCACAAGCTCCTCACACAGTACAGCTGAGAGTACAGCAAAAGCAGACTACTCCCGTACGCCCCCCTCAGGAAGGGTGGGGCGGCGGGCGGCACTCTCAGGTGCAGCCCTCCAAGGGTAAGACGGATCTGAGAACCGTCATTATCTCGAGGAGGGCTGCGCCTAAGAAGCCCTGACACCCGGGGGCAGGCGGTGTTCACCTCAGTACACGGT
Source organism: Paracanthobrama guichenoti (assembly GCA_018749465.1). NCBI lineage: Eukaryota > Metazoa > Chordata > Actinopteri > Cypriniformes > Gobionidae > Paracanthobrama > Paracanthobrama guichenoti. The sequence continues at coordinate 21,814,150 of CM031952.1, read as the reverse complement.
GCCCGTCTGCCTTTGGTGCCCTCACAGGGTCGATCTACCAAAGGGTGGATGCCTGAGTGCTGGGGCGTGGAGGGCCCTCGCGAGTCATCTGAGGACGGCTCGCACCCTCTGAGGAGGGAGGTGGCACTGTCGAGCCAGTTGTTCCCTGCCGGTCCAACACTTCAGGGCACTGTGCTTGCGGTGCAGAGTACATCAGAGGCCAGCCTCAAGAGGCTGGTACCCTTAGTAGATTTCATAGCAGAGTGGGAGAATCTGCCGAATATATCTCAGTGGGTCCTGCAGATTATAAAAAAGGGTTACACCATTCAGTTCAGATGTCGTCCACCCAGTTTCAATGGGGTTCTGCCCATGCTGGTGGGCCCCGAGCAGGCTCTGGTTATGACTCAGGAAGTACAGACTCTTTTGCGAAAAGAGGCTATAGAAAGTGTTCCTCTACCAGACAGGGAGTCAGGGTTTTACAGCCGGTACTTCATCGTGCCAAAGAAGGATGGGGGGGTTGCACCTTATTTTAGATATTCGTGTCCCTAACCGCTCAGTAGCAAAGCTTAAATTCAGGATGCTCACACTCAAACAGATTGTGTCTCAAATCAGGTCAGAGGACTGATTTGTCACTATAGATCTCAAAGATGCATATTTTCATGTCTCCATTCTTCCGCAGCACAGGAAGTACCTTAGGTTCGCTTTCAGGTGAGAAGTGTACTAATATCGGGTACTTCCCTTCGGTCTAGCACTTTCACCCCGCACGTTCACGAAGTGCGTGGATGCAGCGTTAGTCCCCTTGCATATGCAGGGGATTCACATTCTCAACTATATCGACGACTGGTTGATCCTTGCTCAGTCAGCTCGTCTGGCGGTTCAACATCGAGATAAGGGCTAAGGCTCAATGCCAAGAAGAGTGTTCTTTCTCCAGTTCAGAGAATTACGTATTTGGGCATGAGTTGGGATTCGGTCTCTATGCAGGCCTGTGTATCAGAGCCTCGCATAGGGTCAATCCTCTCATCGGTCAAAGGGGTGAAGCTAGACCAGTCACTCACTGTGAAACAGTATCAGAGATTGTTAGGTCTGATGGCAGCAGCAGCCAATGTGATTCCTTGTGGCCTGTTGTACATGAGACCGTTACAGTGGTGGTTCAAGACCAAAAGATTTTCCCCAGAGGGGAAACCCTTTTTGCATAATAAAGGTAACGTGGCGGTGTCTCCATGCCTTGGTCTCTTGCCCAAGGCCCATCCCTGGGGGTACCGCGTCAGCGTGCATCTCTGACCATGGATGCCTCCCTGATGGGCTGGGGGGGGTGACCATGAGTGGTCACTCAGCCCAGGGCTTATGGCAGGATCGTCATCATTCGTGGCACATAAATTGCTTGGAAATGCTGGCAGTGTTTCAGGCCTTGAAACACTTCCTGCCATATCTCAGGGGCCATCATGTGCTGGTGAGCACAGACAGCACATCGGTGGTCTCCTATATAAACCATCAGGGGGGTCTGAGGTCTCACCGTTATACAAGTTGGCTCGTCAGATCCTCCTGTGGGCCCAGGGGAAACTGAACTCAGTTAGGGCAGTTTACATCCCAGGGCACCTGAATGTGGAAGCAGACATCCTGTCGAGGCAGGGGCTGAAGCCCGGGGAGTGAAGACTCCACACCAAGGTGGTGGAGCTCCTCTGGGAGAAGTTTGGCAGGGCCCAAGTGGACCTGTTTGCTACACAAGAAAACACTCATTGTCATCTGTGGTTCTCCCTAGTGCCGCCAGCTTCTCTTGGACTGGACGCTATGGTACAGGAGTGGCCGAGGCTGCCCCGTACGCATTTCCCCCGATTGCTCTGCTTCTGGGAGTTCTAGAGAGAGTGCGCTGGGACGGGGCCCATCTGCTGCTAGTAGTCCTGTTCTGGCCGGCCCGAGCATGGTTCTCAGACATCATGTCTCTCCTCAACGGCTCTCCACTGGAGATTCTGCTCAGGGGGGGACCTTCTCTCTCAGGCGGGTGGTGCCATCCTGCACCCTCACCCAGAGCTGTGGAAACTGTGGGCTTGGCCTCTGAGGGGGCCCAGCTCATAAGTTCTGGTCTCTCAACCAAGGTTGTTGAGACCATTCTACACTCTAGAGCTCCCTCCATGAGGAAACTGTATGCCTTGAAATGGAGACTATTCACCTCATGGTGCAGAGATCGCCTGTGGGATCCAGCAACTGCCCCGTGAGCACGGTGCTGGAGTTCCTGCAGGAGAGGTTCTCCCGGGTTATCTCCCTCCACAATAAAGGTGTATGTGGTGGCCTTAGCAGCTTACCACTCTCCTTTGGGTGGTGTTTCTTTGGGGCGACACCCTCTAGTTACTCATCACACCAGGGTGCCGGCCTGGGACTTGGCCATTGTCCTCCAAGGCCTCTCTGAAGCTCCCTTCGAGCCCCTTGAAGAAGTTCCTGAGAAGTTTCTCACTCATAAAGCTATCGTTCTCCTTGCTATTTCATCTCTGAAAAGGATTGGGGATTTACAAGCCCTTTCTGTGGCACCCTCATGCTTGGAATTTGCCCCCGGCATGGCTAAGGCCTTCCTACATCCTAGGCCAGGTTATGTTCCAAAGGTTCCCACTAATCCTGTGAGTCCCATAGTACTGCAGGTCTTCTGTCCTCCTCCATTTCTGACGTCCGACCAGGAAAGACTTAATCTCCTATGTCCACAGAGCTACCCTGTGGAGAAGATCAGAACAGTTGCTTGTCTGTTACAGGCCACCCTCGAGCGGGGGTCCGGCGTCAAAGCAGAGGATGAGCAAGTGGGTAGTCGAGGCTATTTCACTTGCTTATGTCTTGGCTGTCTGGGCCCACTCCACTAGTACCCCTTTTCCACCAGAATGAACCAGGTGCTAGTTCAGAGCCAGTGCTATCGGCGCCGATGCATCTCGAACAAGCCTTCCATCAACAATGGCGAACGTTGCGTTACTATTGATGCTCATGGCTTTACGATCCTACATCGGCATCAAAACACAGCGAATCCAACACATTCGTGCAGCTCGCCGTAATTTGTATAGACAGAGATTACAACCAAGCAGCTATTAGCTTGATTAGCTGCTATTTCAAAAATGGCAGATCTCAAGTTTGTGTTCGTCTTATCGGTCACGGTAACCCTGCCCCCAGCCCCCGATGCAAATGGTTCTTACTTCTAGCCCAGCAATGTTTTGGTGCTACTTAAGAACCACTTTTCCTGGTTCGGAGCTGGTGCTTTGGGTGTGGAAAAACAAAGAACCGATTTTAAACTAGGCTCTGGCTCCGAACCAGCACCAGCACTGCCTTGGTGGAAAAGGGGTATAGGAGTATGGCGGCCTCTCAGGCTCTTTTGGCAGGGGCTTCCCTGCAAGATGTCTGTGATGCGGCAGGATGGTCCTAAACGCACACTTTTGTCAGGTTCTATGAGCTCGACATCAATGCTACTCCTGGGGCTCGAGTGCTTGCCCCCTAGACAATGTCACAGGTGGGCATCCGGCTCCTATCCCACGTGGGTTTTCTTGTTCCCAAAGCGGTGACGCAGCATGAGTTCCCTTGAAAGGGAATGTCTCGGTTACGATTGTAACCTTAGTTCCCTGAATTGGGAACGAGACGCTACATCACCCTGCCATACTCCCCGCATGCCCGCATGTCTGCAAGCGTCTTGCTTCATCCATGTTCCAGATGCTAGAGGCGTGTGTTTGCCGGTATGCTTTATAGTTTCCGGGTCTATGACGTCACCTGCCTATGACGTTCTGTCTCTCTATTGGACTGATTACATATGTGCTTCTCGATGCAATCACGCAGAGGCGTTCCCAAAGCGGTGACATAGCGTCTTGTTCCCTATTCAGGGAACTAAGGTTACAGTTGTAACCGAGACGTTTTGTTATCAACAAAGTGAATAGGTGTAAAAAAAAAAAAAAAAAAAAAAAAAAAGGTTGCGCAATTTACTGTCTGCAGCCTGTTTCCATCCAATTGGCCTTTTACCATATTTTACCGCTGGCCCATATTGATAGGATAGCATCTTGCAGTTGATGGAGATTTGTGGGATGCACATCCAGGGCACGAAGCTCCCATTCCACCACATCTCAAAGATGCTCTATTGGGTTGAGATCTGGTGATTGTGGGGGCCATTTTAGTACAGTGAACTCATTGTCATGTTCAAGAAACCAATTTGAAATGATTCGAGCTTTGTGACATGGTGCATTATCCTGCTGGAAGTAGCCATCAGAGAATGGGTACATGGTGGTCATAAAGGGATGGACATGGTCAGAAACAATGCTCAGGTAGGCTGTGGCATTTAAACGATGCCCAATTGGCACTAAGGGGCGTAAAGTGTGCCAAGAAATCATCCCCCACACCATTACACCACCACCACCAGCCTGCACAGTGGTAACAAGGCATGATGGATCCATGTTCTCATTCTGTTTACGCCAAATTCTGACTCTACCATCTGAATGTCTCAACAGAAATCGAGATTCATCAGACCAGGCAACATTTTTTCAGTCTTCAACTGTCCAATTTTGGTGAGCTCGTGCAAATTGTAGCCTCTTTTTCCTATTTGTAGTGGAGATGAGTGGTACCCGGTGGGGTCTTCTGCTGTTGTAGCCCATCCGCCTCAAGGTTCTGCGTGTTGTGGCTTCACAAATGCTTTGCTGCATACCTCGGTTGTAACGAGTGGTTATTTCAGTCAAAGTTGCTCTTCTAACAGCTTGAGTCAGTCGGCCCATTCTCCTCTGACCTCTAGCATCAACAAGGCATTTTCGCCCACAGGACTGTCGCATACTTGGTGTTTTTCCCTTTTCACACCATTCTTTGTAAACCCTAGAAATGGTTGTGCATGAAAATCCCAGTAACTGAGCAGATTGTGAAATACTCAGACCGGCCCGTCTGGCACCAATAACCATGCCACACTCAAAATAGCTTAAATCACCTTTCTTTCCCATTGTGACATTCAGTTTGGAGTTCAGGAGATTATCTTGACCAGGACCACACCCATTGTACAATTGCATTAATGAGAAATTGAACAGGTGTTCCTAATAATCCTTTAGGTGAGTGTATGTTGTATCTTTCATGTCCCAAATATTAGTAAAATGCAGAATAATGAGAACATTTAAATGTACTGCTTAGGCTACTATTTTAATGAATAATAGGTATATTACTAAATTATCACGCTGAAGTGGGACAGTTTGTCTGACAGGACTGCATGTAATTGCCTTTAATGTCCCAGTGAACCGTAAGTAGCATGTGAATTTTCTTCAGTGCTGTGACGTATTTCCAAGTGAAACGAAATATTGAATAGAGGGCAGGGTTTTACTTCAGGGCTCCTCCTCTCCATCTGGCGCTCATAGCAGACTAACGGTTGGAGGGGAGTGGTTACGCATTTTCAAACCTAAACCGTCAAACTGACATCATCTGAGAAGGAACGCCATTTCCAGACCGGAAGTTACTTTTCAGATTTTGATTAAAGAGTACCACGACAAACAATTTTTTTCTGTGTATTAACTTGCATGGATTAACTGTTTACCATAAGACCTGTAATGTGTGCTAACAAAGTAAATAGGGTCAATTTTGATTTCATGAGGACTTTAAGACGAAGCCCATGGGTTTGGACACAGGGTCGCTCATTTGTGCTGTATACAACATTTTAGTATCCATCAAATAAAAAATAAAAAAAAGATTAGTAGTACAGTAAAATGTTCGGTCATATAGCAACAATCTTTAATGTAAGCCTTGAACATGCAGTCAAGCCAGTCACGGTTTGACATGGCCGAGAACGCATGAATTCAGATCAGTCAAACCAAACAGCTATTCGTTCTGATTTCAGAGTTCAGTAACATCAAATCAATCAAAAACATTAAATCGCTGCTAAAAAAATAAAATAAAATAAATAAATAAATATCAGAGACAGATGCAGCTGTAACCTAAACTTTTTATTTGTGTAACCTATATTTCAGTTTTTAAATAGTCTAGCTTAACTGATGCCGTCTTAACAATTCTAAAATTCGTTTAGAGCTTTTTGATTCAAACCACTTTATTTATTTATTTATTTTATTTGTTTGAGATAAAATTATTGTAAATATCAATACATTGTATTTATAACATTATTTTATTAACAAGTGTCATGTTTGTGATTTTCACTTGTCAAGTAGCCAGATCCTGCCCAAGAAATCGTGATTTTATGGCATTCATTTTATTTTTTCAGATACAGAACATTTGATGTATATTTACTTTTTGTCAGTATTAGAAACTTCAACAGCCTTCCTTCGTTTGACAGACTCACCATTTTTATTGACAAGCTGCAGAGATTTTCAAGGTACTATATTTTCCTCATCCATTTTGAAACAAAACTTTATTATATATTATTAAATTGCAGGCCCTATACATAACATTATTTTTATTAATACGTTTTTTTATTTTTTTAACTTTGTAATAAACACTGTTTGGATCAATACTTGATCAAGCATTATTCTGAAACGTGTGCAGCTAGATTGTAAAAAAAAAAAAAAAAAAAGCTTGACAACAACACGTCTTATTCCTAAACTGAATGTAGTTTGTTATTGCTTCATCACAGTATTTGAAAAGGGTATAGATTTTATTACAATATTGTAGCTACTGGCTATAGAATAGTTTTTTTTTTTTTTTTTCACACAACAAATCATTAGTCCTACACTCTAAAAAATAATTCAGTGGCTTAGTAAATATCACAGTAATAATTAACTTTATTAACTTAATAAAATCTCTAAATATCATTTACTTGATGTTTTGAGTTGAACTTACCAAAATAATTGACTAAAAATATAACAGTTAATTCTGTCTAAAATTTACAGTTATATTTAAGTTTTTTTCACTAAAAGAATTTAGTATTTGAATAACCAATTATTTATTTCAAATATACTTAATATATTTGTAAAATTTCTATCAAAATATTTGAGAATGGAGAATTAAATTGATAATTCATATTTAACACACACTGAAGAAATTGAGTAAGTTTACTTGATTAAAACAATCCACCCTCCCCGCCCCTGACGTGATGACAACTCTTCGGTTAAGTGAGTGCGAGCTGTTTGAATTCTCTTCAGTATCCAGAGCAGTTCCTCCTTCTCAGGGTCACAGAATTGGTGCATTTCCTCTGTGAAATTCAGGTTTGTGTGTTTTATCTATAAAATCATTACTGTGTTTAAAATAATTTTACTTAATGAAAACAACATACAGGTGAGTCACCTAAAACGAATGCGTCTGTCTTTGAAACTTGCTCAAAACACACAACTTTATTCCTAAAGATAATGAATATAATTAATTTGGATGATAAAATGTTCTTAAAACTATGCACTGTTTGTTTATGGGCAGGTTATGGAGTCAGGCGTGTTGCAGCATCTTTCAGCTACGAGTGAAATGCAGGATGGCGTTTTGAAGTTCAAAGTCCACCTGCAGAGTGAATCCATCTCAGAGGCTTGAGAACCAGCGCTGATGGATAACAAACCGGTTGATTACACCTGAATTACTTTTAAATGTTGAATTTTTACTTCTAAAATATTTGTTACATGAGTATAAATGTTGGCAATATTGTATACATGTCAAAACAGTAATATATGCTGTTTTGCTGTAACGTTACTAGTCGAAAATAAAGGCCAATGTCATGTAAATTATAAGTGTGGTTGTGTGTAGTATTTTACAAAGGTTTAGAGGAAATTAAAGTTAATATTAAAGTTATACTATTAAAGTTAATATTACTCATAAATAAAAACAGTTAATATTACTCATAAATAGTTTTTTAAATGTTTTTTCCCAATTTTTTCTACTCAATTTTATTTGTAAATGTACCAAATGCAGTTACTCAGATCTACTTAATTTTTTTACTTACATTTACTCAGCTCATACGGTGTATGTAATTGATTTCACTGCTTTAAAATTTAAAAATTTTTTTTGTGTAAAAATGTTTCACCAAAAAAAAATTGTAAATCATAGTAAAAGTATTTAGAGCGTATTTTAGGACCTTCCGGCCTGTTTGGACTCATTTAAGGATTGACTTATTAAGGATTGACTGTCTGCAGTTCATAAGTTTTAATACATGTTAATATGTATCCTTCATTTAACTCCCACAATCCTTATAAGACAACAGAAAAAAACTATTGCAAGGCAATAAATCAGAATTTCAGACAAAATGGTAAATGATGGTCCAATCGTGTGGCGTAAGTAGTTATTCATGGAGAGTATCTGTTTTTGTTGCCAGTGGAAAGATTTGTGAGGATTATTTTTATGCCTTTCTGCCAATTTAAGGAATATTAATGCCCTGTTAACTAGAATGGCAATGATGATCCCGTATCTATAAATATTAATAAAATGAGCACACTGATTTGATGATATTCTGAGCTTTCTGTTGTTATTTGTGCTCTTCTGTAAACCCTTATGAAAAATGAGTCCATACAAACAAAACTATTTTAGTCTCAGAGAAACGTCTCTGAAAATTAATGAGAACTGAGTAAGATGCAGGGAGCAATGATGTGTGAATACAAAAGATGTGCACACTTTTAGACAGCATATGCATGGGTTTAATTCTCAACTTTTGAATTTCTGTTTTCTGTTTGGGTTACAGTCATTGCACATTGCATTGTTAGATGCAAACATGTGGCCCAAAGGGCCGACACCAACATCTTATATATCTGAAGTTCACAAGTGCTAGTCTCAATACACTGCCTCTCTAAACGAGAGGAGACCTGCTACTCTACCATGAGGTGGCTTACAAGGTGGCACATCAAAGGCCCGCACTTGTAACTAAAGCTTGACAGAGAGGCGGATTCAATACACTGGCTCCCAGACTGGGAGGAAGCCAACTCACTCAACACAGAACTAAACAGTTTGAAGCTCAAATGAGTGATGGCCTCACCAGTGAATTTACAAAAAGCGAAGCCAACACACTCACTAAAGGGGGACCACTTTATATATAAGCACTTATATATATCATTCTAGCAAACACACAATGGGAACTTCAGGGCCCTATTGTTAAATTCGTATCCCTACCTAACATCCCCCTAAAGCTTTCCTACAAGGAACTGAGGTCTGTTCTAAAAATAGGACCTACCAAGCTCATCCCTGCGGCTTGTCGAACGGAGGCCTACCACCATTGATAACATGGGGCCTACCACCCTTTCAAGCCTGAAAGGGCGCATTCAATACCAAAGGCTTCAAACAGGTTCCAATTTTTTGGGAACAGCTCATCATAGGCCCAGCTTCAGGCCTGATGTAAGACACACCTGGGGGAAAATCGCAGGAGGAGGAAAAAAAGTGGAGAGGGTAACCTTGGAGGGAGCGGATTCCTCACCAACACTAGGCACGTTTATGCTGAATCACCTCCCTCAGATTCCTCATCTTCCTGGAGTCCCACCTTCTCTGCGACTTACTCCTGGGTGGAGGAGGCATACGAGAGGCGATCACTGGTCTTCTGGCCATGTCTGAGTTTGTGTGAGTTCAAGATTCAAGATTCAAGAGTTTTATTTGTCACATACACAGTTATATACAGAATATACAACCGGCAGTGAAATGTAAACAGGTCCGCTCCATGGACAGTGCAAATTCACAGTTAAAAACACAAGGAGGAAATTATATAGAAATAGGATAAAAAAAGTACTATATATATATATATATATATATATATATATATATATATATATATATATATATATATATATATGTCTATATCTGTAGAATTATAAATAATCAAGTCAAGAGAAAAAAAGGTAACAAATAAGGATAAAGTGGAATAAAATAATTGAAGTAGACTGTGCAGTGAGTAAACTGTAGACTTATAAATATGTGGTTAACAAATGTATAAAGAGTATAATGTGCAAACAGGTTTATAACAGGTTGTTACACAGTAACAACAAGAACAGAAAGTGCAGTGCAATGACAGTGTATCGATGTTTATCCTGAAGTGAAGTCACGTGGACGTTAAGTTCAGGAGTCTGATGGCCTGGGGAAGAAGCTTCTCCTGAGTCTCTCAGTTTTGGCCATCAGGCTTCGGAAGCGCTTACCAGATGGCAGCAGCGTGAAATGAGGGTTTGCAGGGTGATTAGAGTCCTTGATGATCTTGGTAGCTCTACCTTTGCAGCGTTTGGTGTAGACGTCCTGCAGAGACGGGAGAGCTGACCCTGAGATACGCCGGATAAGCGCATCGACTCTTTGCAGGGCTTTGCGGTCATGACTGGTGCTGTTCCCATACCACGCTGTGATGCACTGAGTTAAAACACTTTCTATCGCCCTAAATAGAAAGTTTTCAGGATAGCTGGTGAAACCCTGAATTTCCTCAGCTGGCGCAGGTGGTACAGTCTTTGCCTGGCTTTTTCACCTGTGTCTGAATGTGAGCAGTCCAGGTCAGGTCCTCGGAGATGTTTACTCCCAGGTACTTGAAGCTGCTCACTCTCTCTACTGGTGACCCGCTGATCATGAGGGGGAGTATGTCCGTTGCTGTCTCTTCCTGAAGTCCACAATCATTTCTTTGGTCTTGCCAACATTCAGAGAGAGACAGTTGTCCTGGCACCATGATGTTAGATGCTCCACCTCGTCCAAGTATGCCGTCTCATTGTTGTTGGAAATGAGGCCCAGGACAACAGTATCATCAGCAAATTTGATGATAGAGGTGGAGCTGTGTGTGGACAAACAGTCATGCGTGTAGAGAGAGTAGAGCAGGGGCTCAGGACACAGCCCTGTGGAGCTCCCACACTCAGGGTGATGGAGGAGGAGGTGGACTGGCCTATTCTCACCACCTGAGGCCTGCCAGTGAGGAAGTCCTCAATCCAGTGGCAGAGAGAAGGATTCAGGCCGAGATCCAGGAGTTTGGAGGTTAGCTTGGTGGGAACTATGGTGTTAAAGGCTGAGCTATAGTCAATAAATAGCAGTCTTACGTAGTTCCCACTTTTGCTGTCGATGTGAGTGAGGGAGGAGTGGAAGACATGAGAGATGGCATCTTCAGTCGATCTATTGGGACGATAGGCAAACTGAAGAGGGTCCAAAGTGTCAGGAATGAAGGAGCAAATGGTGTTTTTAATGAATCTCTCAAAGACCTTCATGACTATAGACGTGAGAGCCACTGGACGATAGTCATTTAGGTAAGAGGGTTTACTGTTCTTAGGGACAGGGATGATGGTGGATTTTTTGAAGGAGGTGGGGACCACAGATGTAGCGAGGACTCATTAAAGATAGATGTAAACAACCCGGCGAGCTGATCAGCACAGGACCGCAGAACACGACCTGAAATACCATCCGCCCGGCAGCTTTCCTGGCGTCCACACGCGCTTGAGTGCTCTCCGAACTTCATCCTCTGAGACAGAGATCACGTGATTGTTGCTGCTCTGAGTAATTTCCTCTAACGCGCCACTTGGCGGAGTCGCGTTGCCGCGGTTACAGTCAAAGCGAGCGTAGAAAGAGTTTAACTCGTTCATGAGCAACGGATCAGCGCTTGCCTCTGCAGAGGATTTAGATCCAAAGGAGCAGATGGACCTCAGACCTTGCCACATGCGCCGCGAGTCGTTGAGTTGGAAATGAGACTCCACTCGGTCTTTATAACGGAGTTTTGCGGCTTTAACTGCTCGTCTGAGAGCATAACAGGACATTCTGTATTCAGTCATATTCCCTGAATGGAGACCGGCGTTGTAAGCAGTAGTGCGTGCGTTCACTGCCGCGCGGATTGAATTGTCCACCCACGGTTTCTGATTTGAGAAGGACGTTATTGTTATTGTTTGCGTGGCTTGCTCTGTAAAGCGTGTCGATGAAGCAAAGCGCCACATCTGTGAACTCACTGACGTCAGCTGAACTCGCTCGGAACATGTCCCAGTCTACATCCTCCAGAGCTGCCTGAAGCGCGGTCTCTGAGTGGGGTGACCAACGCTTAACTTCCCGCCTCACCGGGGGTTCCTGGAGGAGCTTTTGTTTGTATTCGGGAGTGAGGAAAATGGCGGCATGATCCGATTTGCCAAACGCTGGAAGTGACCGCGCTTTATAGGCGTTCTTAAACGGGGTGTAGCAATGATCCAGTGTGTTTGCTCCTCGTGTGGGGCAGGAGACGTGCTGATGAAAGTTTGGCAGGACTTTCTTTAGGTTTGCTTTGTTGAAATCGCCCGCGACAATGAATGCCGCGTCGGGATGTTGGTTTATGATGCCGCTGGCAACATCATGAAGGCCAGATAAAGCCAGCGCTGTGTCTGCCTGCGGTGGAATGTAAACGTGTGGTCGCGACAACCGCAGAAAACTCCTCGGCAGATAGAATGGGCGGCAGATGATTGTTAAATGTTCCAGATGAGGCGAGCAGGACCGCGAGAGAATGGTGATGTTCCTGGGATCGCACCATTTCTTGTTGATCATGAAACACACTCCACCGCCTTTGGATTTACCGCCCGGCTGTTCTGTCCATCCGAAAAACAGAGAAGTTCTCCGGCGGCGTCACAGCTGTGTCCGGGACCGCGGGCGTGAGCCATGTTTCGGACAAACAGTAGATATTACAGTCTCTCATGTCCCGTTGAAAACTTATCCTGGCTCTAAGATCGTCCATCTTATTATCCAAGGATTGAACATTTGCTAGAAGAATGCTCGGGAGAGGAGGTCTGAATGCCCTTTCCTCAGTCTGTTATGGATACCAGCGCGTTTCCGCGGTGTTTCTTGATTCTTTCGCTGTCGGCTCTGTCCATTGTTCAACTCGGCGTTCCGAAGGATCTCAGATGGCCACAGGGGATCGGCGAAAGTGTCCTGAAACAGTCCAGTGTAGAGGTAACCAATGTCCAAAAGAGTTTTGCTGTCATAGTAGATCAATGCAGATGATAAGTTTGTAAAAACTGAGAGTAAAAGAAAGTAAAATAGTAAATAAAAGCACAGTCTTCGCGGAGCGACCTGAACGGCGACCAAACACAGCGGCGCCATTTTTGTACTTTGTAGTACTTTGTAGTTTAGAGGAAGAATTGGCTAAACTCGTTAAATCATCTAAATCAACAACATGTATGCTCGACCCTATACCGACTAGGCTATTAAAAGAGATGCCAATTATCAAACCACTATCAATGCCCATTATCAAACCACTTATTAAAAATCCTCAACTTGATCCTACAGAATTAGTCAATTACAGGGCGATCTCAAATCTACCCTTTCTGTCAAAAATACTGGAAAAGGCAGTGTCTTCACAATTGTGCTCCTTTTTAGAAAGAAATTGTATCTGTGAGGATTTCCAGTCAGGATTTAGACCGTGTCATAGTACTGAGACTGCTCTCATCAGAGTTACAAATGATTTTACTCATCAGAGTTACAAATGATCATCCAATCGTGGTTGTATCTCTCTATTAGTGTTACTCAATCTTAGGGCTGCATTCGATACTATCGACCACAACATTCTTTTGAACAGACTCGAAAATGATGTTGGCATTAGTGGAACTGCATTGGCATGGTTTAAATCATACTTATCTGACTGTTATCAGTTTGTAGCAGGAAGCATGGCGTTAGTTTTCATTGTTATGCTGACGATACTCAGCTCTATATTTCTTCACACCCTGACGAAACTTACCAATTCACAAGATTAACGGAATGCATAGCTGATATAAAACATTGGATGTCTAGTAATTTCTTGCAACTTAATTCAGAAAAAAAGGAATTTTTAATTACTGGTCAAAAAAACTCTACAAGTAGTAACCTAGAATACTGTTTAACACTCGATGGCTTCCCATAACTTCCCATAACACCTGATTTACTCGTTACATCATAAGAAGAATGGCATCTATGCTAATGTGAGTCTCTCTGTTTATCTCAAGGTTTACTGCAGTCAGCCGTATCCGGGCCGTATCCAGATCAGATGGTGGAACCCGTAAATGCCGCATCGACACGACATCCTCATTAAACCCGTCTCCGGCGTGACGACTCCAATCTTTCGAATAATCTTACGAATATCTATTTACCTAATATGACTTAAGACCTGCAATGTTGCCAGAATTATAATCATACACTGTTTGTTCGTCGGCCAGAGGAGAACTGGCACCCCGACTGAGCCTGGTTTCTCCCAAGGTTTTTTTTCTCCATTCTGATCCTGAAGGAGTTTTGGTTCCTTGCCACCGTTGCCTCTGGCTTTTGGCTTGCTCAGCTGGGGACACCTAAATTTCATCTATATTACCGATCTGCCCGCATTGACACTATATGATATTGAAATTAGCTTGAAATTAGCTGGATAACATCAAAGTTTTCACCAGAACGGCTGTACAAATTCTGTTGCATTATTTTCCTATTAACAATGTGAAGCTGCTTTGAAACAATTGGACTTGTTAAAAGCGTTATATAAATAAAGGTGACTTGACTTGACTTGACTTGTCTCTGATCCTCGACCTCAGCGGTATGCAAGCTCTAAACGCTGCCAAGCACACCTTCGCCTCTCTGAACTTTCCCACCATCGCCCTGACAGAGGTGCCAAAAAGTTCAGAGGGCGAAATCAGCGCATCAAGGAGTCAGCCAGGTTCAGCCACAGATGCCTCTCCATGGCCACCATTGAGCAACCGATGTAACCGCAGCAATTTGTTTAGTGGCCAAGAGAGCGAGATCCATGGTGCAGCGCCGCACTTCTCCCACATGAGGGGAAAGACCCTAGTCCAAATCCTTCAACAGATCAGCCTGATATGCTTGCAACACAACCATTCTGTATAGCATTCACTGCTGGATCAGAGGATGTAAGTGACAACACATTCTCTTCCAGCAGCATACTCTTGTCTTACCGCTGCAGGGCGCGAGAAGTTTACACCCCTCTCAAACTCTGCAGCAAGCTCCATCTGGGAAACCCATGATTTGAATCCCCACTCTGCCTCAGCACTAGCGGGACCCGAACCACTGGGCCCAGATGCATGTCCTTCTTCCCTCGAGAAGAGGGCAAAACGAGAGAGGAGCTTTTTGTAATTCAGAGATCACGTTATAAACAAACATTCCCTGAAGAAGAAAAGAGGATGACATGTTCTATAGGTGCCCCTTATATAATTACGGTTTGCACTAGTGATGATGTCATAGGCTGTCGCTGGCCAATAGGATTGCTGTGATTCGATTGTGTTTCAGACACAGTCACGTCTAAGGCGTTCCCAGTAGCGCCGTTGATGCAGTGTGAGCTCCCTTTCAAAAGGGAACTACTGTTAAGACCTACCTGAAAAACCTGAAAAGCATAGTTTATTTAATTTGTATCTTTGTATTTATTTGTGCTTTTTCTTGTAATTTGATTATTCTTTTTTTTGTTTTACTACTAACTGTTTGCTTGTCTTTAATAATGTTTTTAATTTGTATTAGTTAGGCCAATTGTTTTAGCTGTGTATCGAATTTGCAGTAGAGAATTGTGAATTTTCACTTGTATCTACATTTACTACCTGTTTTTGCAAAAACAGTTTCATGACCAGTAAAATATATTTATAGCTGGCCATTGGCAGGTGTGGCAAAAAGTTAGTTTTAGGCCTGAATATTTGTATATATTCTAAATAAAAGATATAAGTAAATTGTTCTGAATGTCAGCTAGCTTATTTTGCTCAAGTTAAGGACTTTTTAAGCCCACATGTCATGCAAACAAGAAACAAGAAATGTCATTTACATCTTTTAGTTTGTGAAGAGATGTATAGCACCGTTTTTGAAGAGTATGCATGTGTGTACGTACACGTAAGAACGATCCTATGATTGAATCTGGAAATATAGCATATATAGCTGGGGACACACACCAAAAGGACTACAGGCGACTGTCAACAAAGCACGCGTGTCCTGCATGTGAAGGAGATAACTGTCTATTTAAGCAGATATATTTGTCTATATTCGTCATTCAAAAAGGGAAATCAAAACTAAGACTTGCAAGTATACAAAACAAAAGCATAAACAAAGCATTTGCTTACAGTTTTGAATATCAGTCACGCCGATTACATTCTTTATTCCACTCCGCTCATGTTATTATGAAAATATTTGCGCAGTGTTGCTCAGGTAAGATGGCGTAAAATTATAACAGCCTTCTGTCTGTTCAGTTTCGATTACTTGCTTGCTTTCATCACTTTTGCTCTTATTCTCGTGCACTGACTCATTCGCTAAGCTGAACAGCCAATCAGAGTTATCTCTCTCACTGACTCCAATTCTACATGTTGAATCGGCCAAAAAAAGCCAGACAGCGTCCGGCTAGAGCCAATAGTGCGGAACACACCGAAAAAACTAAGTCAGCAGAGGCTCAAAAAACGGCCCGACATATAAATTAACATTGAGCAAAGTATTTTAACAGCATTTATTAATCTGTTAATGTTAGTTAATAAAACTGTTTATTGTTTTTTATTTTTTTATTTTTTTGTCATGTTAGTTTACAGTGCATTAACTAATGTCAACAGATTGACAACTTTTGATTTTAAAACTGTATTAGTAGTAAATGTTGAATTTAATGTGAACTAAGATTATTATGCTGTAGAAGTATTGTTCATTATTAACTAATGTAGTGAACTAATGAGATCTTATTGTAAAGAGTTACCTGGCATATTTGTTTAATTTGCAAATGATGGTGAGTATTTGTGTTCGGGAGTTTCAGTCCTTGGATTTTAATTGAGGTAGCAAACAAGAAGCAGAATTGCAATTCAGATTTGAATGCAAGGAAATATAATTAAAATCAATTGAAATTTGAAGACATTCACATACAGTAACTAATGTTTAATTATAAAAGTTTATCACAACACTCATTATAGAGTGTTGACTTGATAAAACCTTGTTTGAAAGGTTTCCTAAAAAGTGAAAGCCTTTAAGTTCAAATGTTGATTAGTTAGATAGATAGATAGATTGATAGATAGATAGATAGATAGATAGATAGATAGATAGATAGATAGATAGATAGATAGATAGATAGATAGATAGATAGATAGATAGATAGATAGATAGATAGATAGATAGATAGATAGATAGATAGATAGATACTTCTCGAGTGTCTTAGTAATCGTCTCAGTCTGTGAGGCGTGCATATGATAAACCACATCTGAAGCTCCGCATCAGTGATTGCATCAAACTCTTCTTCACCACAACTGTCTTATGAAGACTCTAGCTGAGATTTGTGCTCTCATTTTGACTTTGTTCTTTTGTTCCCCTCTTTCTCTCTCTCTCTCACGCAGTGGATTTAGAAGTACTAAGAGAGGATCACATCGAAACTACTGGAGTCACATGTTCAAAACTGGAGTCATTGAGCTCATGTCAGTGAAAGGAGTGCTGGGAATTCTGTAATTCCTCCTTGCTGAGGCTTTTTGGATGACACTTTAGAGCATGGCTGTGCACTCATAAACATGAAAGGTCTATACTATGCTCTTCTAGTATGAAACGTATTACATCAGTGACACTAAACTGATATAATTTAACTAAGATACACCCACAGGACAATTTAATTACTTAGAAGTTGCTCTTTTATAGCTTTAAGCCCTGGACACATCAAGCTGATAGGCCGTCGGGCAATATCGGGCTGTTTTTGAGTGTTGGCCGACTTAGTTTTTTCAGTGTGTTCTGCACGTTGGCTCTAGTCGGACGCCGTCTGGGTTTTTTTGGACCGGTTCAATATGTAGAATCAGCGTCGAGCCAGAATTTGATTCGGCTGTAGGCCTACTCCTTCGTCAAGGCCAGCATCCCCTACGATCAATCAAATTCTGTTGTATTATTTTCCTGTTTAATACTGTGAAGCTGCTTTGAAACAATCGGCATTGTAAAAAGCGCTATGTAAATAAAGGTGACTTGACTTGAACAGTTAAATTCCACCTTTTTAATAACATTTTTAACATTAGATTGCAAACTTATTTTTAAGTTATTATTTACTCACAATAATACTAATAATAATACTAATAATAATATTATAATCATTATTATTGTAATGTTAAATTATTGGTTTTTAACCTTTTTTCAAAATGTTTTGCACTATTTTCAATGTCAATAAAATAAAATAATTTTAAGAATTAAATGGCAACTGTTAAATTCAGCACAATTTAACTTTATTTTGTGTTTGCTATTATTTACTTTATTAATAATAATAATAATAATAATAATAATAATAATAATAAGAAGAAGAAGAAGAAGAAGAAGAAGAAGAAGAAGAAGAATATGTTATAATGAATATGGCAATAATGTTAAATTCAGTACATTTTAACTTTATTTTTGTTTTTATTTTTACTGAAGAAGAATTTTACTTAATTTATGCTTATTTATTTATTTATTTTTTTTTTTTTTTTTTTTTTTTTTTATTTTTTCTGTATTCCCTATATATATATATATATATATATATTTTTTTTTTTTTTTTTTTTTTTGTGACATTTCTTACCTATGGGATAAGTCTTATAAAAACAGTAAGATCAAATCTGTATCTGAAAACTGCTATTGTTTTGCAGTATTGAATGGCAATAATTGGGAATAGCTACCTTATAGCCCTTGTAGCCAGATGGTTTCTGGTTTGATTTCCACTAAGAGTGAGCCATGAGCCACCACCATTATCCAAAGCAGTTGATCCCAGATGAATGACACTCTTCAACATCGTGTGAATCTATGAAGATGTAATTCAATTTTCTGCATCATACTTTGCCTATAGCTGTGCACTGCTACCCCCTACCTGTAGGAGGTGATGCTATCTCACCCATACCATCTCCACTTTTCTGTTTTTTATTTTAAATTTTTCTCTTGTCAGACCCCGTCAGGCTGCCAGGTGTCCTTGGACTCAGAAGGAAAGTAGTGAATTAGTAAATAACCAGGATAAAAGGATTATAGAAAGTAAGAGCTTTAGGAGAACAGGCAACATTAGATTTATGATTGATTTGGGAGAAAGGGACTGATGGAGGAGGAAGGGACTGATGGAGGAGGGGGGACGGAGGGCAAGAGGGATTCAGAAGGTAGACAGAAGAAACAAGAGAGCCCTTTCATTTTTTTTTTGCCTTTTTTTTTTTTTTTTTTTCCCACCTGCCTCTGTTCCTTCTCAGACTCATTTTTTGAAGTGTCATCACCCCTTACGCTCCAAGACTCCATGAGGGGCACTCCTTCACTTCGTTGTCATGCTGCGATTTAATATTCTTGTGTTTAATATGCTTGTATTTAATTAAACACTCATTGTGCTGCCTTAACGAGAAGCTAGAGTATATAGTGAATAAGCAATGCAAATCTGCAGAGGCAAAGAGCCTTTTAATGTTAACTAAAGTTAAAGGTGTGTGTGATTGCATGTCACTAGCCTCACCTAATGGAACTGCTATATGACTGTTATTAAAGTTTCATGAACTCTTTCCCTGATCTGCTATTGGTCAGACATTCAGATACCCCACCCCCAAACTCATGCCATTGGTTGTGTCAGTTTTGCTGTTGTTGGGGTGGTTGTGATGCTCAAACAAATAGAGTGATGTTTTGATAGTACAGAAACACAGTCTGTGTCCAAAATCGCCCTACTATTTGGGGTAAATAGGGTACTATTTGAGGAGACAGCCATTTAGTGTTCGAAATCATAGTCGAGTTATCGAGTACACTCATGCAATCCCACAATGCACCGCAATAACGTATAACCGAGGTACACTAAAGAGTACCCATAATGCACTGTGACGGTTGTGCCAAATTAATTCCTGCGTCACGCAAGAAGATGCCGCCCGCATCTGAATTATCCATCCATCCCTTTTCCAAACTGCTGGTATAATGTGAGTACAGCGCAATACAAACCGATTCCAAAAAAGTTGGGACAATAAATAAAACAATGAATAAAAACAGAATGCAATGATGTGGAAGTTTCAAATTTCAATATTTTATTCAGAATACAACATAGATGACATATCAAATGTTTAAACTGAGAAAATGTATAATTTTAAGGGAAAAATAAGTTGACTTTAAATTTCATGGCATCAACACATCTCAAAAAAGATGGGACAAGGCCATGTTTACCATTGTGTGGCATCCCCTCTTCTTTTTATAACAGTCTGCAAACGTCTGGGGACTGAGGACACAAGTTGCTCAAGTTTAGGAATAGGAATGTTGTCCCATTCTTGTCTAATACAGGCTTCTAGTTGCTTTTGTCTTAGGTCTTCTTTGTCGCATCTTCCTCTTTATGATGCGCCAAATGTTTTCTATGGGTGAAAGATTTGGACTGCAGGCTGACCATTTCAGTACCCGGATCCTTCTTCTATGCAGCCATGATGTTGTAATTGATGCAGTATGTGGTCTGGCATTGTCATGTTGGAAAATGCAAGGTCTTCCCTGAAAGAGACAACACCTGGATGGAAGCATATGTGTGTTCTAGAACTTGGATATACCTTTCAGCATTGATGGGGCCTTTCCAGATGTGTAAGCTGCACTCATGCAATTTTTCTCTGAGAAACTCCTTTCTGATATTGCTCCACTATTTTTCGCCAAAGCATTGGGGGAATTGGTGATCCTCTGCCCATCTTGACTTCTGAGAGACACTGCCACTCTGAGAGGCTCTTTTTATATCCAATCATGTTGCCAAATGACCTAATAAGTTGCAAATTGGTCCTCCAGCTGTCTTCTTATTGCTGTCCCAACTCTCATGAAATCCAAAATGAGCCAATATTTGGCATGACATTTCAAAATGTCTTACTTTCAACATTTGATATGTTATCTATATTCTTGTGAATAAAATATAAGTTTATGAGATTTGTAAATTATTGCATTCCTTTTTTATTCACAATTTGTACAGTGCCCCAACTTTTTTGGAATCGGGTTTGTATCATACAGGTATAAATTCACTTTTTGTTTACACTT
This sequence comes from Paracanthobrama guichenoti, assembly GCA_018749465.1. Taxonomy (NCBI): domain Eukaryota; kingdom Metazoa; phylum Chordata; class Actinopteri; order Cypriniformes; family Gobionidae; genus Paracanthobrama; species Paracanthobrama guichenoti. Next base: position 21,793,447 of record CM031952.1, on the reverse strand, counting down.
TTCAGGGGAATCAGCCGTTGATGCTGACACTGTTTACTGCGGTTTTGTTTCCAGGGTGGCAAGCTATGGTTCAACTTGGGATGTGAATGCAATTAAAATTAAATTACTTAATGAATTCTTTATATGTAAAGAATTTTATACTAGAATTTTAAATTAGAAATGAAGACGACCCAGGCAATGTTCAGAATTAAATACTAGTACTACTGCAAACTGAAAAGTATACACTGCTAAGTACAAAACAGTGTACTATCATACACCATTTACTATTTCTGCAGTATACACTATCGTTCAAAAGTTTGAGGTCAGCACGTTTTTTAAAAATATAAAATAATACTTTTATTAAGCAATGATGCATTAAATTGATCAAAAGTGACAGTAAAGACATTTATAAAATTATAACGATTTTTATTTCAAATAAACACTGTTTATTACTTTCTATTCATCTTTCAGGACTGGATGGATAAAGATGTGTGGTCCATTGTAGACATATGGATGGGGAAGGAAATTTCCTTAGTTATGACCATTTTTGTGAAAAATGCAATAGTATTTGTACTCGGAAATTATATATCCGATTTTTTGTTAAAAGCTGTACCTGATGGTTTGGTTCAGCTGGTGCATTGTGTTATTCACCTGTGATTCCAAAACTGAGTAATTTAATCATTTATGGTCTTAATTTTACAGAGGAGAGCTGTAAGATTAAAGTTTTAAGAACATTTGTAAATACAGAGACTTTCTTTCTAAAGTAAGAAAGAGACGTCTTGTTTTTAACCTAAAGTGGTTTAAATTAGAACAAGATTTCTCACTTTCCCACTTCTACCAAGGGTAAAAGAGGTTCAGTTTAAAATTATTACTGACATTTCTCTTTGTAATGAGTTCCTCAGACAGATTTAATTTGGATTGTAATGAGTGTGCCTATTGTGAAGCAGACATAGAGTCGTTGGAACATTTATTTTATTTATTCAGTTTTCTTTTTTACAAATCTGGGATTACCTTTATATTTGGTTAAGTTTAAAATATGTAATACCTGACTTTGATTTTAAAACTATCTTGAGTTATGATGGTGAATTTTTGGTTAACAATATTGTGATTTTGGCCAATTACATAAATGCATAATGATCTTCTTCAAATCTTTAAGACTCATGCATAACAAAAAAGCCCACTATGTAAATAACTATGTAAAGGTATTTTTTGAGGATGACCTATACGCATATATATACGCACACACACAAGTCTGATCCATTGAGGCTCCACCTCACAACTTACAGGATCTGCTGCTAACATCTTGGTGTTAGATACCAAGGCACACCTTCAGGGGCCTAGTGTAGTCCATGCCTCGACAGGTCAGGTTCTGTTTTGGCAGCAAAAGGGGTATCAACACAATATTAGGAAGGTGGTCATAATGTTATCCCTGATAGGTGTGTATATATATATATATATATATATATATATATATATATATATATATATATACATATATATAATTTTTATAGCATGTAAAACAGTATGCAGCATTGCCTTTTGATTCAACTTTGTGTAAAAATATATTGATAATAAAATAATTGATACAAAAAAAAAAATGAAACGAGATTATACTGCTTCTGATTTGTGTCAAGGAAGGTCAAGTTGAACATATTGCATTGTGGGACACGGTATTCTCACACTGTGCTCTCACTTTATATTGCACAGTCTTTGCACAATATATTGGAAAATGTAGAAGGTCATCCAGAAATTCCAAGCATACAGAAAATGTGCTAACTGTGCACAGTGTATATAATGCAGAAAAAACAACCATGGACTGCTTTTCCTGTCAGTGTGTACTATTTTCTGACTTTCAAACATCTCTTTTTCTCATCAAAATATCTGATTGTTTTACTCATATTTTACATAAGAATAAGCATTACAGAGAGAGAAGTTCAGATGTGTGTTCTTTGAAAAGAGATATTACAAGGGCCTGTCTGTACTGTAATCTTGCATAAAAGTCCTTCCTTTTGTGAATGACAAAATTAGATTTTATCCCAACTCATAGATCATCTCTTAGATTTTCATCAGGTGCCGAGGGGGGAAAGCAGGAAAAGTTCCATTAACAATCATCCTAACCTTCTGTGTCAACCATTTTCTGTCCTGAGATAGTGTCACTTTGCTCTATAATGTTTCTGTTAGTACACATCTTTTTTGAGTGTGATAGAGAAACTGAATGCAGTGGAAGTGTTTTAGATATAGGCCCCAACCTATATATATATCACTGTGTGTGAGAGAGTACGTAAAATATATGCAATTGAGAAATCACTATATCTTGTCTGTCTTTTATATTCATAATTTAAATCAACCAAGTAATTTAATGTGAATTATTATGAAATGTTTCTTCTGTAACGTCATTTGGTCCAGAAATGGAAAGCTCTTTCTTGTGTGATCATTTCCTAGGTTAAACTTCACCTGATTTTTACTTTGTTGTTTTTTTGTTTGTTTTTTTCAAGCAAAATCCAAACAGAGGCATCCAAAACCATCAGCGGTGAGACCACATTTCTCTTTAATGTTCTTTAGAAACAGCTTTTGAGTCTGGTGGTGTTTCATAACAGACAGAAAGTTTGAGTCATGAAAAAGGGAGGAAGAAAGATGATGGACAGACCAAGGAAGACATGGTGCACTTGTATGTTCAAAATTGCAGTTTGACTACAATGTACAAAGAAAAAGTGCATGAATACAAAATAATTTCATCCTTCCCCCAACAATGTTATACACACATAGTCTTTTGTTAGTAAGTGACATATTCTCAAACAAATAAATGTTCACAATGGACATGTCATAATATTCTCAGTTCACTTTTGTATAAAGGTAGAAAGTCTTTAATGAGGGACAAGTTAGAGGTGTGCAAAGTGCTATTACTTCACCTGTCCATAAGGGGCTCTGTGACTTTTAATTGACAATTTATCTCTTAGACTTGGACTGTCAATGGCTTAACAGCGGCAGAGGTCAAAGATGGTGAGTGACAGACGTGTTGTTCTATGGCTTGCAAGGATTAATCTGGATTGCAAGGATTATTACCTCAGAACTTGGCTTTTCAGTTTGCTGTTCAGTTTGTACTCTTGAAACCTGGATGGGAATTGGCAATTTTGGGCCAATGGGTTCCCTCTGGAGTCTATAATGGGCTTTCAGAAGGTGGTCTTTGATTTATGAGTAAAATAAATCCTGTGGTTACCATTATATTTGTTCTATACCATAAATTTTAGTATGTAACTTTGTTACTAACAAGTGGCTACATAAGGAATACAGTGGTTGTTTGGCCCATTAAGCATGTAAACTCACATTCTTGTGGTACCTGTAGTTATAATCCCTATTTAGCTACTTATTTACAATGTGAACTTGTTTATAAAAATCTGTTTACAACAATTCATGTTGCAGATGTGACCCATTTTCCTCTATGTTCCTCTACATTTTATATATATATGTGTGTGTGTGTGTGTGTGTGTGTGTGTGTGTGTGTGTGTGTGTGTGTGTGTCTTCTCCTTTTCCAATTAGTGCTATATAAATAGCAATATAATCAAGAAAATCTGAACGTTTGAGATGTTTGCCCTCCTCCATATTGATTTAAACCAAAAAACCCTAGTCCAAAAACCCATATGAACTTCCTTAGGGAACCTATTGCAAATTAGTCTTCCAGGTTAGCCTCAATGTCACAACTCTATTTCCCCCTTTGTGAGATGTTTCATTTTTCCAAACACTGCCATATACAGATATTTAATGTAGTGTTGTTGTTTCCCTTCTAGGTTAGTACATTATTGCAGCTGAGTAACAGATAACACATGATGCTTTTTGCATGAGCTCCACTTGACCTTTTCAAGTCTTAACTTTTTCCTTCCAGTTTTTATGCAAAATACTATCTTAAGGGCACAATCAACGAATAACAACACACACAAACCCAGAGCCATCCCATACTCCTTCATAAACTCTCCTTTTTTCTCTCTCTCACTGACCTTAAAGTATGCCAGCATAGCAGCTTCAGAACAGTAGAATGTGAGTGCTAATTCACATTGCGACAAATAACAACATTTGATTAGCGCGCTAACTCTGTTAGCATTTGTTGGGGCTGTGTGAACCAGCTTTAATGTGCGAATATTGTAAATGCAACCATTTTTCTTATATACATGTTTTAAACCACAACCTTATAACTAACACAATCCCTCTCCTGTGTGCTTGGTTTTCATTTTTATGTTGTCAGGTGCTAAAGGTGTTAACAACAACCCTCCCAGAGAAACTGCTGAGATGCTGCACTAGAGATGCTAGTGCAGCAGTTCCATGTACATTTGTGTAAATGGTCTGTTTATGTATTTCGCTCACACTCCCCCCTCCGGGCCGCAGCCTGTTTGCAGGTCAAAGGTCAGGGCAAGGATTCTGAGAATTTAATGGTGGTAAGCTTGACCACAAATGGCAGATAATTATTCTGCAGACGTGTGATGTACAACTAAATGTAGTTAACAAATGCACTTTTTTTTTGTTTGTTTTTACTGAATATGCCCTGGTCTACCAGCAGCAACAGGAAATGGTGTAAAAATGGTGATGATCAAGGAGTAGTCCATTTAGTGTCCCGTCTCTTGCCCACAAACCCCAGTGTCTCTTCACATCTCCGGTTTAATTCCAGGCCCGTAACTTTGCACAAGTCCTCCGTCCCTCAAAAGGGGCTCACGACACACACACACACACACACACACACACACACACACACACACACACACACACACACACACACATTCGCACACTGAAGTGTAGGAGCCAGAGTAGACAGAGGGCTGAGTTTTTCAGTAAAACCATTTGTAGAGGCTTCCACAGGCTCAGCGGAAAATAAGGGCAGTGAGACACACTAATAAGTAAAGAGGGATGATGAAACAAGGTGCCAAGAGGGATGCCGCCCTGCTGTTTACTTTTTGCACGCCACTAGGGGGCCCCACCGTAGTCCGTGGGATGCACTTGTTCTTACGTCTCGGTTTTGACGGGTCATATTTGTCGCCTGATTCCTTGTTGGCTAACTCCTTTAGGTTATACACCTCGTTCTGACCGTTGCCCTTGCGGCTGCGATGCCTTGTACAGTTCCTGTTGCGTCCCGACTTGGGTGGTCGAGGGAGCGGGGAGGTGGGGTAGTATTGATCCTGATGTGGCAGGTGAGGATGATGATGATGATTGTGTGATCGATGATGATGATCTTTCTTCAGTGACACCCCCACGTCCCCCTGGCTGCTGGATTTGCTCTGGTGGAGTGACTCCGAGCCCGTACAGGAAGGCAGCTCTTCTTTTGTCAGCCGTTTCAGATCTTTTCCAGCCAGCTCTGGCGGAGCCACGCATGTTAATGAGGAGGTGGAGCCACGGAAGCGCCGCAGCCAATCCCAGAGCGGCATGGCTTTGCAGTCGCACTCCCAAGGGTTGTCGTTGAGACGCAGGTACTCAAGCGCCGGCAGCTGACCTAAACTCTCGGCTGGCAGCTCGGGTAGGGAGTTGTTGAATAGGTAGAGAGTCGTCAGGCGCCGCAGGTCATGGAAAGCTTGTTTGTGAACCCACTGTAGCCGGTTTTGATGCAGCAGCAAGCGATCGAGGGCCCCTAGGCCACGGAAAGTGTTCTGGTGGAGGCTCCACAGCCGATTTCCATGCAGAAATAGATGGCTGAGATTCAGCAGATCAATGAACATGTCATCCTCAAGAAACTCCAGCTGGTTGTTCTGCAAAAAGCCAGAAAAACACCAACAGTCAGTAGCAGGCTCAGAAAAAGCCACACATATAAATATATAAAGCAACAGTGTTATTTCAGATTTTGTCTTTTGATGAAATGTCCTATTAAATTTAGTCAATCAGCTCCAAAAACTATGATTTGATTATTTGAATAAGAAAACACTAAAAACAATGTTAGTGCATTGTTCATATTTTGCAGTATTTGTTTCTCATATTTTCAACAAAATTATTGATATTTTTATTGTTTCAAATAGTTTATCATATTTTTGTCTTTTTGTTTTCGTCTGGAAATTATTTGTTGTTGATCAGATTAGATGATGTTGATGAGATTAAAACTGCAAAACATCTTGGAAAAAAAAACACCAAATCAAATCATGCGACTACTTCTGTGTCCTCTCCCTAAAGGCAGTTCAAAGATAACTCTTTAGATTTTCCCTTTTCATTTATATTTCTGTTATAAGAATATTTCTGAAAATCCAAAGTGCCTTTAATTCATTGTGTTCTCAGGACATAATGTTTTGAGGGTAAATATATTTAAAGAGTATGTATGAATTTCTTACCTTTGCATTTGAATTAATGATAATGTCAGGGGGTCTGCAAATTTAGACATGCGTGATGGTACAGTGTTTGCATAGACTGGCACACAAGCGATAAGAATGTGTGCCAGAGTGATTCATATTAGGAATTTATTTTATCTAATTGATTATTTGCATATGTATGCCAAACAACCCCTCACAGTTATCCTTCCTCATCAGTATGCCTTTTTAATCAGGTTTTTAACTATATGAGAAGCTAAATACTGTGAAATTGGGATGAAACAAGTCGAGCAGAAAGCTCTGTACGCTCAGGTGGAAGGTACTGTACAGTTTTGTTCTTGACATATTTTGCTTTATATAAGAAAATAGAGATGATATATACAGCTATTTGTTTTTAAAAATCTAAGAATTTTTTTACATGTCAGTTGATAAATAGTAATTATAAACTATTAGAATTTATAACTAATAATTAAAAAATATATATTACAGGGCTCTAGAGTGCGACTAATTTGGTCGCACATGCACCTAAAATCTTTAAGGGTTGCGCCTAATGTCCTTGCATCCATAGATATACATAATAAAGGCTAGATGACTCCACCGTAAGACTCTAACATCATCACCGGTGGCCATCTTGTCACAGGCAAGCCTTCTGGCGGGCTCTGTGGTATCTGATGTAAGGTGAGTAATCTGCATGAACACAAATACACTTATCTCGCTGAAATCTTGACGGATTTACAAATGGTTTGGTTTCTTACATACGTTATTAACGTGGCTATAATTGAACATGTTGAAATTGCAGCTTTTCTTTTCGAAAAATGACTTAATCGTGCAGCATAGTTGTGTATCACGGCTACTTGCACAAGTTATCAAGGCTGAGACCACAATCGAGCTGTTCAATTATATAGGTTTTACTGAGACCAATAACGATTTTATGATAACTAATCTTTTGTTTAAATTACAATCTTTGTGGATGTGTTCTCTCTACAGGGTGGGGATTTCAACATGCAGCATTTCTTTATGTATATTTGTAAAGGGGAATCTTGTACCTATTTTTTATTGCAAATAAATGTCACTTTTATAATAGTTTAAAAATAGAGACTTTTGTGTAATTATTCCATATTTTGTGTAATCATTCTATATCAGAACCCCTGGCATACAATCCAAATAGTCTACAAGAAACTTCAGAGAGTTACCTTTCATCTGAGACCAGGATCATGCTTCTACACCAATAGGTTGCCATACGGTAAGCCTTTTATTGTCACTATGCATTTTGCCTATATATTGATTTAACATAAATAACATAAACACAAATCCCCCCTCCTTGAACTGTCACCTTATCGTGGTGGAGGGGTTTGAGTACCCGAATGACCCTGGGAGCTATGTTGTCTGGGGCTATATGCCCCTGGTAGGGTCTCCCAAGGCAAACAGGTCCTTGGTGACGGGCCAGACTAAGAGCAGTTCCCAAACCCACTATGAATCTAAATAAAATCAGGCCCGAGATGTCGCCCGGCATGGCGCAGCCGGGGCCCCACCCTGGAGCCAGGCCCGGGGTTGGGGCTTGTATGCGAGTGCCTGGTGGCTGGGCCTACCCCCATGGGGCCCGGCCGGGCTCAGCCCGAATGAGCGACGTGGGGCCACCCTCCCGTGGGCTCACCACCTGCAGGAGGGATCATATGGGGCCGGTGCGTAGTGGATCGGGCCCCCGACGACCCGATCTCTGGACACGGAAACTGGCTTTAGGGACATGGAATGTCACCTCGCTGGCGGGGAAGGAGCCTGAGCTTGTGCGGGAGGTTGAGAGGTACCGGCTAGAGATAGTCGGGCTCACTTCCACACACAGCTTGGGCTCTGGAACCACACTTCTTGAGAGAGGCTGGACTCTCTACCACTCTGGAGTTGCCCATGGTGAGAGGCGGCGGGCTGGAGTGGGTTTGCTTGTAGCCCCCCAGCTCAGCTGCCATGTGTTGGAGTTCAACCCGGTGAATGAGAGGGTCGCTTCCCTGAGCCTTCAGGTAGGGGATAGGTCTCTCACTGTCGTATGTGCCTACGGGCCAAACGGCAGTACGGAGTACCCAGCCTTAATGGGGTCTCTGGGAGGGGTGCTGGAAAGTGCTCCAACTGGAGACTCCATCGTTCTACTGGGGGACTTCAACGCACACATAGGCAGTGACAGTGATACCTGGAGGGGCGTGATTGGGAGGAATGGCCCCCCTGATCTGAATTTCTGTGCTAGTCTGTGCTAGATTTCTGTGCTAGTCTCGGCTTATAACGAACACCATGTTCAAGCATAAGGGTGTCCATCAGTGCACGTGGCACCAGGACGCCCTAGACCGGAGGTCGATGATCGACTTTGTGGTCGTCTCATCTGACCTCCGGCCGTATGTCTTGGACACTCGGGTGAAGAGAGGGGCGGAGCTGTCAACTGATCACCACCTGGTGGTGAGTTGGATCCGATGGCAGGGGAGGAAGCTAGACAGACTTGGGAGACCCAAACGTACTGTGAGGGTCTGTTGGGAACGTTTGGCCGAGCCCCCTGTCAGAGAGATCTTCAACTCACACCTCCGTCGGAGCTTCGACCGGATCCCGAGGGAGTCTGGAGATATTGAGTCAGAGTGGACCATGTTCTCCACCTCCCTTGTCGACGGGGCTGCTCCGAGCTGTGGCCGTAAGGTCTCCGGTGCCTGTCGAGGCGGAAATCCCCGAACCCGGTGGTGGACACCGGAAGTAAGGGATGCCGTCAAGCTGAAGAAGGAGTCCTATCGGGCCTGGTTGGCTTGTGGGACTCCTGAGGCAGCTGACGGGTACAGGCAGACCAAGCGGACAGCAGCCCGGGTAGTTGTGGAGGCAAAAAAATCGGGCCTGGGAGGAGTTCGGTGAGGCCATGGAGAAAGACTATCGTTGGCCTCGAAGAGATTCTGGCAAACCGTTCACCGCCTCAGGAGGGGGAAGCAGTGCCCTACCAACACTGTTTACAGTGGAGATGGGCAGCTGTTGACCTCAACTGGGGATATCGTCGGACGGTGGAAGGAATACTTCGAGGATTTCCTCAATCCCACCAACACATCTTCCATTGAGGAAGCAGTGGCTGAGGGCTCAGAGGTGGATTCATCCATCACCCGGGCTGAAGTCATCGAGGTAGTTAAAAAGCTCCTCGGTGGCAAGGCACCGGGGGTCGATAAGATCCGCCCTGAGTACCTCAAGTCTCTGGATGTTGTGGGGCTGTCTTGGCTGACACGCCTCTGCAACATCGTGTGGTGGTTGGGGACAGTGCCTCTGGACTGGCAGACCGGGGTGGTGGTCCCTCTTTTCAAGAAGGGGGACCGGAGAGTGTGTTCCAACTACAGGGGATCACACTTCTCTGGAGAGTACTGAGAGGAGAATTCGGCCGATAGTGGAACCTCAGATTCAGGAGGAACAGTGTGGTTTTCATCCCGGTCGTGGAACACTGGACCAGCTCTATACCCTTTCCAGGGTGCTGGAGGGTTCATGGGAGTTTGCCCAACCAATCCACATGTGTTTTGTGGATTTGGAGAAGGCATTCGACTGTGTCCCTCGTGGCGTCCTGTGGAGGGTGCTCTGGGAGTACGGGGTCCGGGGCCCCTTGCTTAGGGCTGTTTGGTCCCTGTACGACCGGAGCAGGAGCTTGGTCCGCATTGCCGGCAGCAAGTCGGACTTGTTCCCAGTGTTGGACTCCGGCAGGGCTGCCCTTTGTCACTGGTTCTGTTCATAATTTTTATGGACAGAATTTCTAGGTGCAGCCAAGGGCCGGAGAGTGTCCGGTGTGGGAACCACATGGTTTCGTCGCTGCTTTTTGCGGATGATGTTGTCATGTTGGCCTTCTCAGACCAGGACCTTCAGCATGCACTGGGGTGGTTTGCAGCCGAGTGTGAAGCGGCCGGGATGAGAATCAGCACCTCCAAATCCGAGGCCATGGTTCTCAGTCGGAAAAGGGTGGCTTGCCCACTTCAGGTTGGTGGAGAGTTTCTGCCTCAGGTGGAGGAGTTCAGGTATCTTGGGGTCTTGTTCACGGATGAGGGAAGGATGGAACGGGAGATTGACAGATGGATCGGTGCAGCTTCTGCAGTAATGCAGTCGATGTACCGGTCTGTCGTGGTAAAGAAGGAGCTGAGCTGTAAGGCGAAGCTCTCGATTTACTGGTCAGTCCTACTCTCACCTATGGTCATGAGCTGTGGGTCATGACCGAAAGGACAAGATCCCGGATACAGGCGGCCGAAATGAGCTTTCTCTGCAGGGTTGCTGGGCGCTCCCTTAGAGATAGGGTGAGAAGCTCAGTTACTCGGGAGGAGCTCAGAGTAGAGCCGTTGCTCCTTCACATCGAGAGGAGCCAGTTGAGGTGGCTCAGGCATCTATTTCGGATGCCTCCTGGACGCCTTCCCGGGGAGGTGTTCCGGGCATGTCCCACTGGGAGGAGGCCCCGGGGAAGACCTAGGACACGCTGGAGGGATTATGTCTCCCGGCTGGCCTGGGAACGCCTCGGGGTGTGTGTGTATTCATTGCACCTATCTGTTCTGTTCAATGTTATTTTCATATGGAAGTCCATGGTTATAATTATTCATAAGGATGCAGTGTCATAACTACATCTCTGATGTTTATAACAAACCAAACAGTTTGAAAATCAGTAGAAAATTTAGCAAGTTATAGTTATTTAAAAAGTACATGCACCATTAAAACACAATGTTACGAGTGAGTGAGCTGACTGTGACAAGAGGGCCGCCAGGTGCGGACATCGACCTCCACTGGCCAGCGCGCTGCTGATTATCGAGACTTTATTATGTATATCTATGCTTGCATCCGCTCAGCTGCCTCGACGAATGAAGTGTTTTTTTTTTTTTCTCCTTTGACGGAACTCACACACTCATGGTTGGACCATGTCGTGGTCTAAACCAATCAGAGACAGAGATGGGGCGGGTCTTTGCCTCTGATTGGCTGTGGTCCAGACTCCTGATATTCCTGTTCCATGCTCTGTGTGATTTGAAATTGCGACCTGAGCAGCACCAGAGAGTCAAACAGCATCAGCAAACTAAACGCAATGGTTTGTGAGCACATTTTACTGAAGGGGTGTGTGTGTGTGTGTGTGTGTGTGTGTGTGTGTGTGTGTGTGTGTGTGTGTGTGTGTGTGTGTGTGTGTGTGTGTGTGTGTGTGTGTGTGTGTGTGTGTGTGTATATGTATATATATATGTGTGTGTATATGTATATATATATGTGTATGTGTATATATATATATATATATATATATATATGTATATATATGTGTATGTGTGTATATATATGTGTATGTGTGTATATATATGTGTATGTGTGTATATATATATATATATATATATATATATATATATGTGTATATGTATATATATATATATGTATATGTATGTCAGAGCGCGCTTTCTGCGAAACGTGACTAGAAGAACAAATATGTCTGAACGATTTCAACGGAGATTAAAGCGGCTGTGAGATCACCACAGAGCCTGCGAGGAGAGACATGACAGAAACGGATTAAAGGACGAAGTAAGTAATATATTATATCATCAAACATCAATTTATTTAGTGTTATTTCATGATTATATTCAGTGTTCACGTTTTTTTTTTTTTTTTTTTTGTGTATGTAGGCTATCAATACATACAGGGGATGGGGGGGTTGAGTCAGCTTATATAGCGCTTTTTACAATACAGATAATTGAAAAAAAGCTTTAACGTTACAGATAACAGGAAAATTATGCAACAAAGTTTGTTTTGGATGTACAAGCAACTCTAGAAAAAAGTAATGTCATTGTCCAGCTTAAGTTCTGTGGTGATTTACTTCTGTTGTAAAAGTTATTTATTTAGTTAATTTATCTAAACAGCATTTCTAAACAGTGACATAATCGTCCAGCTCAGTTAAATCTCATACAGGTCAGACCAACTTTGGCAAGCCGTTTTAACTTTTATTAATTGTCAAGATATGAGTTATTGATATCAACAATTTTATTTTCACCAGTTAAAATGCTAATTCTTGATATCAGGAATTACATTTCTACTAGTAACAATGGCAATTCTTGACATCAAGAATTATATTTCCACTAGTAAAATTGTTGGAGACCATGTACACCCTTTCATGGAAACGGTACTCCCTGGTGGCTGTGGCCTATTTCAGCAGGATAATGCGCCCTGCCACAAAGCAAAAATGGTTCAGGAATGGTTTGAGGAGCACAACGAGTTTGAAGTGGGGACTTGACCTTCAAATATCCCAGATCTCAATCCATTCGAGCATCTGTGGGCTGTACTGAACAAACAAGTCCGATCCATGGAGGCCCCACCTCGCAACTTACAGGACCTAAAGGATCTGCTGCTAACATATTGAAGCCAGGTACCTCAGCACACCTTTAGGGTGTCAAGTGGAGTCCATGTCTCTGGGTCAGGGCTGTTTGGCAGCAAAAGGGGGACCAACACAATATTAGGAAGGTGGTCATAATGTTATGCCTGATCGGTGTATGTATGGCACTTTCAACTTTTTTGTCTTTGTTATTTGATACCGTTTTTGTACAGTGTAGACCTTCAGATAGGTAGATTAACTGAAATACCTATAACCTCATGCATATAAATATCCTTATGAAACCTCATGAAAGGTCAGAAACACTTGACCTTAAACATTAATAAAATTCCAAGAGCTGTGTGTTTATGTTCTTTGCACCTGAAGAGTGTTACTTTTTTGAAATTTTCATTAGAACGAAATATTGTCTCTGGTCATCATTTTAGTGCAGCATTTTTTTGCTGCCAAGGCTGATATTGAACATTTTGAGCAGATCTTATCTGGATTTATTTGGATTTATATTATTCCTAAGCAACAGTTCAAACCGGGAGCACTGCCAATCTATCCATTCAAGAAGGGCGTTTTTGCTTCCTTAAAAATGGTATTGTATCCAGTCAGATTTCTTAAAGTGTCAGCACAAATGTGCCAAGCCAAGCGTCTTATAAATTCACACTCAATTTGGCTGAGGAGGACCTAAATATGATATATTTACACATAATGTAAGACCTAGCAGAACAGACACATTAATATCACAGGAAACTCAGGAATCTTAAATGGAAACTATTTCAGTTCCATTGATTCTTGAGTGTTCACTAGACCTTGTGTACCCCTGCTCCTTTTCAGAGCTACCCTTATTGTGTTCTGTTTAATGGTTTGTATGTCCACAACATAAAGGTAAGATCTTATGAATGAACCGTACGTTTTAAAATCTTCCCAGTCTACTAACATTTGTTATGACATCCGCTTCAAACATTACAATGCTCATTGTAGAGTTTACGAAAGGTATCATAAGTAAATCCACTTGACCAGCTAATTACTCTTCGACAGCGATGCCATAGAAATATACAGAGCTAGCACAAAAAACGGAAGTTCAAAGACAAAGGTCTATAGATGAGTCCTTCTATGAAATGGAGATCTATTCTTCCAATGTTAGACATTGAGAATGACACCTACCTGTAAATAGAGGTACTGCAGGTTGTGCAGCCCTTCAAATAACCCAGCGGGCAGAGTGATTAGGCCACAGTGGTAGAGGTGCAGGGCATGGAGACGGGTCAGGCCCTGAAAAGTGTCAGAAGCCAAAGAGTGCAGGTGTTTGTTGTCCCCCAGATCAAGCTCCTCCAGGCGGGTGAAGCCCATGAATGTGGAGGGCTGGATGTATGAGATATTGTTGGAGTAGAGCCAAAGCATGACAGTGGTTGGGCTGAAATGGCCCTGCAGCAATCGCTGAATCTTATTGTTTTGCAGAAAGACTCGCTCACTCTGGGCCGGGATGCCCTCCGGAACCACCAGGAAGTTGTGAGCCTGGCAACTAACGGTGCTGGGAGAGTCGTAGCAGATGCAGTGACGGGGACACGCCTGGGTCAACTCTAAACCACACAGCACCAGGAGAAACTCCAGACCACAGCCTATGGAAAAACAGAAACAAAAAAGATGATTAAATTAAATCGGTGCACCTAGTGCTGTTCTAGCTGATGGACCTTCAACACATATCAAGTCAAGTAACATTTATTTATATAACGCTTTATACAATACCGATTGTTTCAAAGCAGCTTTACAGTGATAACAGGAAAATGATTCCATGAGGCAAACCAAGCTGTACAACAGCTTGAAAAGAAAATATTGTCATTGTTCCTCTGAAGTCAGCTGAAGTTTCAGTTCTGTTGTAAAGCTCATCAATCAAAGTTCTATAAAAATCTATAAAGCAGTTCTGCAGAAAATAGTGATGTTATCGTCCAGCTCAGTTCACTTCTCATCGAATAGTGTCAGTACAGTCAAATCAATAATATTGTTAAGTATCCCCAACTAAGCAAGCCATAGGCGACATTGGCAAGGAACCCAAACTCTATTAGGTGACAGAATGGAGAAGGAAAAAATCCTTAGCTGGTTGACTTTTGATAGTCAATATAAAGAAGCCTGAGGGGGAGACCTGCATCCCAAAATACAACTATTGTATACTACCGGTTAGCAACAATTTTCTGTAAGGTTATCTTATAAAACAATATCCATCAAACAGTTACCCATAGATCTGCAGAAGTTCTACTGTATATGATTATAATTTGATTTGATTTAACACCAGACAAGTACCAAATGTTAGTGTTAATAAAGCTATACATGATTAAATTTAAATTAAATGATTGATAATCTGAAATAGTGGGCTATTAATTCTGTTGTATATTGTGAATATCTTTATAGGTATACAAATCATTCTAGTTCTCTGAACTAGGTCAACTGATCTGAAAAGATCCAACTCAAAAGAAGGACTTTGTCCAACTCAAAAGCAGAATATTGTAGTGTGCCTATATGTAGTATGCCTATATTACATACAGTATATTATATAATATATTATAAAGTACACTCACATAAAGGATTATTAGGAACACCATACTAATACTGTGTTTGACCCCCTTTCGCCTTCAGAACTGCCTTAATTCTATGTGGCATTGATTCAACAAGGTGTTGAAAGCATTCTTTAGAAATGTTGGCCCATATTGATAGGGTAGCATCTTGCAGTTGATGGAGATTTGTGGGATGCACATCCAGGGCACGAAGCTCCCGATCTACCACATCCCAAAGATGCTCTAATGGGTTGAGATCTGGTGACTGTGGGGGCCATTTTAGTACAGTGAACTCACTGTCATGTTCAAGAAACCAATTTGAAATTATTCGAGCTTTGTGACATGGTGCATTATCCTGCTGGAAGTAGCCATCAGAGAATGGGTACATGGTGGTCATAAAGGGATGGACATGGTCAGAAACAATGCTCAGGTAGGCCGTGGCATTTAAACGATGCCCAATTGGCACTAAGGGGCCTAAAGTGTGGCAAGAAAACATCCCCCACACCATTACACCACCACCACCAGCCTGCACAGTGGTAACAAGGCATGATGGATCCATGTTCTCATTCTGTTTACACCAAATTCTGACTCTACCATCTGAATGTCTCAACAGAAATCGAGACTCATCAGACCAGGCAACATTTTTCCAGTCTTCAACTGTCCAATTTTGGTGAGCTCGTGCAAATTGTAGCCTCTTTTTCCTATTTGTAGTGGAGATGAGTGGTACCCGGTGGGGTCTTCTGCTGTTGTAGCCCATCCGCCTCAAGGTTGTGTGTGTTGTGGCTTCACAAATGCTTTGCTGCATACCTCGGTTGTAACGAGTGGTTATTTCAGTCAAAGTTGCTCTTCTATCAGCTTGAAACAGTTGGCCCATTCTCCTCTGACCTCTAGCATCAACAAGGCATTTTTGCCCACAGGACTGCCACATACTGGATGTTTTTCCCTTTTCACACCATTCTTTGTAATCCCTAGAAATGGTTGTGCGTGAAAATCCCAGTAACTGAGCATATTGTGAAATACTCAGACCGGCCCGTCTGGCACCAACAACCATGCCACACTCAAAATTGCTTAAATCACCTTTCTTTCCCATTCTGACATTCAGTTTGGAGTTCAGGAGATTGTCTTGACCAGGACCACACCTCTAAATGCATTGAAGCAACTGCCATATGATTGGTTGATTAGATAATTGCATTAATGAGAAATTGAACAGGTGTTCCTAATAATCCTTTAGGTGAGTGTATATTATAAAACCCCTGGTCCAACCTTCCATGTCACTGTACACAGTAAAGGTAGAAAGAGTACAAAAAAATCAGAAAGAGCCTGTGGTATTTATATAGATACAATTTCCGCCTCCATCTATAGCAATTTCTGAATATACCCGACCCACAAGGCTGAACTTTAAAAGCAGAAAAAAATCAATGTTAAAGGTTACAGAGGAATTAAATGCAAGCACACAAGCACTTTTTTTTTTTTTTTTTTTGTGTGTGTGTGTGTGTGTGCATGAAACAGATCAGAACGAAAACATATTTGAAAGAAAAAAAAAATGAGGGAGATGAGGAGAAAGGGAAGGAATAACAATAAATGATGAAACCATGAGGATGAGGTTGGGATGAAGGGTGCTGTTGTATAAGTGAACGTTAGTGGCTCAGCATTGATTTGCCTCTTTGATGTTGAATTGAAATGGGAATGTGAGAGAGAGGTTTCGAGGTGCACCACAGTGGGAAGAGTTTTGAGGAAGAGATGGAATGTGTGAGTCATTTCAGATGCACAAGAACTAAAAGGATCAGTTCACTAAGAGAGACGGAGAGAGATTGATATTGACAGAGACAGTAAACTTGTGCAGAGAGCTGAGTGATGTGGCATAATACAGGGTGTTCTGACACTGATATGAAACATTACTATTCTTTCACACACTCTCAGCAGCAGGAAGCGTGACAGGATACTCTTGCTTAAACCACGGGTAGTGTTAAAAAGACAGTTCACCCAAAAATGAAAAATCTGTCATCATTTTCTCATGTTGTTTCAAATCTGTGACTTTCTTCCGTGGGGCACAAAATGTGGTATAATTATTCTAGACAGTAAAATGAAGGAACACTGAGGCTTTCAAGTTTATATATATATATATATATATATATATATATATATATATATATATATATATATATATATATATATATATATATATATATATATATATATATATATATATATATATATATATATATATATATATATATATAATTTATTTTATTTTATTTTATTTTTTTTTTTTTTTTATAATATCATCATAAAAATGGTTAATACAATTTGTGCACTTTAATTAAGGTCTTCTGAAGCCAAGGCAAGTCACTGACTCTTATTCGTCCCCCCAGTGGGCTGTTAATCAGACTGAGATTGAGTACTCAAAAATCACATCAGTGCAATTCACGAAACAAATCATTCAGACCAGGGGTCTGTTCTTTGTACGTCTCTAACTCAGTTAGCTGGATTTAATTGTTGACGATTTGGCATGATCTTGGATTGTTTGGTTCTTCGAAGTTTATCCTGGACTTGCTGTCTAGCAACAGGTCTGTGAGCTTAAACCTGCTCACACACAGGCTTATTTCATGTAAACAGGATTAGGTTGCATCTTTTTAAGCGGCGTTGATACTTAAAATTTGTCCCAATCACTGATACTTTATAACAAGAGCTCCTTACTGAACCAGGGGCAATAATAATTTTAAATAAAAATAATAATGATATAAAAATGTATTTGAGAATAATATTATACACTCACCTAAAGGATTATTAGGAACACCTGTTCAATTTCTCATTAATGCAATTATCTAATCAACCAATCACATGGCAGTTGCTTCAATGCATTTAGGGGTGTGGTCCTGGTCAAGACAATCTCCTGAACTCCAAACTGAATGTCAGAATGGGAAAGAAAAGTGATTTAAGCAATTTTGAGCGTGGCATGGTTGTTGGTGCCAGACGGGCCAGTCTGAGTATTTCACAATCTGCTCAGTTACTGGGATTTTCACACACAACCATTTCTAGGGTTTACAAAGAATGGTGTGAAAAGGGAAAAACATCCAGTATGCAGCAGTCCTGTGGGCGAAAATGCCTTGTTGATGCTAGAGGTCAGAGGAGAATGGGCCGACTGATTCAAGCTGATAGAAGAGCAACTTTGACTGAAATAACCACTCGTCACAACCGAGGTATGCAGCAAAGCATTTGTGAAGCCACAACACGCACAACCTTGAGGCGGATGGGCTACAACAGCAGAAGACCCCACCGGGTACCACTCATCTCCACTACAAATAGGTAAAAGAGGCTACAATTTGCACAAGCTCACCAAAATTGGACAGTTGAAGACTGGAAAAATGTTGCCTGGTCTGATGAGTCTCGATTTCTGTTGAGACATTCAGATGGTAGAGTCAGAATTTGGCATAAACAGAATGAGAACATAGATCCATCATGCCTTGTTACCACTGTGCAGGCTGGTGGTGGTGGTGGTGGTGTAATGGTGTGGGGGATGTTTTCTTGGCACACTTTAGGCCCCTTAGTGCTAATTGGACATCGTTTAAATGCCACGGCCTACCTGAGCATTGTTTCTGACCATGTCTATCCCTTTATGACCACCATGTACCCATTCTCTGATGGCTACTTCCAGCAGGATAATGCACCATGTCACAAAGCTCAAATAATTTCAAATTGGTTTCTTGAACATGACAATGAGTTCACTAAAATGGCCCTGCACAGTCACCAGATCATAACCCAATAGAGCATCTTTGGGATGTGGTGGAACGGGAGCTTCGTGCCCTGGATGTGCATCCCACAAATCTCCATCAACTGCAAGATGCTATCCTATCAATATGGGCCAACATTTCTAAAGAATTCTTTCAGCACCTTGTTGAATCAATGCCACGTAGAATTAAGGCAGTTCTGAAGGCGAAAGGGGGTCAAACACAGTATTAGTATGGTGTTCCTAATAATCCTTTAGATGAGTGTATTGTTGTGTATAATACTATAGACACAGCCACTTGATTGAGAGATTTATTTTCGATAGAATTACTATATCATTTTATTGGAGTCTTACACACATGCAGTAACGTCAGTCTGAACCGTGCATTAATTTGAGTGATGACGGATATCATGGGAGTGGCTTGATGCAGCGCAGGAGATGCAGAGAACTTGATCTTGACCCTTAAGAAACTTAAATTAATGCTGTCACATAACAAATCTGGTTAAAATTTAATTAAAAATTTAATTATTTGCTAATTAGAACATTAAAAATAAAAATGTAAAGGGTGTACAAATACTAAAAATCATGAATATAAATAATTGGGAATCATGTTTTAAAAAAAAAAAAAAAGTGCACATTTATCTATTATAACCACTTTTATGTTGGTTTGGTCATTTGGCTGTTTCTTATAAAGGTCCAGAAATTCATTGTTTTTTTGTTTTGTTTTTATTTGTCAAGTTTTTTGCCAGGTGGCTTTTTAATTATATGATGTCCTTACGTTGCTGTCTTGACGCCAGCCAATCGCTGTATTGCTGATCGTGGTTTCAAGTATCGATGCATCTGCCCTCTTCAGTGAACGATTAAAAAGATCACGATTAAAAGATCTGGGATCTTTCAAATAATCTCAGATGTATTAAGTGAGGTATGAAGAACGGACCCCAGTTCTGCAAACTGGATTGATCAATTATAAAAAGAATGATTCATTCATGAATCACTATGTTCTTTTTAATGAATGCACTAAGGAGAACTAAGGCAGATGTCCAGATTTTAATTGAATAATGACATAATTTTGTTTATTAGTAATTAACTTTATAATTTTGAGTCTTCTAAAGACACATAATTCATAAAATAATGCATTTATGGTGCTTTATTGTCCTTTTATAGCTTGAAAGCTTCAGTTACCTTTTAACTGTATGGAAAAAAGTGACCAGTATCTAAGCTTGTTTAGAAGCAATGTCGGGTCATTATTTTCCATTGCGTGTATTTGTACATGCCTCGACATACATAATAGTGTTTATTTAAGATTACGCTGATCTCCTTGGTATACATGCACTTGACGGATGACCTTTTCCAAGCAAGCTTTGTTTCAAATAGCACCCGATGCCTAATACAGCGTGAAATCTCACACAGCCTCGGATGACATGTAATCCTTCGCATTTAAATGTTTGCATTTCTGTTTAACACCAGGCTTTTCCCATGACTTTTTCCTCTCCCGGATGTTCACTTTACTTTATCTTTATTACAGCAGTCCAACAACGTCAACAAAATTATACTCTTTGGCCAGTGAAATGAAGTGTATTCTTCTGAAAATGAATGCTGAATACACAGCTCTATTGCTGGCGGTATGAATTGAATTTGTCTGATAGGATTCTCTTTATTTGATTATGAAAATGGACTCAGGTCAAACCAGTGGGTATTGCCATGCTGTAGTGCACCTGAATAACTCTTATAGACAGTATGTCTCTATCTCATTCTGGTTTCTCGGCCTCAATGCGTGCACACACACACATACATAGGCTACTCCACGTAATACACAGGAAAGGCCAGCGAGCATGGAAACGGTCGTTTAGAAGAGTTAGATTACTAACACTTAAATAAAAGGTCAAAGCACGTCTTCTTTTCCCCTGAGGCAAATGAAAATGTATTTGAGTATCAGTTCTGCAGGTTACAGAAAGGTTAAACAGCCCTGATTAAGGACTGCCTGACATCATAACACCTACTGGCGAGAATTAGCATCCATTAACTGTCCGGAAGAATTTCAAACCATTTTAATTTAACCCTTTGGGCAAAGATCATTATTTTACTAGTAATGAAAGCTCAAGATTGGATTTATTTGCTGAGAGCTAGAGTTTAGTGCGATTTATGATGAACTTATAGTTTAGATGTAATGTTGTAATTGAAAGTCAATACAGGGATTGCTAACTAGCAGGCCGTTTGAAACGCTGGTACAGTGGTTCTGCAGATTTGTTTTTGAAATACTTTTATTTTTTAATTTTTTTACTGTATTTTGATCAAATATCTTACAAAACCCAACGTTTTTTACTGTATAATAGTATAAAACGGAAACTATATATATTGTTTATGAATATATTGTTCTCTGTGTTAGTGTGTTTTAGCCTTATGAAAAATAACCATGGTTTTATTGTAGTAAAAGTGTAGTAACCATGTTTTTTTGGCTAATTGATTACCATTTATATAACCACAGTTTTACCACAAATACCATGGTTAAACTATGGTTAGAGTAGCAAAACCATGTTTAATTTGTGGTTACCATGGTTTAACTACAATAGCCATGTTTTTTGGTTTTATTTGTAGTAAAACCATGGTTCATTTTCGTAAGGGTAGTTAGTTTAGGTTTATGAAGCAAACTGTTCTAGCTTAGCACTGGCCTGCTAGCTTAGTCTATATTCAACGCCACTATTCAATTATGCATTTTTATACATTTTTATTATACGTTTTTAGTGTCGCAGAGCATGTTAAATACATCCTTGGTTCACACTGATCGTCACTAATCCTCATTTTCCCATTTAATAACGTCATCGCTTCATTTATCCGTTCTTCTTTAATGATCATGTAACTCCCTTTTTCTCTCTTTAATTTCCTTTGGCTGGATTTTAATTAGTTTCAGATCTAATTGGTATGTTTTATCTGTCAATATATAGTAATTATTTAAGTATGTGGTTGTGTGCATTTGTTATGTAGGCTACTTGTTTATTGTCTGTAGAATATGCACACATGACAAACCACACACAAATCTTTAACCCCACCCCCTTTTCAATCCATTGTCCTTTGTTCGCATTTTTCATTCCCTCCTCCATAATGACCCTCTTTGATTTTCTCTCTTATCACATAACAGAGGCTACAGAATTCCCTCCACATTCTGGGAGGCGGAGAAAAACCTTCCGGTCACCTCTGGCTCTGTTCCTATTCTCATTTTTCCCTCTCTGTCTCATACATTTGGATTATAACTCTGGTAGATAATAAGTGCATTAAATATATTTTGATGTCTCTTCTCATTAGCAAGATCCAGCCACCGGGGCCCTTACCGGTTGGGCCCCAGCCATCAAAGTCACAGAGAAAATGTTCCTTTTATTTCCACTGAGGATATTTCCTGTCACAGCAGAAATATTGTGTTCATGTAAGTATAGGCTCAAGTAGGCTCATGCATAGAAAGCTCATCAGAAATCCCTTGCATGATCATTTAATAAATATTTTGATTAATTTGATTATGCATTCAGCTGCCAATATGTAGTGTACCAACACAATCTCATGGCAATTCATAACTATTTCACATTTCAGCGAATTGTGGCTAATTTGTGTAAATTTGTAGGAACTAATTTGTATGATCTGCTTACGCCGCAATGACGGTGTTTAGGGGTGGACCTTCATGCTTGCTGCGGATTTCTGTCAGTGAGATTTTGTCAGTGAAATTTCACAGACAGTAAATGTCAATGTGACCGCACCTCAAGTCAAGTTACTTAAGTGAAATAGTAAAATAAAATATAAGTGGCAGGCCTTTCAGTTTGAGTCCCCAGGAACACAAGGTTTTTTTTTTTTCTCCATTATGCCACCTGATGGAGCTTTGGTTCCTTGCCACTGTTGCCTTTGGCTTGGTTTGCTCAGTTGGGGACACTAAATATTCAACTAAATATTCAAATAAATTTTCAACTAAATTACTGATCACTGAGCATTGTCACTATATGATAATTGAACTGAGCTGGATGACATCCCCGTTTTCTCCAAAGCGGCTGTATAGCTGAATCAAATTCTGTTGCATTATTTTCCTGTTTAATACTGTAAAGCTGCTTTGAAACAATCGGCATTGTAAAAAGCGCTATATAAATAATGTCTTGACTTGACAACACATTTTATCGTGTTTGAATGCATTCTGCAGATTTTGGGCTTAAAAAAAATAGCTGCTATGAAGGTAAACACATAATTAACTCACACTTGTGGTTTCAGCTTAGTTTGTTTTCCTTCTCTCAAGTGCGTCTGTCATTATGGATGTTATACATCATACTACAATTTGTTTTCTTACCCTGCAGGATGCTGGTGTGTAACAGAGCCGAGTGTGGGTGTAGGTAGCGGTGACAGTTTGAATAAGCTGCGTGGGGAGAATGGACACACACAAGCTGGGGTAATGTTGTGCAGAATGACAGAGAAAAGATCCACACTGAGTTGAAGAACTACAGACTGGCAGTGAGAGGAGAGGAAGATTGAAATACCACAAAATGAGGATATGTCTGTGTTTGTGAACCATACAAGGAGGTTTATAATAACTGGAGAAAGCTATGCATTAGAATTCCCATTCATCTTAATGGCAATTTCTCGGCTGGTGCATGTGATTTGAAATTTGTTTATTTAATTATTTGCTTATAGGAACTTAGCAGAAAGGTTTCAACCAATCACCTGAGTTGTAAATGTCATGAATGTTGTAGTTACGGCTTCTAGCCAGCAGGGTTAACTGGGCTATGCTAAACAGTCAAACCATGTCCTCTTGGTGTAGCAGCACACCTTCTCAGTAATGGATTGAGTAAACATCTCTGGACTCACCTAGACCTATCGAATTGGCCAAAAAATGAGAACAGATTTCTGTCTGTGTGCCAGCACGTAATGTTGTCTGTCAAAATGTCCCTATTTCTGTCCATCTCGCTCTATCTCTTACACCATCTATGTGAATGAGACAATAAACCAAGATCGCTCCCATTACAATCAGCAAAGCAGTACAAAAGTGCATGATTGATTTTTGATGACTGACAGCTTCGTTGATTATAATGGGAGTGATCAAGTTTTGCCACATTGAGTTGGTCAGATATCTTGTATTTTGTGAATGATTTGTAAGTGAATCAATTGTCTGTCATGTATTCATGGGATCCTTCCATTGCACAAAAAATTCAATATCAGACATGTCCAGTCCTGCTCCTGGAGGACAGTGACTTTAGATTAGATTATCTATAGATTATTTATCTTTAGATTATTAAAATATTCTTTAAATTATGAAAAAAAAAAAAAGAATTGTTCACTGTTTACAAAGTGGTTCTCCTATGGCATCGCTGTGATAACCCATTTTGGAACCTTTATTTTTAAAAGCGTACGTAATTTTGTATTATTATGGGTTATATTTTGGGTCTGCTTCCTTCCCATGCGGCACAGCTGATGTCTTGTTGAAGAGAGAGACTAATTGAAAGGCCGGTGCCAGGGACGTGTTACTGACCCTCTGCGCTCGTCTGTCAGTACGTGTCTTTCCGTCCTTTCAGCAGTGAGACAGATAAAACATAAAGGCTCCTTTAATTTTTTTCTCATATCTGAGTGAATAGACGAGCAGCCGTGTGCCGCTGCAGATGGACGGGCTGAGGCGATCGCATGCATATCAATGACAGCGCTTATGAGCACTGACTGTCTGTCTTAATGAGAGGCAATACTGAACCTCGCTGTTTCTCTCTCGCGCTTACTCTCTCCTTTTGTTCTGGACAAACTCAATTTCCTGCCCCTGTCAGCAGGAAGTGGGACGCTGTCTGTTTCTTTATCAGTGTGTTGTGTTATATGCTTATGGCAAGTGCCGCATACAGAAAACAAATTAGGAGTTGCGTTGAATGACACATCATTCAAAGGCAATCAACAGACTAAAAATGCATACCTAGAAGACTGGCTCTTAAATTTACTTAAGTTAACAAATTGAGCAATCATTGGATAAAAGTTGTTTAGAAGCATTTCATGCTGTGATGAAAAAAAAAATTTAGTAAGCTACATAAGCTAGAGTATAATGACAATCTACTAGTAACTAATTATGTTTGTAAAATACACTATATTGACAAAAGTTTTGGGACGTCTGCCTTTACATGCATATGGACTTTAATGACATCCCATTTTTAATCCGTAGGGTTTAATATGGACTTGGCCCAAACTTTGCAGCTATTACAGCTTCAACTCTTCTGGGAAGGCTTTTCACAAGGTTTAGGAGTGTGTTTATGGGAATTTTTGACCATTCTTCTAGAAGCGCATTTGTGAGGTCAGGCACTAATGTTCGACGAGAAGGCCTGGCTTGCAGTCTCCGCTCTGATTCATCCTAAAGGTGTTTGGGATGAGGGATGAGGTCAGGACTCTGCAGGCCAGTCAAGTTCATCCACACCAAACTTGCTCATCCATGTCTTTTTTTTTTTACCTTGCTTTGTGCACTGGTGCACAGTCATGTTGGAACAGTAAGGGGCCAACCCCAAACTGTTCCCACAATGCTGGGAGCATGAAATTGTCCAAAATGTCTTGGTATGCTGAAGCATTAAGAGTTCCTTTCACTGGAACTAAGGGGCCAAGCCAAACCACTGAAAAACAACCCCATACCACAATTGCCCCTCCACCAAACTTTACACTTGGCACAATGCAGTCAGGATTCGTCCATCGGATTGCCAGACAGAAAAGTGTGATTCGTCACTCCAGAGAACACGTCTCTACTGCTCTAGAGTCCAATGGCGGTGTGCTTTACACCACTGCATCTGACGCTTTACATTGCACTTGGTGATGTAAGGCTTGTAAGGATGCAGCTGCTCGGCCATGGAAATCCATTCCATGAAGCCTTCTACGGACTGTTCTCGAGCTAAACTGAAGGCTGGACATTGCTTGGAGGTCTGTAGCTATTAACTCTGCAGAAAGTTGGAGACTTCTGCGCACTGTGCGCCTCAGCATGCCCTGACCCCGCTCTGTGTTGTTGTTGTTCCCAATTGCTTCCACTTTGTTATAATACCACTAACAATTGGCCGTGGAATATACAGTAGTGAGGAAATTTCATGAATCCTGAGAGTGACACATTCTTTCACAAATGTTTGTAGAAGCAGTCTGCATGCCTAGGTGCTTGATTTTATACACCTGTGGCAATGGAAGTGATTGGAACACCTGAATTCAATGATTTGGAGGGGTGTTCCAAAATTTTTGCCAATATAGTGTATATCTACATGTTGTCATATGAATAACTAATCAGTATAGACTAATATACAGCAAGTTTCATGAATCTAAAGTTTAGTCACAGTTCACACCAAGGATAACTACATTTTTAATAATCATTCAAATTCTATGAAAATAGTGACATCCACACCACAGCTATAACAACACTGAATAACTACTTCTAGCTGATTAACTGATTTAGGTAAAAACATTAACATCCAATCAGAAATCACCTGACTTTAAAGCGCTTCAACTTTTAAAGTGGCAGGTAAAATAACTACTTATGATAAACAGAATGCCATTATAAATTGGTGTGGATGCTAATATAGTTAGTTATTGTTATATTTATTGTTCTCGTTCAGGGCCTTAATGGTCCCCTGTTCATTTTTATTCTGGGTTCAGTGGGAGTCAGCTGTGAACTCAGAACTTTGAACGACTGAGTCTGATTCAAACAGCTAGCTAATGTTGTGGATTAAATGATGCCGTTTTTCTCTTCTTTGGAAATAACACTTCACTCAGTCTTTGCTGCCAGAATATAGGTTTTATTCTTTCAAACAAAACCGAGTCGACCTGCAGATCTCCTCATGACTCGGGGAAATCCCCCATTATATTATATAGGCAGTTCCTAAACATTCCAAACACACTACGTCATTGTTTATCTTTCCCCCACATGTCTTAACTTGGCTTGAGTCCAGCACTATATATCCATATATGGACTTAACACCCAACACTGTGAGGGGTGGTCTTCCAGTCTCCTGCAGACCCCTGCACTCCCTCAGCTGAATATCATCATACAGATGTAAATAATAGTGTATAATCATACAGTTAAATTGTAATAAAATACTTATTATTAATGCAATAAACACTTCAACACTAACAAAATAGTTTCACAAATTCTTTGTTGCTTCCCAATTTGTGTACTTGGGCACCAGTGTTAATTTTCGTTGACGAATAATTTTCATCATAATTTTTGTCAATGACCTTTTTTCACTGACGAAAACGAGACGATAACACAAATTTACTGTAATTTTCGACAACAAATAAAAACGAGACAACTATTAGGGAGGGACGATTAGGGAAGAGATCATTCAGAACTGATGTCCTGTGTAATAGATGTGCCTTGAATTGTAACGTGCTGAACTAATCGCGGGAAAATGCACCGCATTCTACAGGCTCACGCAACAGCGCTTCAGAACGGTTCACAATCAATGAATAGCGCACATTTATGCCATGTAATTGTTTATGAACTAATGCTGATCAATAATGACAATGTTTACTTTGCAATGTTTATATAGTAATATGTTTTAGACGGTTGTAACGATATATTTGATCTCCCTCATCTGAACTTGAATGAGCAGCTGCAACTGCAATAGTAAGACATTTCAAAATACGAGTCGCGGTATATTTCGAGCTTGTTTACAATTAAAAGTCATGCATTTTATATATACGTTTTTGGTTACACAATAAACTGTATTTCATTTCATTCCATTTAATTCATTAGTCAGCAGGAAAGACTAAGAACAGTATTTGACACACATTATTCAATAAAGTATCAGGGTTATAATAGTTAACTAAAACCATAAAAAATATTCATTACTTAAAATTAAATAAATGTTAACGCAAAAACAAAACTTAAACATTTTAAGCTTTAGCTTAACCTGATATACTAACTAAAACAGAAATACAACATTATAAAAACTATATAGATGTTTTTAAAAACAAACATTAAAAAGTGAATTGAGCTCTTTTGTGTATTTCTGCGCTTGAACGGTAAAAAAAAGTCAGTTTTGACATGTATTCAAGTAACAGTCGGTTATGTAATGCTTAAATGATCAATTAATGCATTACAGTTTAACTAAAATCTTATGATATTTAGTCGACTAAAACTAAAAATTCAGGTGACTAAAATATGACTAAAACTAAATGGCATTTTAGTCAAAAAGACTATGACTAAATCTAAATAAAAATGTGCTGTCACAATTAACACTGTTGGGCACTATATGCCGCTTTGTAGTATAACTAGTGCGAGTAGCGTTTTCACACAAAAAATTGCAAAAAGAAATAGTGCAGTTTAAATACCTGGATGATGCACTTAATTAACCGGGAAAAAAAAAAAAAAAAAACACAACAACACTTAATTTCCTTATGTAACAAAGGAGGAGGGACTAGCAGACACCAATGTTGGATGGCAAAATATCCATATTAAATTGAGTACACAGTGCATTAATGTTAAGTATGTCATTTGGGACACAACTGTTTTGACTGACTCATTAAAAAGTCTGTTTTTTAGAATAACTTTTCTGTTTAATGGTGCTCGCTGTGTTCACTGTTTGCACGCAGGAAACACTGTCGTACAATCTAATGATTTGTTAACTAATACCAATTTGAGATTACTAAGAAAACATTTAGAGTTTTGTCACATTTTTTTTCTCTGGAAACCTGTTAAGACTAATGTTGAATTTATGCAATTGATATTTATACCAAATCTGCCCACAAATTGTAATTATAATTTGCCAGATTTATACTGTAAAATCAGCTGCTATCTAGTAGTTTTTCATATTTGTGTGTGTGTGTGTGTGTGTGTGTGTGTGTGTGTGTGTGTGTGTGTGTGTGTGTATGTAAGAAAAGGGTGACTCAGGAATCAGTACAGATAAATAAAAATCATGGGGGGGGAACAATCAAAGGAAAAACACCAAAACTAAAGGGTTTAAAACTTGTTTTTTCAGCTTGTAAAAATTGCACTCTTGCGTGGCTCATATTAAGAAGTGATGCCTTGTATTTTTAGAACTAAAGCTGAGTAATAACACTGAGGCAACTCTAACATACCGTGTAAAGCCAACGTTCTTAACTCATGATGTCAAACCCCACATTAAGATGGACCTACAGTGACTACAGGCCACTGTGGTTCATACACAGCTGGATTATGTGCACACTTCTGGTTATACACTCACCTAAAGGATTATTAGGAACACCTGTTCAATTTCTCATTAATGCAATTATCTAATCAACCAATCACATGGCAGTTGCTTCAATGCATTTAGGGGTGTGGTCCTGGTCACGACAATCTCCTGAACTCCAAACTGAATGTCAGAATGGGAAAAAAGGTGGTTTAAGTAATTTTGAGCGTGGCATGGTTGTTGGTGCCAGACGGGCCAGTCTGAGTATTTCACAATCTGCTCAGTTACTGGGATTTTCACACACAACCATTTCTAGGGTTTACAAAGAATGGTGTGAAAAGGGAAAAACATCCAGTATGCGGCAGTCCTGTGGGCTTAAAAATGCCTTGTTGATGCTAGAGGTCAGAGGAGAATGCGCTGACTGATTCAAGCTGATAGAAGAGCAACTTTGACTGAAATAACCACTCGTTACAACCGAGGTATGCAGCAAAGCATTTGTGAAGCCACAACACGCACAACCTTGAGGCGGATGGGCTACAACAGCAGAAGACCCCACTGGGTACCACTCATTTCCACTACAAATAGGAAAAAGAGGCTACAATTTGCACAAGCTCACCAAAATTGGACAGTTGAAGACTGGAAAAATGTTGCCTGGTCTGATGAGTCTCAATTTCTGTTGAGACATTCAGATAGTAGAGTCAGAATTTGGCGTAAACAGAATGAGAACATGGATCCATCATGCCTTGTTACCACTGTGCAGGCTGGTGGTGGTGGTGTAATGGTGTGGGGGATGTTTTCTTGGCACACTTTAGGCCCTTTAGTGCCAATTGGGCATCATTTAAATGCCACGTCCTACCTGAGCATTGTTTCTGACCATATCCATCCCTTTATGACCACCATGTACCCATTCTCTGATGGCTACTTCCAGCAGGATAACGCACCATGTCACAAAGCTCGAATCATTTCAAATTGGTTTCTTGAACATGACAATGAGTTCACTGTACTAAAATGGCCCCCACAGTCACCAGATCTCAACCCAATAGAGCATCTTTGGGATGTGGTGGAACGGGAGCTTCGTGTCCTGGATGTGCATCCCACAAATCTCCATCAACTGCAAGATGCTATCCTATCAATATGGGCCAACATTTCTAAAGAATGCTTTCAGCACCTTGTTGAATCAATGCCACATAGAATTAAGGCAGTTCTGAAGGCGAAAGGGGGTCAAACACAGTATTAGTATGGTGTTCCTAATAATCCTTTAGGTGAGTGTAAATCACCATGGATTGGGGAGAAAACCCTTCTGAACCTTTTTAGCACTGACTGGCTTATGCTTAAGTCTTTATACAAGCATCGTTCAGACCAGAGATGCGGTAGACACACATGCCAGCCCTCACGTTCTCATTTAATACAGGAAAATTGATTCAGAGCACACATAATAAAACCAAAAGCCAATTATGAGCAACTTTCAGCATGTTAACATTAAAGAAATTGTATCACATTTTCTGTGATATGTACATTGTAAAGACGTTTAATCCCCATTTACACAGTTTTTTTGGTCGCTGTCTGTTTTTCTAGTGCAAGATCCTCTGATGTTATTCGTGGGCTGCATAAATGTCCATACCTTTTGACAATCTGATCACAAATAGGGTGTAAAATGAGAATGTCATTCCATTTTGACAATGAATAAAATAGGACATTCTGGAGGAGAAAGTGTGCTGTGCAAGATGCATCATATCGTGCACATGATGATTTATTAGCAATGCTGAATATTTCTAGCTTGGTTTTCAATGCACCATTTAAAAAAAAAAAAACATTATCCCTGTGGGTCATTGCTCACTGTTACTATTAACTTCTCAATCTTGCCTACACACAGTATCTTACAAGAGATGGATCATATGTCCTCCAGTGCCTTTACTTCCACTGGTAGCTGTCACATGATGTCACCGTTAATTTGCATACAGTTAAAGAGACCTTTTATAAAGTCTTGATTTTGTTTTTGGAGCCTACTAGAATAGGGTTTTCTTGAAGGTTTCCTGTATTTTGAGCTATTTGTGTTGCCGTAGTTTGCTGTAAATCTCAAGCAATGCTCGATAATGTAGTCGTCCAGCGAGTGCCGGCGGTAACAAAACTTGTGTATAGACAAGCGTTACAGTAAACTCGTTTGTGGAAATGAGTCAGACAGTCGGACATAAATTGCATATGAAAGTGTTTTTCATATGCAATCCAGATGCAAATTAACTTGGTAAATCTGGATTATATGCATATGTTAGCAAATAGCCTACTTTGGGGAAAAACATGAAAAGGACATGGAAATGTGTACTTCTTGAAAATAGACCGCAAGCCTCAACACACGCAGCTTCCCTTCGGATCAATTGATTGCTTTTCAAATTAAATGACAACATTTTGAAAGGTAAGGCTTAAGTGCGACTTAAGTGCGACTCGAGTTTCCATCTCTGGTGTAGTATGAATGTAATCTGGACGTACCAACATTCGCCATGTTGTCATTATCATGTGACCTACCAGCATCAGATACGTCGCCTCCTGTAGCCTCATTGGATAGTAAAGTGTCCATCCTATGCACACTTCAGAATCTCGCCAGAAATCCAGGTACTTCTTGCCTAATCTTTTATGAGTACTGTGAATTTGGACATACAGTCAAACCAAAATGTATTCAGATACCTTCAACATTTTCTCACATTATCACAGTTTATTCATTCAGTATATTTTATTATGGTAATAAAATATGATATCTCATAATATAAAATATATCTCAGTTAAACTGTGTCGGAACAAATTAATCTCGATAATGTCAGATAAATTTAATAGAAAGGTATGTAATGGATTACAATCAACCAATCAGCTGTCAGCTGTTAAATTTAAGTACACAATTAGATAATACAAATTTAGGTCAACCAATTACCAAACAATGCTTAATTTTGTTCAGTCTGTGGTGTAAAAGGTTGCATTAGCAATTAAAGAAAAAAACAAACAACACAACAGGTCAAAGTATCTGAATAATTTTGGTCCCAAATTTTAATCAATTTTAATGGTAGTCCACTGTATGAAGAATTTATTGGTATAATATGTCACAGTTTACTTTATTTTGCTATCCTTACTTACATAAATGAACTATAGTGCACCCATTTGTAAAAAATTATATCTGGTGTCTGAATAATATTTGGTTTGACTGTACTTCTTTTGTCACATACTGTTTGTTTGGGGGTTTTTTGCCTATAGGGAATGCGATTTAGGATGCAGCCCATGTCTCTTGGACATGGCGACAACACCCTATTAAGGGGTCATGAAACCCTAAACCAAATTTTCTGAGATTTTAACAGAAGTATGTGTGTTGAGCATCATGGAAGACAATGTTAACATCTGTTAGTTTTGAATGTGGGTGAAAACTGGTTAATTTAAAAAAAATTTGCTCTATTTTCAACTTCCTGGTTTAAATTCGTCTTCATGTCAACGTCATAGGTTGTGATGCTTTCTCGTAGTATAGTACAGCGATGACTCATCGGTGTCTCATAATTATTCATGAGACTGCGTGTCTTTATCCTATGAGAAGCTTAATTCATCACTGCACATGGTGATAGGCATTTTCCTCTGACTGGCGCTTCAAACAGTGAGATCGCACACAGTAAGTGAGAGATGCATTAATGGATCAAAAAACAAGTGTTTTTTTCAGCTTTTTATGAGTTTCTGCATTGCCTACGTTCTCTTCAATAGATCCTGAGTCTTCACACAAACGCAATTCATCCACACTGTGAGTGTAACCGCTCTTTACGGCCATTTAACTGACCAAACTGCATATAAAACTCCACAAAATAAGCCTCAAAAGTTATCAACGGTATGCAACAGCGTGTTCATATATATTTTCGATGCAGAGAACAAATTGGAAGGGAAGGGGAGGAAGGGGAGGGGAGGAAGGGAGGAAGAAGGGAAGGGAGGAAGGGAGGAAGAAGGGAAGGGAGGAAGGGAGGAAGAAGGGAAGGAGGAAGGGAGGAAGGGAGGGAGAAGGGAGGAAGGGAAGGAGGAAGGGAAGG
Source organism: Paracanthobrama guichenoti (assembly GCA_018749465.1). Taxonomy (NCBI): domain Eukaryota; kingdom Metazoa; phylum Chordata; class Actinopteri; order Cypriniformes; family Gobionidae; genus Paracanthobrama; species Paracanthobrama guichenoti. Next base: position 21,760,449 of record CM031952.1, on the reverse strand, counting down.
AGGGAGGGAGGAAGGAAGGGGAAGGGAGGAAGGAAGGGGAGGGAGGAAGGGGAGGAAGGAAGGAAGGAGGAAGGGAGGAGGAGGAAGGGAGGGGAGGAAGGAGGAGGGAGGAGGAAGGGGAAGGGAGGGAGGAAGGGAGGAAGGAGGAAGGGAAGGGAGGAGGGAGGAGGAGGAGGGAGGAGGAAGGAGGAGGAGGAAGGAGGGAAGGAGGAGGAGAGGAGGAGGAGGGGAGGAAGGGAAGGGAGGAGGGGGAAGGAGGAGGAGGAGGAAGGAGGAAAGGAAGGGAAAGGAAGGGAGGAAGGGAAGGGAGGGAGGAGGGGAGGAAGGGAAGGAGGAAGGGAGGAAGGAAAGGGAAGGAGGAAAGGGAGGAAGGGGAGGAAGGGAGGAAGGGGAGGAAAGGAGGGAAGGGAGGAAGGGGAGGAAGGGGAGGAAGGGGAGGAAGGGGAGGAAAGGGAGGAAGGAGGGGAGGAAGGGGAGGAAGGGGAGGAAGGGGAGGAAGGGGAGGAAAGGGAGGAAGGGGAGGAAGGGGAGGAAGGGGAGGAAAGGGAGGAAGGGGAGGAAGGGGAGGAAGGGGAGGAAAGGGAGGAAGGAGGAAGGGGAGGAAAGGGAGGAAAGGGAGGAAAGGGAGGGAAGGGAGGAAGGGAGGAAGGGGAGGAAGGGAGGAAGGGGAGGAAAGGGAGGAAGGGAAGGAAGGAAAGGAGGAAAGGAAGGAAGGAAGCACTTTACAACTATGCCAGGGGTCTCTCCTCAACCATCACCAGTGTGCAGCATCCCCTTATAAAGAATAATCTCCTTTGGAGTGGAATTTGAAATTTTGCAGACATGCTCAAACAACAACATTACATACTAAGAAAGTTGAAAATGTCAAAAAGCATAATAGGTCTTTTTTTTTTTTTTATAAATGTGACCGTTTTGTAGCAACAATGTGGCCAGTAGTTCATTTTCAATAAGAGTATCTGGTTTCCATATACTCTATAAAGTTTACGAATGGAAGTGAAGACTGTGGCGCATACAGTAAACTCTTCCTTGTAAGATACTATAGCCATGATGGATGTTCATGTTACTGCAAGCGATTTCACAGTTCTATATGATTTATCTCTGACCACATGGAGCGATATAATAAAAAATGTTTGAAAAGCTGTCAAAAATTGCAGACACTGAGTTTGATTCATGCATTGATAATCGCTCATCTTGTTCATGATATAATGTATTATGCACAGCCGCACAAAAAAATTCCCCTGCAGAATGTTCGTTTTTTGCAGCAAGAAAACTGATTCCTTGTCAAATTTGACAAATCTTATTTTACTGCCAATACATCCAATTTGTGATAAGATTTACAGCTACTATAGTGACCAACCTTTGGTGATACAACCGCCGTCAGTGTAAACGGAGCATTAGACTTTGCTATGCAGTATATCATGAGGAAAAGAGACAAAGATTAGCAGGTCTTTGTTATTCTGGCTGATCTATTTGCTGCTTTAGTTTTTGTTCTTTCTTTCTTGGAGAGAAGTGAAATACAAAAAAAAGCAACTGTTAAGCAAGAGGGGGCAGAAGAGGCAGAGTCAGAGTGCAAGAAACAGGAGGAAGACAGAGGCCTTGGTTTGACGAGTGTAATTCCTTTTCATTAGGCCCGTTCATATGGAGACTGGGAGAGAGGCGCCATTGATCCTGCTGTAATGTCTATTCATTAACTTCACAGAGCTGAACACTGCTAATCAGGACAGAGCTCTGTGTGTACCCTTCATCTATCACTCAGTGTTTGCACACACACATACATACACACTCATGCACACAAATAGAACAGTGTGAATTGATGTTTGTGATGAAAATTAGCCAAAAACAGGGTCACACAATAAATCAAACTATTCTGTTTAGGGTTGGGTGATATATATGTTGAATATATACAAAATATTTGACATGAGTTTGGTGATATAAAACTGAGCAGCATTGTGAATATCGTAATTGTCTTAATGTGATTTTTATTTGCCCATTAAGTTTTCTAAAGACTGCGCCGTGAGCGAGTTTCATACCCCCTCCTTGTGCCGTGACTATGAGAGCATTAAAACACATTTTAATAGCATCTCCATTTAAACTTCACCAGATAAATAGAGTTGGGACATTTAATTCATTTCCACAAGTTCTTTTTGTACAGGTTTGAATCTGATTTATTTTAATTTAAATTATAAATAAAATAAATAAAAATATTTATTATAATATTTTAAATATAATTAATATATTTATTATTTTCATTATATTGCATTACTTATAGTGATTTATTATTTTATAATAATTATTATTCATTAATGTATTGTTAAAAATAAACATTATGTATTCTTCCTTTGTGCTTATTTAGTGAAAAACAGTCCTTGATTTTTTTTTTTTTTTTTTTGAAGGTTATTTTTGTAAATATATTTTAATTATTAATCATATATATATATATATATATATATATATATATATATATATATATATATATATATATAATCCGATTTAATGAAAACCTAAAATATTTATATCGTAAAATGAATGACCTGAAAAAAAAATTAAGCTATATCCACCTTTATTCTGTCTTTTTCTGTTTTTGACCCAATTTTAAAAAGCAAGGATATACATTTGACTTGCTAATAATTGATTCAAAGCACAAACTGCACATACAAGCACAAATGCTTTTTCTATTGTTTTTTTTTTTTTTTTTTTTTCTTGTCATGGTGGGCTGTTTCAGACCGTTGCCGACTCTTGTATTAGCTGGAGGTTTCTGGACCGTTGAGATAGCCACTTATCCCCCCCGAATCCTCTGCGTCTCAGGGCAATCCCACCCCATGCCACATGCCAACATCAAAGCCTTGCACGCCACTGCAACATGCCAAACACGGCCCCCATATCGGCTGGTCTACCCATCTCTCTTCTCTAAAACATTTTGAGGGAGTGGATGAATCTGTTGTTTTTTCATATAGCTGTAGGGAAGTACAGGAGAGTTAGGGCTCTTGGGAAAAAGCCACCCTGAATACAGTCCAAAAATTCAGCATGACTGCTGCATGGATGTGCAGCTTGAAGCTCAATTGTGCTCAAACATATATTACTTTGTATTGTCTATGAATAGACTCTTGGGCAGGAAAAACTATAAACATTTGAAAAAATACCATGCACTTCACCTTTCTGCACCCATTTTTAAAGGCCACAGAGTATTCTGGACTGAACCTGATGGTCTTCTTTGTCTCACACTGATTGTTTTGCTTGTCTGAGTTGGGGAATGTGGCATTTAGAAGGAGGAATTGTATGCTGCTGCACCAAGCAAGGAATGAATGTCTGCACGTTCAGCCGGCTGAAAAAGCAGATACGCCAAGGGGAATCGTGTAAGTTTGAAAAATGAGGCAGGGAATGTGAAGGTAAATGTCACTGTACATCAAGAAAGGACAGTGACAAAAGTGTCTTGAGATAGGACAGACTGTGGGAAAGTAAGATGACAGGGAGGTAGACAGGTATATTTTCAAGCCTTAAAGTGATTGATAATGAATTATCCTCATGTTTTAAAGGTAAAGTTTGTAATTTCCATGCCACTCAGAACTGCAAAAAAAAAAAAAAAATATATATATATATATATATATATATATATATATATATATATATATATATATATATATATATATATATATATATATATATACACATATACATATACATATACATTACTGGTCAAAAGTTTTAGAACAGTAAGATTTTTTTTTTTGCTTACCAAGCTTACCATGCTTACCAAGGCTGCATTCATGTTATTAAAAATACAAAAAGCTGTAATATTGTGAAATATTATTAAAATGTAAAATAACTGTTTTCAATTTGAATATATTTTAAAATGTAATTTATTTATTTGATTCAAAGCTGAATTTTGAGCATCATTACTCCAGTCTTCAGGGTCACATGATCCTTTAGAAATCATTCAAATATGATGATTTGCTGCTCAAGAAACATTTATTATTATTATCAATGTTGAAAGATTTGAAAAGATCAATGAAAAACTTTTTTAGGATTCTTTGATGAATAGAAAGTTCAAAAGAACAGTATTTATAATAGAAAGCTTTTGTAAAATTGTACTACCGTTCAAAGGTTTTGGGTCGGTAATATTTTTTTTTTTTTTTTTTTTTTTGGGGAAAGAGCTTAAAGAAATTAATACATTTATTCAGCAAGGACGCATTAAATTGATCAAGTGACAGTATAGACATTTATAATGTTGCAAAAAGCTTTATATTTCAGATAAATGCTGTTCTTTTGAACTTTCTATTTATTAAATAATCCTGAAAAAAAAATACACAACTGTTTTCAACATTGATAATAATAATAAATGTTTTTTGAGCAGCAAATTGGCATATTAGAATGATTTCTGAAGTATCATGTCACTCTAAAGACTGGAGTAATAATGCTGAAAATTCTGCTTTGAATCACAGAAATAAATTGCATTTTAAAATATATTCAAATTGAAAAAGTTATTTTAAATTGTAAATTTAAATATTTCACAATAATATAGTTTTTGCTGTATTTTGGATGAAATAAATGCAGCTTTGGTGAGCAGAAGAGACTTTAAAATCATTTAAAAAAATCTTTGACCGGTAGTTTGTATAGAAGTCGGTAGAAGTGTATGTATATATTTTATATATACATATACATATATATATATATATATATTTTTTTTTTTCCAACAGGTTTCCCAAACACTCCGCTCTTCAGCCATTGGTTGGACAGTCAGATAGCCCCGCCCTAAATTCACACTACTAGTTAAGTCAATATTGCTGTTGTCGGGCAGGTTGGGATACTCAAAAGCGCCAAAGAGGCAGTGTTTACATTTTATCAACTGACTTTGGCTTATTTACAGTTTTCGTTGCACATAAAACTGGCATGAAATATTTTAACATAAAAAAGTTACAACTTTAAAACAAATGAATAATTTATTATCAGTCATTTTAAAGGTGAAGTGTGTCTAGGCCACTAGAAGCATTTGGAATCACAAAAAAACATTGAGTCATTGAGGAAGGGTGACTATGTCTTTCAAATTCAAATCCTTGTCACTAGAGTCCAAAAGAGATGTTATACTACTCCACATCAGTGAAACGCGTGTCATAAACCATCAGCACTGCATTTCTCTGCAAGACGTATGAGAAATGCTCAAAGACAAGGCATCAAAATGATGCCATCTGTGGGAATTATTTTCTTGTGTTTATGACAATTGCTACAATTATATTGTGAAGAGCCTGTCGATGGACATTTTCCTCACTGAAATGCTTTCAGCTCGGAAATACTTCACAGAACAAAGTACATTTTGACTTGCAGAAAGATCCGACTGGCAAAACTGTGTTAAGGTCTTTGAGTTTAGGTTTTAGAGTGTTGCTACGTGGTTGCTAGGGTGTTCTGGTTAGGTGCTTGTTTACTGCCCAAGTCAAAAGAGCCCATCTCGGCATAAAGAAACATTTCTTATTACAATCAATGTTAAAAACAGTCGTGCTGCATAATATTTTTGTGGAAATGGTGATAATTTTTTTTTCAGGATTCTTTGATGAATAGAAAGTTCAAAAGAACAGCATTTATTTGTAATATATGGTAAATCTTTTATAAAAATCTGAACAGTCTTTACTGACACTTTTGTTGAATAAAAGTATTAATTTCTTTAAAAAAAATAATTTAATATAAAAATGCCTTACTGACCACAAAAAAAGTAAATGGTATAGTGCAAGTCTGTGGGGTTGTTTGTCCATTCTGTCATCTACCTGTTGAAAACTGCTGATAAATTAAATAGTAATAGCACACTTTTTCTTCAATAAGCCTCATGACTGTATTACAATGCAGCAAGACTTACCAAAGGTTAAAGCTTAAGGTTAGAGATTTGCTGAAATCACTATGTACTGTAGGTTTAGCAATAGTAATGCCTGTCTTAGCAAAGATCGCTAATAGTGAACATCTGTCCAGTATTCGAAGTCACAGGCACTCTTGTGGAAATCTCTGTTAGTGATGGTTGCTCTCACCCAAAGAAGCTTTCAAAACACAGTGAGTGGTCAATCATACTGTCCACCATCCTAACGGACCATCAAGCTTTCAGGCTTGTGTAATTGAAGTACTTTATGGCCACATGGAGTGACCACAATGACACCTCATTGGGGCTCCTTGAGAGACTATGTCAAGACTCTCTGTGTAATGAGTGATTCTCATATTGTCTTCTCCATTTCTGCTTTTTTCTCTCTTTCTTTGACCTTCATCATAACTGCCTTGTGGCTGATCCCCATCCCTTTAATGTTTGTATGCAAATGGGAAATATAGAAAACTTTTATATATATATATATATCTGCATGAGACAAAGTGCGCTAATAGACGGAGATGGAGTGCAATCTGTCTCAAGGTTAATGGTTTGATGTTCTGTAATCTCCTGAATGTGGTGGCACTTATCCATTACTGTACGTGTACCAGATGACTGATGTGTGTTTGTTGTAGAGATACTGGCCTTGTTCAAGAACTCTGAGGGGGGAATTTACTTAGAATGAGCTGTGTTGCTTAATAGCTTGTCATTTTAGCACCCGATTCACTTCAGGTTAAATGAGTTAGCTGTACACAAACATTTAGTGCTGAATGCCGTTTTATTACTTTATACTATCTTTTACAATATTTAAAGAACATTTATGAAAAACATTTTCAAATAATCGTGTATGCCACTCCATGTAACCCTGTAAAACTTGGCTAATGTCTCTCTCAACTATAGCTGCAGGGGAATTTTTAAATGTTTTGTCAATCTAATTCTACACCAGCTTATGTTATGGTCATGTCAGTTCACTCACCCCATTCATCATGCATTCTGTTTTCCTGACCCAAAAATGCTCTATGGACTTAACTTACTGCCTCTATTTTAGACAAAGAAAAACAAAGATGCCTTGAAATAAAATTAATACAGAAATTATTCAGTGATACAGAAGAGAGTCTGCCCACCAGCAAAGCTTAAAACGTTGTCTGATTTGCTCTGTAATATGTACATAATCTTTTTATAATCTATTGTGATATGAAGCTCTTAATAAATGTTCCTTTGCAGATCCAGAGGCTTTAGATCTAATGGATTTGACTGTTGTTGTTTGAACCGGTTTATTCCAATCTGTGCTCGACGTTAATCTGATACATAAAGAATATCAATACGAACAGCAGCATTATTCTTTGATACCACAGGACAAACACACCCGCTGAGATAACACACGCTGAGATATACACATAATAACCAATCAAATAAATGACTAACAAGCATGCTAGATTTCCAGGAATACACTAGTGCACTGATACACAGGTATGCATACCAGTGAAATTTGTAAATAAAAGCTGTGCGTGTTTGTGCATATACTGTGACTGCACCTATCTCTTTTCTGAAGCATGGAGTGCAGACAGATGTGTAGGTGTATGCGAGGATCGAGGCATCCAGCTGTGAAATCGCTCTGACTGGCACTTCCATATGTGTCCCACCACTCTGATTCCCAGTGGTTTTCTCTCCCTCAAATTTCTGTCTGTTTATAGTATCTCTTGCTTGCTCTTTTTTTTTTTCTCCCACTTTTTTACTTTCCAACTTTATTGATGAATTTGGCTGCATTTACACAGCAAGTCTTAATGTGCAGATCTGATCTTTTGACCATATCTAACCTGTTTACATTCACTTCAGACACAACTGGTATCCAATATCTGTGTCAGTTATGTTTCGTTTGTTTTAGTTTTCATGGACTATCAGCTATTTTCATTAGTCACATGTCTTCCTTTGTTCTATTTTCCCACCACAATCTGTCACCATAGACACTGACCACATTCATCACAGCTGTTCGTCATTGCAGTTAATCATCTGTGTATTTAAGTTCCTGCATGTTTTCTGTTCAGTTGTCTGGTATAGTCTGTGCTAAGTGCACATTGTTTTGCATGTTGCCTTATTCTTTATAAATACATTAATCCCCGCCCAAAATGATTACTGTTGGTGATTGCTTTACTATGCGACACGATTGACCCTGGGGTTTGAATGGTTGTGCTATTAAAATTGTTTATGTTATTCACGCTGGGTGGTACCAAGATTATTTGCCAGCATGGATAAGGTAAAGTCTGTAATGGATGTTTGCAGCGCAAAATCTGACTGAACAGATATAGGGCCCTATTTTAGCGATCTAAGCACATGGTCTAAAGTGCATGGCGCAAGTGATGCAGTCTATTTCATGGACACAGTCCATTTCAGCTGCCTCAAAATAGCAACGCACCAACAATGCGCCTCAACACACCTCGTTTTCAGACCAGCACGCCATGGGTGCACAAATAGGCACAAATGCATTTGCTAATTAAACAACGTGGCAGGGCTTGAAAATGATAACCGCATCGGGGCTGAAACTAGCAAAAAACACTTGCATTGCGCTGGGTGTATGATAGGGTCCCTAGACCGGAAAATAACCATAATTTCTTACCTATATCTAAAGTTTCCTCATCAATAAAAAAGCTGAGTTTTAGTGCGAGTGCATACAGACATGTCTGCTTCATTTTACAACATTAAAAAGCTATCTTTGTGGGCAAACGTGTCGCCCTCGCCTTGTGGCGGCTTGGAATTCCAAGGGGAATCGGATATACGTGTTTAGACGTACAGGGGTTAGGCAATGAAACTGAAACATGGCCAATATAGTGTTGGAGGTTTCCTGCCTATATATGTACAGCCTGATTTTATATCTTCACTGATTTAACATTTTATCAGTAAGAGCAGCGTGTGAAGGTTGAATTAGCAGACCAATAGCATAGCTGTACATAAAATATTGTAATCCACACAACATAATGGGAGACATATCAGAGGCCTTTGTGGTGTATCGAGAGCTATGCTATCCAGTGTAATGTCAGCATAGTGGAGCGTCACTGCCAAGGACTACCAAACCATTCTGGAGGACCATGTGCACCTCATGGTTCAAATATTGTATCCTGAAGGGGGTGCCGTGTATCAGTATGATAATGCACCAATACACACAGCAAGACTTGTGACAGAATGGTTTTAAGAACACGAAAGTGAAGTTGAACATCTCCCATGGCCTGCACAGTCACCAGTGGCTGGTGAAAAATATTTTTGAGCCACTTTGGGGTATTTTGGAGGAGCAAGTCAGAAAACGTTTTCCTCTACCATCATCACATATAGTGACCTAACCACTGTTCTGGAAGATGAATGGCTCAAAATCCCTCTGGCCACTGTGAAGTACTTGTATCTGTCATTCCCAAGATGAATTGATGCTGTATTGGCTGCAAAAGGAGGCCCTACACAGTATTAATAAATGATTGTGGTGTAAAACCAGGTGTTTCAGTTTCATTGTCCAACCCCTGTACGTCAGATGTCCTGACCTATGTTTTGCAATATTTATGTCACTATACAGTATGTTCTACACTATGGTTCAAAGATTTAGAGTTGGTGCGATTTTATAAATGTTTTTAAAAGAGGTCTCTTAAATGCAACATGCAAGGCTGCATGTATTTGATCAAAATACAGTAAAAACAGTAACATTGTGATATATTAAAACAACCATTTTCTATAGTAATACATTTTGAAAACATTACTCCAGTTGTCAGTGTATCATGATCCTTCAGAAATGATTCTAATAAGCTGATTTGGTGCTCAGAAAACATTTCTTATTATATATTATCAATGTCCAAAATTTTTGTGGGATCTGTACATTATTTTCAGGAATCTTTGATGAATATAAAGTTCAAAAGAACAGCATTTGTTTGAAAACTTTTTTTTTTTTTGTCTTTATTACGAGTTATGTTGCAACAAATTCCATTTCTCTGCCTCTCTCTCTCCTCAAAGAGTTGTAATAGCTGGGTGAATCCTTCTAATTCAGTTTCCATTAGTTGGAGGACTCTGGGCGCACACTGAGCAAAAATAAAACATGCTCTTTATACCACATAATTGGGTCATTTGGATGATTGCAAATTCCATCTAGACACTAATTAAGGCTCCTTATTATCAGTGGGGAGCGAGAGTGTGCTCCGATTCACAGGATAGCACATTCATGTCTCCATATGTCAGGTGCGTGTTGAAGGGAGGATGGTCAGCCTTCCTGTCCTAGTTACGGCTTTTATTTAAGTCCCAGAGTTACCTCTCTTTTACGTAAGGCATAAAAAGTTCTATTTTTATTTTTGTCTCCTTATGTTTTTTCAATCTCACAATCTCACTTTAAAGACCAAAGCATGAGCATAGAAGGCAATATTAAATTAAAAGCAATCTCCTCATCATTACATTAGACGTGTAGTTATGATTTGATTTTGAAAGTAACTAGCACAAATTATCAAGCAAACATCACTATTATAGCTCACAATAATATGTTTAGACGCTGTTGAATGCCAAATGTTTTAATTCATTTTTAATTACTGCTCTTATTTTATTAGGCCTATGTAGTGTCACTGTTGAACTGGTTGAAACAGTGCTGCCCAATAACTGCTATCTGTGCGTTATGATGATGAAGAGTCTCTATAATCTCGTGCAGGCTATTTAATTTGAGCTCATATATATATATATATATATATATATATATATATATATATATATATATATATATACACACACACACAAACCGATTCCAAAAAAAGTTGGGACACTGTACAAATGTAGCAATGATGTGGAAGTTTCAAATTTCAATATTTTATTCAGAATACAACATATGACATATCAAATGGTTTAAACTGAGAAAATGTATCATTTTAAGGGAAAAATAAGTTGATTTTAAATTTCATGGCATCAACACATCTCAAAAAAGTTGGGACAAGGCCATGTTTACCACTGTGTGGCATCCCCTCTTCTTTTTATAACAGTCTGCAAATGTCTGGGGACTGAGGAGACAAGTTGCTCAAGTTTAGGAATAGGAATGTTGTCCCAACATTGTGACAGTTGCTCAACTGTCTTAGGTCTTCTTTGTTGCATCTTCCTCTTTATGATGCGCCAAATGTTTTCTATGGGTGAAAGATCTGGACTGCAGGCTGGCCATTTCAGTACCCGGATCCTTCTTCTACGCAGCCATGATGTTGTAATTAATGCAGTATATGGTCTGGCATTGTCATGTTGGAAAATGCAAGGTCCTCCCTGAAAGAGACAACATCTGGATGGGAGCATATGTTGTTCTAGAACTTGGATTTACCTCTCAGCATTGATGGTGCCTTTCCAGATGTGTAAGCTGCCCATGCCACACGCACTCATGCAACCCCATACCATCAGAGATGCAGGCTTCTGAACTGAGCGCTGATAACAACTTGGGTTGTCCTTGTCCTCTTTAGTCCGGATGACATGGTGTCCCAGTTTTCCAAAAATAACTTCACATTTTGATTCGTATGACCACAGAACAGTTTTCCACTTTGCCACAGTCCATTTTAAATGAGCCTTGGCCCAGAGAAAATGCCTGCGCTTCTGGATCATGTTTAGATATGGCTTTTTTTTTTTTTTGACCTATAGAGTTTTACCTGGCAACGGCGAATGGCATGGTGGATTGTGTTCACCAACAATGTTTTCTGGAAGTATTCCTGAGCCCATGTTGTGATTTCCATTACAGTAGCATTCCTGTATGTGATGCAGTGCCGCCGTCTAAGGGCCCGAAGATCACGGGCATCCAGTATGGTTTTCCGGCCTTGACCCTTACGCACAGAGATTGTATGATTCTATGAATCTTTGGATGATATTATGCACTGTAGATGACGATAACTTCAAACTCTTTGCAATTTTCTCTGAAAAACTCCTTTCTGATATTGCTCTGCTATTTTTCGCCGCAGCATTGGGGGAATTGGTGATCCTCTGCCCATCTTGACTTCTGAGAGACACTGCCACTCTGAGAGGCTCTTTTTATACCAATCATGTTGCCAATTGACCTAATAAGTTGCAAATTGGTCCTCCAGCTGTTCCTTCCTTAAGTGTGTGTGTGTGTGTGTGTGTGTGTGTGTGTGTGTGTGTGTGTGTGTGTGTGTGTGTGTGTGTGTGTGTGTGTGTTGCCTCTGTCCATCATGGCCTCCTAATCATCACCATATACCGATTGGCTTCGACACTCTGTCTCCTCTCCACCAATCAGCTGGTGTGTGGTGGGCGTTCTGGCACAATATGGCTGCCGTCACATCATCCAGGTGGATGCTGCACATTGGTGGTGGTTGAGGAGATTCTCTCCTTATATATGTAAAGCGGTTTGAGTACCCAAAAACATATTAATTATTATTATTATTATTATTATTATTATTATTGAACATTTTGTTTTATGAAGAAATCTGTATGTAAGCACAATGTACATTTGCTTGCAAAACTAAGTTAAACCATACAGTATATGCATAAAAAATTAGTTCAAACTTTGAGAAGTGTGTTCAAACTTTTGACTGGAATTATAAATCTATTACTTAATCTACTTTTCTGTGTCTTGTTTATTCGTTAATTCTTTCACTTTGTATATATTTCCTTTACTCCAGTTCTTCCCTCTGTTATTCTATCTCTCTCATTCTCCCTCACTGCATCTGTTTCTCTATATCCACTCAGTGTGAAATTGATCAATTTTGCCTCAGTGAGACTTTTCTCCTCAATTAACAATAAGTGCATGTTTCTGAGCCCATAAGATAGTGTTTGTGTGAGTGTGTGGATGTTTATGAGTTGGTTTTCATTTAAAATAAATTAACTATTAGTGCATCCACAAACTTTGTTCCCACCCCCCTTTCAGGAAGCCGGTAATTGTGTGTATTTCACTGCTGGTTTAGCTGTCTGTCTGTGTGTGTGTGTGTGTGTGTGTGCATGTCTCTTTCCATGGGCCCTCAGAATGTGTGTGCATATGCATAAAACATAAGCGTGTGTAAGTGTGTGTTTGCATGAAAATATTTTCAGCTACTGTCATGGTAGTTGACAAGGAAACAAGACAAGGGAGAGACAGGAAGTGAGCAAAGCAATGACAGAGCTTGAGCTGATTTTAATGGCCTGCGTGCTGTCTGACTGAAGATTATACCAATGACAGAACCAAAGGATATGAGAGAGAGAGAGAGAGAGAGAGAGAGAGAGAGAGAGAGAGAGAGAGAGAGAGAGAGAGAGAGAGAAGGAGATGAGAGAGAGAGAGAGAGAGAGAGAGAGAGAGAGAGAGAGAGAGAGAGAGAGAGAGAGAGAGAGAAGATTATGGGAGAAAAAGACAGTGATGGCAGGAAAATGGGATGATCATCTATCAGGCTGAAAAGTCATTAATGCATCTGTAAGAGTGTATGTTTGTACTTCTATCAGTGCATGTGCTGTTAAATCTATTTTAAAGAAACCGCTTACCTAAAAATACAAATTCTGTCATAATTTTCTTTCAAACAAAAGTGAATTTTTCCTGGCCGCTCTTTTCAGTGTAATGAAAGTAAATGATGACTAGGGCTGTCAAGCTGCAAAATTGCAAAATAAGCACCATAAATATATCGTCAAGGTGGTCCATATGTGCACAATATTTCAAGTCTTTCAAAGTTATATGATGAAATGAATGTTGTACATAATACACAAAAAATGCCAAACACTATTAGTTCATTGACATCACTCCCACCATATTTGAGGACCATTTTCTCTGATGAAACACGTATATGTATACAAAAAAATAAAACATAAATAAATCATAAATAAAATACCTAAGTATTCACAGCCTATGCTCAATACTTTGTTGAAGCACTTTTGGCACCAATTACAGCCTCAAGTCTTTTTGAGTATGATGCTACAAGCTTGGCACACCTATTTTTGGGCAGTTTCTCCCATTCTTCTTTGCAGGACCTCTCAAGCTCCATCAGGTTGCACACTGCACAGCCATTTTCAGATCTCTCCAGAGATGTTCAATCAGGTTCAAGTCTGGGCTCTGGCTGGGCCACTCATGGACATTAACAGAGTTGTCCTATAGCCACTCCTTTGTTATCTTGGCTTTGTACTTAGGGTTGTTGTCCTGTTGGAAGATGAACCTTTGCCCCAGTCTGAGGTCCAGGGAGCAGGTTTTCATCAAGGATGTCTCTGTACATTGTTGCATTCATCTTTCCCTCAATCCTGACACAGTTCCTGCTGATGAAAAACATCCCCACAGCATGATGCTGCCACCACCATGCTTCACTGTAGGGATGGCATTGGCCAGGTGATAAGCAGTGCCTGGTTTCATCCAGACATGACGCTTGCCATTCAGGCCAAAGAGTTCAATCTTTGTTTCATCAGACCAGAAAATTTTGTTTCTCATGGTCTGAGAGTCCTTCAGGTGCCTTTTGGCAAACTCCAGGCAGGCTGTCATGTGCCTATTATTGAGGAGTGGCTTCTGTCTGGCCACTCTACCATACAGGCCTGATTGGTGGAGTGCTGCAGAGATGTTTGTTCTTCTGGAAGGTTCTCCTCGCTCCACAGAGAAACGTTAGAGCTCTGTCAGAGTGACCATCGGGTTCTTGGTCTCTGTGGTTCCAAACTTCTTCCATTTATGGATGATGGCCACTGTGCTCATTGGGACCTTCAATGCTGTAGACATTTTTCTGTAACCTTCCCCAGATCTGTGCATCGATACAATCCTGTCTGAGGTCTACAGACAATTCCTTGGACTTAATGGCTTAGTTTGTGCTCTGACATGCAATGTTAACTGTGGGACCTTATATAGACAGATGTGTGCCTTTCCAAATCATATCCAATCAACTGAATTGATCACAGGTGGACTCCAATCAAATTGTAGAAACATCTCAAGGATGATCAGTGGAAACAGGATACACCTGAGCTTAATTTTGAGTGTCATGACAAAGGCTGTGAATATTTGCATACATGTTGTTGTTGTGTTTTTTTGTTTTTTTTTTGTTTTTTGTTTTTTTAATACATTTGCAAAGATTTCAAATAAACTTCTTTCACGTTGTCATTATGGGGTATTGTTTGTAGAATTTTGGGAAAACAATTAATTTAATACATTTTTGAATAAGGCTGTAACATAACAAACGTGGAAAAAGTGAATACTTTCCATATGCACTGTACACACATTTATATAAATATATAAAATCAAATAGAGCAGCCAGTATATTCATCAATTTCCTTTTGTGTTCCATGACAGAAGATCATGCGGGATTGAAACATGAGCAAAGAATGACCATTTTCATTCTTGAGTGAACTTTCTCTTTAAGACAAACTTAGTAATTGATAAAAATGAAAACCGGGTCAGAAAGTAGGAAATATGGATGCATTTTCAGAGAAAGATGCATAACTTCATATTTATGGTTACAGATCGCATCATTAAACAAGGCCAGAACAAGTTCAAGTACACCACAGAATCCACTTGAGCTTAAGGTTTGTCCAACTCTGGTGAGTGCTGTTTCACAGGACGTGGATCCTATCAGCTCCACTGTATTCCTAACTTCTTCAAACCTCTGTGCTAATTAAGACTCTTCACAATCATGCTCGACTTCACCGACATGACACTGATGCGTTCCGAATGACATTAGTGAATTAACTGTCTGCAGATTTCGCAGCATCCAACATACCAAAATTACTTTAGAGAGATGGAGAAACATGCCAGAAATGTGAATCCACTTACTAATGAGGACCGAGATAGACAGGATAGACGGTTTGGGTTAGCGCATGCTTTGGAGCGAGTGATTGAGAAAGTTATCAGTGAGAAATTTGCAGGATCGATGTCAATGTGACACTGTAGACGGTCTATGGTTATAAAACAGTCCCAAGTTGCAGCATTTGATGCTAACTCAGAAAACACAGGTAAAATGAACCACTTCTATTATAAATCAGTACTGTCAGAAATAGAAAAGTTCTGTTACTTAACAGACACTTGAAAAACATTGGCTTTCAAAAGTATCACTTTTGACAACTGCAATTGCATACTGGTGTGGTACAACATTCAGCATTATGGGGCATAGTACAGAATATGATCATTGCAGTATGCTATACTTTTATCATTTTATTTATATGCCATAAATCCACTCATTGTTACACCAAAAGGTTTTGCACTTAACCTCATAAAGGTCCAACGCTAATCATTACCAGCTATTACAAGCTAATCATGCCACATATCTTTGGAAAGCTGAGATTCTTGTGATTCAAACGATATAAAACATTTCAAGATGCAATAAACACAGCAGGTACAATCAGTGTCTTTGTTAGACCACCAACAAATGGAAACCACCAACAAAACTGAATTAACTCACCTATGCCTCCTGTTAGTCCAATGATCAATAACATCCCAACAAAAACAGTGTAGTTGCACTCTAAAGGGTCCAGGCAATCTGAATTCAGTGTAATATTTTGTACATATCACATTTATATATATAAATAATCATCCACAGAAATATATTAGTACCATTTCCAAAATGTGGACAGTGCAATCCAATGTTCTGTAAGCAGAATATGTAATGTATATAAAAGCTATGAGAAAATATAAACACTGCCTATTTATTGATGTTAAAATGGCCGCTGACCTCTGCACTCTTGACTGACAGCTCATTTCAACCAAGGGGGTAATCCAGCACCTGGAAAGTGCACCTTCCATAGGGGCAGCCATTGCTAACCAAGCCATCACCTGCTGTTAGCATTCCATTGACTGCCATTCTTTTTGGCGTCACTTTAACAGCAAATAACTTTACATCTGAGGCGTTTAAAGACTCCATTTGTCCGTTGTTTATTTCTAAAGAAACACAACAATGTATAAAAGGCTCCATTACCTTGTATCTTACAGTATCGCCCCGTAGAAGTCGTTTTTGTAAAAATAGGCTAACGATTGCGTCATAACCACGCGACTCTCTTTCACACAGTAGAGAAATTACCGTATAGACCCGTATAGACAGGAGGAGAAGTTCGCAGGCAATCTTTTACTGTCTATGAGGCAATCGAGGGGATGTGGAGGCATAAAGTCTGATAAAGTCAAGGGAGAAGCATGGGGAGAGGCCATAGAGCGCCAAAATCTCTGCAAGATTCACTGATTCAGATTTAACTTTGCACAACTACTAGAAGACTTACAACTGTCAGACAGGTTGCTCACGTCACATCTACGTCGTCAAGCTCAGTCTAAGGCTGCGGGAGTGCTCAGCCATCAGAGAGTGAGTGCTTCTAATTGACTTCACTTTTCTCCGTTGAAGTCTATGGGGTCGCTGTGTCCATTTCTTTTACTGTCTATGATTTCAACCAATTGGTGCATGTTATGAGGTGTTTACAGGCTCAAGCAGCCATACAGGAGGGAGAGGGAGAGATTAGAACCCACAGGACATCCCTCTCTTTGATTGATAGTGTATCGATCCAGTTGCATCAGAGATTGCGAATGACTGACTCAACTGATAGCCAATGAACTTCTGAAAAGATTAATACTATTTTTAGTGGGAGGATTCGACCTTTGGACTGCTGATGAGTGTGCGTAAACAGTCACTCCCTCGCGCACTCTGAGGCAGACTTATTGTGCAATAGCGCGCTTGGAGAGAGTTCACAGGGGAAACTAGATTTTATCCGTGTTAGATGACAAATATAACGGGGAAAAGCAAGCTTCTTACTTGAAAAAGCTGTTGAACAATGTACTGATGAGTTGGAGGAGGACATTTCTGAAGAAGAGCGATGTTTGAGCCATTGACTTGTTAGCAGAGGATGTTTTGGATGGGAGAGACAACACTCTTGACGTAAGTAAGTGTTTTATTATATTATATAACTTATTTTATTGAATTTTTACTGAGTTTGTTCCTTACTGCTAACCTCTGTCGTGTGTGTGTGTGTGTGTGTGTATAATCTTGTGCGAGCACGTGTGTATGTGTGCGTGTGTGTCTGCGTGTAAATGTTTTGTAAATGTATTTATTTCTTTTTTTTTTATATCACAGACTATCATCTGATGACCATAAAGAGCATTTAGAAGACACAGGAGAAGGCCCCTGCAGAGATGCCTCATCCCCCACCTTCCCAGAGATGCAGAGGGGGAGAGAGTGAAATGTAAAGTTTGCAAATAGTTTGATATTATATATTATTATTATATATTAGTGTGAGTTTTTGTATTATATATTAGTGTGAGCACTTGTTTTGTCTTCATTTGCACAAAGTTTAGTTTCAAGAATTGGAAAAACACTATAATATACACTATAAAGTTTATGTTCCAGTTACTATGTGTCAGCAATTATTCACAAAAATATTTTAAAGGGATAGAATAGCTCTAAGTGTAACCTTTCATTAGAGCCCGACATTATGACTGTACATCAAAGCATTCAAGAATAGCAGCATTTTATGTGTCAATGGTTACAAAGGGTCATTTGGAGTGTCCAAGTGGCTTTTTTTGGGAAGCGCCTAGACATAAACTTAGATAAACGTGTAAAACACTAATTTTCTGAAGGCACTGTTATCAGATTTGAAATTGGACTTGGTAAGGTTTCATTCTGTGATCCCATTGTGTTTTCCAGCTAATAGTTCCCAGCTATAGTCATCTGCAGGCATCTTTTTACAAAACAATTTTTTTTTTTTCAATGTGTTCAAAGTTGTATTACTCAATACTAGTATGACTTACAGTGATTCTGAAACTATGCATATACTTCAAATGGTTCAAGAACAGCATGCAATTTACTTTGGGTATGCCTTTTTTTAGGCGTTTTAGGAAAATTTTACAGGAATGCTAAGGGGTTAAACATAAAATTTTAATTTTAACATTATGTTCTTGTAGCTGAATTGATAGAGCTTACAACAGGTGCTAACAATGGCAAGGTCATCGTTTTTATCTTGAGGGAATACATATACTGATAGAACATTACAATGCATGTTGCTTTAGATAAAAGCATCTGCCATATGAATACAGTAAACAGGCTGTTTTTACTACTGTACCTTTAAGACGCTATGATGTTGAATTGGAGTTTTGTAGCTTTTAGTCTACTTCTGTTGGCTTTGAATCCATCTGTGTGATCCTAAATATTGATTGTTGCTCCCAATTGCTTCCACTTTATTATTTTAATTGTATTATTTCCACTTTATTCCACATTATAATAACACTAACAGTTGACCATGGAATATTTAGTAGTGAGGATATATTTCACAAATGCACTTACTGCACAGGTGGCAACCTAATCACCTAATTCACTGAGCTCCTGAGAGCGACCCATTCTTTCACAAATGTTTGTAGAAGCAGTCTGCATGCCTAGGTGATTGATTATATACATCTGTGGCCATGGAAGTGATTGGAACACCTGAATTCAATGATTTGGATGGGTGTCTCAATACTTTTCAATAATCAGATCCTTTTTAGAATGAGAATCCCCCCATCATGTAATGACAAGCAGTTTACCTAAAGATTCTATTTCAATAGGACATGTGGTAAATAAGCTCTATTATGATTGCCTAGAAAATATGAAAGTGTAACAAAGCTTATCATTCCATTCATACAAATTAAACAGGCAGGAATGTGTACAATTAAAGAACATGTGCTACATGTCCCACAGTGTCCAGGTAAGTGTTTCTAGATATCATTCTCCTTGATAAAATCATTTTACACCTCTCTGTTAACTACAAAACTCTGATCCTCCTAAACCATTAGCTCTGAGGGAACTTTTACAAGTAGCTTTTAAACATAAATGTTCCTCTCCCACCATGAATCATATTTTACATTGTGCACACAGTCCAATTACAAACTATCTGAAATAGGCTGTCCTGAATCTGTCATTTATCAGCTTACACACCATCACAACACGTTAACACTCTCTCTCTCTCTCTCTCTCTCTCTCTCTCTCTCTCTCTCTCTCTCTCTCTCTCTCTCTCTCTCTCTCTCTCTCTCTCTCTCTCTCTCCTCACAGCATCAAGAATCAGGAAGGAGGAAGATAGAGATGAATGATGGACTGATGTTAGAGTTGGAGCATTCAGATGTCAGTTTTTCACGTTTCAAAAAGGACAAGACGCAAACGTTTGGGTGGCAGGGCTTTCAAGCCATTATGACTGACAGCCCAGTCTGTCCATCCGTATACTTGCACTTTATACGTGTCTTTGCATGTGACGGTCTTTTTTAATTGAACGAATTGAAGTTTCCAGGATGGGAGGAGTGTGTTTTAGTTACGCAGAGTAGAGTTTGAGGGTTTGACATTAATCTCCTGTGATGTAGCGTGGCACGATGCAGAGAGGCAGGCCCTGAGAGAGGACCTCGATGAATAAAATAACTAACGCAATGATATCACGCAAATTATGGCCTTGGGTAAGATGTTTGGTTAAGTTCCTACTCTCTGAACACCCGTATCCAAGGTACAAAATGAACTTTTTGCTGTAAATTGAGATGATTTACAGGCATGGGTTTCTTACTGGTCATGAAACTATATTTTGTGTTATTTTTCTTTTTTTTTTTTTTTTTGTTCCCAAAGAGAATATTTAGCTGTATTTATATTTATTTTAATGATATATTAGCAACAATAAATGGAAAAGCTAATGTATATATTTCACCTAACGACTTATTTAAAATATATTTAAAAAAAGAATGTATCAACTTTTAATTTATTGTTGTGATTATAGCATAATTTAATTAATGTATATTATGAATAATGAAACATGAGAATTTAAACAGTCGTATCACTTTATCAAGCTTTATAAATAGCGCAGCACAAAGCTTGTTGTTAAGTTTTAGCACTCTAATGTTAATTCATGCATTTCAAAGACACTTGGCTGAGTTCTCAAATGAGAGAACAGTACAACCAACAAACACTCAATCCCCTATAGAAATGGAATTCTATCCACTAATTCATTGACAATCTGTTTAATGAAGGAACATGTATTTTCCCAGTACATTTATGTGCATCATTACTGTTTGTATATTGTCTTTTTATATTGTATAATGTTATGCATGTTTGATGATAGAACTACTAGTTAATGTTAGCCCATCTAGCTGGTGTCTCCTATCAAAATATTCCTCATTTAATGACTCACACTTTGGTGGACATCACTTTCTTATATAATTCAGTGTGTTCATTTTATTTATCAGAATACAAATGAACACACAAATTTTCAAAGCAAATGAGTCAGCCCTTTGTTCAAAACTGAGAAAGTGTTCAAAAGTGCACCTTCCTCATTGGTCAAGCCAAAACTCAAAGGTGTGGCCTCTGAAACTTAAAAGGCCAACACAAAGGTCCCTCCAGAGTTAGACTCCTCATCCGGTGTTGAGTACCGGCCAGCCCCACACACATCAAACCATGTGGCCCTTCTTCAACCATCACAGAGTCTCTGTAAGTTCACCGTTGTTCCTTTGCTCAACACAGAAGGAATTGATTGCAACTGCAACAACATCAGACCGAACTATCAAGACTTTCTCCTGTGACTGTATATCTGGACGCCATTCAAGGCAAATGTAAGCAATGTATGATATACAAATTCGCTGTGTGGTTAGTTAAAGCTGTAAACCCCTTTATTCAAACAAAGACGCTTGTTGTCTTAATTGGTGGTTCTTTCAGGTTTTAGACTCTTTTCATTCCTCTATTCTGATCCGTTTTTTCCATCACTTCCACTTTCCCACTTTCTACCCTATGTTTGTATGATTTTGTGTTGTGCGTTTGTTAATTATGTGTTTGTGTTTTAGTTAAATAAACTCTTGTGCACATTCATACGAGTTGATTTTGGTCTGCTTATAAATAAATTGTCACTTTAACGAATCGATCATAGCCGCGAGCTAAGAAAAGAGGCCACAGAAAATATCCTTTCTGAAGAGTTGATAGACAATCAGTACTAAATGTTCGCTGGACGAACATATTATTTGATTGTAATATTAATTCAGTTACAATGTGTTAATTTGGTTAACTTAACACAAATATTCATAATTAATTGTAACAAGTTTGAGCTAATTTGTTACAAACGTCTCGGTTACGTATGTAACCCTCGTTCCCTGAAGGAGGGAACGGAGACGTACGTCGGAACTGACCGACGAATCGGGATATGTTTTCAGAGACCAATCTACTTCAAGTGATTAAAAACGAGCCAATGGACATTGGCATGCGGTTCACGCATTCCACGCACCGCCCTGCAGCGCAGGTATAAACACGGAAGTGGAAGTAATGCATATCGCTTTTCAACTGAGGAGCCGAGACAAGTGACTCGGCCTTCAGCTGAAGCACAGCACCTGGCGACGGGACGTACGTCTCCGTTCCCTCCTTCAGGGAACGAGGGTTACATACGTAAACCGAGACGTTCCCTGTACGTCGGAACTGACCGACGAATTGGGATCCCTACCAACACGCCAGGATGCTGGCCCTTCCAGCGCCCTGCCTGAGCTCACTGGACCACTCAGCATGACTATTGGATAACGCTGGGAAAGAGCAAAGCTAGGGCTGGGTTGCCTCCTCCGAAGGCAGCGCTTGCAGGTTCACCACCTGATCTCGGGAAAGAGTGGTGGGAACCTTGGGCACGTATCCGGGCCGGGGTCTCAGGACGAGGTGAGAGTTACCTGGCCCGAATTCTAGGCACGATTCGCTGACCGAAAGTGCGTGCAGGTCCCCTACCCTCTTGATGGAGGCCAGTGCAACCAAGAGTACTGTCTTCATGGAGAGAATCTTTAACTCAATGGACTGCAAAGGCTCAAAGGGAGGGCTCTGGAGTGCTCTAAGCACCAGAGCTAAGTCCCAAGAGGGTACTGGGTTTGGACGAGGGGGATTCAGCCTCCTCGCACCCCTGAGGAACCTGACGATTAGGTCGTGCTTCCCTAAGGACTTACCGTCAACTGCGTCGTGATACGCCGCTATTGCTGCAACATACACTTTGAGGGTGGAGGGAGACAGCCTTTGCTCCAACCAGTCTTGCAGAAGGGAGAGCACGACGCCAACCGAACACCTTCGGGGTCTTCGCGGCGAGAAGAACACCACTCAACGAACAGGTTCCACTTCAATGCATAGAGGCGCCTCATAGAGGGGGCTCTAGTGGAAGCGATGGTGTCTACCACTGCTTGTGGTAGACCACCTAGAACCTCCGCGTCCCGTCCAGGGACCAGACATGGAGTTCCAAGAGGTCTGGACGCGCGTGCCATAGTGTACCCCGTCCCTGAGAAAGTAGGTCCTTCCTCAGAGGAATGGGCCAGGGAGGTGCTGTCGCGAGGAGAGTTAGTTCGGAGAACCAGGTCCGGTTGGGCGAGTAGTGCGCAACTAACAAGACCTGCTCCTCGTCCTCCCTGACTTTGCATAGTGTCTGTGCGAGAAGGCTCACTGGGGGAAACGCATACTTGCGCAGGCCCCGGGGCCAGCTGTGCGCCAGTGCATCCGCGCTGAGGGTGTTGATGCGGACACCGCCTCCCCAAGAGCAGAGCCCCTTCTCACTGGGCCACCCATTTCAGGGCCGCTTACAGACTTCATGGGACCCTGGACGGGTCGGGTGCCTCCCTTGCGCCCGGCCACCTGCTGCCCGGGTGGAGGCTGCTGCTTGGCTTTAGCAGGGGCAGAGTCAGATGCAGGGGGGGACGCCCTCGGCGACAAGCAGGCGGAGACACTGTGACCGACGACTGGGTGGAGGCAGCAGCTGGTCATCGGGACAGGCGTTTTTTTTTTTTTTTGCCTCCGTCTGCTACTGGGCCACCAAGAACTGCTGGGCGAAGTTCTCAATGGCGTCGCCGAAGAGGCCAGCCTGACAGACAGGGGCATTGAGGTACCAAACTTTGTCGGGCTCAAGCATCTCTGCCAGGCTTAGCCCCATGTGACCTTCCTGGACCACTAGTGTGGACATCGCCTGACCCAGGGTCTATCACCGCACGCAGTTCCTGCATAACCCCTGGGTCGGGACTACCCTTGTGCATGCAGGACAGAGGGTAGTGAGAGAGGAAAAAAAACACTTATACAGATTATGGCCCTTTTGGTGTTCCATATTTCCCTCTCTCTGATGCAGCAATTGACATCTGTCCTCTGCCAGAGCCCCAAATGAAACGCTAGGACCCCTTTTTTTTTTAGAACCAGCAATCCCATCTGTAAGCTACCAGCAGGCATGTGAGACAGTGAGCGTGGCCATCAGAATGGCACACAGTGCGCTGAACGCTCAAGCCTTTGAGAAAGGGAAGACGAACAATGCACCTGTATGTACGCGGATGTACCCGGCGGGGAAACCCCACTGTAACCCTCAGGTCACCAAGGCTTATTAGCCGAAGTAGCCCTTTTCTGGTGCACCAGAAAAAGAACTAGATCGGGGAATAGGCAAAGGGACTCAACCCCGTTTGAGGTTTCATAGTCTCGACCGTGCATCTAGAGCGCCGAGTGATGCGCTGGGTTGCCGTGACAACCCTCGCTGTCAGCCGGCCGCTTGACGGCACACGGCGTGCTGAACGCTTAAGCCCTTATGAGAAAGGTAAGACGAACTGCGCGCCGACGTGATCACACTCTCCTGAGAGAGTATGAATCACCCATGAACGCAATCTCGCATGTTTATGTGCGAGAGAGATCGTGGCCGTCAAATGAGGACAGGTAACAGCCGCATCCAGAAACACACAGTTTGAATGACATCTTGATAAAGACGCAGAGTCAAACCGTGTTGCTCTTTTAGAAGGAAATGCTCTTTTAGAAGTGCTGAAGCACTCAGGAAGATGGCCGCGGCTCACAGCAGTCCGATTGCAAGCCTGCGTGTGAGCACTCAAAGAACGGAAACGCCCAGCCAACCAACACAGAGACAAGTGTATGTTGCAGCAGCCACTCGCTGACTCGCACCGTCACACCAGCACCCAGGTAAGAGAGCGATCCTCCTCGAGACTCGTCTAAACACTCTTCGTAGAAACAGCTTGATACAGCAAACCGTTCGGCTCCAAAGTTAAAAGCGATATGCGGTACATCCATTTCCGTGTTCATACCCACGCTGCAGGGCGGTGCGTGGAATGCGTGAACCGCATGCCAATGTCCATTAGCTCGTTTTTAATCACTCGAAGTAGATTGGCCTCTGAAAACAGATCCCAATTCGTCGGTCAGTTCCGACGTACGTCGAACGTGACTGACTGAAAGGGAACCAATGGTTGAGTTTGTTCATATTTTACCGAAACATTGTTTGAAACAGCCTAGTATTTTTTTAAGAGCGCATGTATTATTTTTTTTTATGGTATGGGAGTAGTTTATCCAGACATCTCTATTCTAGACAGCTAGAGATTTGAGATCTGTTTGTGTTTCATTCATGCCAGATATAATCCATAAACTCTTCAGATGTATAATATTTCTTAGAGTACAGATAAAGCTCTTGTGATAGTAATGAAATATGCACTCAATTTCAATGTGTCTATGTTCCTGATAAAATTTTAATTTCCTTCCTAAAGCTTTTGCCTTCATTATCAAACCATTTGTCATTGCCGTTTCTCATTGACTTGATGTCTCTTTCTCTGGTTGTCTCACTTCCTCACACAACCTATTTTTATCTTCTTATCCTTTCTCTCTTCTTACACCTTTTTGTTGGCCTCTATGCTATCTTTTTCCACTTTTCTTCTCACCCTCTTTCATCTATGCTCTCAACTTACTCTTGCATACGCGCTCTCTCAATGGGTGAGGTAAAAATCTGCCCGTATTATGGTGATTCTGCCTCTATTAGACCCTAAGAACCCTTTGTAATAAGAATTCAGTTGTCAAAGACAGATTAAAAGCAGAGTCAAGCTCTCATCCAGGTCGCCATCTCAGACCTGGGCGATCCAACAAAACCTCTCTGCTGTAGACAGACAGCTGAGAGACTGTGAGAGCGAGCCGGCGCACACAGAGGCCTTCAGACCTGAGATCAGATTAGTATGGCAGGATAAGGAACCGGCTCCTCTTTTCAGAGGCCAAATCGCTCTCGCCGATCCCCAGGAGGCTGCAGGCTTTCTCGTTAAGTGCTTGGCGACACGAGGAAGGCAAATGTTGCTGTTTGTGTGGGAGGACGATATCAAACTACTGATGCGCGGTTTACCATTGTTCCACCTCTCTCTGTGTCTCTCAGGCATGCTGTTGCCAACGCAATTTCAACACACCATAGACACTCCAAAGCCACACCAATGGTGGATGGGACCTTCAGGACACCCCCCGGGGGTCTCCGCATGGTATTGCGAGCCAAATGTGCCCATTTAGAGGGATTTTACTTTGCAGAGATGCCACATCAAGAGACAAAATATAGCGTTTACATGTGTTGATTTGTGGGCCAGAGTGTTGCTATATGGTTGATAAGGAGTTCTGAGGGAATTTTTTAACATGCTGTTAGGCGGTTGCTAAGATATTCTGGGTGGTTGCTAGGGTGTTGATATATGGTTGCTAAAGTGTTAGGTAGTATGTTTAGCATGTTGTTAGGTAGTTGATATGGTGTTTGTTCTGGGTGGTCGCTAGAGTCTAGCTACTGTATACTGTATGCTTGTGAAAGTGTTTTTTAGCATGCTGTTAGGTTGTTTCAAGGGTCTGGCTTAGTTGCTAAAGTAATCTGAGTGCTGTTAAGTCATTGCTAAGATGTTCTGGGTGGTTGTTAGGGTCTTGCAATATGGTTACTAACGTGGTGTGAGAGAGTTTTGCTGTTAGGTCATTGCTAGGGTCTGGCAATATGTTTGCTAAAGTGTTCTGAGTATTTTATTTTTTTCGTGTTAGGCGGTTGCTAAGATATTTTGGGTGGTTGCTAGGGTGCTAAAGTGTTCTAAGTGTTTTTTAACATGTTGTTAGGTAGTTGCTATGGTGTTTGTTCTGGGTGGTCGCTAGGGTTTAGCTACTGTATACAGTATGTTTGTGAAAGTGTTGTGTTTTTTTAGCATGTTGTTAGGTGGTTTGTGGTTGCTAGGTTACGGCTTAGTTGCTAAAGTGATCGAGTGTTTTTACATGCTGTTCAGACATTGCTAAGATTTTCTGGGTGGTTGTTAGGGTGTTGCTATATGGTTGCTAACATGCTGTGAGAGAGTTTTGCTGTTAGATCATTGTTAGGGTCTGGCTATATGTTTGAAAGTATGTATTACTTTTTCATGTTAGGTGGTTGCTAAGATATTCTGGGTGGTTGTTATATGGTTGCTAAAGTGTTCTGAGTGTTTTTGGCATATTGTTAAGTGGTTTGCTAAGATGCTCTGGGTAGTTGCTAGGGTGTGGCTATATGTTTATTAAAGTGTTCTGAGTGTTTTTCCATGTTAGGTGGTACAGTAGTTTAGATGCTCTGGGTAGTTGCTAGGGTGTGGCTATATGTTTATTAAAGTGTTCTGAGTGTTTTTCCATGTTAGGTGGTACAGTAGTTTAGATGCTCTGGGTAGTTGCTAGGTACAAGTGTTTAAGATGTGTTTAACATTGTCAGTTTGTTGCTGGCTCTGGCTATTTACATGTTGTTAGGTGGTTGCTAGATGTTTTGGGTGGTTGCTAGAGTTGGGCTATATGGTTGCTGAGGTGTTTTGAGTATTTTTAGCATGTTGTTAGGTGGTTGCTAGGTTGAGTGTTTCTTGTTAGTTCAAGTTTCTATTATCTTCTGGTTCCTACTTCTTGCTTAGATTTTTTCCTTCAGTTTTGTTTTTTATTATCCACCAGGTGAAAATTATAGGTCCTGTCACTTAGAAAAATAACAGCATCTCTCCTCAACAAGCAACACAATTTAAGGTATCATTCATGTCTATAGCACAACATGCTAACAGCTTTTTTTTTTTTTTTTTTTTTTTCTCAAGAGTGTACCTTCTGGTTCTTCATCCCCTCTAAAAGTCTTCCAGCTTTTCTTTCTAATGTGTCTAGATATGGAACATATTGTCATCAATCAGTGCTTCAAGGGGACCTTCAGATATAAGATAATAAAGCTCAGAGGTTTAGAAAGGAAAGGAAAAAGATTTATAACATCCTCTGTGAAAGTGAGATATAGTGCTGTAGGTGTCAGCAAGTAAAGTGCTGTATGGGTTTTGTACATCTCTACAAAGAACTATCATGTTGTCACTGTGGTACTGTGATGTATACTTTGATACAATGGTATCATATTCATATACTGTACTGTACCATAGTATTTACATGAAATATAGTAGTATCTGTTGCAGAAATATTTTCTTAATCAGTTGTGTCTTGTTTGTATATTTTCTATATATAAAACAAGGGTTTTTGGTATTGCACTGGTATGTACACACACAAAAAAGCAGTATTTACATGGTACTTAATTTTTCTTAATTTAGTATTGACAGTTATTTACTGACTATTGAATCATTTCCTTGAATTGTACCATAATTTTTCATTATGATATTGCAGTTATTAATAATGATACTGAAAGGATTGAAAATAATCAAAGATATTTGATTTTTGAAAATGAACAAAGACATTTGCTTTACTGTTTTCAACCCCCATCTTTCTTATCAGAAGGGCCATTTGGAATTCCTAAAGACAAAGAAATGCTGAAGGCCTGTAGGCCAAATGTCACACCTGTAGCACCGTGGGGGAAGTTTGGTCTGATTGGTCAGATTGAATGTCTCACATTAGGGTTTCAGTCACATGGTCAAGGAATAGATAAAAGAAGATTGTAACTGTTGCTCTCTCTTTTATTCTCTGGCTCTCTCTTCTTGGGGGCCTTCTTTGGCTCTTCTCTTCTTTGCTCTCTTCTTCTCTTTGTCTCTCTCTCCCCCTCTCTTTCTATCCCTCAGGTAACATTCATGCTGGGTACAATTAATGGTATAAGTTTTCATCATCTCATACATTTATTTTGTAACTATTTTAAGTGTAACCATAACTAGATTTTGTCATTAAATTCTTTCAATTACAAATGATGTGCTAACTAGTTTTGATTTGGTATTGACTTTGAAGTGCTACCTATTGCAATACAATATAGTCACATTATAGCAACACTCTCCTACATATTTTGCTATTGTAACTGCGCTTATTTCCGTCGTTGGTATAAGCTGCAGTGGGTGGTAAAGACGAGAAATTTACAGTTTTCTATCATCTTGCTGATAACGTTTCTTTAGTCATTCAGCAACCCTGCAGTCAGAACCACTGTAGGCGATCCACCCTTACAATACCACAGTATGATTTGCCCTTGATTTGTTTAACACTTCTGTCTCTTTTTCCTCTCACATTGACCATCTCTTGAGGACAGAGAGGCCGGTGACATTTACACCCAGGTTGGCAGCTGCTGCTGGGCACACACTGACAGCCGCTGTAATGGGCATTTCAAGGTGGCATTTTCACTGCTAGCTTACCAGCCTAAGAACAGATAAAGGAAAAGTAAAGAAATAGGAAGAAAAGAATGTATATACTGAGTGATGTGTCTCTCTCAGGCATCATGGAGACTTCTGCACTGATTGTGTTTGGCTAACGGCCTGTACACATAGACAGTAATCTCTTTCTTAACAGACAGGTAAATAAATGTACAAGCTCTTCCTTTATCTGTCTTGGTCTCTCACTCCAGAGTTTTCTTTTTCCTCCTTCATTTCTTCTCTCTATCACTTTAGTCTGCACAGATATGCTACAGGGCCCATGGCCCTTCGTGCAGCATTTGAAGTGATGCAGTTTAACTAACCACATCTAATGAAAAAAGTAAATTCATGTTTGCTGGAGCTGCAAGAAAGTTGCTCAAACTCTCTTAGGACTGCTGCATTTTACATTCATGTTCTTAGCAGATTTTACCTAGTGCATGTTTACAGACCATCAATCAAAAACTAGTGCAGGTGGAAAGCGTCAAAGTCTACCAAACTTGACTGAATAATACAAACAATATACTGACTTTTTGTAATGCCCTTGATGTAATATTTTTAAATTATCTTTATTTGAGGGCCTTTTTCAGGGTTTAAAACAAAAAATATATACAGGTGATACTGAATTTGGGATTTTCCTTAGTTGTCAGTTATAATCATCAAAATTAAAAGAAATAAATATTTGAAATATATCAGTCTGTGTGTAATGAATGAATATAATATACAGGTTTCACTTTTTGAATGTAATTAGTGAAATAAATCAACTTTTTGATGATATTCTAATTATATGACCAGCACCTGTATATATATATATTTTTTTGTCAGGCTACTTCATATTTCTTTAACCATCACTTAAAGAAATTTAATTTAGCCAGTTTGCCTAATTTCAAAAGTTTTTTTTTTTTTTTTTTTTTTTTAATCAAATAAACCAAATAATAGCACAAATAAAAACAATCCAATTGCAATGCAATCCAACTGACAGAAATCATTTGATGGAGAACTTTAACCATTGCACACATTGACAGGTTATATGCATTTCATTTGATTGATTACTCCAGTATCCCATGTAATTAATTCAAATTCTGAATTGACAGCCTTATGGAACTTTTTAGGTGGTTTAAATTCAATGCATCCTATTCTGGTGTTCTTTAACAGCTGTATTTGTAAAGTTGTAAAATTGTGTGTGTGTGAATGTAGTAAATGTACATTATCACTACTCAAACCTCACTATGATTATTTTAACTCTTTATCAGCCATTGACAGAATTTTCCGTCATTTATAACACACCTCTTCATGCCATTTACAAAGTTTTCCAAGTAGGTATAGCTGCAGACCAGAGATCTCCAAAATTGGCGTGAACCTCCAAAAGGGGGCGGAGTCTCCAGACGCAAAGACTTTTGCCATTGGCTCTGGCTTCAGCCAAATGACTTACAAGTCAATGTTAAACATTGTTTCTAGTTGACTAGTTAAACTAAAAAAGTATGCTATAAAGTAATGAAAGTATGCTATATAAATAAAAATTCCTATATAAATAAATATGCTCATGAGAGAAGGAGCCAGTGGCATTCAGACAGGAGTTTGAACCTCTGCTGTCCCAGTACAGTCCATGGGAACATTTTACTCTATTGCTGCATTCTAAGCACAGGGTAGGAGGGGGTAGTGACGCTGGGTGCAACTAAAAAGTTTCCATTGTTCAGTGAGTTACGGATGGCCCGGCTTGGTGATCTCATGTTGCATAATCTTATTAATTGCTTATCTCCTGAAATGCCATTTTATTTAGTGAATTTTACTAGGGTGTAGGGTAGGTTTAAGGGTTAGCATTTGTTGTAGCATAGCATCGTGTAGAAAATCAGCAGTGCGACTGACATGACCAATGAAATCTTTAGAATCTTCTGCAGGGTTTTTGTGCGAACTGGATTGGGGGAGCTTTGGGGTGTTGATTGACTCTATGTTTCTATGTTTTGATCATCGTTCTGAATCCGATCCGGATGTAGTCTTTGACAAAATGTTTTTTTTCTGTTGCTTTTTTTATGAAACTTACACGCATTCAAATGCAAAAGAATGCATTAAGCTAGAATAAGAACGTTTAAAACGCTAGAATGTTTAAAAGCACTGGCACTGTTCTTTCTTTTGATATATTTTATGTTCAGTTATTCATATAATAAAATATTCTGGGGGCCATGAAAGATTTGTGAAAATGATAAAATGCTGGAGCTGACTGGCAACTTTTTTAATAAACACTGGGGAAAGAGTTAATTCATCCCGCAACATGAATAACACCTCAAAGCATGTATTAGCATGTATTATATGTTTTTATAAGCAATTGGACTCATTATTTTTTTTTAGATTTATATTTTTTATATGCATGTTTGCTAATGTTAGTTTATCATTCGTTTTGCACTTAAGAAACCACGGCTTAATTGTCAAATCAAGTACATTACTGAGCGAACTCATCTTAATTATATTCTTGTATTCGCAAATTGTGTCGTGATAAATCTGAAAGGAAAGAAGAGCTTTGGCTAATTTTCAAAAACCCATTTGTGTGTTATTTTCAAATAATCATCTTGTTTTGCTTGCCGTTGAAGCAGGATGGGCGTCACTGTAACTGTGCTGACATCATAAGCGCTGCTGGATAAGGCTTTTGTTCTGGGCGTGTTCTGGCTTGTGATATAATCAGGCCTGAACTGTATCTGGGGAGATGGAGATAAGATAGCATCTCAGAACGTTCTGCTGCAGATCTACGGATCTGCGTGCTCATACATAATGAACAGCGGTGGAAAAACGCAGCCACTCTCCATACCGGCCCGCACCGGTGGACAGAGCAAACTCACTCGACTTCCCACTGGGACATAAATAGGAAATAGAAGATAAAAGAGGGAGGGAGGGGTACAAAAGGAAGAGAGAGTGTAGCGATGGACAACAGGATGAATAGGAAACAATAAAAGAAAAAACAGACCCCCTTTGATGCATGTTCTCGGCGGGACACTGGCTTTTCAGATTTCTCCTTTTTAATTACTCGGCAGCTTGTGGTTTAAAAAAGAAAGAGCAGTACAAAAGAAATCTGTAATTATTTAGGGTTAATGCATCCACAACACCCTGAAGACACCAGCCGTAATGTGCAATCCTGCAGAAGCATTCCAAGCTGAGAGGTGCATGTAGATTAAAAACCATGAAACCTGCATTTCCATGTTTGCTTTGTAACCCTGAAGGATTCTTCACTCTTACACACTCTTTAACATTTGTTCTCTGCATATATGCCTCTTTGAATGTTTTTTTTTTTTTTTTTTTTTTTTTTTGTGAATGAATCAGCTTTAAGTGAACAAATCATTATTGTGAAGTTCCATGCACTGATTAATATTGTTCATTCACTGAAGTATCTCTTTTGCAGTGTGTTTGTTTTCCTTTCCTGTCAATGAACAACTTGCTGAGAAATCTTGTTTGTGAATGAGAGTCTGTTGAAAGAAAGGTGGCTTGTCAATCAGTCAGTTTAGCATATATGAATCAATGTTGTTCACAACAATGAGAGAAAGGGGGTGAAAGAACTGCATCAGTATCCCTGCGTCCCAATTTGCATACAATCCATACTAAATAGTATTCGAAAATAGAATTAGTATGTCCCAAATCGTAGTATGTTGAAAAGAGTATTCCAAAGATACCCGGATGGTCTACTATTTCCGGTCAGAATTCTAAGTGCGGATCAACGCATACTCTAACAGCTGATATTGCCCACAACCCATTGCAAGTTGGACGAGGATTCAATTCGAACTACAAACAGATAAAAAGTGTTAAAAAAAACTACAAACATGACGGATGTGCGAGTCCGACGGTTAAGTAGAGAGGTTTAGATTAAGGGCTTGAGTGATCAAATATCAGTATTTAACCTGACTAAAAGATATTTATTCAATGTTATCCGCATTATATTTCACCTGCAGCAGCATTACAAAAGCATGAACTTTTGTAATGATACGTTTGGCCATTAACTTTTAAATGTGTCATTATATTTAAACTGCAAACACATGAGGAGAGTCTCTGCATTAAAGACCCACAAATGACAAATTGATGTGCTATGACATTTCTCTCCGATACGGTAGGAAATTAAACTGAATGTGGAGGATTTGAACTGTGACGATGATTGACAGGGCAGTTGACGGGACTGTGACGGGATGCACGTAACGAAGCGACAGAGTCCGTTATAGATGATGAAGTAGTATGTCCCAAAGCTAGCATACTCTTCTGCTACACACTCAAAAGTATGTACTTTTATTTCACAAAAAGAGTACATACTTTTAGGTCCTAGTATAAGTAGGCAAATTGGGACGCAGTATGTGTTTTTGAAGGAATCAACTCAGTGAATGATTCAGTGACAAAAAGAAAGCTTTATAATGAACAGACTCAAAAGACGTACTGAGGTGAATCAAAATCTTGACCACTTTTTGATTGTATACCATGGTACTGAATAATGAGTATTTATATATAAATAATGATTATTTTGTATTATATTTTTTGCTGTCACACACACACAGTGTTGGCAATTTATGTAATCAGATTACTTTTATCAAGTAACTAGTAATTTAGCGCAATACTTTTACATTTACAACCATATATCTGAGTTACTTTATCGAATGCAATGCAAGTAATGCAAGTTACTTGATATTACACAAACCTGCAATAATTAAACGAGTTAAATAACACAAATATGTATTTAATCTCACTTTAAGCAATGACTTTGCTGCTGACA
Source organism: Paracanthobrama guichenoti (assembly GCA_018749465.1). NCBI lineage: Eukaryota > Metazoa > Chordata > Actinopteri > Cypriniformes > Gobionidae > Paracanthobrama > Paracanthobrama guichenoti. The sequence continues at coordinate 21,726,681 of CM031952.1, read as the reverse complement.
TAATTTAACCATATGAATAAGCAAAATTGACTAGATTTGTTTTTATTGCTAAAGTAAGAGTGTTGAACTTTCTTCTCTTGCTTCATATTTTTCTGCAGTCCTGAAAGGTTTGTTTGAGCTGCTCCCACTACTGTACAGACATGATTTTGCATTTCCTTCAGTCTGAGGCTTATTCATTTCACTTTTGGGGCCCTATTTTAATGATCTAAGGGCATGGCACTTGCACGGCGCAAGTGTACTTGAGGCGTGTCCGAATCTAGTGTCTTGCTCAAAATCTGTATATTTGTAAGAACAGACAGACGTAAAACATCATGATGTTAGAGTAGGGTTTGTGTGTGTAAATGAAGGTCAAACTGCCTCATAATGCTGAAGGTTGTTAAGGGTTTATGCTTGGTTAGTGTGTATAAATAATGTTCATATGAGCATGGGTGTACAAGTGTGTGTGTGTGTGTGTGTGTGTGTGTGTGTGTGTGTGTGTGTGTGTGTGTGTGTGTGTGTGTGTGTGTTTGTGTGTGTGTGTTAATTTGGATATTAATAACTTTCTCCTCCTTGTGTTCACTCTCCCTTAGGCCCGCAATGTGCTTTTTATGTTATTAACTGTTGAGAGTGTCTGTGTCGTCTCTCGGTCCCACCAACTAATGAAGATGGATGGCACAGGCAAGATATTTTTAAGTTTGCGTGTGTGCGTGTGTGCGTGTGTGTGCGTGTGTGTTTGATGTCCTACATGTATAAATGCTAAACATATGCATAATGTATTGGAATGTACATTACCTCTCCTAATGTATATGGTTTTTCTTCTCCAAGCCCCCTAAACCCTTGATTTGCTCTTTTTGGAATTTCCTGTAGACCTGACTTGACTATCTCATCTCGCCAGGTTATCGCCTTTACTATTGTTTTGGCTAAACGAGCCATTCTTCTCAAATGGAAACATGTCATCCCCCCATCGCATGATAGGTGGATCCAAGAAATCGTTAGCTGTGTAAAACTTGAGAAGTTAAGATTTTCGCTTTCAGGATTCCTCAACTTTTCATAAGACCTGGGACCTGTATTAAACCACATCAAAGGTTTACTCTGTTCTCCTGATATGAGCGCTAATACACAACAATTGAGTTTTATTGAGAGAGGGAAGACAGATGCTGGAGAGAGGAATGTTCATTTATTTTTATCTATTTATTTGTTTTTAATTATTTGGTTATTTAATTTCAATATGTTATTTATTTTTAATAATGATTATATGAGTTTATTTATTTTTATTTTCCCTTTCCTTGGTTGTATATTGCATTTATAATTTTTGGGTGTGAGGGTTCTGGAAGGGTTTAAATTGAGACAATTTGTATTTTATTTATTTATTTTTTTGTGAATTTATCATTATGTATTGTCTTGTTAAATACCATAAATATATGTAAAATAATAACAATTGAAATTAGAGTAATTTAAAATGGGGTTTATATTTTATATTCTTTATTGATTTTTATTATATTATTTTGTTTTATTTTATAGGTTTTTACACAGACAAAATTATATTGTTGTTGTTGTTGTTGTTGTTGTTTTCAATTGCTATTTTATTTTTATTGATTTTACACAGACAATTATAATAATAATTTAACTGAATAAGTAATTTCAATTTAAAAGGGTTTATTATTATTATTTTCAATTGTTATTTTATTTGATCATGTAGACAGAATTATATTCTTAATTATTCTATTCAATAATAATAATAATAATAATAATAATAGTTATTAACTATTATTATTATTATTTAGTTATTTTATTTGATTGAGTTCACACAGACAATTGTATGATGATGATAGTAGTAATAATAATCATCATCATCATTTATTATTATTATGACAGTAGTTGAATGTACATGATCAGTTGCTCATTGAAAGTGGATATTGTGTTTGAAAGTTTAAATAGATGAAAATGCAAGTATTCTCATTTAAAACTCCTCTCACTTAGCAAGACTGACCTCAGGTTTCACACTGGTCTCAAACAAAGATTATAAATTGGTCACATTAGCTCTGAAAGTGGGCACAAAGAATGTGCACACGATTTTAAAGGAAACAATGGCTCTCTGTGAACTTTACACCACATCTGCAGAGGACAGGCCAATTTTGTTTAATTGCCCAAAAGAAAATGTTAATGTTCAGAGGTTTCTCTTTCATAGATCAGAAGACTTAAGGTTTTAGGTTCCTAGTTAGGTTTCATTTAAATATCAGATTCATCTCAGATGTTTCTCCTAAATTTAGAAACCAAACAATATTTTGGTGTGAAATGTTGTTTGTGAATATTTCATTTGTTCGTGTCGTTTTGTTTTATTGGACGAGGTGTGAACAAGCCTTAAGAACAGCAAGCCTGAAACCAACACTAATGATCACAAACAGGCCTTTCACACCGATTTGACACATCTGTTTGTTGGCGCTGTGCTCAGGTCTTTTGTTGCACATTTTGGGTCAGACACGAAGAGGCTAGAAGAGAGGAATCATTGCCACGTCACCGCCTGTCCACATGCATGATGTGTCACCTCCCCCAAGGTTCACTCTTTACAACTATACAAATATCCTGACAAAGTGTTGAGGTCATCACATTTTTCAGCTCTCCTTAAGATGGTGTATGCAAACCATGAGCCAGAACAAACAAAGGCGATGCACACTCATAAACAAACATATAGAATGCAATTGCCTTTGTGCAAAATTGACAAAGTAAAATTTATTTTACTTTCATTTAAATAGTTTTAATTTAAAACAAAACATCAATTGCAAATGGTGTAATTTAATTTAAATGTTTTTATTTCATTTTAAAACTGATTTTATCTTGTTCTGCAAAGTTTTAAGGCAAAGTAAAATTTGGAATGATTTGATATCAGAGAATATAACTAAATGGGAAATGTTTTAACATTATGCTTTTATTTTAATTTAAAATGTAAAATAAACATTGCAAATGGAGAAATTTTATTTAAAATGGTTTTATTTGAATTTAATGCAAAGTTTGAAATGATTTGAAATCAGGAAATTTAACTAAATGGAATACATTATGTACAATTATCTTATGATGCTGTTCACTTTATTTAAGCAATTCATCTTGATTTTATATCAGGTTTCTGGTTCAAATGTAATTGTTTCATGTTATATTGACTTAAAACCATTACTCTGACATAACTTGATGTTTTTATTTTGAAATAACATGTTTCAATCAAGTTACCCAATCAAACAGGACTTTCACTTCCCATCATGCTTTGCAAAGGGGCTGAATTCGGAGAGTAAATGTTTAAATAAAGTGCTATTTTATGCATTTTTAACAAGATGAGAAAATGGAGAGACTTTTTAATGTTTAATTTTTGTTATGTTGCTATTTAAAAGTTTGTGTTATGTTAGTGTTTTGGAGGTTACCATTGGTGAAGTGTAGAGCATGTAGAGCTGTGGGGTAAGGATCTGCTAATAACAATTAAAGTTGTTTTAATCATAAAAACAACTACTTTGGGCATGCCTTCTTCTAGCTAGCCAATACGATTTTGTAAAAGGTTTTTTTGTTAGATAACATTTGTAAATTTGAAATTAAACTGGATTACTTGTTTTGGTTTTTGTTTGATATTCATTTTGTAGAATAATTTAACTTAATAATTTTGGACAAAATTAAGAATGTTAACCTGATTCAACTAAATGGCATTGAATTAACCTTATGTAAAAAAAAAAAAAAATTTACTGAATTAAACAATGTTAATTCAATTCAACATAACCGGTTTACGTGGAACCTGTTGACATAAAAAAGTTAAGTAAATCCATATAATTTTTTTTTTTTTTTTTTTTTGAGTGTAGATAAAATTATGGTTTTATTTTAAATTTAAAATGGTTTTATTTTTTTAATTAAAATTATTTTATCTTAATTTAATGCAAGGTGAAATTTGAAATGATTTAGGGTTAGGGAAATTTAAAAAAAAAAATTAAAAATTAAATTAAATATACTTTGATAAACATGATTATCATACTAGTAATGAATACTAGTAACAAATCAATGTTAAATGGTTTCTTATTTTTTTCCAGAGCTGTATATTAAAGGAGATCATTCAGCAGTTTTTTTTTTTTTTGTTTGTTTGTTTTGTTTTTTTCTCAAATGTATGACCTATCTCTCTCCCACTCTGTCTTTCTCTCTTACTGTCTTGTTCTTTGTCTCCATCTTGCTTATCCTTTGCTCTGTTGTAATGGTTCAGAGTTCCATATATTCCTCTGAAGGCTTGTTCTGGAAGTGCTGTGGGAGGTATGTCTGCTGCCATTATCCACATTTTCACAGCCCCCACGGCCCCCTTTCAATATTCAAGGCAAGCGCATAGGGGACAGGGATAGGCAGCAGCCTGATAGGATTGTTTCATATGCAAGGCCAAGAGATTTCTGCCTCTTGCCTCCCTAGTGTGTATGTGATTGTGTGTGTTACAAATCAAGACTTTCACTAAAATCCAACTTTATCGAATTTTGCACTGTGCTTAGCATTGTTGGTTGTGGGTAAGGTGTATTGGCAGAGTGTTTATCTTATTTATGTTCAAACACACACACACACACACACACACACACACACACACACACACACACACACACACACTACAAACACACACACACAAAGCTAAAGCATATACTACTTGTACAAGTTCAGTGAAGTGATGCACCATCACAAAATTATTTTTTTTTTTACCTTTAATGTAAACCTTTTTACCTTAAATAGCTCAACATACTTCAAGTGAAATGTCAAACAAAATCAGGCCAAAACTAAGTTATTTTCTTCTGTTCAGTCCGTTGAGGTCAGACAGCCACGAGTAAAAACATGAACAGCCGCTTTAAAGTAGAAATTGAAGCTGTAATTCTAATCAAAAAAGAGACACTTGTTTTGTTTTTTGTTTAATACTTAAAAGCTGCTTGCTTTTAAATAATCTATTGTATAAAATGCTATACAAATAATCATGACATGACTTGATTGGAGTCCCGAATTGCATAGCTTGTGCAAACAGCTACATCTCTATGATCAGATGCTTTCTTAACTGCTATTTTCTCACCACTGTCCATTTCTGTTGTTTATATTTTTATTGAGAGGAAAGAGCATATTTTAAATATTCATCTAAACACTGCTCTCAGCAGTGTGGGCGGCGTCAGGATGTTCGTTAACAATATATTACTGCTAACATATTCCTACCATTTGAACCAAAAGCGAAGAATGAAAAAGAACTTCACTATGAGTATATCGGGCCTTTAGCTTGTGAATAGTAACCTTAGAGGTTTGTGCACTATCTATTCATAAAGTAGGATGCATGTTATTATCTTGATAGAAATATGCACCCTTTGGTAGGCCTGTCACAATAACTACTTGTTTCGCGATATATCATCCCAGAAATAATTGCGATAAACGATATTATTGTCATTTTAAGACTATTTTATGCCACTGAATATATAATCCTAATATAACAGCATAATAATGCAAGTAGACCTACACACTTTCAAATGACAACCTTTTAATGCTTTAGATCATGGAAATTAAGGGTAAAAATATATTGTCTAAAAAAAAAAATATGTCCCTTGTGAAACGGCTTTAAAACTCGTCATTCTGTGTTGACATTTATATGTACACCGGAACAGGGGATTGCGGCTTTGAAATCTAGTCCATTTGGGCTTATTCTTCCAAACTGTCAGTAGTTGTCAGGAAAACACTATAACGCCTCAAATGGCGCGTTTTTTCACCTGTCGATAACCTCTCTGTGTATGAAGGAACTGCCCGAGAACCACTTTCGCCTCCGTCACGGAAAACATACAAGATGACAGCACAATCGAGTAAAATGATGGTGACATTCATTATCATGTAAACATAATGGGCAATATATTGCATCACAAAAAATTATTGAGGTCATGTACATATATTGTGCAATATATCGATATATTGATTATTGTGACAGGCCTACCCTTTGGGTGTAGATTAGGTGCAATGTGTTCCATTAAGGTTACTGCCCTAGTGCACCCCAATGTTAATTTTTGTGCATTTTTGATGGTGTTCAACAAATGAAACAATTACATACAGAAAAACTTTTGAGAAATGAATGTGTTATGGAATTAATGTTTTCCTTAAGGGACAAGTTTACAGTTTATGCCAAGTTTAGGCTTACAACCAGGGTTAGGTGTTCTACATCAGTATTATTCACCTATCATTTCCGTCAGATTTTAGGGATAACTTATGGGTAGTTTAAAGTTTAGGGGTAGGGATATGATTAGGATGAAATTTTCGGACAGGAATGTTGTTCCAGGATTAACAAAATATGCCCAAAGATTTGAGTATTTTTAGAAAGGAAAACATGGCAAGCTGCTTTATTTAATTATTTATTTATTTTGCACTCCATAACTTTGCAGGTAAAATACGCCGATCAGCATTATGACAGGTGGAGTGAATAACACTGATTATCTCTTCATCACGGGACCTGTTAGTAGGTGGGATATATTAGGCAGCAAGTGAACATTTTGTCCTTTTGATGTGTCCTTTTGAGTTGATGTGTTAGAAGCAGGAAAAATGGGCAACCGTAAGGATCTGAGCGAGTTTGACATGGGCCAAATTGTGAAGGTTAGACGACTGGGTCAGAGCATCTCAAAAACTGCAGGTCTTGTGGAGTGTTCCTGGTCTGCAGTAGTCAGTATCTATCAAAAGTGGTCCAACGAAGGAATAGTGGTGAACCGGCGACAGGGTCATGGGTGGCACGTGGGGAGTGAAGGCTGGCCCGTGTGGTCCGATCAAACAGACGAGCTACTGTAGCTCAAATTGCTCAAGAAGTTAATGATGGTTTTGATAGAAAGGTGTCAGAATATGCAGTGTATCACAGTTTGTTGCGTTTGGTCGCTGCATAGCCGCAGACCAGCCACAAAGCAAAAATGGTTCAGGATGACGAGTTTGAGGTGTTGACTTGGCCTCCAAATTTCCCAGATCGCAATCCAATTGAGCATCTGTGGGATGTGCTGAACAAACAAGTCTGATCCATGGAGGCCCTACCTCACAACTTACAGGACCTAAAGGACCTGCTGCTAACGTCTTGGTGCCAGAAACCACAGCACAACTTCAGGGTTCTAGTGGAGTCCATGCCTCAACGGGTCATGGCTGTTTTGGCACCAAAAAGAGACCAACATAATATTAGGAAGGGTTAGCCTGATAAAGGGCTTTGGTTCATTTGCCGCCAGTGTTATTATTTTTTACTACCATTCCCCATTTATTCAAAATGTTTCTCCATGGGTATAATTACCTATTTATCCCAGAATAAACTTTCAATTTAGATATCGATAATGGTATCAATATCTGTGATATTAGCCTCTCTAATACTTGGTATCGGTGGGATCGAAAGTTAAATAAGAAGCATCTCCCGTCCCTAATGATTTCATCCTGTATTCAGTTAAGATCAGTTGACGTCATTGGCTCTGTACTGTGAGAATGACTCAGGTGTTTTGAGTCTTGTTATCAGTGTGCACTATAAGGATTTATACCCATGATGCTCAGTACATACAAGTTCCTTCTCTGAGGAAGTGTCCTAGTCTCCTTCTTGTTTGCTTCACTCTTGCGCTGTCCCTTCTGGCGAAGCATACAGTGTCCTAGCTTCCTTCATCCTGCTCATTCATGCGTGCTCATGGTGGCCTGTCAGTGTCCTATTAGTCAAACACTGTCATCATCAGAGTTTTTTAGCATGTGAAAAGTCACCGTCATGTCGGCTGCTAATTGCTGCGGCATTAAACATCCAATTGATCGGCTGATGAGCTGAAATGTGTCAGGATGCCATGATGCACGTAGATATCGATAAATTATTGACCCTGTCTGCACATAAATAAAGCCAAATGGTCTGTTGCATACTGTCGTACATCCTTATCAGCAGATCCAGTCGTACCGTGAGGGTCGGGTGTGATTGAGATATATAGAGGTCTTAAAATAGCCCTTAAAGATGACAGCGCTGATAGAGCTTCACACAAGATAAGCATGTGACTTCATGTTGATCGATGGCAGGGAAATAAAGTGTAATCATAACGGTGAATGGAGACAGGATCTGTCTGTGTGGTACATTGTGTCTGAGCCCCTGTCCGTCGGGAGCGCTGGGACAACATTATTTGCTCTCTTTATTTCAAGCCCTCTCGACAGGTTTTTTTGTATAAACTTTGCTGCCATCATGTCATATTGCTGCATAAGCGCCAACTGTCTCTTTCTCCTCTCTTGGTAAATTTCAGACATATTTGTCCACCTTAAACTCCCTTTCCCTTACCTAAACACTGACTTTCTTTAAAAACATCCATATTACTTCTCTGTTTTGTGTATTCATGTTTTTAGTGGTGCATGCTAGGCGAGGATCAATGTTACTAATGATATATAAATATTTTGATAGTTAATATTAACAATAATTATAATACTATTTAGGGTTAGACGTTTGTTTAAATGATTAAATTACTGTATAACTCATCCTACACTGTTAGTTATGAACACAAATGACACCTCAAATCGTGCTGCTTGTTTAGAGTTCAGGGTTACAATTTTAATCTGGCAAATAATAAAACATGCAGAAAAAAGACTCCTAGTCTAACACAGTGTTTTAAACAGGCTTCCATATTAATTAGTTTTTGTTATGACTTATGACCAAACGCAACATGACAATTTTTTATGCTTTATGCTTGGTTTCAGCTTCTGTGCTAGTTAGCCCCTCCCACAGTGAAATCCTATTGGTCCAAAATCCAGGTTCAAGAAATAACAGTATATTAAGCATCAAATATGTGCTGATTGGCTGTGATTTTAATTGAAGACTGGTTGCATGACTTGGGGGAAGAATATATATATGATGCACATCCAGGGCACAAAGCTCCAGTTCCACCACATCCCAAAGATGCTCTATTGGGTTGAGATCTGGTGACTGTGGGGACCATTTTAGTATAGTGAACTCATTGTCATGTTCAAGAAACCAATTTGAAATGATTCGAGCTTTGTGACATGGTGCATTATCCTGCTGGAAGTAGCCATCAGAGAATGGGTACATGGTGGTCATAAAGGGATGGACATGGTCAGAAACAATGCTCAGGTAGGCCGTGGCATTTAAACGATGCCCAATTGGCACTAAGGGGCCTAAAGTGTGCCAAGAAAACATCCCCCACACCATTACACCACCACCACCAGCCTGCACAGTGGTAACAAGGCATGATGGATCCATGTTCTCATTCTGTTTACGCCAAATTCTGACTCTACCATCTGAATGTCTCAACAGAAATCGAGACTCATCAGACCAGGCAACATTTTTCTTCAACTGTCTTCAACTGTCCAATTTTGGTGAGCTTGTGCAAATTGTAGCCTCTTTTTCCTATTTGTAGTGGAGATGAATGGTACCCGGTGGGGTCTTCTGCTGTTGTAGCCCATCCGCCTCAAGGTTGTGCGTGTTGTGGCTTCACAAATGCTTTGCTGCATACCTCGGTTGTAACAAGTGGTTATTTCAGTCAAAGTTGCTCTTCTATCAGCTTGAATCAGTTGGCCCATTCTTCTCTGACCTCTAGCATCAACAAGGCATTTTCGCCCACAGGACTGCCGCATACTGGATGTTTTTCCCTTTTCAAGCCATTCTTTGTAAACCCTAGAAATGGTTGTGAAAATCCCAGTAACTGAGCAGAATGTGAAATACTCAGACCGGCCCGTCTGGCACCAACAACCATGCCACACTCAAAATTGCTTAAATCACCTTTCTTTCCCATTCTGACATTCAGTTTGGAGTTCAGGAGACCAGGACCACACCCCTAAATGCATTGACGCAACTGCCATGTGATTGGTTGATTAGATAATTGCATTAATGAGAAATTGAACTTTAGGTGAATATATATATATATATATATATATATATATATATATATATATATATATAATCCTTATATATATATATATATATATATATATATATATATATGTTTTGTTTTGTCTAGTGTTTCGTCTCTTCTCTTTCTCTCTGACTGCTGCTTTGCTGGACTCCTGAAAATACTGAAATGGAATTGATTAACTGGTCAATCAGCGCAATCTACAAGATTTTCTCACTAAGGAAGGGTGCCCCGGGAGAACCCACCTGCCCGGATGGGACCTTTGCCACAGGGTACGTGAGGGACGCATGGAACAACTGGCAAGTCCTGTGCCTGGAGGCTCTGTCCGTGGAGGATGCGGAAGATTTATACATGATTGGATTATTGTTGGCGGGGTTCCTATTCTTTGGCTTTGGGATTGCCCTGACCTATCGGAAGATTGGTAAGACAGCTGCAAGCAAATTCACCCAGCCGCTGTCTGTGGAAATTAAAGAATGCTTCGGGGTTGTGTGTGACCGTTTGAAGGAATTAGATCAGAAAGTGATAGGAATTGAGGAACTGAACCGTAACAACGCAGTCCGGATACGCAGGGAAGAGTGGGCTCCATCGGAGGTCAGATCGATGAACTTTTACGGACTGTAACCGGTCTGGCCATGAGGCTGGACGTAATGTCTAGGGAAACTGCACAGACCGGACGCGAAGCGCTGAGGACCAGATCTGATTGATTGATTATGATCCGGACAAATTACCGAAGATCATCAAATGGATTAAAAAATAATAAATTGTATTTGCCTGACCTAATCAACTAGCCCAACGAACCTCACTTGGTCCCTATCTCTCGGTTGGGAGTCCAGCCGGGCAGCCAAGCAGCTGTCTGCTATCTTCCCCTGTGCACTGCCTTATCTCCCTTCAAGGACAAACCATAGAACTGAACTCGAAAACATCTGAAGTTATGGCTAACATTCTCACAGACTCACTCGCACCATACACAAACCTAACCCTATCCCACTACAACCGTCTGCCTGTCTTTATCTATCTCCTCCCCCAGTCCATACAAAAAATCCCATCACGTGACCACGTGTACTGTGTCATGTTTATGTTTATGTTTATGTTTTGTTGTGTTTTGCTATGTAATGCTTGCTAAACTGCATTCTTGTATTTCTGGAGAGCGTGTGGCGGCGCCTGACTAATCGGCTGCGGCCCGGAGGCTTGCTCCAAACTCATTTCGTTATACTGTACTTGTACATGTGTAATGACAAATAAAATAACTTGTAACTTGTAACTTGTAATATACACACACAAACCCGATTCCAAAAAAGTTGGGACACTGTACAAATTGTGAATAACAACAGAATGCAATGATGTGGAATTTTCAATTTCAATATTTTATTCAGAGTCAAGTTGTCAGGAGACAAGTTTCTCAAGTTTAGGAATAGGAATGTTGTCCCATTCTTGTCTAATACAGGCTTCTAGTTGCTCAACTGTCTTAGGTCTTCTTTGTCGCATCTTCCTCTTTATGATGCGCCAAATGTTTTCTATGGGTAAAAGATCTGGACTGCAGGCTGGCCATTTCAGTACCCGGATCCTTCTTCTATGCAGCCATGATGTTGTAATTGATGCAGTGTGTGGTCTGGCATCGTCATGTTTGAAAATGCAAAGTCTTCCCTGAAAGAGACGAGATGGGAGCATATGTTTTTCTTGAACTTGGATATACCTTTCAGCATTGATGGTGCCTTTCCAGATGTGTAAGCTGCCCATGCCACGCATTCATGCAACCCCATACCATCAGAGATTCAGGCTTCTGAACTAAGCGCTGATAACAACTTGGGTTGTCCTTGTCCTCTTTAGTCCGGATGACATGGCGTCCCAGTTTTCCAAAAAGAACTTAAAATTTTGATTCGTCTGACCACAGAACAGTTTTCCACTTTGCCATAGTCCATTTTAAATGAGCCTTGGCCCAGAGAAAACACCTGCACTTCTGGATCTTATTTAGATGTGGCTTCTTTTTTGACCTATAGAGTTTTAGCCGGCAACGGCGAATGGTACGATGGATTGTGTTCACCGACAATGTTTTCTGGAAGTATTCCTGAGCCCATGTTGTGATTTCCATTACAGTAGCATTTTTGTATGTGATGCAGTGCCGTCTAAGGGCCCGAAGATCACAGGCATCCAGTATTGTTTTCCGGCCTTGACCCTTATGCACAGAGATTGTTCTCTGAATCTTTGGATGATATTATGCATTGTAGATGATGATAACTTCAAACTCTTTGCAATTTTTTTCTGAGAAACTCCTTTCTGATATTGCTCCACTATTTTTCGCCGCAGCATTGGGGAAATTGGTGATCCTCTGCCCATCTTGACTTCCGAGAGACACTGCCACTCTGAGAGGCTCTTTTTATACCCAATCATGTTGCCAATTGACCTAATAAGTTGCAAATTGGTCCTCCAGCTGTTCCTTATATGTACATTTAACTTTTCCAGCCTCTTATTGCTACCTGTCCCAACTTTTTTTGGAATGTGTAGCTCTCATGAAATCCAAAATGAGCCAATATTTGGCATGACATTTCAAAATGTCTCACTTTCAACATTTGATATATCTATATTCTATTGTGAATAAAATATAAGTTTATGAGATTTGTAAATTATTCCTTTGTAAATTTGTAAATTCCTTTTTATTCACAATTTGTACAGTGTCCCAACTTTTTGGAATCTTTTTTATTTAAAAAAAGTTGCATAATTTATTAAAAAGGTTGTGATTTATATAGCAGTATGAATATAGTGCTAATAATAATGGTGATGATTATTATTATTATTATTACTACTAATAAATCAAAATATTAAACAAAATATTAAATATTACTATTGTATTTTTTCACTGTGAAATAAGAATAGAAAAAATAATTTTATTTTACAACTGTAAAATTGCAATGCTAATATTTGTGGCTGTCTTAACATGAAACCATGGTGCTTTTATTTTGGCAGAAAACCACAGTAAGTCCTTAAATCTTCTCTTTTGTTGACAGCTGGTTTATAAGCATTCTTGTCATAAGTTTGGAAAGATGGTTAGCGCATGTTGCCTTCCCAAATCCATGTTAAAAGCAACCCAAACTCACAGCACATGCAGAGATGAGTTTGAAATCACGCTGAAAACACCGGATCATGAGCTTCATACATGTAAATTAACACAGTGCCATGCTTTACTCTGACACACAAAGCACATATTAATGAAATCACCTTCGTGATTTGATAATTACATTAAACCATATCCAAATTTTGGTTTTATTTTGATTGATCATGCAGCCCTAGTGAACCTTCTCACATTCTCCATGGTTAACAGACAGATTTGCATTAAAGGAGGAGTTATAGTGGATGGTTCTTTTGATTGGATCAGTAAGCAACCACCCAGAACACCCTTTGCAACCACATAGCAATGCCCTGGCAAACATCCACAACACTTTGTCTTCATACCGATGAGTTTTGCATGCACATACTTTCATTTTCCTCAGAAAATGTAAAAATTCTGTTTGTGTGTGTTGTCTCAGCAGTGGTTGACAAGCTGTAATCAGCCTCAGGATTTGAGTCCCTGCAGGGGGTTTTTGTTGATATTTGCATCAGGCAGTTAATGAAATGATCAACGAGAGAACAAAGAAACAAATAAATCAAAAACTGTACAGAAGAAAGGCTTCCAACGAGGCCTAAGAAAGCTGTGTTTTTGTGTATGTGCTATTGATGGCTGGCTGATATAGATCGTCACATCTTCGCTCTGCTCTGGTCGATGCCATGCACAACATCTAATATCCTCCTATTTTCTTCCAATGCCACATTTGAGAATCACACCCAAAGGATTAAAGCCTTTGCTGAAGGCTTCCCACTGACCACAGGACATAATGTCATCTCATTCCTGACTTTAATGTGTTCCCATAGAGTATACACTGTCTTCTGCAGACAGTTTTTGCTGGTCTTTGCTACTTTCCAGTTTTCAACAGGGTCAGCTGAACCACAAAGACTGAATGCTTGATCAATCTAACTAATTATGGCTTAATTAGGGAGCTTGTTCTAAACTGAGTATTTCACAATAACATGCCAATAAAAGAACCCCAAGACAAGCGTTTAATCAGAGAGGCATGACTACACAACAACATAACACTGCATTGTTTGTTTGTTTTTTCACCATCAGGCATGTTCATTATCTGTATCGATGGCAGTTTCACCACAAGGCTGATTTACTGATATTGTGCAAGTAATACATGCTTAAGAAAAAGACCAGACTAAGATGGTTTGCTGGTCTTTGCTAATCAATAAATAAGATGTTTTGATGTTTTTTTTTTTTTTTTTTTTGGGAGCTTGGACAGCTTACCAACCAGCTGAATACCAGATTAGTCAGACTTAAAGACCAGATACATCTGGTTAAACCTGATGTATATAGTTTCATATGTTGCTGTGGGTTATTTTATCACTTGTCCCTTGACCCCTGTGTGACCTTACACTAGAACCTTTGAAACCAGGGCAGAGAGAGAGAGAGAGAGAGAGAGAGAGAGAGAGAGAGAGAGAGAGAGAGAGAGAGAGAGAGAGAGAGAAGAAAGAAAGAAAGAAAGAAAGAAAGAAAGAAAGAAAGAAAGAAAGAAAGAAAGAAAGAAAGATAGAGGGGTGATCGAAACACGCCAAGAGGTCTCATATAGCAGCTCTGGTGCATTCCATGTCAGATGAAGGCACTTTTGGATTTAATGAAAATTTAATAAACACATTTTCGCTCTGGCTATAGGCATTCATCGCTTCACTGTTTATGCAAGCATTTTGCCCTTCCCTCTTTCTCTCTCTTGCATTTTTCCTCCAAAAATAGATCTTTGAGTGATTTTTCTATCATGTTTCTGTTGGTCTCTGTAGAATGGAGAATAGATGATGGATCCACCCATACTGTATGTGATGGATCTATATACACTCCAGGGCAAAAAAAAAAAAAAAAAAAAAAAAATATATATATATATATATATATATATATATGGCTAAACACTAAACTTTTAATTGTCTTAACCACAAATTATTGCTCAAGAAATTAACTAAATTTAAGCAAATGCGCTATTTAAAAACCCAAATGATTGAATCTCAATTTAGAGCTTAGATCCGAGCCACGTTGTGTCCGAGTCTGGCCCAGTCCGACACATTAACTGTAATTATGAGCCTGAGCCCGATTTAAACCAGATCATTTTTTAATACGTGGGCCGTTATTAGTTATTAGTTAGTACGATAAGAAATAATACTAATAATAAGGTAAACCTCCTGAAGTGAATGCTCTGTACCAATTGTCACCATTGCGTGAGAGGCTGCTGATGCTCACACGCACTCACAGGAACACGCACAGAGTAATGACCGAGCTCAGTATTTTGACTGAATAATATGGTTTCTTATTAAAATATCGGCCGACCCGGGTCGTGGTTCAAATTCGGGCTCGGGCAGAGAATCTAAACTCTAATCTCAATGAAACACAAATTCATGGTGATGCTCTAGAGCGGTGTCTTCGAAAATTTGGTGAGAAATATAACTGCATGTTTACCACAGTCATGCATGGTGGAAGAGGAGTCCTCTTACTTTTTAATGTAAAAAAAAATCCAATAAACCTGCTAATATTAAAGGGGTCATGAACTGCGTTGTTTTATTGTTTTATGATGTTTCCTGGGGTGCACTTATAATGTTATAATGCTTTTTACATCAAACATAATTTACATTGTCATAATTTATAAATAAAAGGCATTTTTCCTACCTTGATTTTAGCCCTCTGGTTTGAACGCTCTGTTTTAAGGGGTGTGTCTGCTGTGACACTTCAATGTAAACAGCCACTGCTGTGATTGGCTAACGTCTTTCCATTTGAAATAGCTAAGTATTACTCTCTCTTTTAGCGTGTTTTTACTATTACAGCTCTCATGGTTAACTAATCGTGAAAAGTGTTGCATTACATTTAGATCTATGGCATTATATTAAGATCTATGGCATTATATTTATATTGTGGCATGAAAGTTTGCAGTGATGAGCATTGTAGCCGATCACACATGTTGAGGGCATGAAAGCAGTGATCTCGTCATTGTTTCTGTACACTAACGAATGCTTTCATCTTCACTAACAGTGCAAACATGATATAGTTAAGAGATTCGTTGAATAAAACGGGAGTCACTGACAAACACGTCACTGATAAACTCTCGCTGTTTGATCAACAGCTTCAGCATGCACTGCTCCACCGATCGCAAAGGGCACTTTCTTTATATAATTTAATCACCATTAAACAGAAGAGAAACAATGCAAGTTGACGTTTGTCACTGGTTTGTTTTACTGACACGCAGACAAAGAACATCTGACTGTACATGAATCATTACATTTCAGATCAGGCATTAGAATTAACAAAGTTACTTTATATGTTGCATTACTGTTGAGTCCAGGCAGTATCCTCAACGGCATGTTTGTTGCTTTGTAGCTTGATCTGGTTTAACACCATGTAGGCCTATGTTACTTAGGCTACCTACTCTATTGCATGTCATGCGTGAATCGGTGGGCGGGGCTAAACAGGCAGTGATGAAGTAGGTGTTGATATTCTTCTGCAGAGGCAGTGCTTGCCTCCCTTTGACGTCATAGATCCCCACTTTGAAAAAACAGTCATTTGCTGGGCCTGGTGTCAATAAAAGCTTTTATTGGACTAACAGGGAAGTTTTCAGTTCTGAAACGTACAGGATATTCTTATAGTATGATGACCTATTATATGTCAAAAGCTCAAGGAAAATTGTGAACATTGTCTTAAGATGTTGAAATTGAAAATTAAGTCATTTGTTGATCATGCTGTTATTTACCGCATTTTGAAAAGTCTGTATCCGTTTTCACCAGAGCGGCTGTACAGCCGAATCAAATTCTGTTGCATTATTTTCCTGTTAACACTGTGAAGCTGCTTTGAAACAATTGGACTTGTAAAAAGCGCTATATAAATAAAGGTGATTCGATTTTGATTTGATTTGATATCCCCTGGGACATGTTACCAGATTAGGCTATGAAAAAACGATTATCCACAGTATTGACAATGAGTGGTGTCTCAAGGTAAACTGGGCCCTCTGTACTGATCATTGCATTATTGCGCATTCTGGGGTGACGGGTAAGGTGTTGGACCTGCGTGAAGTTGGTCCCCCACCCAACGCAAAACATTGGCAAAATAGTCTCAATCGTTTGTGCTTCGTTTGTGCTGCTTTATGCCGTAAAAATTTTCTTTGTGCTGCTTTGGTTTATAAGATATTAAAATAACATTTATAGGTCATTCTGAGGTCACTCAGCCCCCCCATCCCCCCACATGCTCCAAATTCACCCAAAATAATCTACATTTTTGTTTGTGCTGCTTCCGTTTTTTATAGACTTATAATTAATATTAGACTTTGAATTATAGGCGATGATGTCACTAGCACCCACATATGCTCCAAATTCACCCAAAATAGTCTCAATCGCTTGTGCTTTGTTTGTGCTGGTTTGTGCCGGTAAAGGTTTTGTTTGTGCTGCTTCTGTTTTTAAAATATTATACATTGAATTATAGGTGATGACGTCACTCAGCCCCCCCACATGCTTCAAATTCACCCAAAATAGTCTCAATCATGTGTGCTTCGTTTGTGCTGTTTGTGCCATAAAAAATTGTTTGTGCTGCTTCTGTTTTGTAAAATATTAGACATTGAATTATTGGTGATGACATCACAGCTTTCTTGGAAAATTATTAGAAGAATCAAAAATCAGATTGGCTACATGTAGCCTAGTATTTTAAGTCTTTAAGAAAAAGCTTAAAGAAAGGCTTACTCTTATTTTGCACTTGTGAAGCCTATAGTTAGACAAAAACAAAATAAGATTGATTAAATAATAATAATAAAAACATCTGACTCTTCTCTCTCATAATAAGTAAAACCAAGAATAACAGTTTCATATTTCAAAGAAATATGGAATCATCACAGAAAATACTCCCGGTACAACAAACCAACCGGATTGAAAGGTATATAAATATTGTATGTTGTTTCCTGAATGATAATTGATCATAATTACATAATTAATTGTTGATAATACTTTATTTATTTATTTATTATTTTTATTCATTTTGGTTTTGTAAAGAAATTATGAAATATTGCATGCTACCTTCTGATCATTTGATTTTTCTACTTAAAAAGAAATAAAGAGAAATAAGAAACGGTTTGATTTTTTAAATTTATTTTTTCATTTTGTTTATGAAAATCAAATGAAAATTAAGCTAGATCTTTCATAATTTTTGTTCAGGGGTAAAAACATGATCCTCTAATAGGCCTATTTTCGCATGAGTGGGCGCCCTGAAATGCCCTTCAAATTGCCTGTCCCATCACGCAGAATAAGAGTTCTGATGTACTGCTCTGCAAATGATTTACAATAATGTTTCTTCATACTGGCTGTTGCATAAGCTATTTATTTTTTAATTTTTTTGACAATATAAAGAGCATACTTCTCTTGTCCGCAGAGGTATCGGCGGGATCCATTGTTTCCTGATAGCTTAAATAACTTAAAATATTTAATCATTAATTATTTTGGTCAAGCCTACAGATAAGATATATTTTTCAAAACTGTAAATTGTAATTTATTTGTATACACTTATAATAGCAGAAACAAAACGCAAAACGCTTTGTAAAGTAAAGAGAACAAATTATGTGTGCTTTCTGCCGAAACTCAGCGAAAAACTTCATGGAAGAAGACATGGAAAAACATGTCTATATAAAGCTTGAAGTGTAGATAATTTTCTGATTATGTAGGCTAATACATATGACACTAGAGTTAGCCCCATTCATTACTTCTGAGCTCATTATCATTTGCGAAACGCAGGCTGGTAATCGTCCATGTGAACATCATAAACGTCTCCATCACCGTATAAAACAATCGGACCATAGCTTCATCAGGTTATACTTTTCATCGCTTCAGTTCATAATTCCAAAGTACAGCCTATGGGCCTTAAAGGAACACACCTACTTTTTGGGACTTTAGCTTATTCACCGTATCCCCCAGAGTTAGATAAGTCCATACCATTTTTATCTCTGTTCATCCCATAGCTCTATCTGACGCACCCACCGCTAGCCTAGTTTAGCACAAAGACTGGAGGTAAACGGCTCCAGCTAGCCTACTGCTCAATAAGTGACAAAATAACGCCAACATTTTCCCATTTACATGTTGTGATGTGTATAGTTACATCGTGACTGACGATGACCGACGGAAAATGAAAAGTTGCGATTTTCTAGAACGATATGTCTAGGAACTATACTCTCATTCCTGCGTAATAATCCAGGCTGAGTGACCTCAGAATGACCTATAAATGTTATTTTAATATCTTAAAAACCAAAGCAGCACAAACAAAAGAATTTACGGCACAAACGGAGCACAAACGATTGAGACTATTTTGCCCAAGTTTTGCGTTGGGTGGGGGGAACCTGTTGTGGTTGGTGGGAGGGGCAGTAGAAATCTCATTCCAGGGCCAGTGGCCTTAGGGAAGATCCTTATAGGCCCTTCTGGCCTCTGTACACAGTCCCCCTTCTCAATCTATGTATTTTGAGTTAAAAAATACATTTTGGCAAATGGTAATATTCACATGTAAAACTATTATTATTACATTTAGTTGACTACATCTTTGCATTTTTAACTAGATATTTTCTTGCAATGTTTCACACAGCTCTTTTTCTGGTAGAACAGGGGTGTCCAACCCTGCACCTGGAGGTCTACTGTTCACAGTTTAGCACCAACCCTGATTAAACACATCTGAAAAATCTTCAGGGATACATAGAAACGTATAAGTTGTATCATAAATTGCATTATATGATTGATTAGAGATGGAGCTAAACCCTACAAGACAGTGGACTTCAAGCGCTAGAGTTTCCCACACCTGAGGTTGAAGACGAAACTGTTCAGCAGTGAAAAAATATAAGAAATGCATATGCCTCAATTTTAGGACACGTGTCATACATATTTTGCATATTTTACACAATTTTATTTTATTTATTTATTTATTTATTTATTTTGCATCAAATAAATCACAGAACATTGATGACTTCTGCCTTTTTTATACCTAAATAGGGCAATGTATCCTGGGAGATACAACTCATAAAATCCAAACTATATCAAATATTTAAAAAATTCCTTTGGATATGATTTACTTAAGTCCATAAAAAGTGACATTTAAATTATTTTTTGATGGTAATTTTCTACTCTTGCCTGTTTTAGGGTTAAAAGACCATGGTCCATGGCGTGGGCCATTTTTTTGCCCATGAGTGTATATCCATACATAGGTTGAGCCTAGGTTGAATCAGCATGGAGTGAGAGAACACATGAAGGTGACTTTAAGATGGGCCACTGAACAGATGCTCAATAATTCTCCCTTATTTGCATCCACAAAATCCCAGCCATCTTAATTTCAATCCTAGCAACCTAGCAATAATCTAACAGCAGATATTACTTACAACCTTTGACCTACTTTGTATCCAGAATGAATCACGTCAATGGAATTACTGACAGTGTTCATATTATATTTTTAGATTTCATGGATGGATGGATGGATGGATGGATGGATAGAGTTTGACAGGTTATCATTTTACTCAGCTAAAATGGTATTTTTGTTGGCTGAAGTTGTATGACATTCCAGTCAGTGTAATGTTGGATAAATTTAAACGGATACATTTAATGA
Organism: Paracanthobrama guichenoti; assembly: GCA_018749465.1. Taxonomy (NCBI): domain Eukaryota; kingdom Metazoa; phylum Chordata; class Actinopteri; order Cypriniformes; family Gobionidae; genus Paracanthobrama; species Paracanthobrama guichenoti. Next base: position 21,706,161 of record CM031952.1, on the reverse strand, counting down.
ATATGATGAAATACTGACAAAACTTAAAGATATTTCCTTCTGTGTAACTGTAAAAACAGAGCATTTGTACTACATCTACATCATAATCTGACATACTGTATTTGCTATAGTTGCAGTTAAATATTGTGTATACAGAGGGATATTGTTTTTCGATCACTTCACTGCAATTTTTGTCCTTCAGCACTCTTAAAATTATTCTACACTGGATAATGAGTTTTTGGGGTTCTTTATGATATAAGTCATGGTTGAATTATAGATAATGTTTTAACGACTGTAATCTAATGAATTTTCAATTTTTTAGTTCAATTATCTGTAACTAACAGCATCACATAGCAGTCCGAAAATCCAATGATGCAAAGGAAGTTTTCATCAAAAGAATGAATGGTGTACAAACTATGTGAAATTTAATAAATCATGTGTACATCCTTAACTGGCATTTATTTGCTGTTCAGTCACAGAAAAGGGTTTTACATGCAGGAAAGAGGGCCGAGGACTGTGTATCTCTATTATTCAGTAGTTTGTCGATATTTAGCTGTTTGGCTTCAGTCAGCATGTTTTACAAAGCAGGAGGCACTCTTTCCCACAAGCACTGCTGAAGAATCTCCTTAGGTACTGGTTATGTAATACCTCACTCTATAAACTACTGTGGACTGAAAATGACTGTTAACCCCTCCTCTCTTCCTTGCTCTTTCTGTCTCTCTTTATATCTCCATCTATCTGTTTAGCTTGAGAAACAGCAGTGAGATCTGGCAGAAAACAGCCTAGTGATTTCTTTTGAGGACTCAGCCAATCGCAGTGTCTGGCCTGTTGTGCTCAGCCAATCAAATGCAGTCGGCAAGTATCGCTCACCAAAGCTATAAGGCTTGAACATTAGAGTTTAAGAGCTGCAGATCAATAAATCCAAGAGAAACCTTGCCACATCGGATCGTACAAAATTATCTCAAAGACACTAAATGCCATGAATAAGTCAGTCACCTTCATGAAAAATGAAAATGTGACTCGTTAAACAGTCGTTTGAGGTTTCAGCCCTGCAAATACCTCATCCATCATGGGAAAAGGGTCTCTTCTTTCTAAGAGTCTCACCTTTGTGCTGTGATCCCTTCTTTCTTCTTCTGCCAAAGTCCCTGCTTCCTTTGCTCAGAATGCCCTGGTGATTTTTCAATTTCAATAATCTGTCTTTCTGTGTTTTCTCACGTCACAATCTATAATGCAACTGTTACTAAGACTAAAGCAACATTTGTCCCATGTCTGAATTCTGTATTTGAACTGAAGTAGATAACATGAACGATCACAATTTCATTAAGTATCAACTTTGTCATAAATCTGACCCTAAATAAATTATAAAATGTATAATATTTGTTATAAATGAATAGATTTCAAATAAGACCAAATATTTATAATATATTAAATATTTATATATATATATATATATATATATATATATATATATATATATATATATATATATATATATATATATATATATATATATATGCATTATCCATATATTGAGCTGGATAATGCATCAGTTTCTTATGACTATAATCTAATGAATGAAGAAATGGGATAAAGTCAGGGATTCATTTTTTTTTTTTTTTATAAACAGCATCAGATAGCAGTAAAATATAGTGACTATGTAATAGACAAGATATTTGGCTTTTTTTTAGTGGAAGTTTTTAGTGGAAAATGTTAAAAGCAGTTATCTCATTTCAGAGTCTAAATTAAGGCATACAAGTGAATGTTAAACAAAGAAATTAATGGGAAAAAGCATTATGCCAAAGTATGCTTCCACGTTAAAATTTCTCATTGCTTTGTCTTAATTTGTGCATGTACACATTTGTGTGTGTGTGTGTGTATGTTTGTGTGTGCATGTGCTTCTGTGCATGTCAAGCTAATCAAAACTGTTCTGTTTTGATGTGCTAGCTCTCTGTGGTGTTCTGCTTGAATGGGCTTCTGAAATCAATTCCCACCTTTGATTGTAACCTGCCTCGTTTTATTTATGTAATTTTCTCTCTCTCTCTCTCTCTCTCTCTCTCTCTCTCTCTTCTCTCTCTCTCTCTCTCTCTCTCTCTCTCTCTCTCTCTCTCTCTCTCTCTCTCTCTCTCTCTCTCTCTCTCTCTCCCTCTGACGAAAGCTGATGGAAAAAGGCGAACTATTTTGACTTGACATTTCCAAGAGATTCATCCAAGACACATTCGTCTAGTCCAACCCAAACAGCGGCATCTGCATGTGCGTCTGATCCTATCATAGATTTAGCATTTGATTTATGCGGGTTCATCTTGATTTAACGATCAGGATTGGGTGAAAATGAGCGTAGAAGGCAGCGTTTATAGGGCGGCATGAATCATCAGCAGAAATCTGACAGCATGCACCAATTTCATCCAATTTGCATTCAACAAGCATGTAAAGCAACCAAATCAAATGTTACAGAGTTTTCCTTTTCATCTTGACAAAAGGAATCGTCCTGGTTCGCTCAGGCAGTACGGGTGTGTTGGCAGAGCAGAAGGAGTTGTACATCACGGCTGGCCGGTTCAGTAATCACAAAGCTCACAGACTCTTTCCGTCTATCTCCCACACAGAGAAAGTGAGTGACAGAGACAAGTAGAGAGAATTAAACAAATAGAGAGATACAGAGCAAGAGAGAGAGAAATCCAGTATGCTGAGATGGGTCTTGTTGTGGTCTGGTGCAGGCCTGGATTACAGGACAAACCCCTCGGACATACAATTTAAGTTTTCTTTTAGAATTGTGTTAGGTTTAAGAACCCAATATACTTGAAGTGAAATCGAAGAGCAAACTGATGTGACGTCATTTCGAACAAAATCAGGCCAAAACGAAGTTCATTTGAATTTTGTTTTGGGAGATCGAAAGCCTCACTATGAAAAAAGTTAGCTTTGACTGGTGAACACCTTATATATTGATCAGAAAATTAAGTTGTTCTCCTGATGCAATGAGACACTGACACTGTTTTTCATGTTTAATACGGTAAAGCTGCTTGATTTTAAGCAATCTATTGTATAAAGTGCTATATATCATGCAGCAAAATGGCACCGCCGTGTTCGGTCGCCGTTCAGGTCGCTCCGCGAAGACTGTGTTTTTATTTACTATTTTACTTTCTTTTACTCTCAATTTTTACAAACTTATCAACTGCATTGATCTGCTATGACAGCAAAACTCTTTTGGACATTGGTTTTAGTGTCCATGGAGCGGACCTGTTTACATTTCACTGCCGGTTGTATATTCTGTATATAACTGTGTATGTGACAAATAAAACTCTTGAATCTTGAATAAATAAACGTAATGTGGCAAATTTCAGCGCTTATGCAAACATATTCACGTTGCTATGATCAGACGCTTTTCTTATGCTTTTTAAAAAAAATGCTTGCTGTTTTTTCAGTTCCCTTTCAAGGGAACTCGAGCTGTGTCACCGCTTTGGGAACGCCTCTGCGTGATTGCGTCGTGAAGCACGTATGTCATCAGTCCAATAGAGAGACGGAACATCACACGCCGTTAGCTTCTGTTGCCTTCAACAAGCGCTCTGTGTCATCTGTCTGTCTCTCTGTGTTGTGTCTGAGTTCAGACTTTTGTTATTTTCAAAAAAAGAAAATACACATATAAGAGAGTAATAGAGTTATGGCGAGCGAGCATCGTTTCAGAAAGTGTGTTCCTCCCTGTCCACGTTTCATTACGGATGGGGATACACACCCGATGTGCGTTGCTTGTTTGGGAGAGCAGCAAGCGCAGTCGGCACTCGAGAGTGCCGGGTGTGAGTATTGTGAGGCTCTGCCTCTTCGCGTGCTGCGATCCCGCCGGGCGCTCTTTGAGGAGAGCGTCCCGGCTCGCGTTCCCCGTGAGGGACTCGCCACTTCAATCCCCTGCCAGTGATGAGCTCATGGATGTGCTGAGCAGAGCTGTGGCCAGTTTACACATTGACTGGCCACAAGAACAACATGAGTGAGCTGCCATAAAAAAGCAGACTCGACGAGCGCTTTCTCCCCTCGCGCTCCGCTCAGCCACCATGCAGGAGCCTGCCGTTCTTTCCAGACCTCCACACCGAGGTGTCGAGGTCGTGGAAGCGGCCCATGTCATCACATATTTTCACCCCGCACACGTCTGTTTATAGTAACATCACGGGTTGAAAAAGCATGGCTATGGTCAGATACCGGCGGTCGAAGAGCTATCTCTCACCCGAATCCGCTTCTGCCATAAAGGCTCCATCTTTGCCCACTAAGCCCTTTAAATTCACCTCCTCCTTAGTGGGCAAAGCATACTCGGCAGCGGGTCAGGCCGCCGCATGTCTGCACACTATGTCAATCGTGCAGGCATATCAGGCTGACCTGCTGAAGGACCTGGGCGAGAGCCACGAGATCGGAGCCGATGCTATTAATGAGCTCCGATCGACAGCAGATCTTGCTCTCCGGGCCACCAAAGAGACGGCCAGATGTGTTGGCGTTCTATGGCAGCCTTGGTGGCTACGGAGAGGCATTTGTGGCTTAATTTTACGGAGATAAAGGAACATGATAAGAGCTTTTTGCTTGATGCGCCGCTGTCTCCGGGGGGCCTGTTCAGTGACGCTGTCACCTCTGTTACCGACAGGTTCCTGAAGGCAAAGAAACAATCTGCGGCGCTTAGACAGTTCCTTCCCCGTAAGCCCCAGGTCTCATCTGCTGCTGGGCGGGAGCAGCAGACCCCGAGTATGAGCTCCTCCCATAGGGCGCAGCAAAAACAGAGTGTTGCCACTCGCACACCCCCGCAGAAAGCGGCGTGCAGAAAGGTGCGCGGCACTCTCAGGCGCAGCCCTCCAAGGTCAAGACTGATCTGAGGACAGTCATTGTGTCGAGGAGAGCTGTGTCCAAAAAGTCCGGACGCCTTCGGGCCCAGGACAGTGAGGGTGATCCCCTCCGCAGGCGGACGGTGCTTACCGCAGCATACGGTACCTGTTCGTCCACCAACCCCGCCCGAGTGCCGGGTCGTGGAGAGCCCTCGCGAGTCATCCAAGGATGGCTCGCGTCCTACAAGGAGGGAGTTAGCGCTGCTGAGCCAGTTGTTCCCTGCCAGTTTGCCGCTTCAGGGCGCTGTGCTCACAGTGTGGAGCACATCAGAGAGAGAGTCTCGAGAGGCTGGTTCCCTTAGTAGATTTTGTGACAGAGTGGGAGAATCTGCCACATGTTTCTCGTTGGGTCCTGCAGTGCATAAGAATTGGGTACACCATTCAGTTCAGATGCCGTCCTCCCAGTTTCAACGGGGGCCCCTCCACTGTGATGGGTCCCGAGCAGGCTCTGGTGATGATTCAGGAAGTACAGACTCTGATGCAAAGGGGGGCTATAGAGAGGGTCCCCCCCCCCAGACAGGGAGTCAGGCTTTTACAGCCGGTACTTCATTGTGCCAAAGAAGAAGGAGGGCTGCGCCCCATCTTAGATCTTCGCGTCCTGAACCGAGCAGTGGCAAAGCTCAAGTTCAGGATGCTAACACTCAAACAGATCGTGTCTCAGATCAGGTCCAAGGACTAGTTTGTCACGATAGATCTCAAAGATGCATTTTTTCATATCTCCATCCTTCCGCAGCACAGGAAGTACCTGAGGTTCGCTTTCAGGGGAGAAGCGGACCAATATCGGGTGCTTCCCTTCGGTCTAGCTCTTTCGCCCCGCACGTTCACGAAGTGCATGGACCCTGCTCTGGTCCCCTTGCGTATGCAGAGGATCCGCGTGCTCAATTACATCGACGACTGGCTGATCCCAGCACAGTCAGCTCGTCGCGTGGTCCAACATCGAGATGTTGTTCTCGCGCATATGAAGAGGTTGGGGCTGAGGCTCAACTCCAAGAAGAGTGTCCTTTCTCCTGTGCAGAATATCACTTATTTGGGCATGAGTTGGGATTCGGTCTCTATGCAGGCCCGTCTGTCAGAGCCTTGCATAGGGTCGATCCTCTCGGCCATGAGAGGGGTGAAGCTAGACCAGTCACTCACTGCAAAGCAGTTCCAGAGACTGTTAGGTCTGATGGTCAGCATCCAACATTCCTTCGGGTCTGCTGTACATGAGGCCGCTGTTGTGGTGGCTCAAGACCAAGGGTTTTTCCCCGAGGGAAAATTCACATGATCAAGGTTTTGCGGCGGTGTCTCCGCACCTTGGTTATGTGGAAGGATCCTTGGTTTCTGGCCCAAGGCCCGTCCCTGGGGGCATCGTGTCGGCGTGCGTCTCTGACCATGGATGCCTCCCTGACGGGTTGGGGGGCGACCATGAGTGGCCTGTGGCAGGAGCACCATCATTTGTGGCACATAAATTGCCTGGAAATGTTGGCAGTGTTTCAGGCTCTGAAGCACTTCCTGCCACATCTCAGGGGTCATCATGTGCTTGTGCGTACAGACAGCACATCGGTGGTCTCCTATATAAACCATCAGGGAGGTTTAAGGTCCCGTCACTTATACAAGTTGGCGCGCCTATCCTCCTCTGGAAATTGCTGTCAGTCAGGGCAATGTACATCCCAGGGAGCCAGAATGTGGAAGCAGACATCCTGTCGAGGCAGGGGCCGAGGCCCGGGGAGTGGAGACTCCACACCGAGGTGGTGGAGCTCCTTTGGGAGAAGTTTGGCAGGGCTCACGTGGACCTGTTTGGCAATCACGAGAACCATTCTCATCTGTGGTTCTCCCTGTCGCCCCCAGCCCTTCTCGGGCTGGACGCAATGGTACAGGAGTGGACGAGGCTACCCTTGTACGCTTTCCCCCTGATTGCTCTGCTTCCGGGAGTTCTACAGAGAGTGCGCCGGGACAGAGCCTATCTTCTGCTAGTAGCCCCGTTCTGGCCAGGCCGAGTTTGGTTCTCGGACCTTGTGTCTCTCCTTGACGGCTCTCAAATGACTTTTGTTACAAAGGATGATTTGTAAATTTAAGTGTGGGAATGTTATGTATATATACGTATATATTGTTTTTTTTTTGTGGATTCCGTTGTTTTTCTTTCTTGTCTTAACAGGATTGGTCTTGGACGTAATGAGGCTGGTGGTGATTGGCCCAGGAGAAGAGCCCCTGACTATAAAGTTCCGCGGAGTTCCTCTGGAGGGAGCTAGCTACCGCTCTGCTCTCTTCTTGCTACGCCATTGACTGCTTTGTTCCGTCTGTGTCTGTGTCTGTGTCTGTGTCTGTGTCTGTGTCTGTGTCTGTGTCTGTGTTACTTGGTGGAAGTTGGGTTTCAGAGAATGTGTTTTTCTATACTCATCGGCTGTGTTAAACAGAGTGCTGTTACTCACTTGTGTGCAAGTGATCCTATACCTTGTCCTGCTGATTTATATTTTTGCTGTCTTTTTGTTTTGTGACCTGTGAAGCTGTAGGGGGTGAGTGCCTTGTTTTGTTTTGTAGGCCCAAGGGCCATCTGTTTTCTCCTGTTTTTGCTTTAGTTAAGGAGATAGGGAAGTTCATTGTATGTTTCTTTCTTTTTGGTTGGTTATAGGGAAGCTAGTTTTCTTGGGAAGTTTAGTTTCTATTATGTTTGTTGTTTTGGCACTTAGCTCACCCCTGAAGAGATTGCTTCTAAACTTCTTTCTTTTTGTCTTGATTTGTAATCACTGGTGTCTTTTCTTTTGCTAAAGAAATGCCCAAGTACGGTTGCTCTAAATTTTTAGGCAACTAGTAAATACTAATAAAAGAAATGGGTAAATTAAGAAGTTTGGGTCGTGTCTTTTATGTTACACCCTGACCTAGACCAGGGATCGTAACAGAACTAAGGTTACAGTCGTAACCGAGACGTTTTGTTGTGTGTTTATGTTATTATACTACGGGGCTGTTGAATGCTTGAATTTGATTGGCTGACGAACGTTCTAAAGTGTGCAATTATTTTCGTTCAGCCAATCAAATGCAGTCAACAGGTATCGCTCACCAAAGCTATAAGGCTTGAACGTTAGAGTTCAAGAGCTGCAGATCAATAAACCCGAGAGAGACCTTGTCACATCAGATCAACAACCCACAGCAACACTGACCAAGCAAAGAAATATAGTAAACAATAGGATAAAAACAAATTAATTCCATGTTTTCCCCACAAAATTACGTTAATTACTCTCTCTCTCCCGCTCTCTCTGCTCTCCCACTCAAACACACACACATACACTACAGACACACATTCGCGTAGAAACGTGTTGTCAGCGCTGCTCTGATTTTTCTAGTTTAGCAACGAGCCATATTCAAGGATGAAGCATCTTTGATGGAAATAAATGTTGTGATGTTACACAACATTTGTAAAAGCTACACACTCCATCAATTAGGGTTAGAAGAACTGTTGCCAGACACAATAATCACTGCAATAATGATCCAATCATAGACTCTTAAGCATTTGCCAATTTAAATCCAACTTTTGTTTTGTTTTTTGGCCAGGCAGTGTAGTTAGTAGTTATAGTTATAAGTCTATGGTATGTCTTTATACCATATAAGACTTTAATACTATTTATTTTATATGAATAAAACAAATGTATACAAACTAAGCAGTTTCTTGGTGCCTCAGTATTTTATCTAATTCAATTTCATTCTTTTATTCTCCAGGAAGATTGGCATTTGCGTGGGTGTGCGCACACAGATGCGTGTTTCGTAATTCACAGATAAAATTTGTTTCCTAGCTATCTCTGAGTAATATCAAACCACTTTCTACTTGAAACTTTTGCAGTGTCGCGACATATTTATCTTTGAACGAGCCAATGCAGATCGTTGATTTGCATTTTAATACTTTTGGCTCACGCCACGCTTTTAAGTACACATTAGTGGTTCCTGTCAGTTCAAATGGCCCAGTCTTACATAAATGAGCAACAAGTGACTGGACTTTCCATTATGGTGGTACAAACTCTCAAGACAGCTGAATTGCAATGTCAGCTCTGAGCTGACTGAACACAATGAACCAACTGCCAACTCTCCACACGCTATTACCAGCCCACCACTCTATAATGGTACAAAGGAAAACCTTTAGCGTCACCCTACTGCAGTGAATGCCAACAGACTGAGACCACATTGATATTTTTGCATTCATTTAAACATAAATAATAAAAAAAGTTACTTTTTGGTTATACAAAAAGTATTTGTTTACATTATTATATATAAAAATATATAAATGTAACTCTGAATTAATATAAAATGAATAAATATAGCTATAAGCAACATTAGGATATAAGCCTACAACATTACATGTTTCACTTGGAATCATATGTAACAATTTCAAAATTATAATAAAATAGGCCCATATGATTTGCTTTAATGCTGTGAAAAATATAATATAATATAATATAATATAATAATATAATATAATATAATATAATATAATATAATATAATATAATATAATATAATATAATATTAGTCTTAATAAACCCACAAACCTTCACTTTGTAATTTACAACATGGTTTTTTATATTCTTTGGAAAAATGTAATTATACATTAAACTGTTAAATTGCGGTTATCTCAAATTATTGTGAAAAATAATCAGCAAAGCTGATTTGTTTTTAGGCTGCTCTACCTCAGTGGTCGTGCTTGTCAATGTCAAAATGATCGAGATGGCCAATCAAATCAAAGAAGGCGTACTGTCATACTGTCCCTGTCACACACACAATGGGAGTTTGTGGAAAGATGTAAACAGATGCAAGTCTTAGCCTACTGTTTAATGAAAGAAATGATCAGCTACTGACAGTAATAGACTATCTAGTGATGCAAACTACTCAACTTTTTATGACATTTCGCTATTTTGAATTGAAAACTGTAATCATGATTCACGTAGACTAATTCATAAATGAATGTGACGACGCAGGCAAAAAAATTGCATTTCCTATATATTAGAGGTACAAATAAGAGTGAATGTGTGCACATTTTAAAATAAAATATTATTTGCAAATAGTTTAAATTGATTACTTCATTAGCCTATACTACAATTAAACCTCAAACTTATTTTACCATTCTTATTTGTTTATTCCCTTTAATCCCTTTTAATCCTTTAATTATTCAGTTCTTTGTATTATTATTATTTATAATAATATAAATTATACCGAGGTACAATATATTTTATAATATTTAATAATTTATAAATTATTTACAATTATATTTTTTATAATTTATAATATATTTTTCTATATTAATATTGAAAATATTGTAAAATATTGTATTCTACATATTAATATATTACTTTTTCAGTTCACTTATTTCAGAACATTTCCACTAGTGGACTTTTGGACATCACTGTACCTCCAAACACTTTTCACATTTCAGTGACCGTGATCTACTGAGGCTCTAAAAAGGTTTTTTTTTTTTTGTATCCCATAGATGGTGGATGTGATCTTTAATACAGTGTCGGGCTGCGGCAGAAGCTATCATTCCACGAAGTGTGGCAATAACTCTCAGTTGTGTTCAATGAGGAGAGATCAGTGAGCCTTTAAAAGACACCACTCTTTTATGTTATATTCATGCTTGCTGTTTTTTTTTTTTTTTTTTTTTTTCACAGGCCAGCTGTCTAAAAGCACCACTGTATAATTGATGTGTTTTTGCAGGCACAGGCTGAGCGCAGACAGCGGGCTATAAACCCCTCTCAACAACATGTTCCTCTACGCCTCTTCCTCCCAGATGGCCTCCCTCTATCTCTTCTTCTTTCGCTCTCTATCACACATGCACTTTCTCTCTACTGCTCATGCATATCTCCTCCTCTCATTCTTTCTTTCTCCCGCTTTATTCCTCTTCATGAGGACTAGAGGTTAAAGACTAAATTGGTCATCCTCAGGAGAACTGGGTGATTTGTGGCAGCGTGTCTTGGTTTGAAAAAGAGATGATGAGTACCTGTCTGATAAAGGACAAAAATGTGTGTTTCTCCTATAAAATGTCCAGGCAGGACTATAATGTGTGAATGAAGAGAGAAAGCGAATGTTGAAATAATTGTACTAGTAGGGATGGGTGATTTTTATTAAATATCCACTCTATAAATGTAAGAACGGTGACATAAAGAAATATCAGGAATACACTGAAAAGTATTGGCTTTGAAACTCACAAAATAATTACAAAGAAACAGCAACACATTGAATATGAAAATAAGTATAAAGACTGAAATAGCATTTTCTTGTAAAACATGCTTCTTGTAACACATTATTTATATGTTATTAAATTATATAAAGTTAAATATAAAATAACATAATCGTTGCTGCTTTTAATAAAAGTGAAACGTTTTTTTTTATCATGATTTCAGATGTTCTAGTAGCTTCACTTTAATACTTTAGTATAGCACACATAACACTTGGTTATGTTCTTTTTAATTTATTTTTTTACATTGCATAATTATTGTTACGCAATAATTCTAATTATACATAATTACTACATTAATATCAGCTGATTGGTAGTTCAGCCACCATAAACGGATAGTAGACCTTTTTTATAAAGCATTAATCCAGTGAAATTATATTATAATACTCTATTAAAAGTAACCAGTATAGAGTCTCCTTGGCCTGTCCTACACGCTAGATTACTGTAATCTCTCCTCACACACTCTACCTGCTTCTCTTCACCTATTGGTCAGTTCGGCTGTAATGAGAGCAGGGGGCTAATGCCAGAGAATAATGTTTTTATGAGCGACAGCAGAGGTCGGAATTAATGGCTGACGAGACAAACGCCCCACGAGACTGGAAGTCATTCTCGAGGGCACACAAATGGCTTCCTAATGAAGCTTGACATTGGTTATAGGTTATCAATGTGTGTGTGCATGAGACGAAAGAGAGAACAAGACCGAAAACAGGAGCAAAGTGAATTTTATGTACTCGCAAACACTATGAAAATTATAACAACTTGAATTCATTGACTCAACATTGGTGTAAAATGTCGCATGATATTACGGTAATGTACTTCTGTCTGCACCTGCTAACTGCCCTACTCTAGTTTGAACACTATAAATATTGATATCGAGCATGAATATTCTTCCAAAGTAATGAACTGTTTTACCGTGACTGACTATATGAATATGTATATGAATTGCTGTGGGGGGGATGATATCACACAAAGTAATAGGTATCATGCCACAGGAAAAATAGGATATGAAAAATAAGTTATTACATTTTGCCTAAGATCACAGCAAAAAGAAGCAATTACAGTAATATGTGTAGGTATTTGTATGTAACATACACTAGTTTTGGAGTTTTTATTGTTTTTGAAAGTCTCTTGTGGTCACCGAGGCTGCATTTATTTGATTAAAAATACAGTAAAATGGTAATATTGAAAATCACATTTTTCTATTTTAATTTACACTATTTTGCCAAAATTTTTGGGACGCCTACCTTTACATCCACATGAACTTGAATGACATCCCATTCTTAATCTGTAGGGTTTAATATGGAGTTGACCCACCCTTTGCAGCTATAACAGCTTCAACTCTTCTGGGGAGGCTTTCCACAAGGTTTAGGAGTGTGTTTATGGGAATTTTTGACCATTCTTCTAGAAGAGCATTTGTGAGGTCAGGCACTGATGTTAGATGAGAAGGCCTGGCTCACAGTCTCCGCTCTAATTCATCCCAAAGGTGTTCTATTAGGTTGAGGTCAGGACTCTGTGCAGGTCAGTCAAGTTTCTCCACACCAAACTCGCTCATCCATGTCTTTATGGACATGGTCATGTTGGAACAGGAAGGGGCCATCCCCAAACTATTCCTACAAAGTTGAGAGCATGAAATTGTCCAAAATGTCTTGATATGCTGAAGCATTAAGAGTTTATTTCACTGGAACTAAGGGGCCAAGCCCAACCCCTGAAAAACAACCCCACACCACAATCACCCCCCCACCAAACTTTACACTTGGCATAATGCAGTCAGGCAAGTACCGTTCTCCTGGCAACCGCCAAACCCAGACTCGTCCATCGGATTGCCAGACAGAGAAGCGTGATTCATCACTCCAGAGAACACGTCTCCACTGCTCTAGAGTCCAGTGGCGGCGTGCTTTACACCACTGCATCTGACCCTTTGCATTGCACTTGGTGATGTAAGGTTTGGATGCAGCTGCTCGACCATGGAAACCCATTCAATGAAGTTCTCTACGCACTGTTCTTGAGCTAATCTGAAGGCCACATGAAGTTTGGAGGTCTGTAACAATTGACTCTGCAGAAAGTTGGGGTGACTTCTGCGCACTGTGCGCCTCAGCATGAGCTAACCCTGCTCTGTGATTTTATGTGGCCTACCAAGTAGTGGTGTTCCCAATTGCATCCACTTTGCTATAATACCACTAACAGTTGACCGTGAAATATTTAGTAGTGAGGAAATGTCATGAATGGACTTTATTGCACAGGTGGCAAACTATCAAGGTACCACACTTGAATTCACCGAGCTCCTGAGAGCGACCCATTCTTTCACAAATGTTTGTAGAAGCATCTGCTTGCCTAGGTGCTTGATTTTATACACCATTGGCAATGGAAGTGATTGGAACACCTGAATTCAATGACTTGGAGGGGTTTCCTAATAGTTTTGACAATATAGTGTATTTAAAATGTAAGTTATTGCTATAAATGGCAAAGCAGATTTTTCAGCATCATCACTTCAGTCTTCAGATTACATGATCTTTCAGAAATCATTCTAATATGCTGATTTGGTGCTTAAGAAGCATTTAATATTAATATAAATGTTGAAAATAGTTGGGTTGCTTAATAATTTTGTGGAAACCGTGATTCGGTTTATCTTTCAGAATTCTTTGATAAATATAAAGTTCAAATGAACATTTTTATTTCTTTTGTAAAATAACAATTATTTGAAGTAGAAATATTTTGTAACATTATAAATGTCCTTAATGCTTCTTTATGATTTGATTTATATATATATATATATATATATATATATATATATATATATATATATATACTTGGACCAAACTTTTAAATGGTTTCTACAAAAAAAATTTTGATGTTTGCCATTGCATTTAGTGTCAAACAATGTATGTATACTTTGTTTAAATACCTAACAATACTTATGGGATCCTGTTGCATTAGGTAAAAAGGTCATAAACCAGCAGAAAAAGATGGATCCTGAAGATGAAAATATATTTCAATGTTAGCACAGTGCAGGAAAGCTTCTCTCTTTAGTACCTGAGAAGAGAGCTGCTGGATTAATATCTCTCTCCTGTTGGCCATTTCACACCAGAATGCTTTCACAGCAAAGCTCGGGGACATGTGGGGGGATGCATTAGCAAAAACGAATGGGGTTTGTGTTTGTTGAGCTTTATGCATCCTGATGCACTAAGACACAATCTCAATCTATACCTACTAAAGCTGTCAGATCAGTATAGTTACCACTGATCTGGAGGTTACAATGCACACTGAGCCAATTAGCATGTTGCGATCAGTCACGTTAATGGCGTTTAGTGTCAGTGACAGCAAACCTGCCACAACACATTTATGTTATTGATTATTTGGTGTTTCCTCAAAAAAATCGTTAATAGAATCATTAATGAACTGCAAATGAGGCTAATGCCTCTGTGTGTTTCACAGAATAATCAAAATGATATGAAGTATAAGTAAATGTGGCTATTTTATTTTGAGTGAATTTTACAAAACTCAAATAAATGAAATGTCCCCTTCAGCCCTGATCAAATGAATGCTGGAAATTCCATGTTTTGTATGGTTTCTAGCTGGTTGATTAGTTGGACTAAAATGGGATTTTTTCACCTGACAGACTATCTTGGTCCAGTCATTTAGGTTCCAAAAACCAGCATGACCTGTTTTTTCCAGTAGGGATCCAGATCCTCTGGAGAAAAAGCGAAAGAAGACGAGGTGACACAAACCAGTGGCTTTTCTTTCTCTGTCAGAACTGTAATTAGAAAAGCCAATGTAACCGGCACTCTGAACCGAGGATCAGAGGACAGAGAGAGAAAAAAAACAGCACATGAAAAGAAGAAAAAGAACAAAGGCAGGAACAGAACACAACGGAGTGAGATGAACACCGGAACAGTTTAAAGAGGGAAAAAAAGTCAAGGTACAAGAAAGGTGTGTGTGTGTGTGTGTGTGTGAGAGAGAGAGAGAGAGAGAGAGAGAGAGAGAGAGAGAGAGAGAGAGAGAGAGAGAGAGAGAGAGAGCGAGAGAGCGAGGGGGTGGGGGTGGGGGTTGGATGGATATTTGAGAGACATGAGAAATGCGCTAGTAAGCCAGCTTGTAAAGGTCTTCAGACAGAGGACCACGTCTCAGTAAAGCAAGGACACACGTCAAGGAGAAACACTTTTCACTCTCATGCCTAAAGAGGAAGATGCCCTTCAGAATCCTGGAATTTATTAACCACACACACATCGTCATGCATAGACTCCTGAATATTTGAACAGGCACAAATTATTGAGCATACTGAAAAGAAATTGCCATATCTATCAGAAAACTTTGTACAGGCCATGGTTTAGTTCATATGTCATTAAATCTGTACTTGCAAAACTCTGATACCACCCTTCTCTCTCTCTCTCTCTCTCTCTGTGTGTGTGTGTGTGTGTGTGTGTGTGTGTGTGTGTGTGTGTGTGTGTGTGTGTGTGTGTGTGTGTGTGTGTGTGTGTGTCATCTAGGTGTTGTTAAGTGTCGCCTCTGAAAATCACTCTCAAAGAATATAGACTTTATTAACAGAGATATATATAAAGTGAGTTGGTTTGCAAAGCAACTCCAGAATTGTGTCTCTTATTTAGGCCTACAGTTTTCCATACATTCAAATCAATGCATTTCATATATGCTACTACAGTTAATCACATGCTGTAGCAACTAATAATGTAATAACTGTTCATAATGTAAAAACTGCAAACATTGTATTATTATTGTAATAAAATGTTCATAATGTAATAATTTTCTCAATGTAATAAAATCTTGAGCTCACAATGTAATAAAAATGTTACATTATGAGAATTTTTTTACATTATAAACTCACCAAAACATTGTCATATTTTCATTATTGCAATAGCTTTTAAAACATAAAAAATTAGTATTCCCTTAAGGTACATTTTTAAAAATCTAATACCAGTCTTAAACTACCTGCAAAATGCAACAGATTTAAATATTCATTATATTATTATTATTATTATTATTATTATTATTATTATTATTATTATTATTAATGGTATTTTAAAAATGTACTGTAAAGGAATACCTATTATATGTTTAATAAACATAATAAGAATAAGAATAAGAATACAAATCATATTAATAATAATAACAATTGTATGAATATGAATATGTAAATGTATTAATTATTGTATAATTATTATTATATATATAATAATTTTCTCATATTGTAAAAATTGTTATTACATTATGAGCTCATGATTTTATTACATTTTGAGAAAGTTAATACATTTTGAACATTTTATTATAATAATGTTATACTTATTACATTACATGTGCAGTTATTACATTATGAGTTGCTACACATGCTTTCACATATGATATTAGCACAAAGAGTATTCAGTTCTTTATATATGAGCATAAAAGATCATTGCATGGCAAATTATTACATAGCTGAGCACAAGATCATCACAAATCTCTTTATGGCTACTCATCATGTGAGCACATACACAGTTGACTATAATTGTTGAATAACTTGTTAAGTAAATAGCTATATTCACATTGATTATAATTGTTTAATTCATATTTCACATAAATCTTCCACAAAACCATAATTAAATCAGCTGAAATATTTAATAAACAAAACACATGAGGGATGAGGTACTTTCTGTGGTGATCTGCATCCGCATTTCACGTGGGCTTGGTTGCATGGCATATCGCCAGTGACCTCAGGCTATATTAATACTCGGCAGTAGTTAAAAATGTGTAGATTTAGCGTGAATCACCATCATAAGGAATGTATCACTCTGAGAGCCTCTGGGAATGTTTAGAGTTTTTCATTGCATTCACAGGAATAGTTGCCCCCACTGCAGCACGCACACACACACACACACACACACACACACACACACACACACACACACACACACACACCTTCTAAAAATACACACTTGCAAGTTCACTTCTGTCATTCTCTCCCTCTGTTCCCCCACAGACACACACACACACACACACACTAATCCATGTGATTGAAGAGCTCTCAGAAAGGTAATTAAATTTGCCAATGATCCGCTGTGCTGGGTACACAAGCCTGCGTTCTGTGGAGGGGAACAGCGGAGCAGGACCTCAATAATAGTGGCGAGCTCATTTATCAGCTCATGCAGAAGATTCCCTCATATTTCACTACAGCTTTTTAAGGCACTGCGCGAGCCTGATCTATGTGGCCTACACACTTAGAGAGCGCAGAGTTTACTCTGCAACAACAGACCCTCGGCATACATTGACATAATGGTTAGCAAACAGTTGTTCTTGTTTGTTTTGTGTGTCTGTGTGGGTGGATTTATGCTTTTTGAATTGACTGTGAAGATCACCTGCTCACCAAAAAGTGCAGATGCTACGCTAACTTTCACAGTATAAAAATTCTGTCCGATTTTCACATGCTGCTTTAAGCTGATTTTTTAAAATGCATACGGTATTGAGCATACATTACAACCAATCGAACTGGCTCTCTTATACTGTATACAACTTTGGGAATTCTGATTCAGTTTAGTGAATCGATTCATTTAGGTGTTTCATGTAAATGAACTAGCTCAAAAAACAAATGCGCTAAATAATTCCTGCATTATGTTTCCAACCATGTTTTTAGTTGAACTACTTTTAATTTTGAGTAGCATGTCATTTTTAGAGCTCATTTGAACTTCTCTGATGTGATGGATTTTAGCAGTGTGGTGTTAACAGTGACACCCCTATATAATTGTCACATGTCTGTCTGTTTGTTAGGTCTTTCAGTTGTGTTGATTCGGTCACATGTTCCTTTGTCATAGTTTTCCCGCTACTTGTCTGTTTCCTAGGTTACCCTCGTTAGTTTAGTTCTGTTCAGCTGTGTTTAGTTAATCTTTATCTGTACCTGTGCTTCATTTAATCAGTCATATGTGTTTGCATTTAAGTTCCATCTCTTCAGTCAGTCTTTGTCTGTTCTACGTAGTGTACCGTGTTCGTGTACCTTCTGCCTCTTTTGGGATCCTTGTGTAAGTACATGTTTGGGAACAAAAGTACATGTTTGGGAACTTAAATATTCTTCGTCTTCACAACACCGTGACAATAATGAACTCCATGCGTACAGAACTAATTAATAATTTAGCTTAAAGGGGACCTATTATGCAAAATTCACTTTTATAAGGTGTTTAATGTGTGTCCACATTATGTGTAAACAACCAGCCTATAATGGTAAAAATCCACCCAATACTTATTTTATAATCCCCATTAATCATTTCAATTTCATATTTTCCCCTACTCCTACATATGAGTATGGAAACCCTACCTATGACTGTTGATGATCTGCCCTTTTAGCATAGACACACCCCTGAGTGAGAAGCACAGAGAACACCATTTCTGTTTACTCGCTGTATCAGCTAGATGACAACTTCAAAACTCCTGAAGTGTTTCCAGATAAGTGTGCCATAAGCGTCAGACGTTCAGCCAATGGTCTGAGGCTGAGATTAGTATTGACCCATCCTTGGTCAATCATGGTCAATACCAGCGCTTAGTGCTCTAACTTCATATCCAGAACAAGTTCATATTTTGCTAATTTCCTTTCTGAATGATATTTCTTGAATGTCGTGCAACTAATGATCTGGGGGGGTATTTTGAGCTGAAACTTCACAGACACATTCTGGGGACACCAGAGATTTGAGCGAGATATGTCCCCTTTAAGCTTTTAACTAAAGTGACTTACAATACACAATTATGTTGTCAAATTTGTTGTCCTTAACCACTGCATAATAGCACAGATTCTTGTGTTCGTTCAAGAGTTCTGGTCATTATGATAAAACTAATAGTATGTGTTTATGGGCAAAGATAATATGCGTGGCTTCAAGATTCAAGATTCAAGAGTTTTATTTGTCACATACACAGTTATATACAGAATATACAACCGGCAGTGAAATGTAAACAAGTCCGCTCCATGGACAGTGCAAATTCACAGTTAAAAACACAAGGAAGAAATTATAATAGAAATAGGATATAAAAAAAGTACTATCTATATATATATATATATATATATATATATATATATGTCTATATCTGTAGAATTATAAATAATCAAGTCAAGAGAAAAAAAGGTAACAAATAAGGATAAAATGGAATAAAATAATTGAAGTAGACTTTGCAGTGAGTAAACTGTAGACTTATAAATATGTGGTTAACAAATGTATAAAGAGTATAATGTGCAAACAGGTTTATGACAGGTTGTTACACAGTAACAACGAGAACAGAAAGTGCAGTGCAATGTCAGTGTATCGATGTTTATCCTGACGTGAAGTCACGTGATGTTAAGTTCAGGAGTCTGATGGCCTGGGGGAAGAAGCTCCTCCTGAGTCTCTCAGTTTTGGCCATCAGGCTTCGGAAGCGCTACCAGATGGTAGCAGCGTGAAATGAGGGTTTGCAGGGTGATTAGAGTCCTTGATGATCTTGGTAGCTCTACCTTTGCAGCGTTTGGTGTAGACGCCCTGCAGAGACGGAGAGCTGACCCTGAGATACGCCGGATAAGCGCACTACTCTTTGCAGGGCTTTGCGGTCATGACTGGTGCTGTTCCCATACCACGCTGTGATGCACTGAGTTAAAACACTTTCTATCGCCCCTAAATAGAAAGTTTTCAGGATAGCTGGTGAAACCCTGAATTTCCTCAGCTGGCGCAGGTGGTACAGTCTTTGCCTGGCTTTTTCACCTGTGTCTGAATGTGAGCAGTCCAGGTCAGGTCCTCGGAGATGTTTACTCCCAGGTACTTGAAGCTGCTCTCACTCTCTCTACTGGTGACCCGCTGATCATGAGGGGGAGTATGTCCGTTGCTGTCTCTTCCTGAAGTCCACAATCATTTCTTTGGTCTTGCCAACATTCAGAGAGAGACAGTTGTCCTGGCACCATGATGTTAGATGCTCCACCTCGTCCAAGTATGCCGTCTCATTGTTGTTGGAAATGAGGCCCAGGACAACAGTATCATCAGCAAATTTGATGATAGAGGTGGAGCTGTGTGTGGACAAACAGTCATGCGTGTAGAGAGAGTAGAGCAGGGGCTCAGGACACAGCCCTGTGGGAGCTCCCACACTCAGGGTGATGGAGGTGGAGGTGGACTGGCCTATTCTCACCACCTGAGGCCTGCCAGTGAGGAAGTCCTCAATCCAGTGGCAGAGAGAAGGATTCAGGCCGAGATCCAGGAGTTTGGAGGTTAGCTTGGTGGGAACTATGGTGTTAAAGGCTGAGCTATAGTCAATAAATAGCAGTCTTACGTAGTTCCCACTTTTGCTGTCGATGTGAGTGAGGGAGGAGTGGAGGACATGAGAGATGGCATCTTCAGTCGATCTATTGGGACGATAGGCAAACTGAAGAGGGTCCAAAGTGTCAGGAATGAAGGCGCAAATGGTGTTTTTAATGAGTCTCTCAAAGACCTTCATGACTATAGACGTGAGAGCCACTGGACGATAGTCATTTAGGCAAGAGGGTTTACTGTTCTTAGGGACAGGGATGATGGTGGATTTTTTGAAGGAGGTGGGGACCACAGATGTAGCGAGGGACTCATTAAAGATAGATGTAAACAACCCGGTGAGCTGATCAGCACAGGACCGCAGAACATGACCTGAAATACCATCCGGCCCAGCAGCTTTCCTGACGTCCACACGCTTGAGTGCTCTCCGAACTTCATCCTCCGAGACAGAGATCACGTGATTGTTGCTGCTCTGAGTAATTTCCTCTAACGCGCCACTTGGCGGAGTCGCGTTGCCGCTGGTTACAGTCAAAGCGAGCATAGAAAGAGTTTAACTCGTTCACGAGCAACAGATCAACGCTTGCCTCTGCAGAGGATTTAGATCCAAAGGAGCAGATGGACCTCAGACCTTGCCACATGCGCCGCGAGTCGTTGAGTTGGAAATGAGACTCCACTCGGTCTTTATAACGGAGTTTTGCGGCTTTAACTGCTCGCCTGAGAGCATAGCAGGACGATCTGTATTCATTCATATTCCCGATAGGAGACCGGCGTTGTAAGCAGCAGTGCGTGCGTTCACTGCCGCGCTGGATTGAATTGTCCACCCACGGTTTCTGATTTGAGAAGGACGTTATTGTTATTGTTTTGCGTGGCTTGCTCTGTAAGCGTGTTGATGAAGCAAAGCGCCACGCGTCTGTGAACTCGCTTACGCCAGCTGAACTCGCTCGAACATGTC
Organism: Paracanthobrama guichenoti; assembly: GCA_018749465.1. Classification (NCBI taxonomy): domain Eukaryota; kingdom Metazoa; phylum Chordata; class Actinopteri; order Cypriniformes; family Gobionidae; genus Paracanthobrama; species Paracanthobrama guichenoti. The sequence goes on along the minus strand of CM031952.1, from coordinate 21,684,958 downwards.
CCAATCCACATCGCCCAGAGCTGCCTGTAGCGCGGTCTCTGAGTGGGGTGACCAACGCTTAACTTCCCGCCTCACCGGGGTTCCTGGAGGAGCTTTTGTTTGTATTCGGGAGTGAGGAAAATGGCGGCATGATCCGATTTGCCAAACGCTGGAAGTGACCGCGCTTTATAGGCGTTCTTAAACGGAGAGTAGCAGTGATCCAGTGTGTTTGCTCCTCGTGGTGGGGCAGGAGACGTGCTGATGAAAGTTTGGCAGGACTTTCTTTAGGTTTGCTTTGTTAAAATCGCCAGCGACAATGAATGCCGCGTCGGGATGTTGGTTTATGACGCCGCTGGCAACATCATGAAGGCCAGATAAAGCCAGCGCTGTGTCTGCCTGCGGTGGAATGTAAACGGCGGTCGCGACAACCGCAGAAAACTCCCTAGGCAGATAGAATGGGCGGCAGATGATTGTTAAATGTTCCAGATGAGGTGAGCAGGACCGCGAGAGAATGGTGATGTTCCTGGGATCGCACCATTTCTTGTTGATCATGAAACACACTCCACCGCCTTTGGATTTACCGGCCTCGGCTGTTCTGTCCATCCGAAAAACAGAGAAGTTCTCCGACGGCGTCACAGCTGTGTCCGGGACCGCGGGCGTGAGCCATGTTTCAGACAAACAATAGATATTACAGTCTCTCATGTCCCGTTGAAAACTTATCCTGGCTCTAAGATCGTCCATCTTATTATCCAAGGATTGAACATTTGCTAGAAGATGGCTTCTAGCATTTGCTAGGCTTCTGTGTGCACGTGTCTTATTTTGCGTGAGGATGGAGTCACTAGCCAGTGCCGCCTGGTCTCTAATAGATCGGCCCATTTAGCATTTATTAGCATGCATTAGCATTCATTAGCTCCATTTCCAGCACTGATGGCAGTGATGGGAACTGCATCTAACAAGCCTTTATTCCAATGAGAGTGTGGGGTAAATGGATAATTGATTTTGAAAAAGCCTTTTCGACAAATCGTAGCAATAAATGAACTCTAAGTGAATTGGGCAGGTTGGAAAGGTGCATAATGGGCTGGAGGAAAAGGAAAGATTGAGAGATTGGATTTTTTGGCTGAGCTCATTTGGATAATTTGGATAAAGCTCAGCCAGATGTGGAATACAGATGTGAAAATGCTCTTATAGTTCTTCCTCTTTATTTCTCTTCTTGGCATCACTGCAATTCGGAGCTATGGTGCCATTTTTATGTGTGTATGAGTGTATGAACGATTAGGGAGCCGTCTGTTCTTATAAAAAACAAGCCTCTGAAATCATAAAAACTGCGTAAACTTCACTTTTGCTCTGTTTTTCCTCTGTTACCTCTAATGCAAATGTTGATATTTCACTTTTCTTCAGTACACACCCTGCTTATTAAATTTCATTATTTCACATCAAACTGTCCTTGTGAATCAACTTGCATATACATTGTGAGTATATACACTACTTTCCGAAGCATAATATAGGTGGTCTTTGGAATACAAAAGCAAGAATTAAGTAAATGTATTAAGAAAGCAAATAGTGTTCAAGTTTACTTTAATGTGAAGTTGGAGCTTCACCAAGATCTCCAACACAAGGTTAAGTGAACAGTGCAGTTGTGTGTGGGAGACAAAAGGCTTTATATCATATTTATTAGCAAATTTTCACTCAAGTTTATATAAGACGTTCTCACCAGTGTGGCGTGGGCACTAAAGTCCTTTCACAACCCATGATTTGGACAATTCGGTGTCATGATCCAAGCACTACAGTTGCCACTTCCTGTGAGTGCATTAACAGATTGGAAGGTGTAAAAGACGTGAGTGGACTTTATTAAACACTTCTGACTCATAGCAGAGAAATAAATAAATACAAATATAGAGAGATCTATCTATTTATTAGATTACAATTACATGAAATTGCGAGTGCTCTGTTCTAAATGGCGGATAAAAGGAGTGAATGCATCTAAATGAATGCAACACTCATGCAGATTGAGCTGAATGATAAATGATAGTGAATAGCGAAACAAAGAACGAGTCATATCCTAGGGGGGTCATGTAACAACAGAAAAACGTCACTTCGGCTAGCGTTTCCCAATTGATTGACTGTCATCAGCGCTCGAACCCACCCCCCCAAAAAAGTGCCAAACTGGGAAAGAAAGCATGACTTCAATAGCTTTTGTCAAATCATACTTTGATCGGTACGATGAGTCACACAAAGGGAAAAACGATAAACACCATGCCTGACTAAAGATGTGACAGTGGGTTGGCAAATTTTAGACCATTTCATTCACCCTTTCCTCTGGTTTATTCTTCCCTTGTCTTGTTAAAGTGAGCACAATAGAGTTTTTTCCTGCCTCCCTCCCACTTTCTCGGCTCTATGAATATGTCTGTGCTCCATCTCTCTTTGCAATCTTGGCGTAATTCAGACATAACAAATGCCAACTTGTACAACCAGTCTTTTTCATAACTTCCTTGTCTTTCACTTCGCTATTATGCTGTCACTTCTTTTTATCTGGCTGCCGACGTCAGTTTCTGCCTGTTTGCATTTATATTTTTGTGTGCTGATGAACCTGATAGCCCATCCGGATGAAGCAACACAAAGTAAAGATGACATTGATTTAATTGCTAGCGATACCCGTCCAGTGAAACTTGTGTTACTGAATTACATGCGCTCTAGGTCGTTATGTCCCTATACGCTGATTAACTTACTTTAATTAGAATTATAATCAAAGCACTTGAGCATGAAACACAAGCTCAATTTGCTGGATTCAGAGTAGTGGACAGATATTGATCTGTCATTGTATTCATCATTGCAATGGTGGAGAACAGTGTACCGGTATATTGATATGCTGTATTTTTTTCCCCCTGTGGCTTTAAAGACTTAAATGAACATTTCACCTAAAAAATATATTTAAGCATGTCTTTTCAAACTCATATGCATTTCTTTCTTTTGTGTGTGTAATTTATACAAATGAGTGTCTCGTTTCTGATTACTGCAGCATCCTGGAAACACGTGTCATGTTCTTTGCAAGCAAAGCCCACGAAACCACAAAACAAACACACATATAGAAAAGACCGTAAACACACACACACTCACTCACACACATCAAGCTGACAAGCGAACCATCCCGCTGGGACTGAGGTCAAATAAAGCACAGGCTATAAAAAGCTATCCTTGTGTTTTGCTAAACATTGTTGTCAATCAGAACACACAATTTAAAAAAGAGAGAGACAGAGAGAGAGTTGTAGCAAGGCTGTAATCATGTCTTGAACAATGGAACAATGATATTTTTCCCCCAGGGGGTCAGGGGGGTTGAGGTGTATTATTGTTTTTTTTTGTTTGTTTTTTTTTTTTTTTTGTTTGCTTGCTTGTTTTAATAAAAGGAATTACATAATTAAAAGGGATTAAGGGAATAACTAAAAAGTTAAATAAGAACGCTAAAATGTCCAGGTCTATTTTAGTTAAGTAGCCTAATCAATTTAAACTATTTGCCTAATATTTGTTTATAAATATATTCACTCTTGTGTGTATGTCTAATATGTCAAAAACGCAAAACGTTTCTTGTCTCATTACATTCAGTTATGAAATACATTAATCATATCATATTAATCAAATAATCGCATGTTTTTCAATTAAAAACTGCAACGTTTTATAAAAGTAGTTTGCATCACTGGACATTACTGTCGGTCGCTGAATATTTCAATCATACAACAGTCGTCAAATATTAAATGTTTAGCTACTTACTCGTCACAAACTCTTTCAGTGCTAAAATGAAATGGGAATTCACACTCGTCGTCATTGAACAGTAAGCCCCGCCTTCTTTGATTTGATTGGCCAGCTCACTTATTCTGACAGTGATAAACGTAGAGGCAGACGAGCCTGTAAAATGTAACTTTTAAAATTTTTGTTGTCATCCTAACAACAAACAGAGCGGATAATATAAATATTGTCCCCTGCCAAATTTTATAATCTAATTATAGGCGGGGACTTGTCCCCCTCAATGTCTATGGTGGTTACGGCCCTGACTTGTAGTAGTGTGTGTGTATGTGAAGATAAATGTGTTTGTGGGGTTTTGTTTAACAAATCTATTTTTGAATGGATCTTTTAAGTAAATGAATCATTCCTTGGACAGAATGTTTTTTGTTCACGCCATTTTTAAAGTCGCCATAAATGGAAGTTGCAATTGTCTTTTACTCCCTATTGTGATGTATATCTGAGTGAAACTGCCTACAAAAAAATTGAGGGACTTGATTTTTTTCCATGGGGAGTTGATTGGATGGTTGTGGTTTGTTATTGCTGTGATGTCATGTGAGTGACAGGTTGTCCCGCCCTCGCTCCAGTAACTACGTCATCAGAAAAGAAACGAGATGTCACTGCAAGAGGGAGGGGAAGCTATTTTGTTTAAAGATTAAGAGGGCACATGCATTTTGTAAAAATAATGATGTGCACAGATAAATCACTTGTAATAAATACTGCAATATTCCATTAAAAAATAATAATGGTGATTTTACATTCCTCACTGTTTTTCTAGAGAAAGTTTGGCATTACTGTGACAAAAATAGTATTTGAGTACCATTTAACTTGTTTTTGTCAAAAAACATGTTTTTAATTAATCATTTGAATGAATGATTCAGTGAATCGCTCATAACACAGAAAAAGACTCTAAAAAGTTTGTCATCACCAACATGCAGAAAGGGCCACTGAAAAAAATGAATCTTTTTGCTGAACAGATTCAACCGATTCACTTGAATTAATCAAAATGCCCTCTACCGTGTGTGTGTGTGTGTGTGTGTGTGTGTGTGTGTGTGTGTAAAGGAGCATGTCCTTGAGTCAAGCTGGTTGGAGGAGAAGATCAAACATGTTGGGATTAGTGGATGTCCTGTATGCTGATCTCAGCGCTTATGTGTCACAGCCGGGCCAGAACAACGTCCAAACACATTCGTCACACACACCATACATTTATTTGTAACACTCATGAACACACACTCACACACACAAAAACACACACACACACACACACACACACACACACACACACACACACACACACACACACACACACACACACACACACTCACTCACTGTTACTAGATCTAGTACATGCTCGCTTTCTGACACAAACAAACTAATCCGTGTCAGTTTAGACATCTGGCATGTTGTCCTCAGTGTTTGTGTATAGTGATTTTATTCCTTATTTCGTGGTAGTGGTAAAAATTTAAAGAACATAAGCAAGATTCATATTATAATCAATAGATTAAAATCATTATATTATGTTGCAGTTCCTAATAAAGTTATGACCATCTCCTTCCTTTTACTCACATTTGATACTTGGGAGTGTTAATTTTGGGACTCTGTATGCAAATATGTGTGATGCATGGTTTTCGATGTACTTTAAATGGGTCATTGCCTGTCTCTATCCGCACTGTGGCGAACAGAAGGAGCCGTGTTGTCATTTCCTCTGCAGCAAAGCCCAGGAGTAATTTCATGCATTTCCAAATGTATTTACTTGGATGAGAATTATTTAATTTATTCATTTATTTATTGCCATTCTCAAGAGCAAATTCAAAAGTACAGCTTGTTTATTGCATGTGGAAACGGGATAAAACACAGTGCAGCAGGTTCTGTCTAACTCATGCAGTATTTAATCTACTAATTTCTGTTCCTGTCAGAGCCCTGGATAGAAGCCATCCTTCGTTGGGAGCGTGCTGAAGAAGGTGGAATATGAGATTCTGCAGTGGCCCAGATTAGACATGGAACAGGAGATGATGCTCAACAGCCGCATAATGAGCTCCCTTTGGAAGATAAACACAGGGATGCATGTCTGCAGTCACCTCTGAGATGTCTGCTTTTGTGTGGGGGTCAAAACATTTCAGTTTCTGGGGTTCAAGGACACTGAGCCCTTGCTAAGCCCTGACTGGTTCACTTAAAAATGAAAATTTTCATTATTTATGTAAGTAAGTAAAGCTTTATTTATATAGCACCTTTTAAAACAGTGTTTACAAAGTGCTTCTCACAAGTGGAATACATGTGTGCATTCACAGAAAAGAAAAACATACATACATACACACATAACAGAAGTAAAATAAAACAAAATACAATACAATAAAATAAATAAAGGAAAGTCCCTAGTGAACAAATATGTTTTGTGACTTTTTAACTCTTTCCCTGCCAGCATTTTTGATCATTTTTACAAAATGTTTATGGCCCCCAGAACATTCTGTTATATGAATATCTGAACATGCAAAAGAAAGAACATGCTCTTTGCTTTTAAACAAAACAAAACAAAACGTTTTATTATCACATTTATTATGTCTTCATCATAGCACCTGTTAGTGGCTGAGCATCTCTAAAACTGTGGCTCTTGTGGGGTGTTCCCGGTCTGCAGTGGTCAGTATCTATTAGTAGTGGTTCAAGGAATGAAAAGTGATGAACCGGTGACAGGGTCATGGGCAGCCAAGGCTCATTTATGCACGTGGGGAGCGAAGGCTGGCCTGTGGTCCGATCAAACAGATGAGCTACTATAGCTCAAATTGCTCAAGAAGTTATTGCTGGTCTCTGATAGAAAGGTGTCAGAATACACAATGCATCGCAGTTTGTTGCGTGTGGGGCTGCATAGGCGCAGACCAGTCAGGTTGCAGTGGACCCCTGTCCACTGCAGAAAGCGCCAACAGTGAGCATCAGAACTAAACCACAGAACAATAGAAGAAGAAAGTGGCCTGGTTTGATGAATCACGTTTTCTTTTACATTACTTGGATGGCCGGGTGCGGGTGGGTCGCTTACCATAGCACCAGGACGCACTATGAAGGCAAGTTGGCCAAGGCAGTGTGATGCTTTGTGTGATGTTCTGCTGGGAAACCTTTGGTCCTGCCATCCATGTGGATGTTACTTTGACACGTACCACCTACCTAAGCATTGTTGCAGACCATGTACACCCTTTCATGGAAACAGTATACCCTGGTGGCTGTGGCCTATTTCAGCAGGATAATGCACCCTGCCACAAAAAAAATTCAGGAATGGTTTGAGGAGCACAACAACGAGTTTGAGGTGTTGACTTGGCCTCCAAATTCCCCAGATCTCAATCCAATCAAGCATCCGTGGGATGTGTTGAACAAACAAGTCTGACCATGGAGGCCCCACCTCGCAACTTACAGGACTGAAAGGATCTGCTGCTAACATCTTAGTGCCAGATACCACAGCACACCTTCAGGGGTTTAGTGCAGTCCATGGCTCGACGGGTCAGGGCTGTTTTGGCAGCAAAAGGGGGACCAACACAATATTAGGAAGGTGGTCATAATGTTATGCATGATCGGTGTATTTATTCAACCAATTAGAAAGGTATATTGGGGCATCAACAATAACAGGATCTTGGAGGGATCTGAGTGTTGGAATAATGTGATTTCTTATTTTAGAGAGAGTTAGCATTTGTGCAGCTGTATTCTAAACCTCTGTATGCATTTCTTTGTTGGAATGTTGGTAACTAAGCAGTTTTGGTGCCTATTGATTTCCATTGTATAGACAAAAAAGACATTTCTAAAAATATCTTCTTTTGTGTTCCACAGAAGAAAGAAAGTCAAACGGGTTTGAGTAAATAATGACAGAAGTTTTATTTTTGGGTGAACTATCCCTTTTAAAATCCAACCTTAGCAACTGTTTCCTATTTTACTGGAAGATGTATTCTCACATTTTCTAATATTTACAATTCATTCCTATTCATTCTTCCAATTCATTTCTTATAGGAACGTCTATACAGCTTTTTTTATGGAATATTTCAGTATTTATTATAATAATGTATCTGTTCACATCAATATTTTTTTTCCAAAATTCATGTTCAAGATAATTTCCTCCTCTTTTGCAGCAACATCTTTTCTCTGATGACGTATTTACTGGTGCGTGGGCAGGACAACCTGTCACTCACATGACATCACAGCAAGAGAAAACCACAACCATCCAACAATCCAATCAATTCCAGATGGACAAAATCAAGTTCCGCCCTACATTTTACTTGTTCAAGAAGCCACTTCACTTGGATATATATGTCACAAGGGAAGAAAAGCTAATTCTGTTTCATGCCAACAGTGCAAGTTTTATAGTACATTTATAGTAGTATGAAGCAGTCAAAAACGTATTTTTGACCAGATCAGAAAGTCACTATTTTCTGGCCAAAAATAAGAGCCCTTTCATGCTCAGAAACACAAATTTAGTGAAGCACTAAAGAAATGCTGTCAATTTAATGAAACACATTTTTGACTGCTTTATACTTTGTCATCATTCTGTCATCATTTACTCTCATCCTCATATTTTATTATAATTATTAATTCTGTTTATTTTGTATTAAAACAAACACCATAAATGTGATGCATATTGAACTGCAACAATGATTCTTGTGTTCAGCAGAATAAAGAAAATCTAATGGATTTGGAACAAAATTAGAGTAAATCATGACAGATTTTTATTTTTATTTTGTGAACTATCCCTTTAAGAGCTTTTGTTTATTCCTCTCATAATAATGCAACTTTATCAATTGTCGAGTTAGCTTGAGAGCCATTTTTCATTTTAATGTGTTTTCCACAGCACACTCGACATGTCCCAAAAATTGAAACAAGCTTCAATTATGTCAAGAACCCGTTTGGAGGCTTTGGCTTGTAATACAAGCTTTACGGAATGAGATACTGCTCATATTATGCAGCTGATTTAGCCCTCTGTTGTCCAGTTCCTCATATCTTCCTGAGTGCACAGCTTTCTCTTTTTTGCTGTTCTTATTGCAAAACCCACATTAGGATGAGATAAACACACTACGGTCCGCACATCAGTCCGAATACAAAAACAGAGAACGTGTTTACAGATGCTAAGCCCTTATTAAACAAACATCTGTTCAAGAGACACACACTCTTATGCACTCACTGAATGGCATGTGATGTCCTTTCATAAGAGCACTAGCAACTCCCATAATCCATTGCTTGTGTCCCAGCACTGGGCTTCAAAAATGTGCAGATGAAGCAGCACAAACGCACACACACAGAATGTGTCCTGATGGCTTTAAATAAAAAAAAAAGTTCTCCTTTAAAATTTCCTTTACACATCTCTGCACACTTTTCTCCTCTTTTCCAGAGACCATTTTCTCAGAAATGGACAGAAGTAGGTCATGCCGTGAACAGAAGAGGCTAGCTTTAGCAGACCTCAGCTGCAAGCTAAATGCACCTGTCTAGGCCTTCAACCCCACAATCTCACCTGTCTCTTACAACAGCTGTTTAAATGCCAGCAGACGCCGCAGTGGAGCTAAAGGCAAGTTATAATTGCATTTCATGTCCGAATTAGGAACAGAGAGTCAGGCTAACCTTAATTATCTGCACAAAGGTGTTCAGGAAATAAAATGGCACATAACAGAAACATTTTCAGGGTCAGGGTCAGAATCTCTAGATATACTCTTTATACACATTTTTATGGAAAAGTGATTTCAGGACTACTGAACAAAAAAGGTCGGTAACACTTGGGGCCCTATTTTAACGATCTGAGCGCATGGCGCAGGTGCACTCAGGGCGTGTCTGAATTCACTTCTGCAAGTTTAACGATGGAAAAAAACGGTCGGCGTGCCAGGCGTATGGTCCAAAAGGGTTGTACCTAGTCTCTTAATGAGTCATGGGTGTGTTTTGGACGTAACGTGCAATAAACCAATCATCTCCCATTCCCTTTAAAAGCCAGTTGCGCTTGCACCATGGAGGATTCGCTATTCACATGACAGAATTTGCAAGCGGAAAGACTGAACGCTTCTCCAGAGAGATTTAAAAATGTGTGTGTGCTGCTGCGCATCCCTGTGTGTGTAATAAGCAGAGTGTATGTGCGTTGCAAGAATGCAACCTCAGTTGATACTGTAATATATTAGCAAAACAGATTGAGGAAATGCTTCAGTGAATATACAAACCCGATTCCAAAAAAGTTGGGACACTGTACAAATTGTGAATAAAAACAGAATGCAATGATGTGGAAGTTTCAAATTTCAATATTTTATTCAGAATACAACATAGATGACATATCAAATGTTTAAACTGAGAACATTTATAATTTTAAGGAAAACATAAGTTGATTTTAAATTTCATGGCAACACATCTCAAAAAAGTTGGGACAAGGCCATGTTTCCCACTGTGTGGCATCCCCTCTTCTTTTTATAACAGTCTGCAAACGTCTGGGGACTGAGAAGACAAGTTGCTCAAGTTTAGGAACAGGAATGTTGTCCCATTCTTGTCTAATACAGGCTTCTAGATGCTCAACTGTCTTAGGTCTTCTTTGTCCCATCTTCCTCTTTATGATGTGCCAAATGTTTTCTATGGGTGAAAGATCTGGACTGCAGGCTGGCCATTTCAGTACCCGGATCCTTCTTCTACGCAGCCATGATGTTGTAATTGATGCAGTATGTGGTCTGGCATTGTCATGTTGGAAAATGCAAGGTCTTCCCTGAAAGAGATGACGTCTGGATTGGAGCATATGTTGTTCTAGAACTTTGATATACCTTTCAGCATTGATGGTGCCTTTCCAGATGTGTAAGCTGCCCATGCCACACGCACTCATGCAACCCCATACCATCAGAGATGCAGGCTTCTGAACTGAACGCTGATAACAACTTGGGTTGTCCTTGTGCTCTTTAGTCCGGATGACATGGCGTCCCAGTTTTCCAAAAAGAACTTCAAATTTTAATTCATCTGACCACAGAACAGTTTTCCACTTTGCCACAGTTCATTTTAAATGAGCCTTGGCCCAGAGAAAATGCCTGCGCTTCTGGATCATGTTTAGATATGGTTTCTTTTGGATTGTGTTCACCGTTAATGTTTCTGGAAGTATTCCTGAGCCCATGTTGTGATTTCCATTACAGTAGCATTCCTGTATGTGATGCAGTACCGTCTAATGGCCCAAAGATGAAGATAAAATCCATTGAATAAAACTTGCATGAAAAAAAATGAAAAAATATTGTTCTTCATGCTGCTAAGAGGACAGACGGCCAATTGCATGCTGCAAAATTTCAGTAGTGATGTCTACATATAAATGCTGGATTCACTCTGCACGAGACAGAAATATCCTCCTGAGATTCAGAATAGATGTTTTGCCTCTGTAGAGGACATTATATTTTAGCGAATTTCTCTGACAACATGTCACAGCTTTAAGTCTGGATATTCTTATGAAATATAAAATATTCTTATGAAAATATATAAATTATTACCCACATTATTACATGTCTTTTTTTCATTACAGATTGCCCCCAAAATAAATTAATATGCAAATTAGATACAATGTATAGTTGCATTGCATAGAATGGGAATGGCCATGTTTACACGTATTGCTTAAAGCAAAATTGTATATCAAATCATTCTGTTATATCTTTCATAACATAGTTGAGAATCATCTTTATAGAAAGTTTGGATTTAAAAAAGCTGAAACATTAATTGGTGAATGAAATTAATTGGTCTTTTCATTTTCTTAATAATTGGGTCCTGGTGTCCTATATATATATATAACAAATATGGAATATGGAATAAAGTAAAATATTTTTGAGTATATATATATATATATATATATATATTTCTTTATTTTATTTTTTTATTATTTTTTTTTTCACTCAAAAAATTTCTTTATTCCATTTGTTCCTTATGCTCCAAACTATGTAATGACTTTAAAAAAACACAAAAAAAACAACCTTTTTTTCTGGTTCTCAGGAAGATATATTTTAAAATATTAGTAATACATTGAAGCAATGTAAAGGCAGACTAATAGATTAATAGAAAAATATTCGTAGCAAAATATTTTTGAAATTCTATTCCAGTTATTGGTAAAAGTGATACCTGTCACGGACTCAGCCACGCCCTCTGCTCCAGACTCCCACGTTCCGCCCACTCGTTCCCAATCACCTGAGTACTGAGCACCCGCACCTGTTTCCCATCACTGAAGCCTTTATCACCAGCCCTCTCCCCTCACTCAGTGTCTGGTCTCAGCTCACGCTAGTCCGACTGTCCCGCTACTCTGCGCCTTCTGCAAGCCTTCGCTAGCTCTACTTCCGGGTTCTCCGAGATTCCACGCTCCCCAGTCCCTTCGTGTTGTCGTCCGCCTTCGCCACTCCAGCTAAGCCTCGCGCCTCCCCTGTGTTTTCACCAGTTCACTGTTTTCACTGCCTGACTCCAATAAACTTGTCACCGCTCACTAACCTCTGTGTCCTCCAGTCTGTCATGACAATACCAATAGCACCCTCAGTAATTTCAGAAGCACCCTCAGTGATTTGATTCTGGAACCGGGCCTGTGTGCACCCGCCTATAGCAGCATATTTACTAACGCACCCTTTAAATAACACAAAAAATACTGCGCTATTGCCTTTAGTCCATGTATTTGTTGGTCAATGGCACAGTCATTTTCAGTTGCCTCAAAATTGCAATGCACCTGAACACACCTCATTTTCAGACTAGCACGCCCATGGGCGAACAGATGGGCGTGAGTGCATTTGCTATTTAAACAACATGGAGCTGGATGTGAAAATGATAACTGCGGTGGGCTGAAACTAGCAAAAAAATACTTGCGTTGCGTCTGGCGTTGCATTACACCGGGTGTATGATATAAGGTCTCAATAGCATCTCATTTGTCAACATTAGTTAATACACAAACTACAATACAAACTAACAATGAGCAATATACTGTATGTTTACAGCACATTCTAATTCAAAATTTTAAATTGAATACATTTTTATATTTGTTGACATGACATGGCAAATGTTTCAGATGGTAAATATCATATATTTAGTTGGGTGTCCACCTTAATGATAATCACCATATTTATAATGAAACCATTATATTTAAAAAAAAAAAAAAAAAAAAAAAAAAAAAATATATATATATATATATATATATATATATATATATATATATATATATATATATATATATATATATATATATATATATGATATTAACCATATCATACAATAAAGTATCATGTATTGTTACTACTATAAATCTATATTCAATTATTATGGATCTCCTTCAATGATTTCAGAATTTTCACAAAAAAAAAAAAAAAGAATCTATATTTTTAAGATATATTTTTATATTAACAAAATTTAATGACAGCATATTTATTGAACACAAATTATTTTATTTATCAAAATAAACAGAAAATAGTGCACACTTTGCTAAAGTGATTGTTTTGAACAAGTATTAACTTGGACTTTTTGGAATAATTATTATGATATTAGCTAAAGTATTTGTTTCAATACTGTGATCCCTTCATTACTCAATCCCTTTTTCCCCACCCCGTGTATGGGGCAAAAGGCCCACCTTGGCACCTCATACATAAGATTTTTAAACAAAATAAACCACTTTTATAATTTATTTTCACACAAACTCTGTTGCTTCATCAGTGTTCAATACAAACATATATATTGTTTCTGCAATCATACATTATGGGAGTACAGTGAAAGCACATTTTCTTAAGATGTACCTTTAGCCCCATTGTACCCTACCACTTATTTATACAAATTATACCATACTGGTATGTGCACAGATTCATTTTATTTTATATGGTGTATATTCATCAAGTTGCACAAGCTGCTAAATGGCACTCTCACTCCCTAGTCTCTCATAGTCTTTCCACTCTTTCCATCTCTTCCTCTAGATCTTGCTTTTTATTTCCCTCTTTCTTTGTGGTTATTTTCTGTGTTTTCTTCCTCCACCCTACTATTACAGAGATAGTTCTTGTGACTTTACTTTTGCTACACCCCCTGTTCTCAGTAATGGCTTCTTTCCGTTTGTTTCTGATCCATAATGTGTCTGTCAATAGCAGCATTGCTGACCCCAGTCGGCCCTGGCTCAGTGTGCCTGTCACATGGAAGAAAACTCCCCCCTCCTCCCTGAGGGAACCACTCAATACGCAGCCTAACTAGCGTGTTGTCTCTCCCTAACAGACTCATTTGCCTCTGTGTGGGTACAAGATTTACACATTGGGATCCTTGTGCCGTGGTGGACTCAAGTGTACTAGCGGCTCGTGCAGGGCTAGGGTCAGTTGGAAGCTGTTTGTGACTGTCAATCAAACTTGGCCACTCTTTCATATACTATGCCATATACTTCCAATATTATAACTATAACTGCAGAACAGTTTATTGACCTTAATGAATACATTTACTCACCAACTTTTAAGATAATCGTTTGCTTAATGACTGGTTTCCGAGCAGGATATATTTGTGCAACATCCAGGAATTTGAAATCGTTTTGAAAGGATATATTATTTTTATGGATGCACAATATATTATCATATCAGTGACATTATAGTTCAAAAAAATTAAAATTCAGTTTCTTTCTCTGAGGAACATAAAAGATGATGTTTGAGTCAATGGGTTCCAATGTTTGGTTCCCAATATTCTGCAAAATATCATCTTTTATGTTCTGCAGAAGAAAGAAACTTATTTATATCACTCGTCTGAATTTTTTTTTTAAATAAGTTTAATTAGAGTTTGTACACTAAGCATTTCACTAAGCTAATTGCTAAATTTGTGGAGAATAAAATGATAAAAAGAAATATCAATAACAGTACTGCCTTCAAAAACTTCAGGAACACCGACAGCTTCTAGGGACTAATGCAGCAACAGGTCTCTTCTATTTCAGCAGAAGGGACTGTGAAATCTAGCACTTCTCATTATGTTACTCCTTCATACTGATCAGCGAATGCAATGGCAGAACATCAGTACCAAGGACAGCTCCAGGATGGGCTAATACGCTGCTTCAACAGGATTTGCTGAATTTCAGGCGCTGATTAATACAGGATTTCAGGACGGCGGACAGCTGTGGGATTCACAGCCCATGAGGATGCTCATTTGAGCCGTCAGATCTGCTCTGCATCCTTTGTATTGCTGCTGCACATCGAAGGTAGCTAAGAAGATCACGTAGATTATGGATGCTCCCTGAGAGATGGGAATTAATAATAGGATGGTTTGATATCTCATGTGTGCAAATAGAAAATATCATAAGGGTTTAAGCAGATAGAAAGGGATTGAAAACAAATGATTTTCTTTTAAAAATCAATATCTCTTTAGTATTCTAAGTCATCAAAAATAGATTAAATATATCAACCAGATCCGTCAGATAGGAAGCAAATCATCCTCATGTTGTGTGGTTGAGAATAAAGGCAGGCGATTTAGAGTATTTGAGCCTAATATTTACAAAAGAAACAGCTCTCTCATCACACAGATACACACTGCACACATTGGATGGTAGTGGGAGTCTGTTATAGCTCTCCAGGTCAGATAAGATAGCACACTTAACGCCCACGTACTTTGTAATGAAGTTGAGGATATGCACATTTCTAATGTTGCCAATAATACAGCTACTCCCACACTGTGTTTTCCCTCCCTCTTTCTCTGCAGTCAGCATGAAACCATCCCGTCTCATCAGCAAACCCCAGGCTTTTCATGCAGCGTTTTACAGCTTTGTCTTGCTTTGTTTCTCCAGGCGAAAGGTCCGACCCACAAATCTCGGAGGGTCCTTCTGAGGTAATCGAGGAGCTTTCACAGATATCTTCCAAATGCTTATTATCTGCAATAGGGTCCAAAAAGTCTGAGACCACTATGAAGATGCCTCTATTTTGCATTTTTTTTTAAATACATATTATATTATATTATTAGTGTTATTTTTTTAAATACATTATATCAATACTATAATGATTTATTAATTGATTTAATATAAAAAATTACTATAAAATATATTCACATATTATATGATTTTCATAAAAAACTTTGCTTGCTCAATTTTTGCACAAAATTGTAGTATTGCGTTTGTCAAGCCCAATCATTCCACCATTACCCAAGAACAATTACCAAATAACAAACGATTAAATAAATGATGTATATGTGTGTATTAATTGATTTAATATCTAATATTAATATAAAATATATTAACATTTTATATAATGATTTTCATAAAAAAATTCATAAATATTTCATAAATTCATTTGCACTACATTTTCTTAAGTTTTTTTTTTCACTAAATTGTAGTATATACACTCACCTAAAGGATTATTAGGAACAACATACTAATACTGTGTTTGACCCCCTTTTGCCTTCAGAACTGTCTTAATTCTACGTGGCATTGATTCAACAAGGTGCTGAAAGCATTCTTTAGAAATGTTGGCCCATATTGATAGGATAGCATCTTGCAGTTGATGGAGATTTGTGGGAAACACATCCAGGGCACGAAGCTCCCATTCCACCACATCCCAAAGATGCTCTATTGGGTTGAGATCTGGTGACTGTGGGGGCCATTTTAGTACAGTGAACTCATTGTCATGTTCAAGAAACCAATTTGAAATGATTCGAGCTTTGTGACATGGTGCATTATCCTGCTGGAAGTAGCCATCAGAGAATGGGTACATGGTGGTCATAAAGGGATGGACATGGTCAGAAACAATGCTCAGGTAGGCTGTGGCATTTAAACGATGCCCAATTGGCACTAAGGGGCTTAAAGTGTGCCAAGAAAACATCCCCCACACCATTACACCACCACCACCAGCCTGCACAGTGGTAACAAGGCATGATGGATCCATGTTCTCATTCTGTTTACACCAAATTCTGACTCTACCATCTGAATGTCTCAACAGAAACCGAGACTCATCAGACCAGACAACATTTTTCCAGTCTTCAACTGTCCAATTTTGGTGAGCTCGTGCAAATTGTAGCCTCTTTTTCCTATTTGTAGTGGAGATGAGTGGTACCCGGTGGGGTCTTCTGTTGTTGTAGCCCATCCGCCTCAAGGTTGTGCGTGTTGTGGCTTCACAAATGCTTTGCTGCATACCTCGGTTGTAACGAGTGGTTATTTCAGTCAAAGTTGCTCTTCTATCAGCTTGAATCAGTCGGCCCATTCTCCTCTGATCTCTAGCATCAACAAGGCAAGCAGGACTGCCGCATACTGGGTGTTTTTCCCTTTTCACACCATTCTTTGTAAACCCTAGAAATGGTTGTGCATGAAAATCCCAGTAACTGAGCAGATTGTGAAATACTCAGACCGGCCCGTCTGGCACCAACAACTATGCCACGCTCAAAATTGCTTAAATCACCTTTCTTTCCCATTCTGACATTCAGTTTGGACTTCAGGAGATTGTCTTGACCAGGACCACACCCCTAAATGCATTGAAGCAACTGCCATGTGATTGATTGATTAGATAATTGCATTAATGAGGTGTTCCTATATATATATATATAAAAGAAAAGTATAAAAGAAAAGGTATAAAAGAAAAATCGATAATTTTGACTCATACAATGTATTGTTGGCTATTGCCACAAACATACCCGTGCGACTTATGACGTTTTGTGGTCCAGGGTGACATATAATATATAATTTTATATAATACATCTTTGTGAATATTTGTATTTTTTTTTATTTGAGGTTGCTAAAAAGGCACTACCCTGTAGGTAGACAGATAGATGTCTCTATTTCTGATTTATCTGTCTTCTCTCTCTCTCCCTCTCTCATATTGTTCCAATCTGACTCAAACTCATCTACACACACACACACACACACACACACACAGTCTGAGCGTGACTCAGAGTGAATGTGCTGTTTCAGAAAACAACTCATGCTTTTGATGAGGTTGCTGAACTTTTGGCCTGTGACTGCACATCTTTGGTAGAGCCATGAAAAGCAGCTTGACTCTCGAGAATCAACCGGAAAAGCAATTTAATGCAAAAAAAAAAAAAAAAAAAAAAAAAAAAAAAAGGCTCTGAAATATATTTTTCCCCCTTCTTTCTGGCACATAACTTGAACGCGACCGCTGGGAGACAGCATTTTTCTTTTGATGTACGGAAAGCCGAGGTTAATCCAAATCTGCCTGCCTGCGATTTTCACAATGTATTACTTGAGCTTTAAATGTAAGTAATGGCTTTTCTATTCTGGGAGAGACCGCTGACGATTTTGCAGTTGGAGTTGGAAGAGAAGGAAGGGGTTGAGAGGAAGAACCAGAGTGGAACGAAGGAAGCAAAGAGGAAGGTAAATGACATAAACAGAAAAAATAGAGAAAGAGTGGGGGTGGGGGGTGGGGTGATTGATTGTAAAAAAAGAGAAAGGATAGAGTGAAGGATGTAGTCTCAGCGGGGCTCGTTTAATGCAAACCAGTAATTAGTTCACCCTGCTGCTTAAACTCCTGTCTTGTCTGCACCTAAAGAGGGTTATCACAGGGCGAAACCGCTAATATCACAAAGCTCAGCTGTAATTCATCTCTCTCTCTCTCTCTCTCTCTCTCTCTCTCTTGTGAGATACACAAAGTTTCTTGGGGGAATGCAATACTTTTACAAGAGAACAATACTTTAGAGAGAGAATGCAAATGTTTTGCAATATAACGCAAAGGGCCCTATCAAACACTCGGCGCGACGCAAGTGTTTTTTGCTAGTTTCAGCCTGATCCAATTTTCATTTTAACGTCCTGCACTACGTTGTTTAAATAGAAAATGCATGTGCACCCATTTGTGCACCCATGGTCTGGTCTGATGCATGGTGTGTTCAGGTGCATTGTTGGCGCATTGCTATTTTGAGGCAACTGAAAACGACTGTGCCACTGACCAACTGAATCCTGGTCTAAAGTCAATGGCACAGTAGTTTCCATTTAGCTAATTTGAAGTCCCAATTTTACATTTATTTAGTCTGAGAATGGATTAAATTAATAGAATTTTAAGAAAAACGGCAGCAAAAATGTGGTGTTTTTACTGTGAACTCAAACAGAACTTCATGAAGTTTGGATATTTTCCTTTAGAAAGTTAGACTTGATTGTTTTAGATTTCCAGATTAAATTTTGTCTACATGTAACAATCCCTCAGCAAGTTATAGCCATTTATTATAATATTCAAGATTCAAGAGTTTTATTTGTCACATACAGTTATATGGCTTATATGGCTAATATTATACTCATAATATTTCACTTTTTGAGTGAAAACTATTCTTCAGTATTTTATTTACTGACAGTGTAGATGGGTCCTAAAAAGTTCAGGAGTAAAGTAAATAGAAAGATTGTTATATAATAACAGATCTTCAGATAAATATATTATCATTTGAACATGAACAACAAATGCAGACAATGTAAAAAGTTGTGACAACAAACCGTGCAATAAAATATACTATGTAAATGAACAAACGGTGCAAATAATTTTCTCAAATACAAAATGAGGAAAATATACTGAGTAAAAACGGTGTAAAACGCAAACTACATACAAATAAATAAATTTACTGACTTTTGTGTGCTGTGCTATGTGAGAGAGTGTGCATGCATTTATTTCGGTTTATTTTCATGCACGCAAATACACACCCACGTTCACATTGTGTTTTTTTTTCCTTTTTTTTTCTCTCAGAGAAACATGTGATTGATGGTTCAAAAGACCAAACACAATGTGTAACGGTGGCTGTTTCAGAGGAACGAGAATAAGATCTATATGCAACAAACATAATAAAAGTAAATCCAGACGCAAACGCAAATATGCATATGTAACATCCATAGAAGGACAAGACCTGACAACGAACACAAGAACCACAGGGGTTTAAATACACAGGGGCAAACAAGTTTAACAATTTAACAAGACACACCTGGGGAGACTCTGGATGAAAAACTACAAAGAACTACAAAATAAAGCACAGGAAACACTTCAACATAAAAGTCCAAGGACAGACACAGAGCACATGTGACGCTATGTTTATTGGTTGAGTTGACAGTTTCAACGAATCTGGGCTCGGGGGGGTGGGACTAATGATCAACAGTCGTTTCTGTTTAGCTCAGGGGAACAACCCACATGCGTTTCCTTGACGAATCAGTGCTGCAGATTTTGATGGCATCCATGCTCACTACGGAGCCTGTGAATGAGAATCGCGAGAAATGTGATACTTCTGAAAATCTGAGATTCTCCCCTTTACGGAGCAGTTTACAGCGTACAGATTGGATTAGCAGTTTAACAGTTATTAAACATTTTAGAATAATAGTTATTTTTAAACACGGGCATAGATACCTTTTAAGGGTTAAAGACCGCGTTAGTAATATGCTCCTATAGGTGGGTGCACAACACGTGTACACTTTGATTATTACACACACAGGGACACACAGCATCACACAAACATTTTTAAATATTAAAAATGAAAGGATTCCTCTCTGGAGAAGTGTTCAGTCTTTCCGCTCTCAAATTCTGCCATGTAAATAGTGAATCTGCCATGGTGCAAGTGCAGCTGGCTTTTAAAGGGAATGGGAGATGAGACTCAGATTGGTTTATTACACATTACGCCCAAAACACACCCATGACTCATTAAGAGACTAGGTACAACCCTTTTAGACCATGCCCTGGATGCGCCGACCATTTTTACCATCGTTAAACTAGCAAAAGTGGATGCGGACTTGCAAGTGCACTTGCGCCATGCGCTTTAGACCATGTGCTTAGGCCATTAAAATAGGGCCCATAGTGCAATACTTCTGCGAAAGAACGCAAATGTTTTGTGGGAAAACAAAGTTTCTTGGGGGAATGCAGTACTTTTGCGAGAATGCAAATGTTTTGTGAGAGAACAAAGTTTCTCAGGGGAATGCAATACTTTTACGAGAGAACACAAATGTTTTGCAAAAGAACGTAATACTTTTGTGAGAGAACAAAGTTTTTTGGGGGAATGCGATTACTTTTGAGAGAACGCAAATGTTTTGAGATAGAACAAAGTTTCTCAGGGGAACGCAATACTTTTGCGAGCAAACGCAAATGATTTGTGAGAGAATGCAAATGATTTTGGGTGAACACAAAAGTTTTTTCTCATGGGCTCACTATGTCTATGTTCTCTTAGGGACTCTGTAATTTCTGTTTAAATATTATTGGTTTTGTTTTAATTTCCATTTTATCAGGCAAATAAACAAGCACTCTACTACAGACCAAAATATTTATCGAAAAATAGTGAAAGACCATGTTAAATTATTTGTGCATACCAAAGTAATATTAATGAACTATGCATTCGCTATTCCTTGACATCACATGAGAAATGCTCTTGGCTTAATGTGCCTCTTCCGGGAGGGTTTGTGCGTGTAACTGTACACACAAGTGAATTTTCTGCGAGGCTCATTTTGTGCACCTCTGCTCCACAGTTTTTACCCTCCTGGCCTGCTCTGCTGGAGCAGACGACCTCTCTGCCCCGGCTCACGGCTGAATGCAAGGATGATTGCTGTCGGAGTAGGGGGTAATAGAGGAAAACTTGCGGGTTTCTCTCTCTTTCTCGCTGTGAGGGAGCTCACTCTTTAGAACAATGGACCTATAGGAGCTCCGCATCCGTGATCAGGATGTTTCATTTCTCACAGCGGGCGGCAGGGTTGGCGCCTATGAATGAGCGGGTGTTGTATACTGTGTATCATTCATATATGTGGAAACACCAGCTGCAGTTTCTGTGCAGCAATATTCCCTCTTCATTTCTCAATTTCCTTGCTCTTCTCATTTGTGTAGAATTGCAGTAGAAATCTCCCTCCATGCTCTCCTAACTCCTGCCAAGTGTCCTCAGCCCTTTTCCCTTGATCCTCTAACTCTGTGTGACTCATCAGATAGAAATCATCACTTTATTGCCTTTTCTGCACCTTCAGCAACTTTGCAACAGCTTGAACTTAGTGTCTATTAGGGATGTAACGGTTCTCGGTTAAAAAATCAAACCGCACCATTCTCCACCCACGGTTCGGCACGCACATACACCGCGGTTTATCTCAAAACTGACAATAATATGGTTTGTTGAAAATAACAACATGTAAAACAGACAGACAGAGTTAGGTTAATGTATGTTTCTATTGTGGATACACATTCTGGCTTCTGGAAACATTACAACAGCGATGATCAAAAAGCATGGACAAAACAGTCACTCTTGTATGCAAGTGCAGTCTGCTCGAACATGATCATGGTCATGATCACTGATCATTGATCATTTATGCAGTTATGACTGGAGTGTTGATATCGCACGAGCACAGGTGAGCACCACACATTAAACACAAATAGCAAACTAAACTCATTTAAGCCTTGCCAATTTAAACATTCAAGAGCAAGACAAAAAAAAAAAAAAAGACTAAATTTCAGTGCTTTTAGGAAAAATGTCTTGGTTACATATGTAACCCTCGTTCCCTGAAGGAGGGAACGGAGACGTTACGTCGACATCACATATGTCGGTGACATCGATGTAATGTTGAACGTAACTGACTGAAAGGGAATGTCTCAGTTAAGTTCAGGGAACGAGGGTTACATACGTAACCTACGTACGTACGTAGATACCTGAAAAACCTGAAAAGCACTGTTTATTTTATATGCATCTTTGCTCTATTGCTTGTAGCTTGATTATATGCTCTTATTTTCTTTATTTTTATTTGACAGTTGAATATAGCTAATAACTAATTTCCCTGAACATAGCACATACCGAACCGTACCAAAACCGTGACCCTAAAACTGAACCATGAGTAAATTTAACCGTTACACACCTACTATGTGTATTACATCTGGACGGATTGCAATTCAAAGAAATGTATATATTCTATCGCACCTAATCGTGTCCAGGATATACTTCCAAAATTCAAATTGTATTCCTCAGAATGACAGATGATAGTGAGTAAACTATTCCTTTCAACTATAACAGAAGACCCACTCTGAAAATGTTCACAAGCTCATAAGGCCCTTGGGCAATATTTGATGCATTGAATAAAAAAGTTTGTTCTAATTTCAGTGTGCGTGCATGTTGGGTGGCAATGAGAGCTGGTGGAGCGTTTAACTGGCTAATTGAATGGCCCTGTGAAAAGAGCACAGCCATTATATGGAAGTATTATCTGAACCTATCGAGACTGCAAGGACACACAACGCCATCGCCATCCGCAATGGATTGTCTGTCGGGTCGTTGATTAAGTATGCCCGTTTTGAGTGTCGAAGATGCCAGACAGGACGGTCAGGCCATGGGCTTGGATTATTTGTTTCTGACGTTTGATAAGAGCAAAATCTAAATTACTGAGAGATGAATGATTATTCCTAACCGCTCATGATCGAATGCTCAATCACAGAGACAAGATTATATACAAACTGCAGAATGTCACAAGATACTTTAAGTTTTTTTCCTTCTTTGTCGATTTGACATGGTCGCCTCCTCTATGTCTATTTCACATCCCTCCGAATTCATCTGTTAATTCGGTGTCAGTTGACTTGATGCTCACACATGGCCATTAATCACTCTGAAAAGAGTTTTTCTTTTATCAAATAGGCATGTTGCTCTGCATATCTGGTCCTGAGAATTAGAACTGTCCCGTTCACCCAAAAATTAAGAATTTGTCATAATTTTCTCACACTCATGTTGTTCCAACCGGCATGACTTTCTTCTGTGGGATGCAAATTCAAGGCAGAATATTTATCCTGCTCTCTTCCATACAGCGAAAGTGAAAGAAGATGAGATAAATGAGATGGAAAGAAGTATAATAAAAGTACCAAAGTAGTCTGTATATATGTCCAATCGGTATTGGACATATATATCCAACTTTATATAAAGAGCTGGGCAATAATATATCATTTTTGAGTATCATTTTACGATGATATAAACAATCAAGCAGTTGAGATTATATTCATTTTATCTATAGATAGATGATTTTCGTAACATAAAAATAATTATTGATTAACCAGTATCAGCTGAAATGTTAATGACTGCTTATGTATGGAAAGAGCATTTTCCCGAACATCTTTTGTGAAAAAAAATAAATAAATAATGTATACAGGTTTGAAACAACATAAGGAGGAGGAGTAGATGATGAATTTTCATTTTTAGGGGGAAACTAATCCTATAGCTTGATGAAAAATTGGATTTGGTTCAAGGTAAAATACAATGTGTGTGTGAGACGTTCTCAGCTGTTCAGTATTCTGTGCTAAGGACGCTTGGAGGAAAGCCCTGACAAGAGCAGCTGCCTTTCCATTAGTGCACTACAGCTGGTGAAAGCACCTTGCTCGGCCTGCTTCATCCTCAATTACTCGAGCGTGGTAAAAAGTCTCAGACCAAGAGAACTGATCGATACCACATCTAACCTTCCCAAACCACGCTCCCTTTCGTTTCGTTATCTCTCTAGGCTAGAGGTAGCTTGTAGCCATTGTTTCCATTACAAGAGTGTGTGTGTGTGTGTGTGTGTGTGTGTGTGTGTGTGTGTGTGTGTGTGTGTGTGTGTGTGTGTGTGTGTGTGTGTGTGTGAGTGAGAGAGAGAGAGTGTTTCAGAGGTGGGCCTTCAGTAATGGTCGGGGAGGAGAGGACTTTGTGTGAAAAGGGCAGAGTGTTATTTTGAGAGGATGTGCAGGCTGGTTCCCAGCCCTAAATCTGTCCATTGGATGGATGTGAGGCTGAGGGAGAGGAACAGAGTGCAGCACTGTCACGCGTCCTCGGCCTTGGACCAGAATCACAACCGACAGGTGAAAAATTGTTACTTTAAGAGATCCATCAGCATATGCTGTGTAAGGGCTTAGAGGATGAGGAGCTCGAGGATGTCTGGAGGTTGAGAGGATGAGGGCCCTATTTTGCTCCCCATTAGGCCTCTTAACTAGCTTTAGCGAAAATACTACTTTACTCATTTCATACCTTTTTACTAGTTTCATACCTTTCTACTAGTTTTATTGTTTGTTGCCCAATCCACTGCACTGCAAAATAAAAATAATTTAAAAAAATATACTGAGCAAAGCAAAGCATACAATAATAATAATAATAATAATAATAATAATAATAATTGAAAATATTAACACATTTTCGAATCACAAAGTGTCGAAGACAGTGTTATTTATATTATATTATTATAGTATAGTATACTTTTTTAAAATGTGCTATTATTTTTATATTTTAATTTTAGTTTAAGTTTTAGTAATTTTGTTATGTACATTTGTCACGATTTTAAGCATTTTAAAAAAAAAAAAAAATAATATATATATATATATATATATATATATATATATATATATATGCCATAAAATGCCTTTTCAGCCCAAGATTTTTGGTACATCCCTGAGAAAAAGACAGATAAAAGGAAGAGATAAAGAAATATATGATGGATAGAAAATGAAAGCTAAAAAAATGGTTAGTTAAACAACTGACAGCATACCACTCACAACAAAATTATAAACACAACACTTTTAAGGGTAACAGCTCTGGTGAACATTCCTGCGTTCAGCATGCCAATTGCACGCTCCCTCAAAACTTGCGACATCTGTGGCATTGTACTGTGCAATAAAACTGCACATTTTAGAGTGGCCATTTATTGTGGCAAGCCTAAGGCACACCTGTGCAATAATCATGCTGTCTAATCTGCATCTTGATATCCCACACCTGTGAGGTGGATGGATTATCTCAGCAAAGGAGAAGTGCTCACTAACACAGATTTAGACAGATTTGTGAACAATATTTGAGAGAAATTTTTGTGTACATAGAAAAAGTCTTAGATCTTTGAATTCAGCTCATGAAAAATGGGGGCAAAAACAAAAGTGTTGTGTTTATAATTTTGTTCAGTGTATATATACAGTATGGCACAAAGTGATGTCTGGCCTATATATATATATATATATATATATATATATATATATATATATATATATATATATATATATATATATATATATATATATTTAAGCATATTGTATAGTATAGTTGTGCTTGGAGTAAATCGTTTTATTTGTTGCAATGACATTTTTACATAATTTTTGCCCAGGCTGTCATACAATGAAATAATGAACATGCAAAAACAAGAGCGAGCCGACAAAATGTTGATTTACTGATTATGTCATAGTCAGTTTATCCTGTGAGCTTTTTATTTTTCTATAAATTTTAAATAAAACATCTCGGTTTAAAATAATTTTAAATAAAACATCTCAGTTATGTATGTAACCCTAATTCCCTGAAGGAGGGAACGGAGACATACATCAGAACTGAGCGATGAATTGGGGATCATTTTCAGAGACCAATCTACTTTGAGTGTTTTAAAAATGATCCAATGTACATTGGCTCGCGGTTCACGCATTCCACGCTCCGCCCGCAGCGCGGGTATAAATACAGAAGTGGAATACCGCATCTTTGCTTTTCTGCTGAGGAGCCGAACTAGTGACTTGGCCCTTCAGCGGAACCATAGCTCCTGGCATTGGGACGTACATCTCCATTCCTTCCTTCAGGGAACGAGGGTTACATATACGTAACCGAGACGTTCCCTTTCAGTCGGTCATGTTCGACATACGTCGGAACTTACCAACGAATTGGGGATCCTACTAACATGCCAGGGATGCTGGCCCTTCCAGCGCTCTGCTTGAGCTCACTGAACTGCCCCCTTGTTGGAGCGGCAAGTTAGGGCTCTAAGCAGAGAAGGTCAGTCACTGCTGTTCTGCAAGACCCACTCAGTGTGACTATTGGAAAACGCTGGGAAAGCGTGCCTGTCTCGGAAGATGGAACGCTGCGGATCCACGTCCTTCAATGGAAAAAGAGGTGGCAATTACACATAAGGACTAACCTAAGAGGGTAGTGCAACATATGGCTCTGGGGTGGTTCCAACCTGGTCCCAGGAGGGAAAGAACACTATCAGAGACGATCCCTCTGTCAAGGGAAAGACACAGGGCTAGCTGAGTAGGGTAGCTGGTACTGTGGAGGAATACACATATGGAGTTGCTGTAGGAACCACTACATATGGATACCCAGCTTACACACACGTTCCACGTGCATACGGGTGTAAGCCTGGCATCAGATGTCTGCAACATCTGTCGCCGAGGGGTGATGGAGGAACTCGACAGGGTTAGCCATTTCTGGGGAACACAACTGGAGACAATAAACGCACATATCTGGCCCAGGGGGCGGGAGTGGCGTTGCAAGCCGACCCTAGAATGGGCACTTAGTGCTACTGGCCACTGGGGGCAAGTACACGGGAAGATACCGGCTCTACACGGAGGCTATAGAATCTAACGAATGTGTTAGGTTTCGCCCAGCCCGCAGCTCTACATATATATGTCAGCAATGCGCCTTCAGCCAGCACCCAGGAGGAAGCCACACTCCTAGTTGAGTATGCTCACAGCCCGAACGGGCAAGGCACGTCTTGGGACTGGTAGGACAAGATGATAGCACCCACTTTCCAGTGGGCTAACCTCTGCTTGGAAACAGCCTTTCCCTTCTGTTGGTCTCCGTAACAGAAGAAGAGCTGCTCTGAGGTCCTAAAGCTTTGAGTTCGGTCCACGTAGGCGCAAAGAGTGCGGACGGGACAGAGCAAAGCTAGGGCTGAGTCTGCCTCCTCCGAAGGCAGCGCTTGCAGGTTCACCACCTTGTCCCTGAAGGGAGTGGTGGGAACCTTGGGCACATATCCAGGCCAGGGTCTCAGGATGACGTGAGAGTAGCCGGCCCGAATTCTAGGCACGATTTGCTGACCAGAAGTGTGTGCAGGTCCCCTACCTTCTTGATAAATTGACTTTTAGCTCTATGGACTGCAAAGGCTCAAAGTGAGGACTCTGAAGTGCTCTGAGCACCAGAGCTAAGTCCCAAGAGGGTACCGAGTTTGGACGAGGAGGATTAAGTCTCCTTGCACCTCTGAGGAACCTGATGATTAGGTCGTGCTTCCCTATAGACTTACCTTCATCTGTGACGTGATACACCACTATTGCTGCAATGTACACTTTGAGGGTGGAGGGAGACAGCTTTCGCTCAAGCCCATCTTGCAGGAAAGAAAGCACTCCCGACAGGAAGAGCACCATTCAACAAACAGGTTCCACTTCAATACATAGAGTCACCTTGTATAGGGAGCTCTAGCAGAAGTGATGGTGTCTACCACAGCCTGTGGTAGGCCACCTAGAACCTCTGCGTCCTGTCCAGGGACCAGACATGGACTTTCCAGACGTCTGGACATGGGTGCCCCATCCCTGAGAAAGTAGGTCCTTCCTCAGAGGAATGGGCCAGGGAAGGGCTGTCACAAAGAGAGTTTTAGTTCGGGGAACCAGGTCCGGTTGGGCCAGTAGGGCACAACTAACAAGACCTGCTCCTCGTCCTCCCTGACTTTGCACAGGGTCTGTGCAAGAAGGCTCACTGGGGGAAAACACATACTTGCACAGGTCCTGGGGCCAGCTGTTCGACAGTGCATCCGTGCCGAGGATACCCCCGGTCAGGGAATAGTACAACTGGCAATGGGTCGAGTCCGGAGAGTCAAAAAGGTCTACCTGTGCGGCTCTGAAGAGGCCCCATATCAGCTGGACCACCTGGGGATGGAGTCGCCACTCTCCCGGAGGTGTCGACTGTCGTGAGAGCTTGTCAGCTTGTCCGATTGAGCGCACCAGGGATGTGAATGGCACAAAGCGACCTCAGATGCTTCTGACTCCAAAGGAAGAGATGGTGGGCGAGTTGCAGCATGCAACGGGAGCATAGACCACCCTGTTGGTTGATGTACAATAGTTGCAGTACTGTCAAACTGCCAATGCAGTTTGGGCCCTGTCTACAGACCCGAAACTGCATGCCCGTTGTACATGGCCCCCCAGCCGGTGGACAAGGCATCCGTGAAGACCACAGCATGCCTGGACACCTGTTCTAAGGGCACTCCCACCCATAGAAATGAAAGGTCCAACCACGGGCTGAAAGTTTGGTGATAGTAAGGAGTAACTGGGACCCGGTACTTACCGCTCTGCCACGGCCATCTCTGGACTCGGCCATGAAGCCAGTGCTGAAATGATCTCATATGAAGCAATCCGAGAGGTGTTACTGCGACTGCAGATGCCATATGCCCCAGGAACCTCTGAAAAATGTCAGTGGGACCGCTGTTCTGCCATTGAACGTATTCAAGCAGTTCAACATTGACCAGACTCGCTCCTCTGTGAGGCGCGCAGTCTGGTTGACCAAATCCAGCTCCATACTGAGATAAGAGATCATCTGTGTGGGACAGAGTTTGCTCTTCTCTTGGTTGACCCGAAGGCCCAACAGGCTGAGGTGACTGAGCACCATGTCCCTGCGGTTCACTGAGCCCGCGACTGAGCCAGTATGAGCCAGTTGTCAAGATAGTTGAGGATGCGAATGCCATGTTCTCTGAGTGGAACAATAGCTGCCTCTGCAACTTTCGTAAAGACGTGAGGCAACACGGACAGCCTGAAGGGCAGGACTTTCTACTGATATGCCCTCCCCTCGAACGCAAAATGTAGGAACGGTTTGTGTCGAGGGAGAATTGAGACATGAAAGTATGCATCCTTCAGGTCGATCGCTGCGAACCAATCTTGGGGACGGATGCATTCGAAAATGTGTTTCTGCATTAGCATCTTGAACAGGAGCTTGTGCAGGGCCCGATTCAGGACACGCAGGTCCAAGATTGGCTGTAACCTTTCTTGGGTACAATGAAGTAGGAGCTGTAGAACCCTGACCAGTAGGACATCGATTTCTGACCGCAAGACGTGAGCATTGTTGCTTCACATGGAGGTGAAGTGGATGCCCCTGTACTTGCGAGGCTGTCAGGCGAACTGAATCGCATAGCTGAGTCTGATGGTACGGATAAGCCAGAGAGACAGCCTGGGAGCTCTAGCCAGGCATCCAGAGACTGAACAAGCGGGACCAAGGGCACCACAGATTTACCCAGGGTGGGGCAGCGAGGTGGAACACACAGACCCGACTCAGGAGGCCCGGAGGCGGCCCAGAGTGTTGTCTAAGTATTCCAGGGTAGGGCAGAGTGTGGGTGAGAAGGCCCGGTGGCATCCTCGAGCCACACACTGCTGCTCCCTGGTGAAGGGGGAGGGAGAGGTCTGGGCACCATCTCCCCGAAAGCAGCTCCTCTTCTCCCTGGGCTGCCCGTCTCAGGGCCAATTGCCCTTGCGTTTGCCAGCGGACTTTGCTGGACCCTGGACAGGTTGGGCGCCTCCCTTACGCCCGACCACCTGCTGCCTGCTGCTTGGGCTTAGCAGAGGCAGAGCCGGAGGCGGATGCAGGGGAATGCCCTCGGCGATGAGCAGGCGGAGGCACTGTGGCTGATGACTGGGTGGAGGCAGCAGCTGGTCGTCGGGGCAGGATGTTTTTCATTGCCTCTGTCTGCTTCTGGGCCACTGAGAACTGCTGTGTGAAGTTCTCGATGGTGTCGCCGAAGTGGCCAGCCTGACAGATAGGAGCATTGAGGAACCAAACTTTGCCGGGCTCACACAAATCTGCCAGGGTTAGCCTCTAGCGTGGACATCGGCCGACCCAGGGAGCGTGCAGTGATTTTTGTTGCCCGGAGAGTGAGGTCTGTCACCGCACGCAGTTCCTGCATAACCCCTGGGTTGGAACTACCCTTGTGTATTAAGAGTGCAGGACAGAGGTGGCCTGTCAATGGCACTGCCACCCCAACAATGAAGGTAGTGAGAGAGAAGAAAACTTATACAGATTATAGCCCTTTTGGTGTTCCATATTTTGGCACCAAATAGTTCCACACTACTATGTTTTCCCGATGCACATCCAGCAAAAAAGGCATGGGGGCAGGCAAGGCGATTTACGCACACTGCACTATGCTTCAGCCACCCGGGAAAGCATGGCTGTCAATCTTGAATCAGCATGAGCACACGCTATTATAGTGGGAATCTCAGCCTCATCTTCATTTCCAGCGTATAACAGCCCTCTCTCCAATGCAGCAATTGACATTTGTCCTCTGCCAGAGCCCCAAATGAAATGCTAGGTCCCCTTTTTTTTAAAAGGACCAGCAATCCTATCTGTAAGCTACCAGCAGGCCACAGCGAGCGTGGCCATCAGACTCGACGGCACACTGCGTGCTGAACGCTCAAGCCCTTATGAAAAAGGCAAGGCGAACAACGCGAGAGAACATGAACCACCCACGAACATAGTCTCAACATGTTTGCCATGCGATAGAGGAGTGCGGGGCCCACGGAGATATACCCGGTGGGGAAAGCCACACTGTAATCCTCAGGTCACCAAGGCTTTTTAACCGAAGTAGCCCTTTTCTAGTGCACCAGAAAAGAAACTAGATCAGGGAATAGGCGAAGTGACTCAACCCCGTTTGAGGTTTCATAGTCTCGACCGCGCATCTAGAGCTCCAAGTGACGCGCTGGGTTGCGCTATCAGCCGGTTCACTTGTTGGGTGATTATGGTGGCATTTAATTCTGAGGAATTAAAGGGGATATTATCTGACTTTGAGGAGTTAGATATTATTAGCCTATCATCCAAAGCATGTTCATTTGTCTGTATATTCATCTAAGATGGGAGCATGACATGCATGAGCAGTTTCCTGAGGGGGCTGCTTTCATGCATTGTGAGGTTTTGCTCCTCCATGGAGCCCTCAGAGAATGTTGTTCTCGCTGCCTCGTGTGCTGCGGGACACAACGGTTTTCAGCAATTTCGTAGTGTCCGCCCGAAGTCGTTGCGGCCCTGTCGAGTTGCTAACTTAGATGAGGCTCCTGCTGGCCAGCCCCCCTCCCATGTAGGAGCGATCAAGGTTGCCTTCTCTGTGGAGCTCTTTGGAAGTCGATGTTGTGATCTCGCCATCCATGACGCTCGAGCCACATCGATTTCCAGCGAACGCACGCTGCTCCATCCGCCTCTAGAGAGACCTGCGGCTGGGCAGCAAACGCGTCCGCACACACTGAAAATCTTTCTTGTCTACCCCCTGCCGGTCAGCCACTTCAGGGGACGGGAATGAGGCTCGGTTGACACCCGAGGCCAGCCTTGAGAGGCTGGTTCCCTTCGCAGATTATCTCAGTGCATGGTCATGCCTCCGAATATATCTGCGTGGGCCCTGCGACTGTAGAAAAGGGATACAGACTGCAGTTCGGTTACTCTTCCCCGAAGTTTAATGGGGTGGTCTGGACTGTGGTGGTCCCAGAGCAGGTGCGGGTTATGGAACAGGAAGTTCACTCCCTGTTGGTAAGGAGGTCATACAGCATGTTCCTCTGCCAGACAGTGAGTCCGGGTTCTACAGCCAGTACTTCATAGTTCCCAAGAGGGATGGGGGGTTGCGTCCAATATTAGATCTGAGGCACTTGAATCGTTCTCTGAGGAGATTCAGGTTCAAGATGCTCACAATTCCAGCCATCATGAGTCAGATTCAGTTCGAGGACTGGTTCGTCACGATAGATCTAAAGACGCATACTTCCATGTATCCATCCTTCCATGTCACAGGAAGTTCCTGAGGTTCGCTTTCGGGGGCGACGCTTACAAATATCAGGTTCTTCCTTTCGGCCTAGCTCTTTCCCCCAGGGCATCCGTTTACTGAATTCTATCGACAACTGGCTCATATTGGCCCAGTCTCGAGGAATGTCAGTTCGGCATTGAGGTGTCGTTCTGGCCCATATTCGGTGCTTGGGGCTAAGACTTAACGCCTTCCCAGAGAACCGTGTTCCTGGGAGTTGTATGGGACTCAACTACAATGAGGGCACAATTATCCCCTGCATGTATCAAGTCCATACAGGTGATGGTCTTCAGAGCAAAATTAGGCCGCAGCCTCACTGTGAAGCAGTTCCAGAGACTGCTGGGGCTCATGGCAGCAGCGCCCAACAGAATTCTGTTCAGCCTGTTATACATGAGACCCTTACAGTGCTGGCTGAAAACCAAGGGATTTTCCCCGAGGGGAAATCTGCTCCGTATGTTCAGGGTAATGCGCAGATGGCCTCGTTCCCTCATCATATGGAAGAAACCTTGGTTTCTGTCCCAGGGGCCAGTGTTGGGAGCGTCATGTTGCCAGAAAACCATTTCAACAGACACCTCCCTCACTGGTTGGGACACGATCATGGAAGGCCGATTTGCGAGAGGTTTGTGGGAGACCCGGCATATAAATCACCTGGAAATGATGGCGGTCTACAAAGCTCTGATGAGCTTTTTCCCAGACCTCCGTGGCCACCATGTCCTGATACGATCAGACAACACTGTCCGCTGTGGTTTTCCCTCACGCATCCGGCCCCACTGGGGTTGGATGCCATGATGCAGATGTGGTCGAGGCTGCGTCTGTACGCATTTCCCCCGATCGCTCTGCTCCCGGGAGTCTTGGAACGGGTCCGCCAGGAGGGGATCAGCCTACTTCTAGTGGCACCCTGCTGGCCGACCCGAGTATGGTTCTCAAACATTGTAGCACTGCTAGACGGCCTCCTGTGGCAGGTCCCTCTGAGGAGGGATCTGCTGTCTCAGGCAGGGGGCACAATATTCCAGAGCTGTGGGAGCTCTGGCTCTGGCCCTTGAGGGGGCCCGGTACCTAGAGGCTGGCCTGTCAGCAGGGGCTGTCGAGACCTTACTCAGCTCCAGGGCTCTTTCCACCAGGAGACTGTACAGCCTGAAGTGGAATGTCTTTTCCACTTGGTGTAGAGATCGTGAGGTGGACCCAGTTAACTGCCCAGTGGCTTCAGTGCTGGAGTTCCTCCAAGATCGTTTCTCCGCCGGTCTTACCCTGTCCACGCTTAAGGTGTATGTGGCTGCCAATGGGGCTTTCCACTCGCTTATAGGTGATGGGCCATTGGGGAGGCACCATCTGGTTGTACGTTTCCTCCGTGGGGCTCGTAGGATGAGGCCTGCAACTCGCTCCAGAGTCCCAAACTGGGACCTGGCGGTGGTACTTGAAGGGTTGGCTGAGGCCCCCTTTGAGCCACTGGAGTCAGCTGAGGCAAAGAGCCTGACCTTAAAGGTGGCCTTTCTCCTCGCTATCACCTCTCTGAGGAGAGTGGGGGACTTTCAGGCCTTGGCTGTTACGCCAACTTGCCTGGAGTTTGCCCCCGGCAGAGTTAAGGCCATCTTACATCCCAGACCAGGCTACGTGCCCAAGGTGCCATCTAATGTGGCACGGTCAGTGGTTCTTCAGGCCTTTCATCCTCCACCTCACGTGACAGCGGAAGAGGGAAGACTTCACCTGCTCTGCCTGGTCAGAGCTCTAAGAATTAACTTGGAGAAGTCTTCCCAGTGGAGGAAGTCAGACCCGTTGTTGGTGTGCTTTGGCTCACCCAAGAAGGGGCTGCCTGAATCGAAACAGACAATCAGCAATTGGATTGTCCAGGCTATAGCCACGGCTTATCAGGTACGCAATTTGCCTTCACTGATGGCCTTGAGGGCTCATTCCACCAGGGCCATGGCCTCCTCGGTGGCCCTCCTTTCTGGCGTCTCGCTTCAAGAGAATTGCGAGGTGGCCGGGTGGGCCACCCCGCACACCTTCATAAGATTCTACAGTCTGCAACTCCCGGTGACACCTGGTGCCAGGGTGCTCGCGTCCTAAGTGTGCCTGGTCTCCCAGCTTCACACTAGGACGGGCATGATTCCGGTGTGGCATAGTGGGTAGTTCATTCCCAGAGTGTCGTCACTCGACGACGCAGTGCGAGTTCCCTCGAAGTCACCACACCTATCACAGGCAGAGCACTCTCTTCTTCGCAAATAAGCTAATGTGCTTGTGTGCCAGCGTCCCCTTTGTAGCTTCCGCTTATGCCGTCATCTACTACATCATAACGCAGCACCAATCAGGGTTGGATAGATTTCATTCATGCTTCAGACGCACTACGCTGAGTGCGTTCCCAGAGTGTCCCAGAGTGTCGTCACTCGACGACGCAGTGTCTCGTTCCCTTCTCGGGGAACAAGGGTTACAGTCGTAACCCGAGACGTTTTCCAGCATCTTTTGCATATTTGAAAACCTCTCCAGCAGTGACTGTATGATTTTGAGATCCATCTTTTCACACTGAGGACGACTGAGGACCTGTAGGATTTTTCTGAAGAACATTGGGCAGTTTAATATCTTAATATCAAGGAAAATATCTTATTCAGGACAGCACTAAATAAAAATAATTTTGTATGATCTCTTTAATTTAGTTAAAAATATTAAAATTTGCACAGATTTTACAAGTGGTTCATATACTTATTTTTATACTATATATATATATATATATATATATATATATATATATATATATATATATATATATATATATATATATATATATACACACACACACACACACACCTAAAGGATTATTAGGAACACCATACTAATACTGTGTTTGACCCCCTTTCGCCTTCAGAACTGCCTTAATTCTATGTGGCATTGATTCAACAAGATGCTGAAAGCATTCCTTAGAAATGTTGGCCCATATTGATAGGATAGCATCTTGCAGTTGATGGAGATTTGTGGGATGCATATCCAGGGCAAGAAGCTCCTGTTCCACCACATCCCAAAGATGCTCTATTGGGTTGAGATCAGGTGACTGTGGGGGCCATTTTAGTACAGTAAATTCATTGTCATGTTAAAGAAACCAATTTGAAATGATTCGAGCTTTATGACATGGTGCATTATCCTGCTGGAAGTAGCCATCAGAGAATGGGTACATGGTGGTCATAAAGGGATGGACATGGTCAGAAACAATGCTCAGGTAGGCTGTGGCATTTAAACGATGCCCAATTGGCACTAAGGGGCCTAAAGTGTGCCAAGAAAACATCCCCCACACCATTACACCACCACCAGCAGCCTGCACAGTGGTAACAAGGCATGATGTTCTCATGTTCTCATTCTGTTTACGCCAAATTCTGACTCTACCATCTGAATGTCTCAACAGAAATCGAGACTCATCAGACCAGGCAACATTTTTCCAGTCTTCAACTGTCCAATTTTGGTGAGCTTGTGCAAATTGTAGCCTCTTTTTCCTATTTGTAGTGGAGATGAGTGGTACCTGGTGGGGTCTTCTGCTGTTGTAGCCCATCCGCCTCAAGGTTGTGTGTGTTGTGGCTTCACAAATGCTTTGCTGCATACCTTGGTTGTAACGAGTGGTTATTTCAATCAAAGTTGCTCTTCTATCAGCTTGAATCAGTCGGCCCATTCTCCTCTGACCTCTAGCATCAACAAGCCATTTTCGCCTACAGGACTGCCGCATACTAGATGTTTGTACATTTGTTGCACAGATGTTTTGATACATTTCTGATAGCACGTGAAGGCAGCATAAAAGATAAAAGGATTGATTGCTCCTGTCTTCAATTGCTCCTGTCTACCCTGTTTGCTATTGCTGCTGTGCTCGCATGTGCTCTGCTCTTTTGGGATTTTTATTTGATATAATTCTCTGTTGTTTAAACTGCTAATTATAACCTACTCATCTTCATATATTGTCTAACATTGCCTACCACATTAAATCTGACATCACTAGCTTTTAATCTAAATCACTATCGCACGTTAGCTTTTCGCTAGCCTGTTAGCTTGCCATCTCTGCACCCGGGTTTCCTGTTTTCTGAGTTCACTAAACAACTGTGGTGAGTTGGATTAGTAAATAGACTCCATCAAACAACTTTGGTAAATTGGATTAATCAACAAATACGGTAAGCCATGTCTTCTTCTCCAGTCATTGTCACTTGCACCACATGTTTCATGTTTAGTGTATCTGTCTCCGTTGGTGAGCAGGGCTTCACATGTGATAAATGTAAGGAGATAGTCAGGCTGACAGAGAAGATTTCAGAATTAGAGACACGCATCCAGACTTTATTTGAGAGTAGTGAGAATGTAACAGCTTTAGACACTGCTTTGGATGCGACTAGCTTCGTGAACGTTGTACATTGTTCGGTTCCGGCTGTAGAGCCCGTGCATCAGGGCAATTGGGTGACGGTCAGACGGCATAGTCACGGATCAAAAAACCACTCTTCCATTCCGATTAGAACATCAAACAGGTTCTCCCCACTCAGTGACGAACCCACTGAGAATCCTGTTGAAAGTGCCCTAGTTATTGGTGATTCTATTACACGGAGCGTGAAAATAGAGACATCAGCCACCATAGTCACATGGTTACCGGGAGCCAGAGCGCCTGACATCAAAGCAAATTTAAAGGTGCTGGCTAAAGCTAATCGTAAATTCTCTAAGATTATTATTCATGTCGGCAATAACGATGTTCGACTTCGCCATTCGGAGATCACCAAAATTAACATTAAAGAGGTGTGTGAACTCGCAAGTACGATGGCAGATGCAGTTTTTTGTTCTGGTCCGCTCCCTGTTAAAAGGAGTGATGAGATACTTAGCAGACTATCATCACTCAATGGCTGGTTGTCTAAGTGGTGTCCGCAAAATAACATAGGGTTCATAGACAATTGGAAAAGCTTTTGGGGCAGACCTGACCTGTTGAAGAGGGACGGCATCCATCCTTCTTGGAGTGGTGCTGCTCTTCTCTCTAGTAATTTGGCATATAGTCTTAAAGCTAAACCTTGACTAACTGGAGCCCACGTCAGGAAGCAGACGGACTGGCTTACCCGACCGTCTGCTAGCTGTCTCCCGTTACAGAAGTCAGATAAATCCCAACACATAGAGACTCTTTCACCTAGATATTATCACATAGAGACTGTGTCTGTTCCTCGAATTAGTAAATACAAAAACCATCAAGACCATTCAACAGTAAAAACTTAATTGATGTCAAACAAATAAACAACAGATATAATACAGATGATCAAATGATAAAGCTTGGGTTGCTGAATATTCGATCCCTTTCCCCAAAAAAGCGCTTATTGTTAATGATATGATTACAGATAATAATCTAGATGTGCTGTGTTTGACAGAAACCTGGCTAAAACCTGACGACTACATTACTTTAAATGAGTCCACCCCACAAGATTATTGTTATAAACATGAGCCGCGTCTGAAAGGTAAAGGGGGAGGGGTTGCTGTAATTTATAATAATATCTTCAGTATTACTCAGAAGTCTAGTTTCAAATATAATTCTTTTGAAGTTTTGGTGTTTTATGTAGCATTATGTAGTGTAATTGATAAATCCCGTTTGACATTTGTGCTGGCTACTGTATATAGGCCACCAGGGCACAATACAGACTTTATCAAATAATTTGCTGACTTTCTATCAGAGTTAGTACTGGCTGCAGATAAAGTACTAATTGTTGGTGATTTTAATATCCATGTAGATAATGAAAAAGACGCATTGGGATTAGCATTTAGAGACATTCTAAACTCTATTGGAGTAAGGCAACACGTGTCAGGACCCACTCATCGCCTTAATCATACTCTAGACCTAATACTGTCACATGGAATAAATGTTGATACCGTTGAAATTCTGCAGCAGAGCGACGACATCTCAGATCATTACCTAGTATCATGTATACTTAATTTAGCTAAGGCTGCAAAGCTGTCCCCTCGCTTCAAATATGGCAGAACTATCACTGCCGCCACTAAATATTGCTTTTTAAATAATCTTCCTCATCAGTTTCATCTCCTTAGCACCCCAGATAGCCTAGAGGAACTAAATTTTGCAACAGAAACTATTGACTCTCTTTTTTCCAGCACTTTAGACACAGTTGCTCCCCGGCGCTTAAAGAAGATTAAAGAAAATAGTTCAACGCCGTGGTACAACGAGCACACCCGGGCCCTTAAAACAGCAGCCAGAAAAATGGAGCGCAGCTGGAAGAAAACAAAATTAGAGGTTTCTCGTAATTCATGGAAAGAGAGCAGGATCGCATACAGAAAGGCCGTAAAAAAACTGCTAGATCTGCTTATTCCTCGACTCTCTTAGAAGGAAACAAACACAACCCTAGGTATTCATTTGATACAGTGGCTAAGTTAACCAAAAATAAAGCTTCTACTTCTGATGGTTGTAAACAGCACAGCAGTAATGACTTTATGAACTTCTTTACATGTAGGATCGATAATATTAGGAAGAAAATTATAACCATGCAGCCGTCTACTACAGTGTCACATCAGACAGAGCATTGTTGTGTCACTGAGAAAAAGTTACATTCATTCACTGCTATAGGAGAGGAAGAATTGGCTAAACTCGTTAAATCATCTAAATCAACAACATGTATGCTCGACCCTATACCGACTAGGCTATTAAAAGAGATGCTACCAGAGGTCATAGATCCTCTTCTTAATATCATTAACTCATCTTTGTTATTAGGATATGTACCGAAAACTTTTAAGTTGGCTATTATCAAACCACTTATTAAAAAACCTCAACTTGATCCTACAGAATTAGTCAATTACAGGCACATCTAAAATCTACCCTTCCTGTCAAAAATACTGGAAAAGGCAGTGTCTTCACAATTATGAAAGAAAGAAATGGTATCTGTGAGGATTTCCAGTCAGGATTTAGACCGTATCATAGTACTGAGACGGCTCTCATCAGAGTTACAAATGATTTACTCTTATCATCTGATCATGGTTGTATCTCTCTATTAGTGTTACTCGATCTTAGCGCTGCATTCGATACTATCGACCACAACATTCTTTTGAATAGACTCGAAAATGATGTTGGCATTAGTGGAACTGCATTGGCATGGCTTAAATCATACTTATCTGACCGTTATCAGTTTGTAGCAGTAAATGAAGAGATGTCACACCGATTGCAAGTTCAGTATGGAGTACCACATGGCTCAGTGCTAGGACCGTTGCTCTTCACCCTGTACATGCTACCACTGGGAGATATCATTAGGAAGCATGGCATTAGTTTTCACTGTTATGCTGACGATACTCAGCTCTATATTTCTTCACACCCTGACGAAACTTACCAATTCACAAGATTAACGGAATGCATAGCTGAAATAAAACATTGGATGTCTAGTAATTTCCTGCAACTTAATTCAGAAAAAAAATCATTTTTAATTATTGGACAAAAAAACTCTGCAAGTAGTAACCTAGAATACTGTCTAACACTCGATGGCTGCTCTGTCAAGTCCTCGTCGTCAGTTAGGAACCTGGGTGTGCTCTTTGATACCAATCTTTCATTTGAAAGCCACGTTTCTAACATCTGTAAAACTGCATTCTACCATCTTAAAAATTTATCTAAATTACGGCACATCCTTTTGATGCAAAATGCTGAACAATTAATTCATGCGTTCATGACCTCAAGGCTAGATTACTGTAATGCTTTACTGGGTGGTTGCCCTGCTCGCTTAATAAACAAACTCCAGCTGGTCCAAAACGCAGTAGCTCGAGCTCTTACTAGAACAAGGAAGTATGACCATATTAGTCCGGTTCTGTCAACACTGCACTGGCTCCCTATTAAACATCGTATACATTTTTAAATCTTGCTTATTACTTACAAAGCACTAAATGGTTTAGCTCCCCAGTACTTGAGCGAACTCTTAACGCATTATACTCCATCACGTCTATTGCGGTCTCAAAACTCTGGCCAGTTGATAATACCTAGAATATCAAAATCAACTGCAGGCGGTCGATCCTTTTCCTATTTAGCGCCTAAACTCTGGAACCGTCTTCCTAGCATTGTTCAGGAAGCAGACACACTCTGTCAGTTTAAATCTAGACTAAAAACGCATCTCTTTACTATGGCTTACACATAAAACATTATCAATTTCTATTATTCAAATCAGTAAATGATTGTTAGGCTGCATTAACTAGGTCAGCCGGAACCGGGAACACTTCCTATAACACCTGATGTACTCATTACATCATAAGAAGAATGGCATCTACGCTAATGTTAGTCTCTCTGTTTATCCCGAGGTTTACTGCAGTCAGCCGGATCCAGGCCGTATCCAGATCAGATGGTGGACCAGCGCCTGGACATGACCAACGCATCCCTGAAATGTCTGCAGAGAGCATGTCAAATAAACTCCACCCCGTAAATGTGCATCGACACGACATCCTCATTAAACCCATCTTCGGCATGACGACTCCAGTCTTTCGAAAAATCTTACGAATATCTATTTACCTAATATGAATTAAGACCTGCTATGTTGCCAGAATTATAATCATACACTGTTTGTTCGTCGGCCAGAGGAGAACTGACACCCCGACTGAGCCTGGTTTCTCCCAAGGTTTTTTTCTCCATTCTGACCCTGAAGGAGTTTTGGTTCTTTGCCACCGTTGCCTCTGGCTTTTGGCTTGCTCAGTTGGGGACACCTAAATTTCATCTATATTACCGATCTGCCCGCATTGACACTATATGATAGTTGAAATTAGCTGGATAACAGCACCGTTTCACCAGAACGGCTGTACAAATTCTGTTGCATTATTTTCCTGTTAACAATGTGAAGCTGCTTTGAAACAATTGGACTTGTTAAAAGCGCTATATAAATAAAGGTGATTTGATTTTGATTTGATTTAAAACCACACCAGAACCGTTCTTGACCCAAACACTTGGTGGAAAGCTCTGATGCGATTGGTCACTTGTGAGTGCCTCATATCTGTATTATTCAAGGCCCCCATGTCCTCTCTGTCTTCTTCATAGGACATATATGACCCTACTGACCTCAGCCGAGTTAGACCACAGGGTGGACTTTCTCCAGTGATATAAATCTTTAATCACATCCCCCATGCCTTTCCATGACAGACCAGAGGGCTCAGCCTGTCTCTGCATTATTCAGAAGGACCCACAGAGCACTACCCTCATCCTGCATAAAACAAAGCAGCTTTACATAAAATGTCCCCTCTCTGTCTCACCTCTGGACTCTTTTTCCAGAACTGAGGGACATATTCAGACACTTGTGTATATATATCCCGTGTGCTGAACATGAACTGCATTTATTCATCGAGAAAAAATTGGGTTGATTGGGTCAATAACCCAATTGAGTGATTGGGTTATTCTGTGGAAAAATGCTAAGCTGGGATCAGCCTTTCAGACTTTATTTGCTATTATAAAACTATGAGCCATTTTGCTAATCATATTTGTCATTGATAACATATGGAGGCCTGTCTCCACCATGGAATGAAAAGCTAAAATTAGCAATTGCATTTTTATTTTTATTTCATGGCAGAAGCAAATAAACAGAATTGCTACATAAATTTAGAATTATGAAGAAAAAAAAAAAAAATTGAAAGATGTAAACAGAATTCTGAGAGAAAAAAGGGTTTAAAATTGCAAGATGTAAAAAGTCTGAATTCTGAGCTATAAACATGCAGTTGTGAGGAAAAAAAAACTGAATTACCTTTTTTTATTTTTTTATTTCATGGCAAAAACAAATTTCCATGACAATGGAAAATTTGGTTGCTTAACTAATTGGATTTTTTAGCCGTTCTGCTAGTTTTATGTAGCCTATGTTAGCCACCACTTATCCTAGCAGTTCTGCATGGATAAGCATTAGCATCTAAGCTAATGAGTTGAAGAGGTAATGGAGTCACTGAGGACATCATTAAAAACATATCAATGTTAACAGCTAACTGCCGATCAATACGTTTATGGGGAAGACTCTCTCTCCGGGTTGATGGTTTCATGGCTTTCTAAGGGAATCCACCGAAGGCTCTTACAGGTCACAGCTGAGCACTTCACTGAAAACCACAATGGAGCTAAATACATTTCAGCACATGCATGCTGTTTTTGTGTGCTTGTTCCGGGTCCTATTGTAAAATATAGATCAGCTTTTAGTGGTAGCGTGTATTTATTTTATTTAAAAATAAAAAAAATAATAACTTCACTAATAAAATGTATTATAGATGTTTAACTTTTAGTTTTTAATGTTGCTGTTTGAAGATAAAAAAAGTCTACAAAGCACAAAGTCTACTTCAAAGGGAGTTATTCTCTATATCTGAACTCTCTGAAATGCCTCAGTTGTAATTTTGAGTTTTCTTCCAGGAATGCACACGCCACAATATTCCTTATTTAAATAATTCCCGCTCAAGATGTACACAAAATAATGTGGGCAGGGCCTGGTTGTGTTGTGTTAGTAGTAGGGTGACCAGACATCCCGTTTTTCCTGGGAGAGTCTCGTATTTCAGCTATTTCAACTTATGAAAAAATCATGTTTGTCCTGTATTTCATCTGTACTAAAGTTTCCTTATGGCTGGGTGATCAAAGAGCGATTAGTAGTCTTCTGTCACACGAGAATACCCTGTCAAAAGCAGCCAACCTCATTGTACAACAATTACCATCCAATCACAATTTGTTGTCGATTAACTTGCAGTTAGTGAAGGCAGGATGTTAGAGAGCACGGAGGAGATTAAGAAACACATGTGTACATTTAACAAGGATCTTCAAATGTTTATCAAGTTATTATGCGCAGTATGTTGTAAAAAATAACTAATTATTGCGTTGGTATTAATAACTAAGGTATTGCGCTGAATGACACACACCAGAAGCGCTGCACGTGATCCCGAATTCAGTTCTGTTTGTGCCTGAATGATCAAATACACACACATTTGTCAAAATGCATCATGTGGAGTATCTTACGTAAATACAGTTGCTATGGCTGAGGAGAACGTAAACAGCTAGGTGAAAACCGTGAATATGTGTCAGTGTATGGTATGTATTGTATGTGTTAGATCCAAGCATTCTGTCTTAAAGGGGCAGCAGCCTAAAATACCTGTCTGTGTAATTAAAGGGATAGTTCACCCAAAAATGAAAATTAGCCCATGATTTACTCACCCTCAAGTCATCCTAGTTTTATGTGACATTCTTCTTTCAGACAGAAAAAAAAACCAAAAAACTACAATGCAGTGAATGGCTGTTTCGGTTTTGAAGTCCATAAAAATGCATTTATCCATCACAAACATACTCACATGGCTCCGGGGGGTTAATAAAGGCCTTCTGAAGCGAAGCTGTGTAAGAAAAATATCCATATTTAAAACTTTACAAACTGTAATCTCTTACTTCCACAAACTGTCGCACACGTGTTCATTGCGCATTATGTTTTTTGGAAAGAGCGGCTTCATAGAGACAGGAACTAAACTGAGTGTTACTGACAGACTGGGAAGAGAGATGCTGCAATGTGTGAATTTTTTTTTTTTTTTTTTTTTTTTTTTTAACATTCAAGTATTCTAGAAGACCCCAAAATAAACCGTGCTGAATAGCAGCACAGTGTTGCCTGGGTCAGATACTGAAATTTGCAAAATGGCGATGAGTATTTTTAAGCGCTGGTACACTGAACGACTTTAGCGTTTGGTTAGGACACAGTTAAGACAGCTCTGACCTGTTTTTTCCAGCAAGGAGACCATAGCAGTAGTACAGACACATGTGCTGTTGTTAGGTTGTGGTGAGGACAATGGTATTATCTTGGAGAATAACAGAACCAGGGCCTAATTATTTCAACGTTTATCACTACAAGTGGTCTATATAATGCAGGAGATTATTTCAGACAATGTGTATGTGTGTTTGTGTGCCCAGTTCCATGTTGTAGCTGATTGCTCTGCCATGTAAGTGAATAAGGACACGTCTAAGGTTATGCTGTTACAAGACACATTGACATACTATCGATCAGGCAGTTAACAAAATGATGGAACAAATGCCTGGAAGCATCATCACTTTTTCTCTCCCTCACTCACCACCTCTCCATCACTTTCTCATTCGTTTTATCTTGCTTTTGCCTTTATCCATGGCAAGTAATTAACTCCACTGTATCCTGTGTGTGTGTGTGTGTGTGTGTGTGTGTGTGTGTGTGTGTGTGTGTGTGTGTGTGTGTGTGTGTGTGTGTGTGTGTGTGTGTGTGTTTCAGTGGTACTGAGATCCTCTCTGG
This sequence comes from Paracanthobrama guichenoti, assembly GCA_018749465.1. Classification (NCBI taxonomy): domain Eukaryota; kingdom Metazoa; phylum Chordata; class Actinopteri; order Cypriniformes; family Gobionidae; genus Paracanthobrama; species Paracanthobrama guichenoti. The sequence goes on along the minus strand of CM031952.1, from coordinate 21,640,642 downwards.
TGATTTTCACTTAATCTTTAGAGGGACTCTAATGTCTAGAGCAGCCATTGCTAGAAATGTTTACTCACGCAAACAAGAAAAAAGCCTGGAACAGAAAAACAGAAGGATGAGCAAAAGTCTGGCAACATGCCTTCATTTATCTTGCAGTTCTTGTGGGGTCCAAAAATCTGAGACCGCTAGTGAAAATCCATCAGTTGTATTTACGTATATATACATACATACAAGTGCCGAGTGACTTTTATCAACAAGGAAGTGTGGACTCCTGCAGTGAATTATGTTCTGAACATCTGTATGGTATAATAGTGTAGTCTCTCTGATGAATTTATGTTGACATTTCTGTGCTTTAAATGTGTTGTGTTATCTAGGTTGAGCACTGCTGTTGATATGAGACTCACCTCTCACTCTCACCGCACCAGAGTAAACGCGAGAGCCAAGCTGAGGCACTATGGGAAATGATGGCCTCTCATAGTCACTGATACACAAAGCACACACACACACACACACACACACACACACACACACACACACACACACACACACACACACATATACATGGTCTGTCTGACACACTTTCCGGTTTAACGTGTTAAAAATATTGAACACATCTGTTTTTTTTTTTTATGTCATCCTTTGGCTAACATTACATTATATCATCACTCTTATTCATGTAAATGCTTTTAAACCATTCAAGCGTGTCAAGACAAAGATAACGCGCTGTTTGTGAATGTCCTGACACACATGGTACACAGAAAGACATGCAGCAGTATCGAGTTCTCTTCCGCACTTGAACGAACAATAACACACAAATATGCCAAAATGTCAGTTTTGTTGAGTATCCTCATAAGAACAGTCTTAAATGAGTTAAATAAAGTCTTAAATGAACGTAAAGAGTGAGAAAATTAGATCTTAAAGAGACAGCATAATTTATAATTTATGCAGTGCAGACTGTTTGATAACTTTATTCAATTTCTGTATATTTCCTACCTGTTAATATGACATTTGTTATGGGTTTATGTGAGGATAGTTTTAAGTTCACTTAAATTGAAAGTTGCTATATTTTTGAAGCCTATATAAATGTTAGATTGTAAAGATCCCGGGCTAACACGTACTGTAAATACGCATTCACCCGGTGATTTGGCAGCTCACATGACCATCTGTCTGTGAGAAAGGCCTTCTGGCATACAACTAGCCCTGACAACTGCCAAATCACCTGTCCGTAACTGAAAATAAATTATGCTATATATCTTGCTTAAGATCACACCGAAATGTCATATATGACGTCTATGCTTTCTGGAAAGGCCACATGTAGTAGACATTATCAGGCGCTCGGTCAGCTCATCAGCTCAATATAAATGCTCTTTTAAGCAAAGTGCCACAGCGAATTCACATGAACATCAATTTATTACTGAAGCGTGAATTACTTACTTTCAGATGACTGCTAAAAATAAAGGTTCTTTGCAGCACCATAGATTCATCAGTTGAGTTGGCAATACGGTTCTTTGAAGAAAAGAGATTTTATTACAGACATCACATCAATGTATTGTTTTTAAAGTTCTTTAAACCACAGTGTTTTTCAAAATCAGTGGTTCTCTAGAACTCTACAATATCTTAGAAATTTTACACAGGACATAATGTATCAAAATTGTTTATTGAACAAGAAATGGATTTCTCTGCATCCAGTAATTCACTACATAAACCACATTGTTCACCTAAACCATGTTTATCTTGTATTATATTTTTACAGATTTTTCATGGTTTTTGAGGATAAGCACGTCACAACCTGTCCATGTTGGCATCTACATAATTCTACCATAAATAAATTTAACAAATAAAATAAATAGAAAATAAATACGTAACGTTTTATTGGAAGTACAGTGATCATTTTCAACTACAAAACACTAAAATATCTTAAAATAGGTGATAAAAGATAAAAATCTTTTATTACCTATTTGATAAACATATTGCTATATGTTATCAAGTTTATTGTAGCTATGTGGGCGGCACGTTTTTTTCTGTCATGTGGCCAAAATCCTGTGTTAATAAAGAAGAAGTGCTTCGCACAGACTATTTAAAACAGTAATGGCTATGTGACTCAATGACAAACACTAGACTAAAACACTCTTCTCTGCTCCTCAAATACATAAAACATTAGCCTTATAGTGTTTTTATTCAAAGAACCAGTTCCTTGCATTAACAAACAAGCAGTGATGGTCCAAACTGTGTCACAAAAAACATTAAAGCTATCCTGTGACTTTCACTATATCACTTTTGTCTTTTAACACAGTAAAGGGCTCACATACTGTTCATTTTTGCAAATTTTGGCCTTCATAAACAATTGTTTTTACATAATCTAATGTACGGACAAACTGTAACTCTAAACTCAATTGTTTATTTCAGATGCTGTCAGATTTCCATAACCTCATCATCTGCAGAGAGAAACTGACACTCAGAATACACACATAATGAATGACGTAAAGACATCATAGAAGATTGTGAAGATATTTCACTGGAACTTGGTCTTCATTACATCTATATCATGTTCAATGTCAATTTGTTTTATTTATTAATGTATTCAGCTAACAACTATTGTTACAGCACTGTCATTTTTTCTACAATTTGCCATGTACAGAAAAGATAAAAGTACCTAATTGACACAACATGCTGGGGTTTATTATTTGTAATATAAAACCCAAACAGAGGCAACAAGATATTATATTACCAGGAGATATATATATATATATATATATATATATATATATATATATATATATATATATATATATATATATATATATATATATATATATATATATATATATATATCCTTTTTGATGCTAAATAGAACCTTTTTCATAAGGTTCCATAAAGAATCATGCTTTAAAAGTGTTATGACCTTAATGGTGTTATAAATAACCTTTTTAATAAGTTTAATTTCATTATTATTAGTAGTATGTAATATTAATAATACTATCATTAATAATAATAAGATACTACTAATAATAATGAAATTAAACTTATTAAAAAGGTTATTTATAACACCATTAAGGTCATAACACTTTTAAAGCATGGTTCTTTATGGAACCTTATATGAAAAAGGTTCTATTTAGCATCAAAAAGGATTCTGCTATTGTTACAAGCCAAAGAACCCTATTAACCATTTTCAGTGTAAACCTGTTGTAGGAGACCTTCAAATCAGCATAATAGGGGCATTTTAAGGCAAAAGAGACTTAATGCAATAAATGTAAAAAATAACAACAACAACAACAACAACAATAATAATAATAATAATAATAATAATAATAATAATAATAAACTCACAAAAAAATGGAAATTGACAGTAGATTTGGAATTGATCTTGAATCTGTTAATCGACCAAGCATTATTGACCTTTTTTTCCCCATAATGGCCAAATATAAGTTTGTATATCACTAGAACTGGAACATATAAAAGGTTCTCCTATTGCGTCAGAAGCTTTTAACTTTTTTTATAATTGAAAGTTTCCTAAACATTAACATTAATAATAATAATAATAATAATAATAATAATAATAATAATAATTTGGTCAATAATTTAGTCAATAATTTAGTCCTCAGTAAAAAACATTTTCATTTCATCTTATTTGGCTGGTATTCAGTGTAGGATTAAAACTATATAGAAATGTCTCAATCTTAGACTAAACAATGAGAAGGATGGAGTGGGGGTTAAATGAGGGCTGCCGGCAATAATCTCTCAAAACGGTCTCCTTAAAACAATAATGTTTTATAGTCGCTCCCAATCCTGAGATAAACCAATTATGAGGGAACACAGAGTAAACAAATGCGGAGGAAGCGCATGCTTCTGAAATCTTGAAATAAATTTACATCATAAGTACTATTCAGAAGACTGAGCCATTTTCAAAGGACTTTAAAAGCCATAAAAGGATTAAAGAATAGAAAACCCCATTTCATTTATTAAAAAACCTTCTCAAAGACTGACTGTTATACCTCCATTTAGCACTATAGTCTGTAAGCCAATATCTGTTTTGCTAACCATATTCATTCCTCCCACTGGCAGAAAGATATGCGTCATTGGCTGATCGATCGTTTTTAATAATAACGATTACTGCCAAGACACTACAGAATGTTTTGCAGAGCTCGAATTAGAGACGGAGGAGGAACTTGCAAAGAAAAGATCTGCTTGCAGACTCCATCAAGGAAATTATATAATCATATCAGTCATGATCTGAGCAGAAGTCATGGCCATTTTAAAGGATAGACTGGTGCTTTCTGTGTTTTTTTTCCCTGTTCGTTTAGCGAGTTAAAGACTTTAATACCAACAGCTTAGTCATGATGCGTTTGTAAGTTGATTGACCTCTGTGAGCGCACTGAAATGCAGTATCTCACACACACACACACACACACACACACACACACACACACACACACACACACACACACACACACACATCACAGATTACTGGAAGAAATCCCTGTGGTCAGTAAGTAGAGAGTAAGTATATAGCATGTAAACCTACTGTCAGCACACAGCTGTCCCAGCACTGTCACAGTCTAATGCGGGCTGTTTGATCTGTTTCTAGGAGCATCTCGTGCTTTACTTTTACTGACCTATTCAAACTCTCTCTCTCTCTCTCTCTCTCTCTCTCTCTCTTTATATCTCTCACAAACACATGCCATAGAAAAACAAACTCCTTCACTTGAAAAAGAATAGGCGATGATGTGCTCTCTCTGCTGATATTTCTGTCCTTCTTTCTTGCTTCCCCTTTTTCTCTCTTTCTCTCTCTCTCGCTTGTTGACCTTGAATCAACATGAACAGAGGTCATCAGTCATTAGCTCTGGCTTACTTCATTAATGAACACAATGGCTGTTGAAAGTAAAACATTGGGTGAATCTCACAAAGAAATGTCCAAGACCTTATTTCATCCCTAATTTAAAAACATAAATGACAATTAAGCATATTCTTCCCAAATTCACATTACTTATTCTGCTGTACGAATGAAAATCATCCTTGCTAATTGCAGTTATTAATGAATATATCAATACATAATAATTTATCCTTTTTAATTTCAGTAGGCTATTTACAACTGGATGTGCTGAAATTTGGGAAAATAATGTCACAATGCAAAGAAAATCTGAAACAATTCAATTTTTCATTTTTTTTATTTCTGATTTACAGTTGTGGTCAGAATTATTGGCACCCCTGGTAAATATAATCAAAGATGGCAGTTAATATAATCTCTAATGTTTATCCTTTTGATCTTTTATTTTAAAATAAAAAATCTAAGCTTTCATTGTAAAATAATTATAACCTAGTAGTAAACCCTAAAACCTAAGTAAAATAATTATAACCTAGAATACTGTCTAACACTGCTCTGTCAAGTCCTCGTCGTCAGTTAGGAACCTGGGTGTGCTCTTTGATACCAATCTTTCATTTGAAAGCCATGTTTTTAGCATCTGTAAAACTGCATTCTACCATCTTAAAATATATATCTAAATTACGGCGCATGCTTTCAATGCAAAATGCTGAACCGTTAGTTCATGCGTTCATAACCTCAAGGCTAGATTATTGTAATGCTCTACTGGGTGGTTGACCTGCTTGCTTAATAAACAAACTCCAGCTGGTCCAAAACGCAGCAGCTCGAGCTCTTACTAGAACCAGGAAGTATGACCATATTAGCCCGGTTCTGTCAACACTGCACTGGCTCCCTATTAAACACTGTATACATTTTAAAATCTTGCTTATTACTTACAAAGCACTAAATGGTTTAGCTCCCCAGTACTTGAGCGAACTCATAACGCATTATACTCCATCACGTCTATTGCAGTCTCAAAACTCTGGCCAGTTGATAATCCCTAGAATATTAAAATCAACTGTAGGCGGTCGATTCTTTTCCTATTTAGCACCTAAACTCTGGAACAGTCTTCCTAGCATTGTTCGGGAAGCAGACACACTCTGTCAGTTTAAATCTAGACTAAAAACGCATTTCTTTACTATGGCATACACATAGAACATTATCAATCTCTATTATTCAAATCAGTTAAATGATAGTTAGGCTGCATTAACTAGGTCAGACCACTTCCCATAACACCTGATGTACTCGTTACATAATAAGAAGAATGGCATCTACGCTAATGTTAGTCTCTCTGTTTATCCCGAGGTTTACGGCAGTCAGTCTTATCCAGATCAGATGGTGGACCTGCGCCTGGACATGACCAACGCATCCCTGAAATGTCTGCAGAGAGCGTGTCAATTAAACTCCCACCTGTAAATGCTGCATCGACACAAGATTACCAAGATAACAGCTCTGAGTCTTCTCCTATAATGCCTGATGAGTTGGGAGAGCACCTGACAAGAGATCAGAGACCATTCCTCCATACAGAATCTCTACAGATCCTTCAGATTCCCAGCTCCATGTTGGTGTTTCTTCTCTTCAGTTCACCACACTCATTTTCTATAGGGTTCAGGTAACTAGGACAACCATGGCAAAAGTTTCATTTCATGTTCAGTGACACATTTTTGTGTTGATTTTGAGGTTTGTTTTGGATCACTGTCCTGATGAAAGATCCAACCAAGGCCCATTATAAGATTTCTGGCAGAAGCGGTAAGGTTTTGATTTTTTTGTTGGTATTTGCTAGAATCCTTGATACTATGTATCTGAACAAGATGTCCAGGACCTCCAGCAAAAAAAAAAAAATAGGCTCACAACATTAAAGATCTAGCAGTATATTTAACTGTGGGCATAGGGTACTTTTTATCCCTGTTTGCACCAAACACATCTGATGGGTTTTCTGGTAAAAAGCTTTTTTTTCTTTTTCTTTTTCTTCTTCATCTGACCACAGAACCAGGTCCCATTTGAAGTTCCAGTCGTATCTGACAACTGAATATGCTGGAGTTTGTTTTTGGATAAGCAAGGAAGACTTTTCTTGAAACCCTCCCAAACAACTTGTGGTGTGATTTATAGGGGTTGTTCGATTTTTTTAAAGGCTTTCTGACCTCAAGACTCAACTAATCTCTGCAATTCTCCATCTGTGATCCTGCTGATGACTCACCTATGTTTGATCATGCAGTGCACTTTTGTTTTTACAATGGGGCAATAGCTTACACACAGAACAAGCCTGGTTTCAAACTCTCAATTGAATTCACAAAAAGACAAGTAAACAGTCAGTAATAAAATAAGAACAAATAAACAATTTACAAGCAGTAACACAAATAAATAAAATAGAATAAAGATAGTGCTTTAACAGTGCTTTACATTTTTTCCAGGTAGGTCTAACAGTAGTATTGAGGTAAGAAATAATAAAGAAATTTAATAAGGAATCAAATGTGAAATAATACTGGATGGTCTTCCCTAAATAAATTAAATACAGATTAATCCTTACAATTAAGGTTACAAACGTTAGTCATTCAAGAGCAGTGTGTCATTAATGTTAATTAAACAACAAAAGACAAAGAAAAATCAGAGAAAGCAGCAGGATTATTATACTGTTGTCACTTGAAGAATTTGTTTCAATATACTGTTACACAACTTTCTCAACTGTTAACTTCACGTGTTTACGTGCATACTCGTCAAGATGGTAATTTGGTACATAGATTTGTGTGTATTTGACCATTTAAGCGCAATTTGTAACTCGTGAGCTGTTTGTGAAGCAGCCTGATATGTGTGCGCTTTGAGAGTACATGAGTGCTGAGGTTTAAACACTGGCAAGCGAGCTCAACCTGGGTTTGGCAGGCTGTGCACCGATTGGTTCACACAGTTTTTCCGCAACGCCATAGGTTTGTGCAGATTACACTGCTCAGCCAATAGATTCATGCACATCAGTTGTACTGCTATAAGCTTGTGCAGTTTCACTGTGTGATTTTATAAGGCTTCAACATTCGGAGGAAAAAGAGTTTTTCCCATCACGTCTAACAACGCAATACTTGTTCCCGTTATCTCAGGGAACCAAGGTTACGTTAGTAGCCGAGTACACTATCATCTTTGAAATAAAAAAATACAAATTTCTTATGGGTGTTGAAAATTAGGGTTAAAATGCTTCTAGTTTATTTGTCGCACTGTAAATGGAAATGTTGAGTAAATTAAATTATGAGTTTAAGTATCTGCTTTAAACTGCACATTTTTGCAAATGTAGGTGATTGTCTGTATTCCATTCATACAGAAAAAAAATCTTATGCATATTGCAGAAAGATATAGAGAGTGTTTAGTAGTATGTTATTCCAAACATAACCAATACTTGCATGATTAAAAAAAAAAAAACACCTTTACAAAAATAAAAGTTTTGAGCTCATTTTCAGTTGAACACTAAACTTAAGACGAGTGCAGATGTATGCAGTCCATTATGTAAGCAATGTCTCTGATGCCAACCATGTATTGCTTTATGTTGTTAAAATACACACAGAGCTGGAGTTACAGACACATTAGTTACAGAGTAAAGTACTTCCATAGAAGATCTATCTTTAGTCTTGTAAAACTGAATCCATGGAGTAACAGACTTACTGAAAGCTTCAGCTCAGCTTTAAGTTTCCAAACTTGCATTACATCAGTTACGTCCTCTGAAAAGATTTATTTTCTGCTATGGAATCATCTCAGGAAAGATTATAAAAATACATATGAATGATAAATCGTGCAGTAATTACAGTATTTGTATAATAATAACATCTGCATAAACTAAAGGCAGTACAACAAATGCTACTAAAAATTATGTATAACTACTTCTTTTTTTCACATTATGGTAAGAAGAAGTTTGGAGTATGTCTGAATGCAAACTATTTCTTTCTTTTGATTTTACGGTGAAATGTGACCTGGACACATGATGGGCTTAATATAATGTCATCATAATGACCATGTAAAATGAGTGACAAGCAAATATTAAGAAAGCAAATATGGTCAACACTAATTTCATGTTGACTTTGAAACACAGTCAAAGAAACATTCATAGAAGGATGTAGAGAGAGGGAAAGTGGAAGAGGGAAGCATGAAGATCTCACTGTTGAATGTTTCAGCCTTGGATTCCCAATCATTCTGGCAATCAAAACATGCTTTAATAATTCAACAGGATCAGAGAATTGAAAGAAAGAGAGGGTGAGAGACATGCAGAGGCTGCAGATGAGGCTATGACAAAACCTCAGGAAAATGGAGAAAGCTGAAGCTCGCTACAAACAAGTCAAACCTGATCAATAGCACAAATGTCTCAATCAATAAACAAGCCCTAATTTACAAAAAACACTGAAAAAAAAACACATTAAACCATTAATAAAAAAGTAGCAAGATAATATCAATAATAGCATTTAGATACTACAAAAGCATAAAATCAATGAAGTGCTTTGTTGTCCAATGTTTGTCCACAAAGACCACTCTCATCCTGCTCTAAGCAATAAAATACTGCGCTGTGTATTAATGCTAATGTCGCACCTGGTGTATGAATATTGTCTGAAACATACTCAATCCCATTATTTTGTTTTTTTGTTTGGCATGTCGGCTAACCATAGTGATGATGGTGGGGTGGTCATTAAAGGGCTATAAAATTACGCTGACAGCTAAGGAAGGGCAGGCAAAGCCACAGGAATCGATAACCAAGGTCAGAGAGTGTTTGAGAGGACACATGGTCTCCTGGGTCCCTTTAACCATCTCTCATTTCCACAGTAGTGCAGGCAACACATCCTGTACTCAGAAGTTTTTTTTCTCATAATTTTTATTACAAAAATATTAAAGGTTTATTTTATCAGTAGAGAGCTTAACAAGGTTATATTGTGCTGCTGTATCTATCAGAGTTACCTTTAAACCAAGAAACACCCATGCTTCATAAGGGCGATATATATATATATATATATATATATATATATATATATATATATATATATATATATATACATACATACACACACACTATATTGTCAAAAGGTTTGGGACGCCTGCCTTTACATGCACATGAACTTTTATGACATCCCATTCTTAATCCGTAGGGTTTAATATGGAGTAGGCCCACCCTTTGCAGCTATTACAGCTTCAACTCTTCTGGGAAGGCTTTCCACAAGGTTTAGGAGTATGTTTATGGGAATTTTTTACCATTCTTCAAGAAGTGCATTTGTGAGGTCAGGCACTGATGTTGGACCAGAAGGCCTGGCTCACAGTCTCCGCTATAATTCATCCCAAAGATGTTCTATCATTGAAGTCAGGACTCTGTGCGGGCCAGTCAATTTCCTCCACACCAAACTCGCTCATCCATGTCTTTATGGACCTTGCTTTGTGCACTGGTGTGCAGTCATGTTGGAACAGAAAGGGGCCATCCCCAAACTGTTCCCACAAAGTTGGGAACATGAAATTGTCCAAAATGTCTTGGTATGCTGAAGCATTAAGAGTTCCTTTCATGTTCCTTTCATGCATGTTTTTTTAATTTTTTATTTTGTTTATTAGTTTAGATTGTATAGTCCGTTTCGTATGCGAGCGCCGAAGCGAGCAGCAGCAGGCCTGCAGCTTGTTAAAAATGTATTTTTACTGTGGTGGTGATAGTAAACAATTAAACTAACATTGTGATATGCTTGAAGTGTTTTATATCTATGGATTTTATTATAGGCAAGACAAGTCAAGTGTTGATTTGAGAGGCTAAATTGATGTGGTTACTCACTGTGGTTACTCACTGTCGGCCGCTAGCCGCTTGGTCGTTACTTTAAAAAACAAAAACTTTAATTTAACAAACACATTTTTTTTTCTAAATTAACTTAATAAAGAAATTAAACAAAATATAACTACTTGGACATTAAAAACAAAGCTGAACTATTTTTATGGCTGCAAGTCTGTAATAGGGAGGGAGAAAAAACATGGGCTTCAGTCGGACTCGGGCCAAGATTTTTGATAAACTGTCGGACACAAGCCAGGCTAGAGCCTAGATTTGAGGCCCGTGCAGGGCTCTATCTGAGAGGTCAACCAGGTACTGGCACTGGAGTATTTACGTGTCATGTTATCAGTCCTATTCATTTTAAATATTGCGGTTATCGCCAATACCGGTATATTGTCACACTCTAAATTAACACAATGTCAATATTTCGTGCTTTGAATAACACGATTATTGCAAATACCGGTATATTGCGACACTCCTAATTGCAGATATCATTAATGTCAATATATACCAGAATTAGTCTGATTCAAAGGGGAATCAGAATGCCAAATCCTGACTGGACAAGAAGAGGAACTGGGGGATGGAGGAGGGTAATTAGCGCTGGAGAAACACAATAGCTGCTAATAATACTGAAGGAACTTATATATATATATTTTCCTATAGGTAGACATGGATCAGCTGACAGTCAGCTGATGCGACCTTGCCAGAACCAGCACTGCACTTGATGATTACATTAGGAGGGCTTTCACACTGGGCATGCTTGCTGTGGTTCAAGTCTGAGCGCGATTACTCCTGGCGCCCCCCTGGCGCAGCGTTGGTCTGGTTTCACACCCAACTTGATTCTATCGAACACTGGTGCATTTGCGCTCATTTTACACTGCAGGCTCACTCTCACTCGTAAGGTAAATAATCAACACTATCATCCCTTACATGTTCTTTATTGAACTAATACATCGTCATCGGCCATGTTGCTTTCACATTCACACGAATTGTGGCACAGTTTGAGTGCAACCGAACTCAGACCACCTCCTACAGATAGATCTACAACAAAGTCTTTTTTTATTGATCTCAAAATCTCACTTTGTTATGTGCCCTAACTGTGATTTTGTTGCCTTATTCTGTAATGCTAGCACCTATTAGCACTGTTAGCATAGCTGTTTAACATTTTGTTCTCCCTGCCGCAGTTGAAAAATGCCTAAAACCAGCATACAAACCAGTCTGAAAAGCTTAGCCAGTTTGGTTTATGGTTTTAGAGGTGTTCCAAGGCTAAAACACACCAGTTACAACCATGTGAGCTATAGGCTCAGTTTTATTAGACTATAGTTGTGTTTTCTCTCTCCTCCAGACTAGGGGTGTCGAAATTAATCGTTTCTACGATGCATCGCGATGCAGACAAGGATGATTCGGTATTGGTTCAGTAATAGACCATAACCGATTATAATGTAGGCTACTGATTCTTTTCTGACATAATTTGTTGCTTACGTGCTTTGTCGCGGTAGCATACAATGGCAGAGGGAGGCAAGACGCGAGTGCGAGTAATTAAAAATGCTCCAACTACTTTAAAAGCCAACATCTGGGCACATTTTGGCTTTTATGAACACCCTGTTAAGCACGACCTGGACACACGCACTGTGTAAATCAAAGCTATCTGATTTATCAAAACGATTTCACTTGGGCACATAAATGTATCTCTGCAAAACGGATATATATCCGATCTTCAATTCCCGCACTATATGCAGATTTAATGGAGTTCACATCACAACAACAGAGATGAGCTGCATTTTATTGATCATCAGCTAATTTCAAAATCAAAAACCGCAATAGGAGAGAGTGAGGCAACAGCACTGGTAAGATCACTTAGTTTCTTTACTTTTAATGAATACGATTGTGTGTTGAGCATCTGCGACTTTCTTTGGGTTTTGTTTAGTTTGTGTGTTGGCTTGATGAAGAGATGCATAGCTGCTCGTCTGTGGCGATGCGTGCTGCAGTACATGACATATAAGATGCATTTAGACTTTAATTTTGACTGTAATGTGACCCAGACCACCTCCTGAAGTGGCTTTTAGTTTTTACTTTTGTGTATTAGTTCTAAATGCTCCTGTTGTCTTCTGTGACCAGGCTTGAGTTTTGTTTGATGTTTGATACATTCAAAAAGTGTTTTTTTTCTTGAGCAGGTAAAATTAAAGTTTCAGTTAATTTATCTGACTGCTTGACATTTATTGACAAAATTGTATACATGAGGATGCAGTGCATCGTCAATGCATCATGATATCGAATTGAACTGAATAGATGGCATGATCAAGTCAAGTCAAGTCAAGTCACGTCAAGTCACCTTTGTTTATATGGCGCTTTTAACAAGTCCAATTGTTTCAAAGCAGCTTCACATTGTTAACAGGAAAATAATGCAACAGAATTTGTACAGCGGTTCTGGTGAAACAGTGATGTTATCCAGCTAACATCACCGTTTTGCTACGGCATGATAACCGTAATCAAACCGTGAGACCAGTGTAGGTTCACACCCTTACTCCAGACACACAGTAACATTTTAGTTTGGGATATGAAGCTGCTTTTTATTGGTTGGGCCAACTGAATCAATTGAGTGACTCATTTGTAACAAAAAGCATGTATTCTGAGGAATTATTCACTGAATGGATCAATAAATTATTTATTTTAGTGTACTGATTCAAAAGAATTATTCAAAACCCCCAACATAAGAGTCACTATCATATAGGGCCCTATCATACACCCGGCGCAATCCGACGCCAGGTGCAACGCAAGTGTTTTTTGTTAGTTTCAGCCCGACGCAGTTATAAGTTTCACGTCCAGTGCCACATTGTTTAAATAGCAAATGCACTCACGCCCATCTGTTCGCCCATGGTCTAAAAACAAGGTGTGTTCAGGCACATTGTTATTTTGAGGCAACTGAAAACAACTGAGCCATTAACCAACAAAAACCTGATCTAAAGTCTGATCTATTTTTTGTGTCATTTAAAGGGCAAGTTAGTAATATGCACCTATAGGCGGATGCACAACACACGTATACTCTGCTTATTATACACACAGGGCAGCAGCAACATTTTTAAATAGTAAAAATATTTTATGGATTCCTCTCTGGTGAAGCGTTCAGTCTTTCTGCTCGCAAATCCCACCATATAAATAGCAAATCTGGCATGGTGCAAGCGCAACTGGCTTTTAAAGGGAATGGGAGATGACACTCTGATTGGTTTATTGCACGTTACACCTAAAACACACCCATGGATCATTAAGAGACTAGGTACAACACTTTTGGACCATGAGCCTGGCGTGCCGAACGTTTTGTCCATCGTTAACCTAGCAAAAGTGGATTTGGACACTCCCTAAGTGCACCTGCGCCATGACCTTCAGACCATGCTCTCAGATCGTTAAAATAGGGCCCATAAGCATTGTTTTGCACATCTACAACATCTCTCATTCTGGAGATGATTGCTGTTGTTTATGTTACATCTGTCTAGTTCAGAATTGCATGTTTCTGGTTTGACATTTGCACCAGCCGTCCCCAAGGCCTTCCCAGCAACCTCTGCCTCACTTTCCCCTAAGGAGTGTTGTAACAGTGACATGCAATAAGTCATATACACACACTTGTGTAAATGTACACATCCACCACCTCATTGTTCTTGCTATCTAAGACAAAGCTTCACATCTTTATCTACAGGGAAGGCACTGCTCTCCACTCTTGTTCTATCGCTGTATCCCATTTATAAACATCGGCTCTTGGTAGATTCTATCTGTTAGTGAGAACTCCTTCAGATGGACTAATCTAGGTGCTGCAGTATCAATCTCCACCAGCCTCTCTGGCAACACAGCAGTGCTCACATCATGTGCTCACTAGTACAATGATCATATCAGTTTGCTGCAAACACAGTAACCTGCTCAAGTCTATGAATATTCAATGGAAGCTTGTCAAACCTTATGATATTTTGTTACTGGTATTTGAAAGAGAATGTGTGCAACCATTGCAGTGCCTTTAATAAAAGGGTGCCAATAATTATGGCCAACGTGTTTTGGAGAAAAGCATTTATTTCATAATGTGATTTACCCCCATTTCAATTCTTTTACTTCAATGAAAGGTTAGATTTTTTGAGCATTTTTAAACAAAGCAAAATTACAAAAATTTTAACTAAAATGATTACTCTAAATATTAATAAAAACTATAATAGTATATAAATAATACTAAAATAATGTTGTATAAAAAGTCATATATGACGTGCTATATCTATTTATTATATAAAATATGACAGCATAGTTGATTTGAAGTCAGTGACACAAATGTGTTTTCAATGAGCAATGTCTTAAATTCCAGTAATGACGGAATATTTTTTTAATTTATATATATATATATATATATATATATATATATATAAACACAAATGTGTTTTCAATGAGCAATGTCTTAAGTTCCAGTAATGAATAATTTTTAATTTATATATATATATATATATATATATATATATATATATATATATATATATATATATATATATATATATACCAGAAGAAGAAAAGGCCATTCAAAGGTTTTGTTACCTGCGTAAACATTGTGTTTTGGTATGATCTGCTCTATGTATTGGTCTAATTGGTGTCTAATGTGGAATATTCTATTGCTTTCTTTCTTTCTCTTTCACCTTCTCTCTCTCTGTCCTGGCTGGTATATCCATCTATAAGGATGCTCTCCACATCAACGGAACAAAGCCTGAAATGGCTGATACCTGTTTACCTAACAACATTCCTCCAGCCTTCCTGCTCTGCAGCATCTCAACAGGGGAAGAAAACATAAAACAGCATGAAATTTCACACAAAATGAAAACTCCAACCTTAAAGTATAAACAAGTATTTTTCACTGTTTTCATCTGGAAAGTAAAGAACTGTTTTTCAAAACTATGATATAACAGCAAATCATTTTAAGGATTAGAGGCAGGGTGTTTCAAAATAGTGTGCACATATGTATGCAATCTGGCATCCTGAACATCAATTCCTACTAATGCTTAAAGACATAAAATGCTTGCATGTTGCTCTTAAAAATAGTATGCATTCGCACAGGACAGACTGTCACACAGCCCCAGTATCAGAGTTAAGTTGGATGATCCTACTGTGTCAAGGGACTCAAAAAGAGGTATTTGGTGTGTGTGTGTTCCTGGTAAACCCTATATACAAAATGTCCCCACAAGGACAGCAATTTCCGAAATCCTTGTCCTTGTGGGGACATTTTTGGCCCCCCGTGAGGGAAAACAGCTTATAAATTATAATAAGTGGTTTTTTTCAAAATGTCTGTGTTTTCTGAAAAGTTTTCTGTGATGGGTAAAGGGTTGGGGATCTTCTTCAGAAATCATTCTAATATGCCAATTTGGTGGTCAGAGGTAACATTTATTATTATTATCAATGTTGAAAACAGTTTTGCTGCTTAGTGTTTTTGTGGAAACAATGATAGCATTCAAACATTTGAAGAGAAGATCTCACAGAGAAACTGAGCACCGCCCTGACCAAAGACTTTCCAAACTTTTTACATGTACTGTATATTTACTATCTATTATACATTATAATTTCTTTTTACAGAATACAATATGAACTGAAGTCACTTTTTAGCAGCCATTGAGAGAGTGTCATAGTGCCTTTCAGAAGCTGGTCTGGGTATTTAAGGAAGGGTGGAGAGCCAAACATTTCTCAAGAATCAATGTTGAAAACAGTTGTGCCAGATGCTGCTATTTTAACATTTTATGTAGGATTTGTAATTATGTTTTTAAGTTCAGGAATCTTTCTGGATTTATTAAATAAAAAAACTGGATTTAATGAATTAGAAATCTTCTGTAACATTATACCGAAAGACTTTACTTTTGATCAATTTAATGGTTCCTTTATCTTCGTGACTATTGCTAAAATTACACTTTCTGTTAGAGTGCATTTCAACTCACTTAAAGGTAAAATAGTTCACTTGTAATCCTCTGTAATCTCAAGAACTGACTAATTTGCGTCCGTGAGGTAATGTAATTATAATCGCGAGCATTATCCTCTGAAGCGACTCCGGTCCCATGGAGGAGCGAGTATTTGAAATTAAGAGATACTAAGAGAAATCAAAGATCTAAATTAAATCACAACTAAACTTATGATCAGCTGTTAAGTTACAAATGTAACAAATGTAACAAAGTTACAAAGAATTGAGTAAGATCAAATTATTCATGGAGTCAGATTTAAAATTCGATGGTCATAAATTAAGTGAATCCAACAGAAGTGCTGAGAAGACGAACACGCAGAAGTCCTTCGACCAGGCCGTTAGATTCCGTCCTTGGGCTAACGGATGGACCTTGCACAGGAAACAATGATAGCATTCAAACATTTTAGTGAGCATAAAAGACTTTCCAAACTTTTTTACATGTACTGTATATTTACTATATATTATACATTATAATTTTGTTACAGAATACAATATGAATTTTTTTAGCAGCCATTAGTGTCATAGTGCCTTTCAGAAGCAAAGAGAAACATTTCTCAAGAATCAATGTTGAAAACAGTTGTGCTGCTTAACATTTTTGTGGGATTTGTGACTTTTTTTCAGGAATCTTTGATAAATAAAAAAACTGGATTTAATGGAATTAGAAATCTTCTGTAACATTATAAAAGACTTTACTTTTGATCAATTTAATGGTTCCTTTATCTTTGCTGAATAAAAGTATGATTTCAAAAAATAATAATAATTTAAATCGTACTGAGCCCAAAGAAAAATGTGCAGTAGTGTATATATTCAATCAATGAATTAAAAGCAAATATACAGTATAAGAAAAAAAGAATTGTTATTAGGTGCATTAAAAGCAACCTGTGATGGCAAAAAGGCATTATTCTTTGGATGTTAAATACACTGTCTTTTTGGATTTTTATATTGTTATTGCCATTTACCTGTTTCAAAGAAGTTATTTTGTTTGCCTTTGAGTTTAATGTCATATATTCTTGCATGAAATGCGAACTACCTGCAACTTAGAATTGTAGAGTATGGACGGTGCTCATAAATGATCGAACAGACCAATACTTTGATTATGCAAAATGAGTCAACAGGACCGGCTCCGTGAAGTCTACAGACTGACAGGTTAACGGCTCTAAAGAACACAAACCAGCCTCCTAGAGTCCACGGGACACCATCATAAATAAAAAGCCCCCTACCCTCACCCACTCACACATACCAAAGAACACCCAAATAGGCTATATGACTTTTAACTTAGTTATTTTTTATTTTAGATGTGCTGTGTTCCCTGTATGTATGCATGCTTTTTGTTATAACCATTTTAGATGTGTTTGATAGGTTAGAAACGTATAGCCAGTGAATGCTTAATGAAGAGCAGCGTCAATCCTCACCTTTCCTTTAATTCATAAGTTAAACTCCCCATACTTGGTCTCGAAATCTTTGTCTCTCAATTTGTAGACCGGCTATGTGCGTTTTGTGGTACTATGATGCATCAAACTCTTTCTTTTATGTCAAAACCCCAAAGTCTGCAAACTTAAGAAAGCCATAAACATGTTAATGAGACGAGACCTGAAGACAAAGGGAGATTTCCCGCTTCTTAGTGCCTTCGCTCTGATTGGCTGTTCCGACAAAAGAGGCGTGCCCCGTGATGACCTTTAAGAAAGGCCTGCAGGCTCTCTTTGCTCTCTCTCTTGCTTTTTCTGTCTCTTGCTTTTTCTCTCTCTTGCTTTTGACCCCCTTCCTGGCTCTTGCCCTCTTGCCTCTACTCTCTTACTCTCACCACCTCATTCTCGGACTGCCAGCGCGCCATTTTCCAAAGGACATTACCACACAAAGGAACCAAATTTGAACTTTCCGAGGATTCCAACGGACCCACCCTGCAAGATTCAAAACACGGACTGGATCGCGGAATTCCCCACACGCACGAATCCGCGATCAGCCACGAAGGAAGCATATGCAAGTATCCCTTACCAGTCGTTATTGAGTTTTGAGCTTATACCAATAAGTTGGTCTGATTTCTTGCTGGTTCTCAATAGGTTATTGTCGGTAATACCACCTTTTCTTTGTCTCTCTCTCTCTCTCACTCTCTCTCTCCTTCCTGCTTTCAGTTAATTTGTGTATGTTTGTTTATTGTTTGTTGATTTATTAAAATATATATATTCACACGTGATTGTACCTGAGTTGCTCATCCATAGGTCCTTTTACGGTGAACCGACCCTGTTACAAATTAAAAGAAAGATACTTCTTCTGGCCAAAGAAGTCTTGTCTAATAGTTCTTATAAAGGAGATAGTTGGTGGACAATTATCCGTCCTTTGAACTCAATTCTAGTATTAAAGAAAATTCTACAAGCTGAATCAAGCCATATACATTAATAATTGTTATAATCCGTTATAATCAACTGTTAATATCCAAATTCCCCTCTGTGCCGATTTATGTATGTTTGATCGTAACACGATTAAACGCATGCATAAATCCTGCACCATTTCCCTTGGGCTAGATTTCGCTACAGAATGATGTTGCATTTTGTGTGTAATGAAAATAAGATGCGCAGAAAACTGTGAAAGTTATAGTTCATGAACTGTTTGTAATCAACCACAAAAGGTTAACGAGAAGACACACAGGGGTGAAGAGAGCATGTTTTACAGCGGAAGGACATCCGGCTAATGAAGCATGAGATGCCGAGACTGATACGCTTACAACAGGAAGGTTGATCATACAGGATACATCATACACATTTATCAACTGATGACTAATATGGAGGTAGAATTTCCCCAAAAGTATTATAAAACGTCTGAGGAGTAAAGTCCTCCAAAGTTGGGAGCATGAAATTGTCCAAAATGTCTTGGTTCCTTTCACTGGAACTAAGGGGCCAAGCCCAACCCCTGAAAAACAACCCCACACCATAACCCCCCCAACCTCCACCAAACTTTACACTTGGACCAATGGTCATGCTAAGACCCGCCCCTGATTTACATGAAACTCTAACAGTAACTTTTGGAAACGCAAACGCAGAATGTGGAAACAAGAGCAAAGGAGTAAAGAGCACAGGCATAAAAAAATTTAAATAAGAGCAGAAAACATGATTTTGTGTGCAATTCAGATAATTTTGAATTCATAATTCAGTTTTGTACAGTATAATTTTAAACTTGTTTAAATGTTTGATTCACGCTTGTTATTTTTATTTCTGTGACCGCGTTT
The DNA here is from genome assembly GCA_018749465.1 of Paracanthobrama guichenoti. Classification (NCBI taxonomy): domain Eukaryota; kingdom Metazoa; phylum Chordata; class Actinopteri; order Cypriniformes; family Gobionidae; genus Paracanthobrama; species Paracanthobrama guichenoti. The sequence goes on along the minus strand of CM031952.1, from coordinate 21,620,847 downwards.
TTTGTGATTAACTTTGCATTGATTTTTCAGCTTTGTGCATTATTTTTCATGTGTTTTTAAAATTTTGATTCACGCTTATTATTTTTGTATGCGTGACCGCAATACATTAGGCAGGAATCTCATCCCATACACATCAAACCAGTTACATGATTTATTGGTACTTTACTTTTATTTCACCACCTGGCTAAACTGGCTATCATTGTCCTTCCACCATGCAACTTGAGCGAACACCAAAGTCACTGGGAAGACAAAAGTTAGTGTATATTTAGTAAATAATATTATTATAATAATATTTAGTAAAAAATACAGCTCTTATTAGTTGTTAAAAGTGTACTAATTACTATTTAATCAAATGTCAAGGAAGAAAAAAAATATTTTGTGGCATAAGGTGAATTGAGAGCTGGGCCAGGGCATGTACAGGCAAATGTATCGCGTTTTTTCGGTTCGGTTTGAATATCATTACACCCCTAGCAAGTACCGTTCTCCTGGCAACCGCCAAACCCAGACTCGTCCATCGGATTGCCAGAGGTGAATTTCCAGAGGTGAATAAGGTGAATTGAGAGCTGGGTCAGGGCATGTACAGGCAAACGTATCGCGTTTTTTCGGTTCGGTTTGAATATCATTACACCCCTAGCAAGTACCGTTCTCCTGGCAACTGCCAAACCCAGACCCGTCCATCGGATTGCCAGACAGAGAAATGTGATTCGTCATTCCAGAGAACACGTCTCCACTGCTCTAGAGTCCAGTGGCGGCGTCCTTTACACCACTGCATCTGACACTTTGCACTGCACTTGGTGATATAAGGCTTGGATGCAGTTGCTCGGCCATGGAAACCCATTCCATGAAGCTCTCTACACGCTGTTCTTGAGCTAATCTGAAGGCCACGCAAAGTTTGAAGGTCTGTAGCAATTGACTCTGCAGTAAATGGAGTGCAGCTGGAAGAAAACAAAACTAGAGGTTTTTCGTGGAAAGAGAGCATGATCGCATACAGAAAGGCCGTAAAAACTGCTAGATCTGCTTATTTCTGGGCTCTCTTAGAAGAAAACAAACACAACCCTAGGTTTTTATTCGATACAGTGGCTAAGTTAACCAAAAATAAAGCTTCAACTTCTGATGGTTGTAAACAGCACAGCAGTAATGACTTTATGAACTTCTTTACGTGCAAGATTGATAATATTAGGAAGAAAATTATGCATAAAATTATCTATGCAGCCGTCTACTACAGTATCACATCAGACAGAGCATTATAATAATAATAATAATAATAATAATATATGTGGGGGCCATTTTAGTACAGTGAACTCATTGTCATGTTCAAGAAACCAATTTGAAATGATTCAAGCTTTGTGACATTATCCTGCTGGAAGTAGCCATCAGAGAATGGGTACATGGTGGTCATAAAGGGATGGACATGGTCAGAAACAATGCTCAGGTAGGCCGTGGCATTTAAACGATGCCCAATTGGCACTAAGGGGCCTAAAGTGTGCCAAGAAAACATCCCCCACATCATTACACCATCACCACCAGCCTGCACAGTGGTAACAAGGCATGATGGATCCATGTTCTCATTCTGTTTACGCCAAATTCTAACTCTACCATCTGAATGTCTCAACAGAAATCGAGACTCATCAGACCAGGCAACATTTTTCCAGTCTTCAACTGTCCAATTTTGGTGAGCTTGTGCAAATTGTAGCAAATTTGTAGTGGAGATGAGTGGTACCCGGTGGGGTCTTCTGCTGTTGTAGCCCATCCGCCTCAAGATTGTGCGTGCTGTGGCTTCACAAATGCTTTGCTGCATACCTCGGTTGTAATGAGTGGTTATTTCAGTCAAAGTTGCTCTTCTATCAGCTTGAATCAGTCGGCCCATTCTCCTCTGACCTCTAGCATCAACAAGGCATTTTCACCCACAGGACTGCCGCATACTGGATGTTTTTCCCTTTTCACACCATTCTTTGTAAATCCTAGAAATGGTTGAGCGTGAAAATCCCAGTAACTGAGCAGATTGTGAAATACTCAGACCGGCCCGTCTGGCACCAACAACCATGCCACGCTCAAAATTGCTTAAATCACCTGTCTTTCCCATTCTGACATTCAGTTTGGAGTTCAGGAGATTGTCTTGACCAGGACCACACCTCTAAATGCATTGAAGCAACTGCCATGTGATTGGTTGATTAGATAATTGCATTAATGAGAAATTGACCAGGTGTTCCTAATAATCCTTTAGGTGAGTGTATATATATATATATATATATATATATATATATATATATATATATATATATATATATATATATATATATATATATATATATATAAGTATTTCAAGTACTTGCCATTTCTAAACAAATCCTACACCCACATTTTTCAGTGTAGGTAAACAACCACAATGTGCTATATTTCTTTGTGGGCAGGTTAAGAAGTATCATAGTCAGATACATCCTCATCATTCGGCTGTCAAGTCAGATCCTCTGGCTGAGCACCAGCTCTGGCACCAGCACTAGCGCCTGCCTAAGGCTCCACTGGGGAAAAGCGCCCAGAGCGCTGCCTGACAGGCTGCACAGCCTAAGGCCGGGAAGGTAACGTGTGCCCTAAAATACAGGTTGAAAATAAGGAGGCAGTTCTATAAACTCTGTGTGCTTTGCCGCGGTTAGCCACCTCTGTTAGCTCTGTGTCAGGCCGCATCAGCAAAGGCCTGACAAGACAAGTGAGATAGGAAAAGATGCCATGGTAAGGGACAGTTCTTTCTTCATCTTGTCTCCCAAAATAAAACATGGCCAACACTCAGAGCGACATGCTAGCCGCCAACATGGTAGCGAAGAATGTCCTCTCACATTATTTCCACAAGCTAATTTTATGTGAAGTCCGAGATGTGTTTGAACACATCTCTACGTCATGTCTCAAGGAAAGTGAAGGCTGCCATGTCGAATCAGAGATCTGGATGGCTCCTGTCAAATGCTCTTGATGTTCAAGGTGTGTATTTTCTCCTGCTTTCAGTTGAGATACATACATCTAGGAGGAAGAGTTGGGAATATACCCGCCAGACCTGACATCCTTGTTCTGTCTTTTAACAGACTGTGATAATCAGTGCTCAATTTTTAAACTGTAGGGATCGAGGCAAAGCTCTCATCTTTTCTGAATTCAGTAAATCATTTAAGAGCCTCATGGACAAAGTATTCACTTTAGATGGTGCAGTTAAAATGAGCACATTCTGTATTTTAACTCACCTTCATTAAAGCAACTGGAAAGACTTCAGAGCGACCAAAACGGTCCAGCAACGTTCATTATGTAAGTCTGTGTCCATTATCATACGAGATACGCGGAGGCATCACCAGAACAGGATTGAAGAGGACTGTCACCCTAAATCCTTTCAGGGCTATTTTAGTATTTTTATAGTAATTTATTTATGATTTATTTATTATATTTACTTTTATAGTATTTGTTATAGTTGGAATTCAGTTTTCATTTTAATTTAGTTTAAGTTTTAATAATTTTGTTATGTGCTTTTGTCATTTTAATTTTGTTTTTTTAAATATTTCTATTTAGATTTAATTTAAGGAAACTAATTTGTTTAAAGCCAAACTATCAACATGTGGGAAATGTGCTATACAAGTAAACTTGGACTCTATCATTCAGCATGTTTTGTTTCAAGAGCGTTTTGTGCATGTTTGGCATGCTTGACATTAACTGCATTATATAAATCACTTTAGAATATAAATCCCAGCACGTTTCAATTAAAAAAGTGACTTGCATTCCAGAAACTACAGAACTTTATTTCAGTTAGCTGCCAAGGCAACATTTTATATTTTAAATGAAGTTTAATCTAAGTTTTAATCTAGTATTTATTTTTATTTCAGATTCATTTTAATTATCAGTAGCAATTTGTTATAATTTTTGTTTTAGCTTCAATTTTAGTTAACAGTAACAACACTGTTTTGAACAACTCCAAATGTTAAAGGAACAGTTCACCCAAAAATGAAAATTATCCCACAATTTATTCACCCTAAAGCCATCCTAGGTGTATATGACTTTCTTCCTTCAGCCAAACACAATTGGGGTTATAATAATATGTTAGCTCTTCCCAGCTTTGTAATGGCATTGAATAGTGCCAGAGTTTTTGAAGTTCCACAAGTGCATCCATCCATCATAAAAGTAATCCATATGTCTCCAGTGGGTTAAAGCTCTGCAGCATATTTTGAATGATTATGATGATGCAATATTGGACTCACGGGTGGAGTGCAGAGGTGAATTGGTTTTAGTCTAGAGGTTACCATTGTCATGAAGTGTTGACCTTGTGGTCAGGCTGTGGGTGGCTATGTGAAATAAGTCTGCTGTTCTCAATGAGCTGTAACTGTTAATGCCAGTGAACAAGTTTTTTTTACTTGATCATTAATTCCACACTATAAACAGTACACTTTGCATATAAACATGTATTGTGTTGGTTATTATTTTGTATATAAATAAATAATAGTTTGACACAGTTCCCTAAGTCTATATATGGTCATCAGTTCTACTCCTCTCAAACAATCTTGGAACATGGATGGACAGCTACTCATAACCTAAGCACAAGCTCACCTCTTCACCACAATGGTAACCAAAAAAAAATGTTTATCTAGTTGGAATGAAACAATTTTTTTTAATAATCGTGACTAAATGAATTTAAATTCATACAAGATTGCAACAAATTATTTCAAACACATTAGATTTTGTTGAAAAAAAATGCAATTCAATTTTGTGGAAAAGTTTTCCTTAATTTAATTAAGTTCGTTCAACAGCTTTTTGTGAGTGAAGGGTGACCTCTGACCCGACGTAGGCATAGCAAAAGCTTAGGTAAGAACTGATGAATACGGAAGCGCAGAGGATAGAGTAAAACAAAACGCAGTCACGAATTAAAGTCTAAAACGAGAATTCCGATATAAGCGGAGTGATTATAGTTTATAAAGTTTTATTTCTTACAGAAACCCATTACTTCACATCAGAAGGCATTTATTAATCTACTAAAGTCATATGGATTACTTTTATGATGGATGGATGCGCTTTTTGGAGCTTCAAAAACTCTATTTATTGCCATTACAAAGCTGGGAAGAGCCAGGACATTATTCAATAACTCCGAATGTGTTCAGCCAAAAGAAGTCATATACACCTAGGATGGCTTCAGGGTGAGTAAATTATGGGATATTTTTTGGGGGGTAAACTATTCCTTTAAATGCACAAAGGTAAAGAAAGTAGACTAAATTAACTTTAACCCTGAATTTTTATCTACAGCCCTAAATGGTCAAAATAAAATCTGTTTATAGCTGCAGTTGCACTTGGCTGGATAAAAACAAGTATATTCCTTAGAGAGATGAAATTGAAACCTTTGTCATCCCTTAGTGGAAATAATAAATCATACCACTATGCCAACCAAGGAGTTGGGAGTTTGACTGGTTAACATGGCCCAATTAGCCCCTGCTGGTAGATGTCGTAACTGACCTGAAGGCGAAATCATCTTTCTCCATTGACAGCCCTTTTTTATAATATGCATTTTCATGCCCTGCAAACTTAAACATGGTTTTCTGAGACAGCAGCAGAAAACATCCTTACTGTTGAGTCCTGGATATATAAAATCACAAATGTGTCATTATATTTTTTGCCTGTGACTGATCTGTTTTTTAGGGGTCACTTTCAGGGGTCCTGTGCCAGCAGAGCAATTGCCTGAGGTGAATGGGAATGATGATAGATAGCTTTCTCCAGGTATTATAGAGTTCCTTGTTTTGACCTTTATGTCTAGCAAAGTCACGGAAGTTGTGTGCATTTGACAAAGAGGTGGATCATTTTCTACTTTCACACCCAGCTCACTTGACTCCAAGTTAATAAAATGGAAATTGTATGCATGAAGTAGGTCTGCTCTTCTCCGCTGTACAAACACCATTCACCGGTCAGGAAGACAGCTAGCTGACAAGCACAAACAGAACCCGGCATCATGCCTCCTCATTTCCAAAGGGAACTTGCGTCACAGATGACCTTTCGCCGTACGGTTCCCCTCTTCTCCCGTTAATACATCATTAATCTCTCAATAGGCAGTGACATGGCAGACCTCTGCCGAAAGATTAGTGTTTGCTTTTTCTCTTGTTGACTCCTAATTATCATCAGCTAATGACCGCGCCTTCCTACCCTTCAGATTTAATTAACACTCCAAAAGAGAAAGAGAGGGCCAAATGTTTGCTGAGAGTTTGGGTTAATCATCTGTATGACACAGTAAAGGGGTCAGACTTGGCAGGATCTATTTTTATGATTCTACAATTGCTAAATATGAGCATACTGTGGTGATTACCCAGGGATGAGGTGAACGGCAATGAATAAAAACATCTTTAAGAAGATGTGACATATATACAAATGAGTTCATGACTGTGCCCTTTTCTAAACAACATTTCTAGTGTATGACTCAGTGTATAATGTTAGTAAATGAGTGTGTTTAGCACATAATTGTGCAATTAGGCATGTTTTACACATACTGTGTCTGCACTTTATATCACTGCACAATGAATCAAAATATACTGTAAAATTGCGATTATAAAGGCTGTGATTTAATTAAATAAATATATGTGCTGTGCAATATTACAATATTATTAAATATATTATCATTCTACAGTTGTAGAAATGATTTTCTTAAATACTCCTTTTTATTTTTATTTGTTTAATATTTATAATAATAATAATTGTTGTTATTAATAATCTTATATACTGAATATATATATATATATATATATATATATATATATATATATATATATATATATATATATATATATATATAAACCGATCAGGCATAACATTATGACCACCTTCCTAATATTGTGTTGGTCCCCCTTTTGTTGCCAAAACAGCCCTGACTAGGGTTGGGCGATATGGCTGAAAACTGCATCACAATATAAGTGTTTCATATTGGTTGATATTGATAATTATTTATATTTTTTATGACCTATTTAAAATAAGGACCAGGAGAAAAATATATTACATTTAAACATTTTTATTTTAAACTTAACCTTCCTCTGATTATAATCCCCTCAGTTATAAAGGTAGAAATGTCAACACAACCATGGAAAACACTCAAATAATTAAAATGTAAACTTAAGTCTAAAATCACAATGAACACTTAACAATTATCTCTTAAATCAAATCAAATCACCTTTATTTATATAGCGCTTTTAACAAGTCCAATTGTTTCAAAGCAGCTTCACATTGTTAACAGGAAAATAATGCAACAGAATTTGTACAGCCGTTTTGGTGAAACGGTGATGTTATCCAGCTAATTTCAAGTATCATATAGTGTCAATGCGGGCAGATCGGTAATATAAATTAAATTTAGGTGTCCCCAACTGAGCAAGCCAAAAGCCAGAGCAACGGTGGCAAGGAACCAAAACTCCTTCAGGGTCAGAATGGAGAAAAAAACCTTGGGAGAAACCAGGCTCAGTCGGGGTGCCAGTTCTCCTCTGGCCGACGAACAAACAGTGTATGATTATAATTCTGGCAACATTGCAGGTCTTAAGTCATATTAGGTAAATAGATATTCATAAGATTATTCGAAAGATTGGAGTCGTCACGCTGAAGACGGGTTTAATGAGGATGTCGTGTCGATGCAGCATTTACGGGGGGAGTTTATTTGACATTAAGGTGCATTGTCTCCGTTATTTCTTTGTACTGTTTAGATGCTTTGTCATAAGGCACTGATGCAGAGTAACGTTACCTCTCCATGTCGTTTCAAATAATAGCACAACGGCGAGCGAGCACGTCAAATATAAACACCTTCCCAAATGGACGAGGCGCGGTCAGCAGTAGGCTTTGTTAAACAAGTTTGTAGTATTACCAGTCTAGGTGGGGACGGTGGTCTTGCATAATTTGCAGACGACATTGGTCTGACTACGGTCATAATTTTTTTTTTTTTTTTTTTGGTCAGACTAAATACAATAAATACAGATAAAATACAAAAAACTGCCATACTGGCGAGTTGACTTGTTTTCCTGTTTCCTCGCTGCAGCACTCATTTTCGGGTTGATCTCCAAACTTGATACTGTTACATGATTGGCTGTTAGTGTGTCACTCCTTATGTTGCTAGGTTACCAGAGAGTGAGTGCCTTTGTTCATGCATCCAAACTTGCTTCACAACCTCTGATTTCTTCTGATGAAGAAAAAAAAAATTGAGCATTTTATCGAACGCATTTTTTATTGATATTGATTACGTGTCTATTGCAATACATATCGTTATCCACTAGACCCCTGAAGGTGTGCTGTGGTTTCTAGCACCAAGATGTTAGCAGCGTCTATTGCGGTCTCAAAACTCTGGCCAGTTGATAATACCTAGAATATCAAAATCAACTGCAGGCTGCACTAAAAATGCATCTCTTTACTATGGCTTACACATAAAACATTATCAATCTCTATTATTCAAATCAGTAAATGATTGTTAGGCTGCATCAACTAGGTCAGCCGGAACCAGGAACACTTCCCATAACACCTGATGTACTCATTACATCATAAGAAGAATGGCATCTACGCTAATGTTAGTCTCTCTGTTTATCCCGAGGTTTACTGCAGTCAGCCGGATCTGGGCCGTATCCAGATCAGATGGTGGACCTGCGCCTGGACATGACCAACGCATCTCTGAAATGTCTGCAGAGAGCGTGTCAAATAAACTCCCCCCGTAAATGCCGCATCGACACGACATCCTCATTAAACCCGTCTCCGGCGTGACGACTCCAATCTTTCGAACAATCTTACGAATATCTATTTACCTAATATGACTTAAGACCTGCAATGTTGCCAGAATTATAATCATACACTGTTTGTTCGTCGGCCAGAGGAGAACTGCCACCCTGACTGAACCTGGTTTCTCCCAAGGTTTTTTTCTCCATTCTGACCCTGAAGGAGTTTTGGTTCCTTGCCACCGTTGCCTTTGGCTTTTGGCTTGCTCAGTTGGGGACACCTAAATTTCATCTATATAACCGATCTGCCCGCATTGACACTATATGATACTTGAAATTAGCTGGATAACATCACCGTTTCACCAGAACAGCTGTACAAATTCTGTTGCATTATTTTCCTGTTAACAATGTGAAGCTGCTTTGAAACAATTGGACTTGTAAAAAGCGCTATATAAATAAAGGTGACTTGACTTGACTTGACATTGGCCAGCCTTCGCTCCCCACGTGCATTAATGAGCCTTGGCCACCCATGACCCTGTCACCAGTTCACCACTGTTCCTTCCTTGGACCACTTTTGATAGATACTGGCCACTGCAGACTGGGATCAACCCACAAGAGCTGCAGTTTTGGAGATGCTCTGATACAGTCGTCTAGCCATTACAATTTGGCCCTTGTCAAACTCGCTCAAATCCTTACGTTACCCATTTTTCCTGCTTCTAACACATCAACTTTGAAGACAAAATGTTCACTTGCTGTCTAATATATCCCACCCACTAACAGGTGCCGTAATGAAGAGATAATCAGTGTTATTCACTTCACCTGTCATAATGTTATGCCTGATCGGATTATATATATATATCACAAAAAGCACTATAAATTTTATTGTAACATTTAAAATCAGCAATTTAAAATCTGATAACAATCAGAATTTTTTATGCTAAAAAAAAAAAAAAAACCTGTTATTCTTCAGGCTGTTCCAATTAATATGCATATACACTCTTGACTAAACAAACAATTGAACCGGCAATTTGACTTTTTTAACTGAAAAGGGTGGGGCTTCCATTCCGATAGCCATCGTAAAGTGATAAAGTGATAGTTTACCAAAAAAATTAATATCCTGACATTATTTACAAACCCAATTCCAAAAAAGATGGGACACTGTACAAATTGTGAATAAAAACAGAACGCAATGATGTGGAAGTTTCAAATTTCAATATTTTATTCAGAATACAACATAGATGACATATCAAATGTTTAAAATGAGTATCATTTTAAGGGAAAAACAAGTTGATTTTAAATTTCATGGCATCAACACATCTCAAAAAAGTTGGGACAAGGCCATGTTTCCACTGTGTGGCATCCCCTCTTCTTTTTATAACAGTCTGCAAATGTCTGGGGACTGAGGACACAAGTTGCTCAAGTTTAGGAATAGGAATGTTGTCCCATTCTTGTCTAATACAGGCTTCTAGTTGCTCAACTGTCTTAGGTCTTCTTTGTTGCATCTTCCTCTTTATGATGCGCCAAATGTTTTCTATGGGTGAAAGATCTGGACTGCAGGCTGGCCATTTCAGTACCCGGATCCTTCTTCTACACAGCCATGATGTTGTAATTGATGCAGTATGTGGTCCTGCATTGTCATGTTGGAAAATGCAAGGTCTTCCCTGAAAGAGACGATGTCTGGATGGGAGCATATGTTGTTCTAGAACTTGGATATACCTTTCAGCATTGATGGTGCCTTTCCAGATGTATAAGCTGCCCATGCCACACGCACTCATGCAACCCCATACCATTAGAGATGCAGGCTTCTGAACTGAGCGCTGATAACAACTTGGGTTGTCCTTGTCCTCTTTGGTCTGGATGACATGGCGTCCCAGTTCCACTTTGCCACAGTCCATTTTAAATGAGCCTTGGCCCAGAGAAAACACCTGCGCTTCTGGATCATGTTTAGATATGGCTTCTTTTTTGACCTATAGAGTTTTAGCCGGCAATGGCGAATGGCACGGTGGATTGTGTTCACCGACAATGTTTTCTGGAAGTATTCCTGAGCCCATGTTGTGATTTCCATTACAGTAGCATTCCTGTATGTGATGCAGCGCCGTCTAAGGGCCCGAAGATCACGGGCATCCAGTATGGTTTTCTGGCCTTGACCCTTACGCACAGAGATTGTTCCAGATTCTCTGAATCTTTGGATTATATTATGCGCTGTAGATGATGATAACTTCAAACTCTTTGCAATTTTTCTCTGAGGAACTCCTTTCTGATATTGCGCCACTCTGAGAGGCTCTTTTTATGTTATCTATATTCTATTGTGAAATAAAATACAAAGTTTATGAAATTTGTAAATTGATATGTTATCATTCTATTGTTTTATTCAAAATTTGTACAGTGTCGCAACTTTTTTTTGGGAATCAGTGGCAACTTTTGGAATCATCCTCTCATCCTCATGTCTTTCCAAAACTGTATGCATTTATTTCTTCTATAGTTGTGGTCAGAATTATTGGCCCCTTGGTAAATATGAACTAAGAAGCATGAAAAATATATATGCATTGATTAAAATCCTTTTAATCTTTTATTCCAAAAATTCACAAAAATCTAAACTAAAAGTAAAAGAATTGAAAATGTGGGGAAAATATCTTTATGAAATGAATGTTTTTCTACAAAACATGTTGGCCATAATTATTGGAACCCTTTTATTAAATACTTTTTCAACCTCCTTTTTCCAAGATAACAGCTCTAAGTTTTCTTCTATAATGCCTGATGAGTTTGGAGAACACCTGAGAAGAGATCAGAGACCATTCCTCCATACAGAATCTCTCCAGATCCTTCAGATTCCCAGCTCCATGTTGGTGCTTCTTCTCTTCAGTTTACCCCAATCCTTTTCTATAGGGTTCATGTCAGGGAACTGTGATGGTCATGGCAGAAGCTTCATTTGCTCAGTGACCCATTTTTGGAACTGTCCTGATAGAAGATCCAACCACAGCCCATTATACTATTTCTAGCAGAGGTCATCAGGTTTAGATCTTTCATCTGTTGATATTTGATAGAATCCATGATACCATGTATCTGAACAAGATGTCCAGGACCTCCAGCAAAAAAAAATCTAGCAGTATATTTAATTGTGGGCATGGGGTACTTTTTTTATCCCTGTTTGCACTAAACCCATCTGGTGGGTTTGCTGCCAAAAAAATATATTTTTTTAGTTTCATCTGACCATTGAAGCTGGTCCCGTTTTAAGTTCCAGTCATGTCTGACAACTGAATATACTGAATATACAAAAGCATAATATTGCTTTTAGATGAGCAAGGAGAATTTTTCTTGAAACCCTCCCAAACAACATGTGGTGATGTACGGGCTGTTTGATTTTTTTTCTTTGGATAGTCTTTGTCCATTCAAACTATCCTCCTCACTGTACATTAGGATGATATAGACACAAAGCTCCTCTTCCAAGCAGATTCATAACATCTTCAGTTGATTGGAACTTCTTAATTATTACCCTGGAAATGGAGATTTTCAATGCGTTAGCTATTTTACAGCCACTTTCTTTTTTGTGAAGCTCAACCATCTTTTGCTGCACATCAACATATTCTTTGGTTTTATTCATTCTGATGAGTGATTAAGGGAATTTGGCCTTTGTGTTCCTCGTATTTATATTCCTGTGGAAAAAGAAGTCATAGCTGGACAATTTCATGTTTCTAGTCACCCTGGTGTGCTAAAAATGTAAATATGAATGGGAATATACTTCAGAGATATTTTACTCATAAAAAATTCTATGGATGCCAATAATTGTGTCCAACGTGTTTTGTAAAAAAAAAATATTTTTACAATTTTTTTAATGAAAGATCAAAAAGATAAGCAATGCAGATTTATTTTTACAGCCATCTTTGATCTTTTTTTTTTTTTTTTTTTTTTACAAAATAAACTCATATTGGAACGACATTAGGGTAAATGATGTATAGAGTAAATAATGACAGACTTTTCATTTTTAGGTGAACTATCCCTTTAAGCAGTTTGATGACTCACATTCATTTTTCAATGCACTGCATGGGTGAGATGTTCAAAACATTATTTATTTTTGCTGCATAACATTGCTAACATATCAGTTTATACCAGTATACAGTCTGTCGTTAATTGTGATCGAGTTTCCGCAAGGCTCTGCTACTACGATCCCATTGTCAGCTGTATATATAGTATTCTTTTTAAGACCTATTGAATAATCATTTTGAGTCTCTTAATCACTTACAAAGTGAACAGTCACTTACAGCGCTAGTAAGTGTGCTTTCCACATGCTAATGGTTGGCTACATGCATGCATGCCTCCGGCCACAGACACCTACAAACATAGTAATGCTTATAAATTATAGAGCAAGGAGGGCAGTATTCACACACACTTGCACTGAATCATCATTAAGAGTAGGTTAGCAATCTGGAGGGGACGAGAGATTTTCTCCGCCACAGGTGGGGGTTGAACGTGGATTCATTTCTTTCTGGCTGTGTGTGAGATCTCTGACTAAACGAGCTTTCAACTAAACAAGCTATTAAAATGGGCCAACAAGCCGCACCGGCTCACTGCCCAGCCAGTAGCACTTTGTATGGTAAGTAGCCTCCTGTTTCCTGCCTGCGCTTCAGCCAATAGATTTTTTTGTGTTTCAAACCTTTATTTAATCTGCGCTGCTTCTACTCCGAGGCTGAAGCTCTCACACAGGTGGAGGGATAATGGATATAGAGGTGCCATATTGTAGAGAACCTGGAGCAATCTGGGGTTAAGAGAGGGTATCGCAGAAGTGGCCAGAAAAAGAAACAGGCTCATTACAGCAAGCAGCCAGTGGGCTCCTGCTGCTTCAAATCCACTATCTCACCTGCCAAAAAGGTTTGGCCCGCGTCTACATTTAACATCTCCATCTTATGGTTCTGTGGGGATGAGATGAAGGCTGCAAGCAGCATTAGGGAAAGAAAGCGTGAATTTAGACTTTTGACGGTTATAAAAAGCTGTGCTTTTCGCACATACTACTTGAGCACACTGTAAAAAGAAAAAAAAAATTACACTTGTTACCTAAATTAGATATTTCTACCTGACCCTAAAAGTCTATATGATATTAAATTTGATCCTACTTTATTATTACACGTTCATGGTCCTCCTGGTCATGATTTAACTTTTCATCACTACCAAGCACTTTTACTTTTCAGCCTCACGCCTGCAATTGTCACTTTTGACGAACCAGTTGATTCCTAAAAAATAAAATCAAGTCCCTACATGTTTAGTTGAATATATGGTTCCAGCACATTGTGGAAATAAAGATCTATATGACTATACCTGTCTGTCTGTCTGTCTATTCATGCATTCATACATGTACATAATGATATCAGTCAGTCAGTCTGTCTGTACGTCCATCTACATCTGTCTGTATGACTATCTATCTATCTGTCTATCTATCTATCTGTTCTATATATTTATCAATCCATCCATCCATGTACATATAGGCTATGACTGTACTTGTCTGTCTGTCTGTCCATACATCCGTCCATACATCCATTCATCTGTCTGTCTGTCTGTCTGTCTGTCTGTCTGTCTATAAATCATCTGTCTGTGTGTCTGTCATTCTATCTGTCTATCCCCTGTTGAAAAAAAAAACAGCATATGCTAGTTAGGTATGTTTTGAAGCATGGCAGCAGTTTAGCTAGTTTGAGCTGGTTTAAGCTGGTCCTTAGCTGGTCATGAACTGGTTTAAGCTGGTCAAGTGCTGGTCCTAAACTGGTCCTAAGAAACTAGCTCCAGCTCAGGACCAGCTATACATATGGCATCTGAGACTAAATTGTGTTGACCTATAGTGTGTCACCAGCCGAGAGTCTAGTAAAACCCTGTGAGCAGTAAAACCACATGCTATTTGACAAAGACATGCAGCTTTCCTGTAAACACATCTGTGCTGCTCACTATTATTATGCATTCCAGACCTTTTTCTGTACCCCGGGGCTATAAGTATAGACCCCTATTGCTAGGAATGGCAAGAATAAACAGTCATAACTCCTTATCATTTCATTGTCTGTTATTGTGTGTTTGCACTGAGGAGGGGCTCAGTGCCACAGCTGATGCAGAATGATTTAACCACACAAACAAATCCTCTCTCTTTCTCCATCCCATCTCTTGCCTCAACTCAAACCCACACATTCTTTTGTAATGAGAAGAAAATGAGGAAACAGTTCCCAGAGCAGGCTGGTTTGAAGCTGCAGGCTGAGCATTAGTAAAAGTGTTATGACTCCGCTGTCACTCCTCAGGGGAAAAAATAACTGGATGGAGGAGGGTTTTTTAAAGGCAGGTACATAATAGCAGAATAGCAAGCTTTAAAGCTGCTAACAAAAATAAAATATGCAAATGAAAGTTGCTGATATTGGAAGACATGTTAATTACAATTGATTTGTGTGTGGGTAAGGATTCGAGTTTTTGAAAATGTTTTCACAAATATGTCAAAAACTGACTTTTGAGGAGTGGTTCTCATTATTTGAAAGGCTTATAAATAAGCCACATTATGTTTTACTTTCCGTTTACATTTATCAACTGGATTCTGTGAGGGTTAATTTTAGGGGTATGCTATTATTAATATCATTATCTTAATATGAAAATCATTGCAGAGGCATTCGCTTATGTAGCTTCAAAGGTCCGTGTGTGTAAAGGTACAGGTTTGAAAATGTCAGAAATACAGTCAAACCAAAGATTATTCAGACACCAGATATATTTTTTTACTGGTGGGTGCAGGACACTATAGTTAATTTTGTAAGTGAGGATAGCACGATAAAGTAAACTGTGACATATTGTACACAAAAAATTCTTCATACAGTGGACTACCGGTAAAATGTATAAAAATTTGGGACCAAAATTATTCAATAATTTTGACCTGACCATGGTTTGCTTAAGTGTTTTTTTTTGGGGGTTTTTTTTTTATTGTTAATGCAACCTTTTACACCATTAGACTGAACAAAATTAAGCATTGCTTGGTAAAGCAATGCTTAATTTTGTTCAGTCTGTGGTGTTTATGTTTATCAACTTTAGTTGATCTAAATTGGTATTAATACTATAATAATATAATAATACTATAATAATAATAATAATAATAATAATAATATATGTACATTGCCTTTGGCTTTTGGCTTGCTCAGTTGGGGACACCTAAATTTCAACTATATTACCGATCTGTCCGCATTGACACTATATGATAATTGAAATTAGCTGGATGACATCATCGTTTTCACCAGAGCAGCTGTTGCATTATTTTCCTGTTAACACTGTGAAGCTGCTTTGAAACAATTGGACTTGTAAAAAGCACTATATAAATAAAGGTGATTTGATTTGATTTGATATTATCGAATGTGTACTGAAATTTAACAGCTGACAGCTGATTGGTTGATTGTAATCAATTACATACCTTTCTATTTTAAGTTATCTGACCTTATCAAGATTAATTTGTTCTGACACAGTTTAATTCTGAGTTCTTTTCATATTTCATTACCATTTTCTAAACTATAGCGAATAAACTGTGATAATGTGAGAAAATGTTGAAGTGTCTGAATACATTTTGGTTTGACTGTATAGTAATAAAACAGTGAAGGCATTTTAAGTGGTCCTCACAATCTGAAAGATCCATAAATCAGCTAAATTGTTTTTGCTTTAGATCTAATAATGCAACAGGTTTATGTAAGGGTTGGGTTTAGGTGTAATGTAAAGTAAATATCATTGACTTTCTATTAAAAAAAAACACATTTGATTGTGAGTGGTTCTTACAAATATAGCTTAAGAAGTCTGTGTGTTTATGTGTATGTGTGTGAGCACTCCAAGAACACTCTAAATGACTCAAAAATTATCATCCAAAGTAATTAGCTACGACTAATTACAACAACTAAGAATGATTTTAAAGTTAAAAGCACAGCAAAAATGTGTTGTGACATGCATGGGTTCCTACTAAAGGTAAAACAGCACCTCTCTGTGGACATTCTTGGGTTGATCCATTCATTTTCATGACCTGGATGTTTCTTGAATTATTCTGTACAAGATTTGTTTTGATACCTAGACCGTGGAGTACCAATAGCCTATATAGCCTACCTCAAATACAATGTAAAATGTAGGTTGTGTGTCCACCTTTACATCACAGCTCATATGCAACACAACACACACACACATATATATATATATATATATATATATATATATATATATATATATATATATATATAGACAGCAAATACAAGCATCTATTCTTTCTTGGTGTGTGTCCAAGGCAACATAAAAGAGTTCACAAACACTGGTCCCATGGGCGACTGTCGCCATGCACCGCTTCTCTAGTCTTAAATATCACTGTCTTAATAGTACTAGTTAAGCGAGTGCAATAAGTAAGCTTTAGTAGTTGTCAGCTGCAGTGCGGCATCGCTTGCCTATTTTTAAGAATAATATTACGTACTGTGTATTAATATTTCATCAACGCACAGTCCAACGCTTAAAGAGCCAGACGAACCTGAAAGTAACCTGGTTAAAACCTCGTAAAGAGTTTCTGATATAAACTCGGATGCGTGTGGAGTCACGCGCGCAATGAATAGATATGTAACCTACTTTCAGCATCACGCATCTCCTTGAACTGCACCAAAAACGCAATTATATAATCCAAAATGTTGATCTTACCTCGCCGGAACATCCTGAAGGTGCGGTGATGATGCGCTGTACTTTATCCCACAGTGATAGTCAAAATAAGCGTATCATCTTTAATAATCCGTGTCATATGTGATAAAAGTTTGATCTGTTTTAATGATCTTCAGACGTCAGGCGATCCAAATACAAATTCTTAACTCTTGTCCCCTGGTCTCAGGTATCGATTAAGATGGAAAACAACATCGCCGACATGGAAGTCTCACAATCACCGAGAATTTTTTAAAGAGAGATGACTCCGAGAGCTCGTAGCCACAAATGTTTCATATAAGCAGCGGTTTGGCACTTATAACTGCCTCAAAAACCTTTCAGATAGCCATAACAACAGCATTTAAAGTTTTACAATATCAGTAGATGTGACGGGAAAACAGCGTTGTGGTACCGTATACCGCTCCAACGAGTAGCCTTGTCAAATTACTGTTCTGTTTAAGTGACTGCGTTTGTATGCCAGAGATGCTCTGGTGGTTAATGGATGTCAGGCGCCAGCGCGTGTCTCTTCAGGAGTCGGGAGGCTGGAGCACTACTAGAGGGAGCTGCCGGAGAGGGTATTTGCGATGCCCGATTCGTGAAAGAACCATTCTTTTGAATCGGTTCTTTTTCAATAAACGACTCACAAATGAAACTGAATGAGTTGTAGTGGTTCTTTAGGATTCGTAAGTAGTCGAGATCCGATGAGCGAAAAGTAACTAACTTTATGGCCGCATACATGTTTAAAATTAAAAAGTAGACCTACTGGAAATTTGTTAATTAATTAAGTACGTTCAAGTTTTATCAGTAGGCTATGAACATGAGTTGATTTTAATATAATTAAATAGCATTTTATTTATTTTTTAAATGCAAAACTATTTTTTATGAGCTGAATCATGGCTGCAAGAAACTGAACTGTGAGACATTGAATTTAAATAAACACCCTATATTTGATCAAACTGAAAATTAAGGCATAACAAACAGTAATGTGTGCCCACATATAGCTTTCTTGAAACGTTTAAAGCCTGTTATATGACACAGGTAACTTAAAAATTAGGAATCACGGAATTCTTTATTTTGAACCGTCTTTTGAAACGGGCTGTTCAAAAGAACCGATTCGCGGACTTTTCGAAAGAACCGATTCGCGGAGGGTTGAAACCCTCTGTCTCACTTTAATACTAAATATGTTTCCATCCTGCTTTCTTTCCCCTGTCAGACCTGCAGCTATTAGGAAATCTGATGTGTCCTTTCGTCTCAAAGCCTCAAAGTCTCATGTTTTGTGGATGAAACTAGGCTGCACTGCACCTGTCTGTTCTCATGACAGAAATATTTGTAAAATTTATAAGATTTAATAACCATCATGAGTGTTGAGGGACAATTTTTTTTTTTTTTTTTTTTTAATGTGGTAGCTAATCTTTAGAAGAGCCTTGCATTGTATGAAACATATTTGAGTGCATCTGATTGTGATAATGTCATGCATCATGGGTTCAGTCAGATTGTTTACAACCATTGCTTTTTATTAGACAGACTGAAAGATATATTGATTATATATTGATTATATGATTAAAGTCTAATTAATAATGGTAAATAATTGTATTAAATTAATTTACCATATCCTAATTAATATATTTTATTGTTTTGTTTAGGATTTATTTGTCTGGCTGTACCCAATAAATATGCCATGACAGCAGCACTGGTCCTTTGCTGAGCCAAGCATCCACAGTAAAAAGCCGTAAATCTCTGTGTCTGTGTAAGGTGAGAGTGTTAATGTCCATGTGTCCTGTATGTCTCTGTGTAGGGCAAAAGGGGTTAATGTCCCTATCCAGCATCATCTGACACAAACACCTGTCACATCAGGATCACACAATCCAGAAAGTAGTAGGGTCAATCACACGGCTGCTTTAATCCGGAGTAAAGAGGATAATGCTCCCCCATTCCTCCCTCCTTCTCTCTCAGGGGACCCGGTGTAGGATGGACACTGATAAATATAAATTGTTCTACCTCCCCAGTTGGTGTCTTCCTAACTCCGTTTGGGTTTATCTCCAGTGGACAGAAAAGTGAGGCTAGTTTAATCACATTGTACATTGAAATACATTTAATTGATAACTATTTAAACTGACAGTAAGGAATGAGAGGTTGTGCAAAAGAGTTGGAAGAATGGGAGATGGGAGAATACTCTACTTATGTTTATTGCCTTATGAAACTATACAACCCTTTTTCTTGGTCTTTTATATTCTACAGGCAGAGGACAGTATAATTTTTTTAGAAATTAATAAACTTTTCAAAATTAAATGTTTTCAAAATTAAATGTTTATTTTCATCCATTAATTAATTATTTAAATACAATATAAAAAATATATATATATTTTATATTTGTATTTATTTTTTTATTACATTTTCTGAAAATATGAGTGGTGCTTGTTCATGCAAAACTCACCACAGCCAGGTTAAGTGGCTGGTTTGGTGTTGGAAATATATATATATATATATATATATATATATATATATATATATATATATATATATATATATATATATATATATATATATATATATATATATATATATATATATATCATATAATATGTGTGTGTACAAACCCAATTCCAAAAAGTTGAGACAAAACATAATAAAAACAGAATGCAATGATGTGGAAGTTTCAAATTTCAATATTTTATTCAGAATACAACATAGATTATATATCAAATGTTGAAAGTGAGACATTTTGAAATGTCATGCCAAATATTGGCTCATTTTGGATTTCATGAGAGCTACACATTCCAAAAAAGTTGGGACAGGTAGTAACAAGAGGCCGGAAAAGTTAAATGTACATATAAGGAACAGCTGGAGGACCAATTTGCAACTTATTAGGTCAATTGGCAACATGATTGGGTATAAAAAGAGCCTCTCAGAGTGGCAGTGTCTCTCAGAAGTCAAGATGGGCAGAGGATCACCAATTCCCCCAATGCTGGGGAGAAAAATAGTGGAGCAATATCAGAAAGGAATTTCTCAGAGAAAAATTGCAAAGAGTTTGAAGTTATCATCATCTACAATGCATAATATCATCCAAACATTCAGAGAATCTGGAACAATCTCTGTGCGTAAGGGTCAAGGTCGGAAAACCATACTGGATGCCTGTGATCTTCGGGCCCTTAGACGGCGCTGCATCACATACAGGAATGCTATTGTAATGGAAATCACAACATGGGCTCAGGAATACTTCCAGAAAACATTGTCGGTGAACACAATCCACCGTGCCATTCGCCGTTGCCAGCTAAAACTCTATAGGTCAAAAAGAAGCCATATCTAAACATGATCCAGAAGCGCAGGTGTTTTTTCTGGGCCAAGGCTCATTTAAAATGGACTGTGGCAAAGTGGAAAACTTTTCTGTGGTCAGACGAATCAAAATTTGAAGTTCTTTTTGGAAAACTGGGACGCCATGTCATCCGGAATAAAGAGGACAAGGACAACCCAAGTTGTTATCAGCGCTCAGTTCAGAAGCCTGCATCTCTGATGGTATAGGGTTGCATGAGTGCGTGTGGCATGGGCAGCTTACACATCTGGAAAGGCACCATCAATGCTGAAAAGTATATCCAAGTTCTAGAACAACATATGCTCCCATCCAGACGTCATCTCTTTCAGGGAAGACCTTGCATTTTCCAACATGACAATGCCAGACCACATACTGCATCAATTACAACATCATGGCTGTGTAGAAGAAGGATCCGGGTACTGAAATGGCCAGCCTGCAGTCCAGATCTTTCACCCATAGAAAACAATTGGCGCATCATAAAGAGGAAGATGCGACAAAGAAGACCTAAGAAGCCTGTATTAGACAAAAATGGGACAACATTCCTGTTCCTAAACTTGAGCAACTTTAGGAAGTTAAAGGAAGTGGTAAACATGGCCTTGTCACAACTTTTTTGAGATGTGTTGATGCCATGAAATTTTAAATCAACTTATTTTTTCCCTTAAAATTGTATTCTGAATAAAATATTGAAATTTGAAACTTCCACATCACTGCATTCTGATTTTATTCACAATGTCAGTGTCCCAACTTTTTTGGAATCGGGTTTGTACACCTTTGGCCATAGAAGTGATTGGAACACCTGAATTCAATGATTTGGAGGGGTGTCCTAATACTTTTGGCAATATAGTTTATGTATGTATATATATATATATATATATATATATATATATATATATATATATATATATATATATATATATATATATATATACATATAAATTTGTTACATTTTATATAGCTCTTTTCTCTGCACTTAAAGGGTAAACCCAGTCTGATTTGCCAGCAATTTGATTTCACCCTGCAGCTCAGGCTGGAAACCTGTACATAAGTCTATCCTGCTTCTGTTACAAATTTCCAGGGACCAGTCACAATTATCCATCTGGCGCGCTATAGGCGGGTTTAACACAATGACAGATAGAGAAGCGATGGATCTGATTGGTTGAAAGACTATCCCATTGCATTCAGAGTCATTTGAACTATACTGTTGATCACGCCTCTTGTGCAGTAGAAAATACAAAGCAGACTCCCCAGACCAATGTTCAGTTTCAACAGATTGAGCTTGGTCTGGTGATAGCTAGACAAGGGAATCTCCTCAACCACCACCAACGTGCAGCATCCACCTGGATGATGAGACGGCAGCCATATTGCACCAGAACGCCCACCACACACCAACTTTATTGGTGGAGAGGAGACAGAGTGATGAAGCCAATCAGTATATGGGGATGATTAGGAGGCCATGATGATGGACAGGGGCCAGTGGGCAAATTTGGCTAGGATGCTGGGGTTAAACCCCTATTTTTTATTTGATTTTTTTGAAGGACATCCTGGGATTTTTAACCTCGGTTTAACGTCTCATCCAAAGGACGGTGCTTTTTTACTGTATAGTGTCCCCATCACTATACTGGGGCATTAGGACCCACACAGACCACAGGGTGAGCACCCCCTGCTGGCCTCACTAACACCTCTACCAGCAGCAACCTAGTTTTCCCAGGTCTCCCCTACAGGTACTGACCACGCTCAACACTTCTTAGCTTCAGTGGGCAACCAGTCTTGGGCTACAGGGTGATATGGCTGTCAAGCACTTGAACTAGAAAACTTGGAGTACAACATATGAGTCGTGTGGAACATTTTTAGGGTGCCTTTATAGTTTTTTAATCAGTTTGGAGCTTGACATTACCTGTCCCCATTTATTATACTGAAAAAGCAGGCCAGATTTTCTTAAGAAATTCACCTTTTGTGTTTAATGGAGGGAACTGCAGTTTGGAATAACATATGAATGTGTACATGATTAAAGACATTAATTATTATTGTCATAAATACTGTTTTAGAACATTTGTTTGAGGTAATTTATCATATAATTGGAAAAGAGACACTTGAATTATAAGCAAGCATGAGACATGCATGAAAAGACAAAACAACATTGCGTGAGAGGAGGAGTCATGCAGTCTGTGCCTGTGTCTTCCCAGAGGAACCTGGTCAACTGACACACAATATTGTTTGTCTCTGAGAGGTGAAGCAACACACACATTAGTGTTTTAAAGGACTGATGAAGCCATTTAGAAACTGGTCACACACCAGGGCACTGAGAACTGTGAACTCAGTAGGGACGTCAGATGTTGATTTTGAGTCCATTTTGTTGAGTCCAGTCTTTACCTTCGCTTGTTTTGAAAACCTTGGAGCCTTGGTGAGTTTACCATCTGAATTTAAAAGCACTTCATGTGTTATTTCTTTGGTTTAATTTGGTTGCCCTATTATTATTTATTATTGCTAATACTTAGTGTTAATAAATCCCTAAATAAATCCCTAACTCAAGTATTAAACTTTTTTAAGTGACCAGAATATCATAGAGTATTGGAAGAATTAGAGTTTGGAATTTTAACTTTTACCAGTAAGGAAACGCCTTTTGCATAAGCAAGCTCTCTCATATTTTCAGAAAATGAAATAATAATAATAATAATAATAATAATAATAATAATAATAATAATAATAATAATTGTTACGTCCTGGGGCCTGTTTCAATAAGGAGGTTCAACCAACTCTGAGTTTAAACTTGAACTCTGAGTTGACTTACCCTGAGATGGGAAACTCTAAGTTTTTAGTTTCAGAACAGCTGAATTGATGTAGTTCAATCAACTCTGAGTAGACTGAATTAAGTGAATGCACCACGACTATGAAAAGCCACGATCAATGGAGCTCCAAAATTACGATTAGTCATGGCAACAGCACCCAACAAAAAGACGTCTGCATACTTCTGGGTAAAACGTAAGTTTAATTCTTAATCATTGTTATAATATCAGAGGTGAAAACTGGCAGAACGTCTCGGTTATGTATGTAACCCTCGTTCCCTGAAGGAGGGAATGGAGACGCCACGTCGGAGTACCAACGAATAGGAATCTTGCTCGCGAGAGCCAATCTACTTTGAGTGTAACTAAAACGAGCCAATGCACATTGGCATGCAATGATTGTACCAGGTGCTCATGCCCACGCCGTGCGGGTATAAATGAGACACAGGTGATTGCATCAAATCAGCCTTTTGCTGAGGAGCAGAGTAGGTAGACAGGCACCCCAGCAGGGTACAGAGGACATGGCGACGGGACGTGGCATCTCCGTTCCCTCCTTCAGGGAACGAGGATTACATACGTAACCGAGACGTTCCCATTCAGTCGGTCACTCTCGACGCCACGTCGGAGTACTGACGAATAGGAATCCCTACCAAAGTGCCATAGCCTCTGCCCCCTTCCAGTGCCCAGTGTGAGCCGCCTGAGCTCTCTTACCTGATGAGACGGGGCTCACACCAGGAAGTCCATTACTGCTGTTCCGCATGACCCTGCTCAGTGATTATTGGATAACACTGGGAAAGCGTGCCCTAGAAAAGGGGACGCTGCGGAGCCCACATCGTACCCCGGGAGGAGTTATGTGGAGTACAATGCTGAGCCGTAGCCCGCAAGGGAGGAGGGGGCTCAGTCCCGGTGATGGGAAGGCTCTCCCAAGGGAAAGACACGGGAAACCCCAGCCCATTACCGGTTCTCAAGGATTCAGCGGCAAGGGGCCTGATGCCAGACGTTCCACGACATCTGGCACCGAGGGAGGACTCACAGAGTTTGCTTCTGGAGAATAAGAGAGCCGGAGAGCAGCAAGCCGACAAGAGCCGGGGCCTCTCAGTGCTTCTACCCGTTTGAGGTGAGAACACAGGAGGAGACCGGCTCTACACGTAGGCTATAGAATCTAGCGAACGTGTTGGGTGTCGCCCAGCCCGCAGCTCTACAGATGTCTGACAGCGAGGCGCCACGTGCCAGCGCCCAGGAGGATGCAACACTTCTAGTAGAGTGTGCTCGCACCCTAAGCGGACAGGGCACACCTTGTGCTTGGAAAGCCAAGGTGATGGCATCCACTATCCAGTGGGCCATCCTCTGCTTGGAGACAGCCTTTCCCTTCTGCTGGCCTCCGTGACAGACAAAGAGCTGATCTGAGGTTCTGAAGCTTTGAGTTCTATCCACGTAGATCCGCAGATCGCAGACGGGACAGAGCAAAGCTAGGGCTGGGTCTGCCTCCTCCGGGGACAGCGCTTGCAGGTTCACCACCTGGTCCCTGAATGGAGTGGTAGGAACCTTGGGCACATAGCCAGGCCGGGGTCTTAGTACCACATGGGTATTACCCGGCCCGAACTCTAGGCACGATTTGTTGACTGAAAATGCCTGCAGGTCCCCTACCCTCTTGATGGAGGCCAATGCAGCCAACAGCAAAGTCTTCATAGACAGAATCTTTAGCTCTGCTGACTGCAAAGGCTCGAATGGGGCATTCTGGAGTGCTCGGAGCACCAGAGCAAGATCCCAAGAGGGTATGGAGGGGGGTCGAGGAGGATTTAACCGTCTCGCCCCCCTAAGGAACCTGATGACCAGGTCATGCTTCCCAACCGTCTTACCTTCTACGTGGTCATGATAGGCGGATATTGCAGCATAGACCTTGAGGGTGGATGGCGACAGCCTACGCGACAGCCCTTGTTGCAGGAAGGAAAGCACAGACGCAATCGAACATCTTCGGGGGTCCTCTCGGCGAGAAGAACACCACTCGACGAACAGGTTCCACTTCAAGGCATAAGCCTGTCTTGTAGACGGTGCATTTGCGACATGCGACGGGAGCGCAGACCACCTTGTCGGTTGATATACGCAATGGTCGCAGTGTTGTCCGTGCGGACCAATACATCTTTTCCCCATAACTACCCTTTGAGGCAGCTCAGAGCAAGATGTACTGCTAGCAACTCGAGGCAATTGATGTACCAATGCAGGTGTGGGCCCGTCCAAACCCCTGACACTGCATGCCCATTGTACGTGGCTCCCCAACCCATGGCGGAGGCATCTGTGAAAAACACAGCATGCCTTGACACCTGTTCCAGGGGCACTCCGGCCCGAAGGAACGAGGGGTCTGACCACGGACTGAAGGACTGGCGACAGGCCGGTGTGATGCTCACCCGGTGAGTGCCGCATTGCCACGCCCATCTCGGGACTCAGCCGTGTAGCCAACGCTGAAGCGGTCTCATATGAAGCAGGCCGAGCGACGTTACTGCTCCCGCAGCTGCCATATGCCCCAGGAGCCTATGAAACTGTTTCAGTGGAACCGCCATCCTGCCTTGAAACGTGTTCAGGCAGTTCAGCATTGACTGGACACGCTCCTCTGTGAGACGCGCTGTCTGCTCGACCGAATCCAACTCCATACAGAGAAAAGAGATCCTCTGCACGGGGGTGAGTTTGCTCTTTTCCCAGTTGACCCGAAGACCCAACTGGCTGAGGTGTCTGAGCACCAGGTCCCTGTGTTCGCACAACTGATCCCTGGACTGTGCTAGAATGAGCCAGTCGTCGAGATAGTTGAGGATGCGAATGCCCCGTTCTCTCATGGGCACAAGGGCCCCCTCCGTGACTTTTGTGAAGACACGGGGGGACAAGGACAGCCCAAAGGGCAGGACTTTGTACTGATATGCTCGACCCTCGAGCGCAGAAAGCGCGAAAGCGCCCTGTGAGAAGGATCGAGACATGAAAGTACGCGTCCTTCAGGTCGATCGCTGCAAACCAATCTTGGGGATGGATGCATTCGAAAATGCATTTCTGCGTGAGCATCTTGAACGGTAGCTTGTGGAGGCTCCGATTCAGGACTCACAGGTCCAAGATTGGCCGTAATCCACCGGTTTTCTTGGGTACAATGAAGTACGGGCTGTAGAAGCCGGTCTTCATATCGGCTGGAGGGACTGGCTCTATCACGTCCTTCGCCAGCAGGACAGCGATCTCTGCACACAGGACATGGGCATCTGCGGCATTCACCGAAGTGAAGCGGACTCCTTGAACCTGGGGGGGCGCCGGGCGAACTGAATCGCGTAGCCGAGCCTGATGGTCCGAATGAGCCAGCGAGACAGAGCGGGGAGCGCTAGCCAGGCTCCCAGGGACCGTACAAGCGGGACCATAGGGACCACCGGCGTACCCACCGTGGGGCAGGGAGGTGGAATGCAGGTACCGGGCTGGGGCGGCTGTCTTGTGGAGGCGGCCCGCAGCGAGGTGAGAGTGTGCCGTGCAACACTTACCTGATTCCACAGGTGGGCAGCAGGAACGTGAGGGGGTTGTCCACTGCTGCCCGCTGGCGAAGGGGGAGGATGAGTGTGGTCCGGCGTTTGACCGGCCACAACTCTCCGAGCCCCCTGAGGACCCAGAGATGGAAGAAACTGCTCTTTTATTGAGAATTTGGGAACAGAACCAAAACAGAACACAAGATTCTCCTCCCGGCCCTCCTCCGGGGGATGGAGTGGTGCGGTCACCGTCTCCAGAAGAGCAGTCCTCCTTATCTCCGGGTCACCCGTCTCAGGGCCGCTTGCCCTTGCCACCCCTCTTGGCAGGCCCCTGGACGGGCGGGGCAGCCTGCTTGCGCCTGGCTCCACGATGCCGCTTGGGTGGAGGCTGCTGCTGCGGAGCGGGAGCGGAGGCAGATGCAGGCGGCCGCCCTCGGCGACGAGGAGGCTGAGGTGCTGCCGGGCGGGGTGGAGACAGCAGCTGTCTGCCGTGGCAGGATGTGACTGATCGCCTCAGTCTGCTTCTGTGCGGCCGAGAACCGCGTCGCTGAAAAGGCCAGTCTGGGAGACGGGGGAGTTAAGGAACCTGACTTTGTCGGTCTCCCTCATGTCTGCCAGACACAGCCAGAGATGGCGTTCCTGGACCACCATGGTGGACATTGCACGACCCACGGCCCACACCGTAACCTTCGTCGCACGAAGCGCGAGGTCCGTTGCGGTTCTCAGTTCCGGGATCGTGACCACCCTCGTGCAGGGCCTTTAGTGCCTGGGCCTGATGGACCTGCAACAACGCCATAGCGTGTAAGGCGGGGCCTGCCTCTCCACAAGCCTGGTAGGCCTTCCCGATCAGATCGGATGAGTACCTACAGGCCCTGGAGGGAAGACACCGGTTCCCCCTGGAAGTGGAGTTAGGGCACAGTTGCATAGCAACGGCCCGTTCCACGGGAGGAACCTGCGTGTATCCCTTTGCAGGTCCGCCATCGAGGGTGGTGAGGGAGGAAGATCCACTGGGCCGGTTTCGGGCAGTAAAAGGTGCCGTCCACAACCTCGTGAGCTCCTCGTGCACCTCCGGGAAAAAAGGAACCGGGGTGGGACGCTGAGAACCAGCATGGGCCACCCCGAGAAACCAATCATCCAGCCTTGAGGGTTCGGGACACGGTGGAGGGTTCCACACGAGCCCGACTCTCTCGGCGGCCCGGGCAAGCATAGCCATCATCTCCGGATCAGTATCGGGCACAGTGGGTCTACCCGGAGGAGCCCCCTGCGCCGACACATCCTCTCCAGAGAGTTCTGACCCTCCCTCCGATGCAGCGATGGATATCTGGTCCTCGAGAGAATCCCCAAAGGATACGGATGATGCACATCTCGTGGATGGCCCACCGCGTTCCAATGGCAGCTCTACTGGCTGCGGAGTGCGAGAGGGATGAGGGTTCCCTGGGGGTTGGTTCCCTTGGGGAAACACGCTCACCGTAACCTTCAAATCAGCCGGGCTACTGCCTGAAGTAACTCTCTGAGGAGGTTTAGATTGAGGCAGAGGCACGGGGGCTCCACCCCTTGCGAGTCGGAGCCTCGATCGCAACTCCGAGATGGTCATGTTCCCGCAGTGAGAACATGATTCATCCACCAGCGCTGCCTCAGCATGCTGAATGCCCAAACACGAGATACAGCGCTGATGACCATCCCTCGGTGACAGGAAACCACCGCATCCAGAAACACACAGATAGAATGTCATCTTGAAAAAGACGCAAGCTCTATCTGTGCAAGCTCTTTCAGAAGGATGCTCTCCTTGGTGCTGAAGCACGCAGGGGGAGGGGTCGCGGCAACACAGTCAGGGGGTAGTGCAGCCTGACGTGTGCGCTCTCTCTCACGAGGGCGCTCTTACCAGTCGTGGGAATGGCTTTTCAGCGCTCTCCACCTAGCACACCGAACCAGCTGTGAGAACAGCCCTTGTGATCATTCTAACGAACAACAAAGAGAGATGATCGAAACCTCAAGACCCGCTGCAGTGCCGTCACACCAACACCGACTGAAGAGATCGCTTCCGAAAGGCGGCTCCGCTTCAGTCACTGCGAGGTAAAGAGTGATAGCTGGCGTCACCATCTACCACTCGGCTCCGAAGCAAAATGCTGATTTGATGCAATCACCTGTCTCATTTATACCCGCACGGCGTGGCATGAGCACCTGGTGCAATCATTGCATGCCAATGTGCATTGGCTCGTTTTAGTTAAACTCGAAGTAGATTGGCTCTCGTGAGCGAGATTCCTATTCGTCGGTACTCCGACGTGGCGTAGAGAGTGACCGACTGAATGGAAACGGCACGTTATTGAGCTAATATTCATTTGCATGGTATCCCACGGGCAAAAAAAGAAGAAAAAATGATGTGGTAGCAGCTAAAAATTAAGTATAAAAATACAATTTAATCAGGTAAAGCTTTAAGCATAAAAGGTTCATGGGTGTAACTTAGGTTTCATGACTTTACAAACATTTGACATATTAATTAAAGCAGATTTTTCCTTATAGTCTAATGCTCTTTTCACATAATGTTCTCTAATCCAACCTGTTACATTTGTGAATTAGGGTAATTAAATTAATATTTCAAGGAAGAGGCTCACAAAACACCAGCACTGACAGATGAAGAGGTGATGAGGAAGAATATTAACAGAATATTAAAACAGGAAAAAAAAAGAACTGTTGCTTTTGTATTTAGCAAATAAAGATGACCAAATAAATTGTGAATACTTTGTGTTTATTTAACACCTGTGGTGTATGGCATATATTTCAGACTTATTTCCTTCCTTCTGGAATTCTAACATTCCATATAGTAATCTGTTTCATTTTCGGAAGGTGCGATGATGGGAATATGCGTACCAATGCATTCAACCACATTGGAAATCTAATTATTAGGTTTCTTCCAGAGGTTGCAAAAATATATCAAGTGAACATCATTTAACCTGATTTCTACACCACTGACTTACAATCCTGTGAAACTCCTCTTTGAGGCTCTCATGGGTTTGTGCCCAGGAAACAACACAAACATACTCAGAAAGAGCTCACGTGAGAGTGAGGCAAACTTCCCTTACCTCTCTGCATACAGCAGCCTTACACATATGCTCTGCATCCCTGCCTATAGCAAGCAAAAACAATCCTCTCATGACATGAATGTAACTCCCTACAAATTATTGCAGCCTCCTTATCTACAGGATGCTATTTTTTTGTCATTTTGACAGTGTCCTCTTGATGAAAATATTCGCAGTGAATGAATGCACCTGCACTAAAAAAATATATATATTTTCTTTTGTCTTGTAATTTCCAGTCAAAATATCTAAATATTCTTAAATCAATGTGCATTTTCCTACATGAGTAAAAAAAAAAAAAAATATATATGACATAAGTATTTAGTCTTGTTTCCTGGGGACAAAAACAAGCTAATTTAAGTGCATTTTTATTATTTTGCAAATTATCTGCCAATAGGGTAAGAAAAAATATTCACTATGAAAAGCATTTGTGCAGCATGAATGACCATTTTAAAAGGGGCTTTGAAACAAGTATTTTTCTTACCCCACTGGCAGATCATTTGCAAAATAAGAAAAATGCACTTTATATATATATATATATATATATATATATATATATATATATATATATATATATATATATATATATATATATATATATATATTTTTTTTTACATTCATTTATTGAGCATATTTTTATCAAGTGACAAAAATGGCATGTCCTTTTTAAATAGGATCCTGACATTCACTTGATAAACCTCTAGGAGTAACCTAATACTTAGAATTTCCTTTAGGATTTCCAGTGGTTGGATGCGTTGATGACACTTATATTCCCATCATCGCACTTTCAAAAAATGGATTACTGTATGGAATGGAAGGATGTCAGATGGATGTTTTATGGTCATCTTTATTTCCTACAAATACTTTATTCTTTTCCCTGTTGGATTTTAATATTCTTCCTCCATCTCCTCTTCATCTGTCAGTGGTGCTGGTGTTTTGCGAGCCTCGGCCTTCTTGCTGTTGGCTGGCCTGAGTAGGAATCAAATGTTAATTTTATTACCCTAATTAATAAATGTAACAGGTGGGATCAGAGAACATTAAATTATGTGAAAAGAGGAAATCTGGGGAAAGCTGCTGTACATTGAAATAGACACTGAATGATATGTATTTAATGTCAAATGTTTGTCAAGCTAAATATAACCTAAAAATAAACATTTTATGCTTAAAGCATTACCTGATTGAATTATGTTTTTATACTTAAAAATACTTTTTTTTTTTGCCTGTGGGATACCATGAAAATTAAACTTAATTAAACTAAGAATTAAACTTACATATTGACCCAGAAGTATGCGGACATCTGTTTGTTGGGTGCTGTTGCCATGGTGAATCTTAATTTCTGAGCTCCATTGATCATGGCTTTTCATAGTCGTGGTGCACGCTCTTAACTCAGAGTTAGTCAAGTCAAGTCAAGTTACCTTTATTTACATAGCGCTTTTTACAATGCCAATTGTTCCAAAGCAGCTTCACAGTGTTAACAGGAAAATAATGGAGCAGAACTGAATTCGGCTGTACAGCCACTCTGGTGAAAACGTTGATGTTATCTAGCTAATTTCAATTGTCATATAGTGTCAATGCGGGCAGGTCAATAATATAGTTGAGATTTAAGTGTCCCCAACTGAACAAGCCAAAAGCCAAAGGCGACGATGGCAAGGAACCAAAACTCCTTCAGGCCCAGAATGGAGAAAAAAACCTTGGCAGAAACCAGGCTCAGTCTTCTCTGGCCGACGAACAAATAGTGTATGATTATGATTCTGGCAACATTACAGATCAGAATTCATATTAGATAAATAGATATTGTTATGATCCTGAGTTTTTATCAACTGTATTTGTGTATATTGTGTGTGTGTGTGTGTGTGTGTCTCTCTCTCTCTCTCTCTCTCTCTCTCTGTGTAGTTGTTACAGATTGGTTAATCACTTGAAGACTGTGATTGGTCCTGCCAAGCACCTGATCCGGATATAAGGACCGCCCCAAACATTCATTCTCACCTTCATGCAATTTTGAACCTTGTTGATTGTTTGCTGGTACCTTCTGATAGAGTTGATTGTGTTTGCGTCGTCAGTGTTAAGTAAGAGTGTCGTGCCAGAGAGATTGTAAGTGTTTAGTGAGACTGTATTTGATCATTCTGTTTTCTGACCATTGCCTGTTTGACCACGATTTGATTACTGATTCTGAACTGTTCGCTGATACTTGTAAATATAATTGTAAATACCTTTTTGGAATTTATTTGTTTTTGGGTGGTAGGGGGTTTGACGCCATTTCATTTGTACCTCATTTTGTACCTGTTTTATGTTAAAGGGAGTTAGGGAAGTTTATTGTATTTTGGTTTCCTTTTATTTTCCAGTTGAGGTTTAGTTTCTAAAAAGAGATTGGGTTTATTATTTTGGCCTTGTCAGCCCCCGACGATTTACCCTTTATTGTTAATAAAACACTCTAATTTCATCATCTCTCTCTCTGGTATTGCGACTCCCTTCCTGTTCATGTTACGACTGACCCCTAGCGGTTGTAACAGAAATTGGGGGCTCGTCCTAAAAACAGAAGGGTTTTTTTTTTTTTTTTTTTTTTTTTTTTTTTTTTAAAGCAATTGGAGTAGTGTCGTTGCGTGAGGTAAGAGGAATTCATGAAATTTGCTTTGTATGTTATTGTTTGGCTAGTGGTTTTCAATTTGAGGAGGGAATTTGGAATGTCTTCTAAATTTGAGTTAGAAAACTTTGCGATTCAACGGCTGTTTCAGTGCCGCAAAGAGGATCTTTTCACGATTGCGGAGTTTTATTAGATTAAAGTTTCTCGTGGTGCAGTAAAACGGGAGCTTAGGGAGGTGATTCATAGACACTTGGTAGAGAATGGAGTTTTGCCAGAGAACGCGTCGGCGGGTGTTGCATTTCGGTTACCGGTATCCGCAGGTGAGGGAGAACAACCCAAACCTGAGGAGCTGGCCAGCATAGATCCCGCCGAGCTACCTTCTCCGAGAGATCCCTTACTGGCGATCAAACTTAAAGAGCTAGAGTTGGAGTTGAGCAGACAACGATATCAGAGTCAGCTGTTGCAAGTACGGACAGTTGAACTGGAAGCTAATTGAGATATCAGGCTCAAAGAGCTTGAGATCAAAGCTAAATCACCTGTTCACCCCTCTGCTGCTGAGATTCCTGGCGTGAGCATGCCTGTGTAGTCACCCATCAACCGCTTCCATTCCGAGTCCTATCCCTGCACCACGAAGAAACTCACAAGTAAGTCAACCTGAATTCGATGTTAGTCGCCAAATTTCACTAGTTCCGATGTTTAGAGAAAGCGAGGTTGACACATATTTCACAGTGTTTGAACGTATCGCTGCCACGTTCAAATGGCCCCAAAACATTTGGCTGCTGTTACTGCAATGTAAACTTGTTGGTAAGGCACAAGAAGTTTGTTCGGCACTAACACTTGAGCAAAGCCTTGATTATGATGTAATGAAAGCCACCATTTTGTGGGCTTATGAATTAGTCCCTGAAGCGTACCGACAAAAGTTCTGTGATTTATATGAAAAACTCTAGTCAAACTTGTGTGGAATTCGCAAAAGACAAAGCAAATTTGTTTGAAAAATGGTGTGCAGCAAACAAAGTAATCACGTTTGAGCAGCTTAAAGAGCTAATGTTGTTGGAAGAGTTTAAGAATTGTTTACCCGAGAAAATCGTGATTTATTTAAATGAGTAGAAAGTGTCCTCTCTTTCTGATGCTGCAGTTTTTGCTGATGAGTTTGTACTTACTCATAGAGTAGTGTTTTCTTCCACAAAGCACAATGTCCCTGACCAATTTCGCAGTTCTAAAGAGGTTCGTGATGCCTAAGAACGTTTCAAGTGCAGACAGTAGTGAAAATCGTGACTTTTTATTGTCATGAAGTATCTTATTTCTGCTTGCCCCGTTCTGAAACGTAAAGCCAGTAAGAAAGCTAACACTTCTAAAAGTGTTGCATTAATTGAGCGATCTATCTTTTCTGCTGAACCGATCTCTTTGAACTTAGCTGCTGAGTCTACTTTTGAGCCGTTCATTTTGGACGGAGTTGTTTCACTCGATGAAGCCGAATTAGAAGGGAAGCCTGTTCGCATGCTCCATGATACAGGTGCCGCGCAATCCTTTATTTTAGAGGGTGTGTTGCCATTTTCCGAACAGTCAAACTGTGGTACCAGTGTGCTAGTTCAAAGCATTGATCTCACTGTAGTTAAAGTTCCTCTGCATAACGTCTTTTTACGCTCCAAGATTGTTTCGGGGAACGTTAAACTAGCAGTGCGAGCTGAGTTACCTGTTAAAGGTGTATCAATCATTTTAGGGAATGATCTGGCAGGTGAAAGTGTTCGGTTTACCTGAAGTGATAGAGGTGCCTGCAGCACACGACGAAGATGCTTTAGAACAAGCGTTTCCTAATGTTTCTAGCACATGTGTAGTGACCCGAGCTCAAGCTCAGAAATCGAAAGATTCTGTGGATCTGTCAAAAACCTTTTTGTGTGCTGAATTCTGTTGACACGGAGAAAAATGTTGATTCAGTCACGTTGGAAATGTGCGAGCTTCCTAATGTTGATTTTCCCATTTGGAAAAGATGCGCTAATTGAGGCACAACGTGTTGACCAATCGTTATGTCACTGTGTTGCAGCTGTCGTCGAGACAACCATTTTGCCAGAGCATCCTGTAGCTTACTACTTTGAAGATGGTGTTGTGCGTAAGTGGTCTCCACATAATGTCAAGGATGACTGGGGCACTGTTATTCAAGTTGTAGTTCCAAAACAATTTTGTGAACCAGTATTGAGTGTGGCACATGATCATGAGCTTTCCGGTCACTTGGGTGTTTGGAAAACATATGATAGTTTGTTAAAGCATTTCTTTTGGCCAGCAATGAAATCAGACGTTGCTAAATTCTGTAAGTCCTGTCATGGTTGTCAGTTATCTGGCAAACCCAATCAAATTATTCCTCCAGCGCCGTTGAAACCGATACCTGTACTTTGTGAACCATTCGAGCGAATCTTAATTGATTGTGTTGGGCCATTACCCAAAACTAAATCCGGAAATTCCTATTTGTTAATGTGTACGTCGACCAGGTATCCTGAAGCGATACCACTGCGTTCACTTAAGGCTCATGCAATCGTCAAGGCAATTGTTAAATTCTGTACTACTTTTGGAGTTCCGAAATTCATTCAGTCTGATCAAGGGTCCAATTTTATGTCCAAAGTGTTCGCCAAAGTAATGAGAAACTTGATGTTTAATGTTCAATTATCCAGCGCATATCATCCTCAGTCTCAAGGTGCTATCGAATGATTTCACCAAACTCTTAAGTCTATGCTCCGAACTTTGTGTCGAACAACAGAAAGAATGGGATGAGGAGATTCCATTGTTACTGTTTGCCGTTCGAACCACGACTCAAGCTTCTCTCGGTTTTAGTCCATCTGAACTGATCTTTGGACACACTGTGTGTGGTCCATTGAAGATTTTGCAAGAACAAATTCTTTCTTCTGACCGTTCGTCTCCCACTCAGAACGTCCTTGATTATGTTAGTTCATTTCATGAACGATTGCATGAAGTATGGATGTTGGCAAAAAGCTTGCTTGATTCTGCTCAAGATCAAATGAAATCCAGATATGATCAAAAAGCTGCAAAAACGCTCTTTTCAGATCAGAGAAAAAGTTCTCGTCTTACTTCCGGTACTTGGTTCAGCCCTTAAGGCAAAATTTTCTGGTCCCTATGGGATTAAAGAGAAATTGAGTGACACTTATGTTGTGGAAACCCCAAATCGTAAGAGAAAGTCCAGAGTCTGTCATATTAATATGCTGAAAGCCTATGTGACACGCTCTGACTCTGAGATTAAGACCCCTGTTGTTACTGTTGCCCCAGCTGATGTATCATTTGAGTATTCTCCAGAATCTGATGGTTTGAAAATGAGTAGTGCCACTTTTTCAACTGCGCGGTTCTCAAATTCAGAAACTCCGTTAAACTTTGCAGCAAAAGTGTCACATTTGTCCGTGTCTGCCCAGGCTGACATCGTAAATTTGATTAAGAGGTATCCGACTTTGTTTAGTGACTCGCCTACTACTACTCTCTTGGTAAAACATGACATTGATCTTGGTTCACATGCCCCCATAAAGCAAAGTGCTTATCGCGTTAACCCGCTTAAGAGAGCAATGATGAGACCAGAAACTCAGTATTTGCTTAAATGATTTAGCTTTCTCTAGTTCTAGTCCGTGGTGTTCACCATGTCTTCTGGTTCCCAAACCAGATGGTACTTCGCGGTTCTGTACTGATTATAGAAAAGTTAATCTGTTAACTAAGGCTGATTCTTTTCCACTTCCATGCATGGAAGATTGTGTAGACCGTGTCGGAAATGCTAAATTTGTTACGAAACTCGATCTACTAAAGGGTTACTGGCAGGTGCCGCTCACAGGGCGAGCATCTGAAATTTCCGCCTTCGCAACCCCTGATGCATTTCTTCAATACAGAGTCATGCTTTTGGCCTTCGAAATGCTGGAGCTACTTTTCAGCGTTTAATGTCTATTGTGTTATCCAACGTGACAAATTGTGAAGTTTACTTGGATGATGTTGTGTGTTATGCTAACACTTGGGAAAAAACGCTTAACTTTAGAAGTCTTCAAACGTTTTAGAGATGCTAACCTTACTTTGAATCTAGCAAAGTGTGACTTCGGTTGTGCTACAGTCACCTATTTGGGTAAAGAAGTTGGGAGTGGACAAGTCCGTCCTTTGAATTTGAAGGTTCAGGCCATCCTCCATTTTCCTATTCCCAAAACTAGAAGGGAACTCCGATTTTTAGGAATGACGGGTTATTATCGTTGTTTCTGTAAGAATTTTTCTGATGTTGCCAGCCCTCTCACTGAATTACTGCGTAAATCAGTCTCGTTCAAGTGGACTGTTGGGTGTCAGTCAGCTTTTGACGCTCTGAAAACGTTGCTTTGTAGCGCTGCTGTACTTGTGGCACCCCAATTTGAAAAAACATTCCAGATTGAAATCGATGCTAGTGGTACTGGTGTTGGTGCTGTTTTATTACAGACCGGTGAAGATGAGTTGAGTCATCCTATTAGTTTTTTTTTTTTTTTTTTTTTTCAAAAAAATTCCTCAAACATCAAGTGAACTATAGCACCATAGAAAAAGAAGCTCTTGCATTGATCCTCGCCTTGCAACACTTTGAAGTCTATGTTGGTTCGAGTGTACAACCTGTTACCATTTTTACTGACCATAATCCTCTTGCGTTTCTTCAACAGATGTGTAATACCAATCATCGTTTAATGCGATGGTCTCTTATCTGTCAAAGTTACAATATAAGGATTTGTCATAAGAGAGGTATTGAGAATGTTCTCGCTGATTCACTGTCCCGTGTCCACCAGTAAAACATATGTTTTATTTTATGGGTGGGGGTGTTATGATCCTGAGTTATCAACTGTCTCTCTCTCTGTGTGTGTGTAGTTACAGATTGGTTAATCACTTGAAGACTGTGATTGGTCCTGCCAAGCACCTGATCCGGATATAAGGACCACCCCCAAACATTCATTCTCTGCTTCATGCCATTTTGAACCTTGTTGATTGTTTGCTGGTAACTTCTGATAGAGTTGCTTGTTTGCGTCGTCAGTGTTAAGTGTCGTGCCAGAGAGATTGTAAGTGTTTAGTGAGACTGTGAGTGTTTGTTAGTGATACTGTATTTGATCATTCTGTTTTCTGACCATTGCCTATTTGATTACCGATTCTGAACTGTTCGCTGATGCTTGTAAATATAATTGTAAATACCTTTTTGGAATTTATTTGTTTTTGGGTGGTAGGGGGTTTGATGCCATTTCATTTGTACCTCATTTTGTACCTGTTTTATGTTAAAGGGAGTTAGGGAAGTTTGTTGTATTTTGGTTTCCTTTATTTTCCAGTTGAGGTTTAGTTTCTAAAAAGAGATTGGTTTTATTATTTTGGCCTTGTCAGCCCCCGACGATTTACCCTTTATTGTTAATAAAACTCTAATTTCATCATCTCTCTCTGGTATTGCGACTCCCTTCCTGTTACGACTGACCCCTAGCGGTCGTAACAATATTTGTAAGATTATTCAAAAGATTGGAGTCGTCACGCCGGAGATAGGTTTAATGAGGGTGTCGTGTCAATGAGGCATTTGCAGGGGAGAAATTAATAGACGTGCTCTCTGCAGACGTTTCAGGGATGCATTGGTCATGTCCAGGCACAGGTCCACCATCTGGTCTGAATACGGCCCAGATCCGTCTGACTGCAGTAAACCTCGGGATAAAGAGACTAACATTAATGTAGATGCCCTTCTTATGATTTAACAAGTACATTTGGTGTTATGGGAAGTGTTCCCAGTTCCGGCTGACCTACTTAATGCAGCCTAACAAAAAGCATAGTCAGTCTACTCCGAGTTGATTGAACCTCCTTTCTGAAACGGGCCCCTGTTGCTGGGCCAAGCTATGCTTTCGCTTGTTTCTCTCTGTCTCTCTCTCCCCGCAGAACCAGTATCACCACCTTATGTTACTAATTAGAGCTTTGCTGTGATTGGATGATGGGAGAGAAGAGAGCATATTTAAACTGCAGCTACTTACAGAGCAGTGTTGGTGGCTTGATGGTGTGCAGTGGCTGAGGTCTCCTCTTCATCCCCAGACTGGTGGTTGTTGTCAAGCTTTTAGTTTGAGTATTGGTGTATCTCTCAGTTGTGTTAGAACTTGTCTCATTGTTTACATCTCTGATTGGGACTTCAAAGAAAGTAGTGATTTGTTAATGAGTTAACTTGAGTGTCAGTTTAAATAGGGGAGAATGGGGGTAATGTGAGACACCCCCTGTATCTAGTCAACAGAACACATTTGTGGTCATGAACATTGTTTTCAAGCCCCTCCGATTTCCCTTTTGGCCATGAAGGAGAGGACCTCAACCTCAGGTTTTTCTAAATGTGACGGTGGGGTAAAGTGAGACATGAGGCACAAGTTAAGTTTAGTCTTAAACATATTTTAATGTAACATTACATACGTTTTATTTTTAATGTCATAAACCTTGTAGAAAAGCCATCATGCCAAGGCAATACACCAGGAAGACAACCTGGGGCACATATTCCTAAAAGTGATGTGGTGAAGAAGCTGCCTCAACCTAAAAGGCCTGGAGGAACCACACGAAGAGAGCAACCCCTCATCTTTCCCTGTAACCTTCAGGGCTGGAATATAGAGTAGGCATAGTTGTGGAGTATGACAGTAGGTTGATGTTCTAATCCAGGTGGGTCTAGTCCTGTGTTCATGCTGTTCTAGCTGGTTCTGAATGTCCTTTGTTCTGACCCCCAGACACTATAGATGGCTCTAAGGGTCTTGTGTTCTGACCCCCGGACTGTTCTAATCTAACTGCTTCTATCTGTTATTTGAATGTTAATTAAAACATTTTGAATTGTATTCTATTGTATTTGATTTTGTTCAGTTACTTTCAAGTGTTTAGAAAGGGGGGGAAAAAATTGCTTAATTGACCAATCCCCATGATTCTGTTACTAGTCCGACATTAGTTCTAGAATGTGTGGTTGTCAGGATTCTAACTGTTACAACCTATGTCGTTATGGTAGTTTCACAGTGGAAAAAGTGGTTCACTTTACCCCCTTGATTTCTCTCATCTCAGTTTACCCCTAAGCTGGCGTAAAGTGAGACACAAGACGACTTTTTAAAACAATTTTCACTGACCTTTGTCCTGAATACATTCTGATAATTTCCATTGCTAGGAAACATCCAGAATTAATGGGGAAATGTGTCAATTTTGCTGATTTATAATTTTAGCTCCTTTAGAGGGGAGCAAATGTAAAAGTCTAGCTTTACCCCACTCTCCCCTACTGATTAAGCTATCTTTTTCTTTCTTTTTCTTTGGGGTTAGTAGGAAGGTGGGTGCCTTTTTGTTTTGCATTACCTCTTTTCTCCTGGTTATGTTAGATGGGAGTTAACTTAGTCTGTATTTTCTTTTGTTTTGATTATAGGAGTTGGCTTTATTTTGGCCTTGCCCCTTTTGAAGCTGATACTCTTATTTCCTTTTGTTGACCTATGTTAAACTTTAACTTTTTTTTTTTTTTTTTTTTTTTTTTTTTTTGCTGCAATTGACTGGTTGTTGGTTATTGTAGCCATTCTGGGTCTGGAGATGGTTTCCTCTGCTGTTGCACATTTCATTTAGCACCAACCATCTATTTCTGTTGTGATCCTCTCCTAGACCAATTTAAAAATATTTTCATTTCTAAAAGGAAAATGCTGTCCTCTTTAAAATATATTTTAAATGTAAACTCCATGAAATCTCTCCCACACAACCTCTCATTCCTTGCTGTCAGTTTAAACGCAGCACAGACCAAACCACTTCCCACAAATTACATTTCAAAGATGTGTGTCTTGAGCACTGAGATAAGCACAGTCTTGAGTTTGTTTTGATCATGCTAAATGTATTGGGAACAAAACCATTAATGTTATTTACTCGTAAAATCTAGTCTCATGGGTCCTCATTATACAAAGAATTAGATTTGAACTCTAGGCGCAAGGTTTGAATTCAGACACCAGGAATGTGCTCACTTTCATGTTCACTGTATTACGGAACTTTTGAGGAATTGTTACTGATTTTGGCACAGCATAAACATTATTGGAAGCATTGGCCAGTGTACATAATTGATGACACAGATTTGTAGCCTACTTAAACTTTTACCCCTTTTGGTAAGACTTCATAACTGCATGCTATGAATCATTAAAGCATTTAATTCATATATAAAAACATTAAATAGCAGTTTATAAATACAGCTGTAAATGCTTTATTCTTGATTTAATATATCTAATGTTTAATAATTGTATTTTCATACTTTATTAATGATCAATTTATAATTTCTAAATTATATTTACAAACCAGTTATTTAGCAGCTGTCAGTGGTTCATAAGATAATTTAGAAAGTTTATTAATCATTTACTTACACTATTTAAATGTATATTTATACATTACATATCATTTAGACCTATAGTAATAGTGTTAATACATGCTACCATAACATGTATTCCTACTGTAATTCATGATTCATTCAGGTAGTTATAAAAGATTTAGTAGTTGTCAGTTAACTATTTTTGCAAGCTCATCTAAAGTGAGGACTATTTATGCTTCGTAAAGATTTTACAAAGGAGATTTAAAGGCTCATTTGGAATGTACAATTAAACATTAGATATTCTTATAAATCAATAATAAAGCATTTATAGCTGTATTTATAAACTGCTAATTTAATGTCTATCTGTAACAAGGACTCAGTTTATTAAAATAACACAAACTCACAGTACAAGCAGGCATGGGTCGGTAAACCAGGGTGAACAGCAATATCAGAGGCAGTGCATCAATTGTGGTCAGGGCAGGCAGCAAACAAACGAGAATCAAAGTCCAGGCAAACAAAGGTCAAGGGCAGGCAGAACAGGGTCACAAACAGTAGCCCAAGGCAGAGTCAAACACAGGCAGGATAATCACAGAGGATAATGCTCAGAAATGCAGCAAGGGCAAACAAGACTTTGCAGTGAATGCGTGTGAGAGCAGAGTTTATATAGGCATGGTGATGAGGAACAGGTGTGCAGTAATCAGTCCTGGAGTGAGGGTGTATGGGAAATGAAGTCTGAAATGGAGGTTAGTACTCTGGTGAGTTTGACCTCTGGTGGCCGACGGTGGAATCTTCACCTGTGTTTGTGACACTATGAATGTTTTATAAATTATGAATTAACTATTTACTAATGCTTAACTAATGACTCATAGCATGCAGTTATTATAAAGTGTTATCCATCTTCTGAAGAAAATGGTAGTGGTTACTCCCATGTTACGTTTACTTACATTTACTTATGCTGCCTTCACATGCTATCAAAATTATTGTAAATACAATTTTTCTAGTTAAAAATTGGAAATCCTCTCAAGTTGTATTTACCATGAAGCTCAGGGATCATTTTGATACCCAAGTTCCCGAATTGTGCCTGCTATTCTTTATTAGTATTTATTGCAATAACAATATCAATGACGATATAAATTTAGTACCATTCCCCATGTTTTTGGCTACAAGTGAGAGCTGCATACATTCTGCAGGCAGAGCCTCATAAAAACAAAAAATTATCTAAACAGTAAAACGTACCCGTCATCACATAGCCTCCTATAATAAACAAGTTACATAAAAGGGAAACCCAGTACAATCCAAACACCAGCCTTTTCAGAAATGGAAAAGTTGCAGATTCTTCTGTAAGAGTGCAGGTAGTGCAGCTGTGCTGAAAAACATCACACAATACAAACAATAATAATTCAAATTAAATTCAAATTCTTATCGTGGGGAGAATTGTTACCGGTATATCACAAATGATAAGATATCACCCATCCCTAACAGCTACATAGCCTTGTCTTGACATTAAAGTAGTGCATATTTACATACATGAATAACCATTTGAAGCATATTTTATGTTTTATACACAGCAAAAATTGCGTGTATTTGACTGCAATTTCAGAATTTTCATAGATAGCACAGTGAATGTTTATATGGTAAATATATGGTAAATCTGGGGCCTCATTTATAAAATGTTTCGTATAAACAGTCCTACATTTGATCTTACGAACATTTCTCAAATTTGCATACAAAAACATGCGTATGCCTCTCTTATAGATGGGAAATTTATAAATCGCAAATTATCTTGAAATTGCGTGCAGATAAATGGTTTCAGACCTCTGCCTTGTAAACTTCCCCTAATGTCATTAACATATAAAAGAGCACCACTCAATGTCCAAATCCTTTACTTAAGAATGGTGAGCAGCAAAAATTGCTTAGATTTCCAAATACCTGCAGTACTCTGGCTCTCTGCCACAAGGATAAGTGCGTCTGCTTAGACCCTGACGAAGTGCTCAGCACTTTTCCACGTTTTTATAAATATGAACGTTTCCGTGGATTTTAGCGTATGCTAAAATCATGTTTTATAAATGACACCCTTTGGTGTCCTCTATAATTCCTGTTCTTTCTGATAACAAAGAACTTGAATGTGACAAGCTCGTAATCACAACTTCAGAAGTGGGAAGTAGGAAATTTCTGATAGCACGTGAAGGCAGCATTAATTTCTAGCTTAACTACCAAAAATTATTAGACAACAAAATATATAATAAGGTAATTTTAAACTTTGAATCAGATTTTAGCATCACACCCTATGACTTCCAGTTCTGATGGAGAAGTGATAAGCTTGATGGGCTTTTGACCTTTTGGTGACCTTTCATTGACCATTCCACAAACTTCTGCCTTGTAATGAATGCTTTGTACTCTGGCTTCCTAACATCCAAGTCTGAAGCTCAGATCTCGACCTTTTCAACAGATGGGCTCTTGCTTTCACTCTTCTTGCCAAATTATACAATCCCTCCTTTCTGAGGAAAAATATGAGTCACTCTGTGAACTTCAACGACTGCTGCACTTTTAGCTACAGTACATGTGTCTGTGGGAGTCCCGCTCAGCTGTGCCAAGGTTACAGGCATCCGTGACACACCGCCAAACAGATATGTCAATCAATATGTGTGTGCCATGTAAACAGATTATCCCAAAGAGTGACTGATTGATAGATAGATAGATGGATTGACTGACTAACTGACTCATAAATGGATAGACTGAACAATGAAGAAGATAGATAGATAGATAGATAGATAGATAGATAGATAGATAGATAGATAGATAGATAGATAGATAGATAGATAGATAGATAGATAGATAGATAGATAGATTATACTGCCAAAATTATTGGGACACTTTCATGGCCACAGGTGTATAAAATCAAGCACCAGGCATGCAGACTGCTTCTACAAACATTTGTGAAATAATGGGTCACTTTCAGGAGATCAGTGAATTAAAGGATGGTACAGTAATAGGTTGCAACCTGTGCAATAAGTCCATTCGTGAAATTTCCTCACTACTAAATATTCCACAGTCAACTGTTAGTGGTATTATAACTAAGTGGAAGCAATTGGGAACAACAGCAACTCAGCCACGAAGTGATATGCCACATAAAATCACAGACCAGAGTCAGCGCATGCTAAGACATACAGTGCGCAGAGTCAATAGCTACAGACCTCCAAACTTTGTGTGGCCTTCAGATTAGTTCAAGAACAGTACATAAAGAGCTTTATGGAATGGGTTTCCCCAAGTGCAATGCAAAGTGTTGAGACGTGTTGAGCTCTAGAGCAGTGGAGACGTGTTCTCTGGAGTGACGATTAATCATACTTCTCTGTCTGGCAATCCAGTGGACAAGTCTGGGTTTGGCAGTTGCCAGGAGAACGGTACTTGCCTGACTGCATTGTGTCAAGTGTCAAGTTTGGTGGAGGGGAGATTATGGTGTGGGGTTGTTTTTCAGGAGTTGGCCTTGGCCCCTTAGTTCCATTGAAAGAAATTCTTAATGCTTCAGCATACCAAGACATTT
Organism: Paracanthobrama guichenoti; assembly: GCA_018749465.1. Lineage (NCBI taxonomy): Eukaryota > Metazoa > Chordata > Actinopteri > Cypriniformes > Gobionidae > Paracanthobrama > Paracanthobrama guichenoti. Next base: position 21,576,450 of record CM031952.1, on the reverse strand, counting down.
TGGACAATTTCATGCTCCCAACTTTGTGGGAACAGTTTGGGGATGGCCCCTTCCTGTTCCAACATGATTGCGCACCAGCGCACAAAGCAAGGTCCATAAAGACATGGATGAGCGAGTTTGGTGTGTCCCTGACCTCAACCGGACAGAACACCTTTGGGATGAATTAGAGCGGAGACTGCAAGCCAATCAGTGCCTGACCTCACAAATGCGCTTCTAGAAGAATGGTCAAAAACTCCCATAAACACACTCCTAAACCTTGTGGAAAGCCTTCCCAGAAGTGTTGAAGCTGTTATTGCTGCAAAGGGTGGGCCAACTCCATATTAATCCCTACGGTTTAAAGGTAATTTTCATGTAAAGGCAGACATTCCAAAACTTTTGGCAAGATAGACAGACAGACAGACAGACAGACAGACAGACAGACACAGACCAGACACATGAGGAAGGTGTGAGAGCTCGGTGGAAAGGATGGTGTGGAAGCAAGAAGAGGTGAGAGATCAGGCCTAATTGCCAGGAAAAGAGGGATAATGAATATACAGGGAGATGGAGCAGAATGCTGACACCGGTTTTCAAGACTCTCGGGACATGTAGTTTCTCTCTATACTGAACTTTGAATGCTACCAGAGGGGAACACCACATCATTAAGTATGAAAAAACAGAAAACGCTTGAGTCATGCATAACTAAATCGCAAACCAACTTTTTGTTTTGGCGTCTCGTTTGAAATAAAGGTCAGCATGATGTGCAACTTAGCAAATGCATTTAAATGTATTTCCTATGTCACACACCATCCTGGTAGATTTCAGAATGTTATTAGGGGCTTGGGAATAGGAACTGGATTTGGGAGTCTGGAGGTCAACTAGAATGGTCAAATTACATGGTCAGTGCATGCCGTATATGTTTATGTTTGTCTATCATGAAAGGCTTGGCAGTGTACAACCTTTCATCAACGTGTCATCATTTAGCCCAACAATGTTCTTATCAGAACAAGAGAAAGAGAGGGGAAAAGGCTTGTTATTTCACACTACAGAATGTGTGCTGTACCAGGCCTCCTATTAAGCAATTTCCTCTCCCACTTCCAGTCATCCAGTCCACCTTCACCTTAATATTGTCAGACACATAAAATTCTCATGACATGTAACTCAGCACATGCAAATAAACTTTGGCCTGTCAGACTAAAAAAATATGCTTTGCTGCTGTATTACTTTCCTCTCATGTTTCAGCCTGTGTTGACCTGCCTGCCTGCAAAAGCATGTACACAAAAAAAAAAAAAAAAAAAAAAAAAAACCTTCTCGGTTACGTATGTAACCCTTGTTCCCTGAAGGAGGGAACGGAGATGTTACGTCGATATCACCAACTCTAGTGACTCGGCAATACAGCGATGGTACAGCAACCGTGGTGACAGGACGTAACGTTTCCATTCCCTCCTTCAAGGAATGAGGGTTACATATGTAACCGAGATGTTCCCTTTCAGTCGATCACGTTCAATCTTCTTTAAGCACAGAGGAGCAACTGTGTCTAAAGTGCTGTGCTGGAAAAGAGAGAGTCAATAGTTTGTTACAACATCGAGTTCCTCTAGGCTATCTAGGATGCTGAGGAGATGGAACTGATGAGGAAGATTATTTACAAAGCAATCTTTAGTAGCAGTGGTGATAGTCCTGCCATATTTGAAACGAGGGGTCTGCTTTGCAGCCTTTGCTAAATTAAGTTTCATGATACTAGATAATGATCTGAGATGTCATCACTCTGCTGCTGAATTTCAACATTTATGTGACACATTTATATTGTCACATTTATGTGACAATATTAAGTCTAAAGTATGATTACGATGATGAGTTGGTCCTGACACATTGCATAACTCAAATAGTGTTTAGAATGTCTCTAAATGCTAATCCCAATGCATCTTTTTCATTGTCTACACGGATATTAAAATCACCAGCAATTAGGACTTTATCTGCAGCCAGTACTAATTCTGATAGAAAATCAGCAAATTCTTTGGTAAAGTCTGTATGGTGCCCTGGTGGCCTGTATACAGTAGCCAGCACAAATGTCAAACGGGATTTATCATTTACACTATATAACGTTATGTAAAGCACCAAAACTTCAAAAGAATTATATTTGAAACTAGACTTCTGAGCAGTACTGAAGATATTATTATTATAACACTGAAGTTAAAATTCTACATTTTTGTCACATAACTTTGTTGAATTCTCATCCAGTCATTTCTTAAATGAATGTAGTTATTTAGCAGTTTTAGTTCAATTTTGTATAAAGAATTGTTGCAGCTTTTGGCAATCCAATCAAATTATGAGTCAAGAAGAAAATGGACATTGCTTCTGATTAATTTGTCACACCAAAATGTGTTCAAAACCTTAATGAATTATTAATATGAGGCAGGTGTCTTGAAAGCTAGTTTCCATTGGTGTGTCAAACAGAAATTCAATTGGGTTCTATATAGAGGGTTCTTAATGTAATTTTAATGAACCCTTTATGTCAAAAAGGTTCTATGCAAGGAGAAATGTCTTAAAGGGGGCCTATTATGCCCCTTTTTACAAGATGTAATATAAGTCTCCGTTGTCTCCAGAATGTGTCTGTGAAGTTTCAGCTCAAAATACCCCATGCACAGATCACTTATACCATGTTGTAAATAGACATTTTTGAGTGGAAGAAAAAACATTTTTGTGCATGTATCTTTAAATACAAATGAGCTGCTGCTCCCCACCCAGCTATCCAGAAGAGGGTGGAGCCTGTACAGCTCATGCCTCCAATTCTCTGCCAAAAGCTAAAACATCTGTTTGGTTTTGATTATCATCAGTGTTGCCAAGTCCGCAGTTTTCCAGCGGAATTGGGATACTTTAACACTATTGCCGTAGGTTGAAACAACCCCAATTATGTGATATTTAGCACAGGGAATGCAAATTTTAGCAATTTCACCTGCCAAAAAACACATATTTTACTCCCCGGAATGCTTGTTTTGGGCTAGCAACCTGGCAACCCTGATTATCATCTCTATCGCGTTCATGTGACATCGCAGTTCTTCATCATCATGAAAGTTTATTATCTGCATGCGTTTTAAAGCCATATCAGTCTAAACTTCTGATATGTGGTTTTCTGAGCGCACACATCTGAAGCACGCACACAGAGAGCTGGATGTCAGATGTTCTCGCCGTGTGAGTATTAAACTAAGTTCTCTTTCACATCTTCTTGCGCTTAAACTGTCAAATACACACACCGTTATGTCAAACAAAGTTCACATAAACACAGTTGGTTCTGTCTGTGAATGTAAACAGCAAGTAAAGAATTTGCATGCGTATATTAGATCTGTGTATTAAAGTGAAAGCAGCATAATATACAGTACCTACTGCTATATGTGCTCTTAATATGAATCAAACAACAAAAGAAAAACAGAAAATCACTTACTGCTCTTGATTGCTTTTAGGGCCGCATGTAACAGTGTACAACGTTACCTGCACAACTGGGATTTATACCTGGCTAGTGTCTTCTGCTGGTTAGATAACTTTCTCTGTTTAATTGAATCAGAATAAATAATAAAGTAAAACAAAATTAATTAATTATAACTAAAACTAATTAAAATTATCCTATGATAGGAATCCCTAAAAGGTTCTGAACATGACAGAAACCTTTAAGTTTCTATATATAGAACCCTTTCTTCTAAGAGTGCGTACTGAGTAAATAGTGATACTAATGAATAGTGAATAGTGAACTAGTAATACACAGATACTGTGCATTTCATGCTGTGGTGGCTATAATGTTGCAAAAGTAAGACTAGTACCGGATGATAGTATGCCATTCCAAACAAACCCTCAGTCAGTCTCCTTTAAGATGCCAGAAAGTTTCCCTCTTTTGCTTTGTGACCCTGTCATGCCTTTCCATCCGTGGCATTTCTGGCCCTCAGGCGGTTGCACTGATACCGTGACCTTGTGCAAGTGTTTAGTCAGCTGGGTTGTTTGCTAGAAGCTCTGTGACCGTGTGAATTTCTGATTCACCCCACAGCCCACCATGTGTGTGCAGGGACAGCAGCCAGCTCACGACCTAAAACCCAACAGCAGGCACAGAGGGCTGGACTGAGAAGGATTGCGTGTCCCATTTCTCTGTCGCCTTCCACCGGCACAAGCCCAGTTGACACACTTAATGCCATATGGACTGTGTCGATGCAGAGCACAAGTTTGGAACTTCAGTGTCTGAAGTCAGATTTGAATCACTACAGTCTGAATGAGAAGATCAACTGCTTGCTTTGTTGCTCTAATGCACTTTTAAGGAGAAATTCTTGTTTGTTTGTTTTTTGCTGCACTTTGGCTTCTGCAAAGAATGCTAATTTCAAACAGTTTTTGTTCTATAGCAGCGGTTCTCAACCTTTTTGACTCCAAGACTTCCTCATTGTCTACAATATTTAAAGGCCCTGTGACCTTTGCAGTTATTCATGATTTATAAGATTTTATTCAGTCATATAAGTTTTCCAGGTCTAGAAATCAAACTTTAAAATTATCTCATATATTCAGGTTTTTCTAGACAGTGGGAGCCCTGGTTCTGCAAAGAAAAACTGTTGTTCAGGGAGTACATTATTATGAGAAATATCTTAATTTTTTGCTTATTTAATGCTTGTTTTAAGTTATCGAGGCTCCCTAGTGGATCCTGGCCCTATGGCTGAGAATCACTAATCTATAGGTTTCTTGAGTTGGCCATAGCTATGTTATTGTTGTTGTTGTTGTTGTTGTTGTTTTCCTTGGACATTAAAATGTTGCTATTAGATTAGTATTTTTTCAGTTTAGTATATTGGTTCTTTTTTCTGCTGCCATGGTAACTGTGTTTGGACTGTTAGTAGTGACATTGGTGCATTTTGGAGAAATTACATGTATTTAGTAGCTTGTTTTTCCTCCAAAGTTCTCTAAATGTCCAAACTCAACTTTAAGCACTTTTAATGAATGTGCGCTTATGGAAGTGCCCAACCATTATTATTGTAACTGAATGTTCTGCAATATTTATTGCCATTTTCCATTTTTAGTTCTGAAAAGCAGCTGCCCAACTGTCATTGTTTCTGGGGTGTTCAGGTTGGTTACCAGGGCATTGCTATGCAGTTGCTTAGATGTTAATAGAGTATGCAGTTGCTTGGATGTTATGGGTGGTTGTCAGGGTGTTGCTATGCAGTTGTTACATTTTGATTGTGATTGTTATGTTGCTATGTGGTCGCAGTTGCTTAGATATTAATAGAGTATGCAGTTGTTTGGATGCGTTGGTATGCAGTTTCTACTATGTTCTGTGTGATTGCTAGTGCATTGCTATGTGGTTGTTAAGGTGTTATGTGTGGTTACCAGGACATTCTATGCAGTTGCTATGCAGAGTGATTGTTAAGTTGCTCAAGGCATTACTATGAGTTGTAACATTTTCTGAGTGTTCCTAGGTTCCTAGGGTGTTCTAGTTACCAGGGTGTCACTATGCAATTGTTAACATGTTAACATGAGTGATTGTTTGTTATCACTTTAGTATGCCATTGCCAGTGTTGGGAAGGTTACAAACCCGATTCTAAAAAAGTTGGGATACTGTACAAATTTTGAATAAAAACAGAATGCAATGATGTGGAAGTTTCAAATTTCAATATTTTATTCAGAATACAACATAGATGACATATCAAATGTTTCAACTGAGAAATGTATAAAACTGAGAAATTGAGAAATAAAATGTATCATTTTAAGGGACAAATAAGTTGATTTTAAATTTCATGGCATCAACACATCTCAAAATAGTTGAGACAAGGCCATGTTTACCACTGTGTGGCTTCCCCTCTTCTTTTTATAACAGTCTGCAAACGTCTGGGGACTGAGGACACAAGTTGCTCAAGTTTAGGAATAGGAATGTTGTCCCATTCTTGTCTAATACAGGCTTCTAGTTGCTCAACTGTCTTAGGTCTTCTTTGTCGCATTTTCCTCTTTATGATGCGCCAAATGTTTTCTATGGGTGAAAGATCTGGAATGCAGGCTGGCTATTTCAGTACCCAGATCCGTCTTCTACACAGCCATGATGTTGTAATTGATGCAGTATGTTGTCTGGCATTGTCATGTTGGAAAATGCAAGGTCTTCCCTTAAAGAGACAACATCTAGATGGGAGCATATGTTCTAGAACTTGGACATACCTTTCAGCATTGATGGTGCCTTTCCAGATGTGTAAGCTGCCTATCCCACACGCACTCATGCAACCCCATACCATCAGAGATGCAGGCTTCTGAACTGAGCGCTAATAACAACTTGGGTTGTCCTTATCCTCTTTGGTCCAGAAGACATGGCTTCCCAGTTTTCCAAAAAGAACTTCAAATTTTGATTCGTCTGACCACAGAAGAGTTTTCCACTTTGCCACAGTCCATTTTAAATGAGCCTTGGCCCAGAGAAAATGCCTGCGCTTCTGCACTCAGATATGGCTTCTTTTTTGACCTATAGAGTTTTAGCCAGCAACAGCGAATGGCACGGTGGATTGTGTTCACCGACAATGTTTTCTGGAAGTATTCCGGAGCCCATGTTGTGATTTCCATTACAGTAGCATTCCTGTATGTGATGCAGCGCCGTCTAAGGGCCCGAAGATCACGGGCATCCAGTATGGTTTTCTGGCCTTGACCCTTACGCACAGAGATTTCTCCAGATTCTCTAAATCTTTGGATGATATTATGCACTGTAGATGATGATAACTTCAAACTCTTTGCAGTTTTTCTCTGAGAAACTCCTTTCTGATATTGCGCCACTATTTTTCTCAGCAGCATTGGGGGAATTGGTGATCCTCTGCCCATCTTGACTTCTGAGAGACACTGCCACTCTGAGAGGCTCTTTTTATACCCAATCATGTTGCCAATTGACCTAATAAGTTACAAATTGGTCCTCCAGCTGTTCCTTATATGTACATTTAACTTTTCCGGCCTCTTATTGCTACCTGTCCCAACTTTTTTGGAATGTGTAGCTCTCATGAAATCCAAAATGAAACAATATTTGGCATGACATTTCAAAATGTTCACTTTCAACATTTGATATGTTATCTATATTCTAATGTGACTAAAACATAAGTTTATGAGATAAACTTATGTACTTTGGAAATGTAATAGGTGACAGATTACAAGTTACCCTATTTAAAATGTAATAAGTAGTGTAACTATTGCAATTACTTTATTAAAGTAATGTAACTGATTACATTTGATTACTATTTGATAAATGTTATAATTTCCAGCACTGAAACGCATTTTTATCACTTACCATGGTGGCAAATCTTAGACAGGTTGTAGCCTAAAGCTTTCAGCAGCAATGTGGATTGATGTAATTGGCAGACAGGGTGCGCCACAAATTCAAACAAGAGCCAATCAAAAGCATTAGAATAGCATTGCTTTATTAAACTGCCTTTAAAGGTGCACTGTGTAAAAACATTTCAGTAAAATATCCAAAAACCACTAGGCCAGTGTTATATATTTTGTTCAGTTGAGTAGTTACAATATCCCAAATGTTTCCAACTATTTGTAAATTGTGAGAGAGTCGCACGTGTGGGAACTGCGTTACCTCATACTCATGACCGGAAAAGCGGAAATGGCACCGGCGACTGTGGCATAATAAAAGTCCCACTGCTCGCGAGGCATGTGTTGCATTCATCTTATTAACAATCGCTCCAGAGGCCTTGCTCAGCTCCCACAACACTCGGTCCTGCTCTGCTTCATACTACAGTAACGTTAATAATCACATCTATGAACATGATTTCTGCCCGAGTCCTATCCCGATTCTTTTCCACCGGCTGTGAGGTGAAGACCACATGTCTCAAGATTCTGCACTCAAACTTGGCGTCATCAAACTACACCTTTGTTTTGAATAGGCGACCTCTAGCAGATGGAAAAGTTACATAGTGCCCCTTTAAATGGCAGGAGGCATTGCAAATCAAAAACAGGCAAAGCAACAAATGAATACACTCTGAGAAAAAAAAGGTACAGTGGAGGTACAGTTTTGTTCCTTGGGGAACAAAACATATAACTGTACTTTTAAAGGTACACAATTGTTCTTTAGGGTACAATTATACCATTGTTTTCCTCTACTTAGGTCCTGTCCACACAAACACGGGTATTTTCAAAACTGCAGCTTTTTCTTTGCGGTTTGGACACTGAAACCAAACATTTTTGAAAACTCCTTCCAGGGTGAACATTTTTAGAAACTCTGTTTGCAGTGTTGTCGTGTCAAGTCAAGTCACCTTTATTTATATAGTGCTTTTAACAAGTCCAATTGTTTCAAAGCAGCTTCACATTGTTAACAGGAAAATAATGCAACAAAATTTGTACAGCCGTTCTGGTGAAACGGTGATGTTATCCAGCTAATTTCAAGTATCAGTGTCAATGCGGGCAGATCAGTAATATAGATGAAATTTAGGTGTCCCAAACTGAGCAAGCCAAAAGCCAGAGGCAACGGTGGCAAGGAACCAAAACTCCTTCAGTGTCAGAATGGAGAAAAAAACCTTGGGAGAAACCAGGCTCAGTCGGGGTGCCAGTTCTCCTCTGGCCGACGAACAAACAGTGTATGATTATAACTCTGGCAACACTGCAGGTCTTAAGTCATATTAGGTAAATAGATATTCGTAAGATTATTTGAAAGATCGGAGTCGTCATGCCGGAGACGGGTTTAATGAGGATGTCATGTCGATGCGGCCTTTACACGGGGAGTTTATTTGAAACGCTCTCTGCAGACATTTCAGGGATGCATTGGTCATGTCCAGGCACAGGTCCACCATCTGATCTGGATACGGCCCGGATCCGGCTGACTGCAGTAAACCTCGGGATAAATAGAGAGACTAACATTAGAGTAGATGCCATTCTTCTTATGATGTAACGAGTGCATCAGGTGTTATGGGAAGTGTTCCTGGTTCCGGCTGACCTAGTTAATGCAGCCTAACAATCATTTACTGATTTTGAATAATAGAAATTGATCATGTTTTATGTGTAAGCCATAGTAAAGAGATGTTTTTTTAGTGTAGACTTAAACTGACAGAGTGTGTCTGCTTCCCGAACAATGCTAGGAAGACTGTTCCAGAGTTTAGGTGCTAAATAGGAAAAGGATCGACCGCCTGCAGTTGATTTTGATATTCTAGGTATTATCAACTGGCCAGAGTTTTGAGACATAATAGACGTGATGGAGTATAATGCGTTAAGAGTTTGCTCAAGTACTGGGGAGCTAAACCATTTAGTGCTTTGTAAGTAATAAGCAAGATTTTAAAATGTATACGATGTTTAATAGGGAGCCAGTGCAGTGTTGACAGAACCAGGCTAATATGGTCATACTTCCTGGTTCAAGTAAGAGCTCGAGCTGCTGCGTTTTGGACAAGCTGGAGTTTGTTTATTAAGCAAGCAGGACAACCACCCAGTAAAGCATTACAATAATCTAGCCTTGAGGTCATGAATGCATGAATTAACTGTTCAGCATTTTACATTGAAAGCATGTGCCGTAATTTAGATATATTTTTAAGATGGTAGAATGCAGTTTTACAGATGTTAGAAATGTGGCTTTCAAATGAAAGATTGGTATCAAAGAGCACACCCAGGTTCCTAACTGACGACGAGGACTTGACAGAACAGCCATCGAGTGTTAGACAGTATTCTAGGTTACTACTTGCAGAGTTTCTTTGTCCAATAATTAAAAATTAAGTTTTTTCTGAATTAAGTTGCAGGAAATTACTAGACATCCAATGTTTTATATCAGCTATGCATTCCGTTAATCTTGTGAATTGGTAAGTTTCATCAGGGCGTGAAGAAATATAGAGCTGAGTATCGTCAGCATAACAGTTTTATTATCAATCTTACATGTAAAGAAGTTCATAAAGTCATTACTGCTGTGCTGTTTACAAGCATCAGAAGTTGAAGCTTTATTTTTTGTTAACTTAGCCACTGTATCAAATAAATACCTAGGGTTGTGTTTGTTTTCTAAGAGAGTCCAGAAATAAGCAGATCTATCAGTTTTTACGGCCTTTCTGTATGCGATCATGCTCTCTTTCCACGAATTACGAAAAACCTCTAGTTTTGTTTTCTTCCAGCTGCGCTCCATTTTTCTGGCTGCTGTTTTAAGGGCCTGGGTGTGCTCGTTGTCCCACGGCGTTGGACTATTTTCTTTAATCTTCTTTAAGCGCCGGAGAACAACTGTGTCTAAAGTGCTGGAAAAAAAGAGAGTCAATAGTTTCTGTTGCAAAATCGAGTTCCTCTAGGCTATCTGGGATGCTGAGGAGATGAAACTGACGATTATTTACAAAGCAATCTTTAGTGGCGGCAGTGATAGTTCTGCCATATTTGAAGCGACGGGACGGCTTTGCAGCCTTAGCTAAATTAAGTATACATGATACTAGGTAATGATCTGAGATGTCGTCGCTCTGCTGCAGAATTTCAATGGTATCAACATTTATTCCATGTGACAATATTAGGTCTAGAGTATTATTAAGGCAATGAGTGGGTCCTGACACATGTTGCCTTACTCCAATAGAGTTTAGAATGTCTCTAAATGCTAATCCCAATGCGTCTTTTTCATTATCTACATGGATATTAAAATCACCAACAATTAGTACTTTATCTGCAGCCAGTACTAACTCTGATAGAAAGTCAGCAAATTCTTTGATAAAGTCTGTATTGTGCCCTGGTGGCCTGTATACAGTAGCCAGCACAAATGTCAAACAGGATTTATCAATTACACTACATAACGCTACATAAAGCACCAAAACTTCAAAAGAATTATATTTGAAACTAGACTTCTGAGTAATACTGAAGATATTATTATAAATGACAGCATCATGTGCCTGACCCTGGTATTTTTGTCTTTAGTTGAGTTTGGTTTCCCTCCCCGTGGGTGTTTTTGTTCATTTTATTTTATTATTTAATTAAACCTCCTTCTTCCTGCAATTGAGTCCTCACTCCCTTTTCTGACAGAATGGTCTTGATGTTTTTTTTGTATTTACTCATTTGGGGAACAGACACAGTCTCTATGTGATAATATCTAGGTGAAAGAGTCTCTATGTGTTGGGATTTATCTGACTTCTGTAACGGGAGACAGCTAGCAGACGGTCGGGTAAGCCAGTCTGTCTGCTTCCTGACCTGGGCCCCAGTTAGTCAAGGTTTAGCTCTAAGACTATATGCCAAATTACTAGAGAGAAGAGCAGCACCACTCCAAGAAGGATGGATGCCATCCCTCTTCAACAGGTCAGGTCTGCCCCAAAAGCTTTTCCAATTGTCTATTAACCCTATGTTATTTTGCGGACACCACTTAGACAACCAGCCATTGAGTGATGATAGTCTGCTAAGTATCTCATCACTCCTTTTAACAGGGAGTGGACCAGAACAAAAAACTGCATCTGCCATCGTACTTGTGAGTTCACACACCTCTTTAATGTTAATTTTGGTGATCTCCGACTGGCAAAGTCGAACATCATTAGTGCTGACATGAATAATAATCTTAGAGAATTTACGAGTAGCTTTAGCCAGCACTTTTAAATTTGCTTTGATGTCAGGTGCTCTGGCTCCCCGTAAACATGTGACTATGGTGGCTGGTGTCTCTATTTTCACGTTCCGTGTAATAGAATCACCAATAACTAGGGCACTTTCAACAGGATTCTCAGTGGGTGCGTCACTGAGTGGGGAGAACCTGTTTGATGTTCTAATCGGAATCGGAAAAATTTTAACGGAAGAGTGGTTTTTTGATCATTGTGGCTAAAATGTGCTTTTGCTTAACAAGTTTGTATTTCTTTATTCTAATTGGCTGTTGCTCTATGTTTATCCCGCCGCGTTAGACAGAGGGTGATTCTGATTGGACGAGAGCGGGTGAGAGTCAGAGAGGGAGGCAATTCTGAAAGGGGTCTGATCGCTGAATTTGGCTGACAAGTGTGTTCTGATCGCTGATGTGGAAAATGTAATCTAAGTGCTGCATAAGTGTTTAATAAGTGCATTTATTCATTTCAGACGTTCAAAAAACATTTGCGACGTGTTTACGTGTTACTCCGTACAGGAGTTTGTGCAGGTCAGCTCACGGACATTTGGATGCTGTGTACTGCACGTTAGTTTTATATTATCTGAGTGAAGAGGACACTGATTCGCTGGACTCGGTACGAGCGTTCTAGATCGGGTGAGATCTAGATTTCGTCTGCTGCTGTCGGGGAAGAAGATGGTGCTGCCAGTGTGTTCGTGAGTGCTCATTGAGGATGAAGAGCTGCTAAACGGGAGTTTGCTGACTGAGGAATTCAGGTGATCTTTTTTTTTTTATTTGCTCTGATAGAGTGAAGAGGCCATTTGTTGTTTCTAGGCCACAGCAAACTCAAGCAACGGTACAGGCCTGCAACAAGGAGTTGGGTGGTGACTTTTACATTGTGTGAGTGAGTGAGTGAGTGAGTGAGTGAGTGAGTGAGTGAGTGAGTGAGTGAGTGAGTGAGTGAGTGAGTGAGTGAGTGAGTGAGTGAGTGTGTGTGTGAGTGAGTGAGTGAGTGCACGCGCATATACGAGTGATCACTCAAAAGGCACCTTAAAGTGTTTTATTTCTCCAAAGAGATAACCTGAGTATTGAGAAGTGTTATGGCTCATTTATGTGAGGTAACTGAAAAGGTTATTCTGTTATTTGATCTTTTCATTCTACAGGTGCTGGTTATATAATTAGAATATCATCAAAAGTTGATTTATTTCACTAATTCCATTCAAAAAGTGAAACTTGTGTATTATATTCATTCCTTACACACAGACTGATAGATTTCAAATGTTTATTTCTTTTAATTTTGATGATTATAACTGACAACTAAGGAAAATCCCAAACTTTACATTGAAACCGGAAACTTTACACTGGACCGCAAGCAACGTGGATTGTGTGCCTCTCCTCTCTTCCTCCAGACTCTGGGACCCTGATTGACTTTCATCAGAGAACATAACTTTGGACCACTCAGCAGCAGTCCAGTCCTTTTTGTCTTTAGGCCAGGCGAGATGCTTCTGACGCTGTCTGTTGGTCAAGAGTGTCTTGACACAAGGAATGCGACAGCTGAAACCCATGTCTTGTATACGTCTGTGCGTAGTGGTTCTTGAAGCACTGACTCCAGCTACAGTCCACTCTTTGTGAATCTCCCCCACATTTTTGAATGGGTTTTGTTCCACAATCCTCTCCAGGGTACAGTTATCCCTATTGCTTGTACACTTTTTTTCTACCACATCTTTTCCTTCCCTTCGCCTCTCTATTAATGTGCTTGGACACAGAGCTCTGTGAACAGCCAGCCTCTTTGCAGTGACCTTTTGTGTCTTGCCCTCCTTGTGCAAGGTGTCAATGGTCATCTTTTGGACAACTGTCAAGTCAGCAGTCTTCCCCATGATTGTGTAGCCTACAGAACTAGACTGAGAGACCATTTAAAGTCCTTTGCAGGTGTTTTGAGTTCATTAGCTGATTAGAGTGTGGCACCAGGTGTCTTCAATATTCAACCTTTTCGCAGTATTCTAATTTTATACTGAATTTGGGATTGTCCTTAGTTGTCAGTTATAATCATCAAAATTAAAAGAAATAAACATTTGAAATATATCAGTCTGTGTGTAATGAATGAATATAATATACACATTTCACTTTTTGAATGGAATTAGTGAAATAAATCAACTTTTTGATGATATTCTAATTATATGACCAGTATCTGTATTTGAATAATATAGAGTTAATTCACTTAAAGTTATAGAGGTGAAAAGTGAATTGAGCTCTTAGTTATTTTCTGAAAGAGAAAATATGTCATAAGAGACAAGGGTTGATCTACAATGTAAGTTTATTGATCATTTAAGAATCAATACAAGTGATTTAATTTATTCACCATAGTGTTATTGTGTTTCATGTTATCCTTTATTCATTAATTCTGTGTTATGGCTTTATTTCGTGCCGATTCACTGATAGTGTGAGGATTTATATGACGTTATGAGTGTATTTGAGTGAACTTAAATGTACATACATGTACATGAATAAAATATTTACATTACCAGCACATAATTACAATCCAAACTCTTTTGTAAAGTGTGAGACTGTATGCATTTGTGTTAATGTACATATTTGTATTCATCAATGTTGAAATTGATTCACGTAAAAACAGCAAAGAAGCATCGTGTGTGCATTCATTTATTATCATCCTTTACATGAGTATTACAATGTTGAACTCCATCATATCGCCGGGATGATAATCCTCCGGTGTAAAGTGAACGCAACACACCACCACGTGTTTCTGAGCAGATGCAGAAGTGAAGTCCCATCTCTTCACCTGCACAAAACGCCACCATGCAGGTTTTTCTAACTTTTTTTTTAGAAAACCTGTGGACTCGATGTCCTGATAGGCTGGACACAATAATTTATTATGACAATGATAAATTGAAATAGAAAGACTACCGAAAATACAGAGACTCGCACTGAATACCAACCTATTCTGCACTAAGCCAATGCAGAGCCTCGCACACGACTCCCTCTCATAACATAATATGATGCGATATTGAAAAAAAAAAGAAGCGTTTTTTTTTACAAACAGTCAATGAAACGACCACTTTATCTACTAAATTTGTGTTCTTATGTCTTTTTAAAACATTTTAAATCCTGCATTACCTTTCCATATGGTATTTTCATACATGGTTAGATATTAATTCCATCCATCCATTATCTTCCACTTATCTGGGGCCGGGTCACAGGGGCAACAGTCTAAGCAGAGACGCCCAGATTTCCCTCTCCCTAGCCACTTCCTCCAGCTCTTCCGGGGGAACCCCGAGGCATTCCCAGGCAAGCCGGGAGACATAATCCCTCCAGCGTGTCCTAGGTCTTCCCCGGGCCTCCTCCCGGTGGGACATGCCCGGAACACCTCCCCGGGAAGGCGTCCAGGAGGCATCCGAAATAGATGCCCGAGCCACCTCAACTGGCTCCTCTCGATGTGGAGGAGCAACGGCTCTACTCTGAGTTCCTCCCGAGTAACTGAGCTCTCACCCTATCTCTAAGGGAGCGCCCAGGCACCCTGCGGAGAAAGCTCATTTCGGCCGCCTGTATCCGGGATCTTGTCCTTTCGGTCATGACCCACAGCTCATGAACATAGGTGAGAGTAGGAACGTAGATTGACCGGTAAATCGAGAGCTTCACCTTACAGCTCAGCTCCTTCTTCACCACGACAGACCGCATTACTGCAGAAGCTGCACCGATCCGTCTGTCAATCTCCCGTTCCATCCTTCCCTCACTTGTGAACAAGACCCCAAGATACCTGAACTCCTCCACCTGAAACAGAAACTCTCCACCAACCTGAAGTGGGAAAGCCACCCTTTTCCGACTGAGAACCATGGCCTTGGATTTGGAGGTGCTGATTCTCATCCCGGCCACTTCACACTCAGCTGCAACCCAGTGCATGCTGGAGGTCCTGGTCTGAGGAGGCCAACACGACAACGTCATACGCAAAAAGCAGCGATGAAATCACTTGGTCCCCAAACTGGACACTCTCCGGCCCTTGGCTGCGCCTAGAAATTCTGTCCATAAAAATTATGAACAGAACCAGTGACAAAGGGCAGCCCTGCCGGAGTCCAACATGCACCGGGAACAAGTCCGACTTGCTGCCGGCAATGCGGACCAAGCTCCTGCTCCGGTCATACAGGGACCAAACAGCCCTAAGCAAGGGGCCCCGGACCCCATACTCCCAGAGCACCCTCCACAGGACACCACGAGGGACACAGTCGAATGCCTTCTCCAAATCCACAAAACACATGTGGATTGGTTGGGCAAACTCCCATGAACCCTCCAGCACCCTGGAAAGGGTATAGAGGTGGTCCAGTGTTCCATGACCAGGACGAAAACCACACTGTTCCTCCTGAATCCAAGGTTCCACTATCGGCTGAATTCTCCTCTCCAGTACCCTGGCATAGACTTTCCCGGGGAGGCTGAGAAGTGTGATCCCCCTGTAGTTGGAACACACTCTCCGGTCCCCCTTCTTGAAAAGAGGGACCACCACCCCGGTCCCCAACCGCCATGCGATGTTGCAGAGGTGTGTCAGCCAAGACAGCCCCACAACATCCAAAGACTTGAGGTACTCAGGGCGGATCTCATCGACCCCCGGTGCCTTGCCACCAAGGAGCTTTTTAACTGCCTCGATGACTTCAGCCCGGGTGATGGACGAATCCACATCTGAGCCCTCAGCCACTGCTTCCTCAGTGGAAGACATGTTGGTGGGATTGAGGAGATCCTCGAAGTATTCCTTCCATCGTCCGACGATATCCCCAGTTGAGGTCAACAGCTGCCCATCTCCACTGTAAACAGTGTTGGTAGGGCACTGCTTCCCCCTCCTGAGGCGGCGAACGGTTTGCCAGAATCTCTTCGAGGCCGTCTTTCTCCATGGCCTCACCGAACTCCTCCCAGGCCCGGGCCATTTTCTTTGCCTCCACAACTACCCGGGCTACTCCACAACTACTTTCTCCATGGCCTCTCACCATGGGCAACTCCAGAGTGGTAGAGAGTCCAGCCTCTCTCGAAGTGTGGTTCCAGAGCCCAAGCTGTGCATGGAGGTGAGCCTGACTATTTCTAGCCGGTACCTCTCAACCTCCCGCACAAGCTCAGGCTCCTTCCCCACCAGCGAGGTGACATTCCACGTCCCTAAAGCCAGTTTCCGTGTCCAGAGATCAGGTTGTCGGGGGCCTAGCCTTCGACTGTCGCCCAATCCAATACGCACCAGCCCCATATGATCCCTCCTGCAGGTGGTGAGCCCACGGGAGGGTGGCCCCACGTCGCTCATTCGGGCTGAGCCCGACATCTCGGTCCTGATTTTAATTTGACTCATATTGGGTTTGTGAACTGTTCTTAGTTTGGCCTGTCACCAAGGACCTGTTTGCCTTGGGAGACCCTACCAGGGGCATATAGCCCCAGACAACATAGCTCCCAGGGTCATTCGGGTACTCAAACCCCTCCACCACAATAAGGTGACAGTTCAAGGAGATATTAATTTGGAAAATAAATGTAACCTGCAATATGCCCTTTAAGGGTACCACCCCAGTGACGGCCACTTGTAAAAGATTAAAAGATAAAAAATGTGTATTTTGTAGGTGGTTTCTTACTGGCCCAAAATAAAAATAAATACTCTACCATGTCACTGATATTTTGGCCCTCCTTCAATGCAAATCTATATTTTGTATTCTGTTTTATTGTCTGCCAGGCAAAAAGCATCAGTCCAATCATTTAGAAAAGTAATAGAAATAGCTCCTCAGCAAGCCACGCAGTTTCATGAAATCAAAGAGTTGGCAGGAGTCTGTTCATATGGGTGTTTATACTCCAGTATACTAAAAAGACAAGACAAGTAGCCGAACAGTCTTGATTTTAAATGCCTACTGATGGATGAGCTCTTTTTAACTCAGTATAGTTATATGTTGTCTCACACTTAAAACAAAGAAAGTTAAATTTATTTAATTTTTCTGTTGCAAGACACATTTATAACAAATTTCACATTTGGAATTAAGTAAAATCTATTTAAGTTAAGTAAGTAAAAGTAACAAAGAAAATTTGTAACTGTAACAGCCCGTTAAAGTTTGTTGAGTAACTTCTACTTAAGTGAAGTTTACTTTGAAATACTATTTTTCAAGTACATTTTACTCTAACAATATAACACTGAATTAAAGCTGCAAGCAGCAATGAAATGGCCCTCACACCTGGGGCCACTGCCACCCGGTGGCCTCAGGAAAACAGTGAATAGTGAGCAAGATGCATTTAAGCAAGTAAATATTGGTGGATATTTTGATGTGCCAACACTTCATTCTGTCAGCAGGTGGCACTTTGACTATAACTGAATCTTGCCATGTAGATGTCTTCAGGTCAGGAGTATTATCAAACATGTGAAGTTTGGGGTAGATCGCACATTGTATGCCTGACTTACAACAGCTTCCTGTTTCGTGGCGTTAATCGCATACATTAGCACTTAGCCAATTGTTGCATGACTGAATGTGTTTCTAGCATGTTTAGTACTTCATGGCGTATTTAAATGAGTTTCTGGGAGTGAATTACAGTGTAAAGCATGCCATTTTATTTCCACAGTAGCTGGAATAAACCAGCTACTGTGAACATTGCCGCCTCTCTACCGGATGAGCTGAATAACTTTTATGCTCGTTTCGAGGCTCACAACACCACCCACACAGAGCGCGCTCCCGCAGCTGCTGCAGGAGATGTGAGTGCACTCACCGTCTCCGTCGCGGATGTAACCCGATCCTTCCGACGGGTAAATATCCGGAAGGCTGCGGGTCCTGATGGCATCCCCGGCCGCGTGCTCTGAGCATGCGCATTACAACTAACCGGTGTTTTCACAGACATTTTCAATCTTTCCCTCTGTCTGTCTGTGGTTCCCTCGTGCTTCAAAAAATCCACCATTGTGGCAATACCAAAGAAAAGCAAAACCACCTGCTTAAATGACTGGAGGCCCGTTGCTCTCACACCCATCTTCAGCAAGTGCTTTGAGAGACTCATCAGAGATCACATCTGCTCTGTGCTGCCTTCATCATTGGATCCGCTACAATTTGCATATCGTAGTAACCGTTCTACAGATGATGCTATTGTTTTCACCCTACACACTGCTCTCTCCCACCTGGAAAACAAGAACACCTATGTGAGAATGCTGTTTGTGGACTACAGCTCAGCATTTAACACCATAGTGCCCACTACACTTGTTGCGAAGCTCCAGACTCTGGGACTAAACAGATCTCTGTGCAGCTGGATCCTGGACTTCCTCACAGGCAGAAGTCAGGTGGTCAGAATGGGCAACAACACGTCATCCCCTCTGACCCTCAACACTGGTGCTCCTCAGGGCTGTGTCCTCAGCCCACTCCTGTACTCCCTGTACACACATGACTGTACAGCCACACACAGCTCCAACGTCATTGTCAAATTTGCCGATGACACAACGGTGATAGGCCTGATCACCGACAACGATGAGACGGCCTACAGAGAGGAGGTGAGCACTCTGACTAAATGGTGTCAGGAGAACCACCTCTCACTCAACACCGACAAGACCAAGGAGCTGGTGGTGGATTTCAGGAGACAGAGCAGAAAACACAAACCCATCACCATCGACAAGACACCAGTGGAGCGGGTTAACAGCTTTAAGTTCCTCGGTGTCAACATCAGTGAGGATCTCACCTGGTCCACTCACACCGACGCAGTGCTGAAGAAGGCACATCAACGCCTCTTCTTCCTGAGACGGCTGAGGAAGTTTGGAATGAGCCCCAGCATCCTCAGATCCTTCTACACGTGCACCATAGAGAGCATCCTGACGGGCTGCATCATGGCCTGGTTCGGAAACAGCACCGCTGGCAACCGTAAAGCTCTGAAGAGGGTCGTGCGAACTGCCAGCCACATTGTTGGAGGTGAGCTTCCCTCCCTCCAGGACATCTACACCAGGCGGTGTGCAAGGAAGGCCTGGAGGATCATCAGTGACTCCAGCCACCCGTCCCACAGACTGCTCTCTCTGCTGCCCTCAGGAAGACGTCTCCGCAGCATCCGATCCCGCACTAGCCGACTTAGGGATAGCTTTTTCCCTCAGGCTATCAGACTATTGAACGCTCAAAACTAATACTCTCTACAGCATACTCCCACAATATGGCATGCCATACACCGCACTCAACTATAACAGTCAACACTGGACTATATACACACACTTCATTTATCACCGCACTATCTACGGTTACCACTGGATACATCCGATGCACACTCATGACATTCTGTATCCAGTTCACATACAATCATCATCATTTTATACATACAAATGTCAATAATGTAGAACGTGTACATTCTGTGTATAGTGTTTATTGTGTATAGTGTTTAATGTGTACATTTTGTGTAACGTGCTTAATGTGTATAGTGCTTAATGTGTATATTCTGTGTATAGTGCTTAATGTGTATAGTGCTTAATGTGTATATTCTGTGTATAGTGCTTAATGTGTATAGTGCTTAATGTGTATATTCTGTGTATTGTGTTTGTGTACAGGGTCTAATGTGTATATATCTGTGTATAGTGTTTAATGTGTATAGTGTTTAACGTGGTGCTAACTGTATGCATGTACTTTCAGAGTATAATGTGTAATGTAGTACTGCCTGTAAGTATGTCCAATAGTACACTGTGTGTACTAACTATATGTATGTGCACATTGCACTTTTTTCTGTTTTTACCTGCTTACGGTTGTATGGTTATGTTAACTGTTACTGCAATTGTCTGGAGCACGCTCCCAAGAATTTCACTCTCCAAGGCTTTGGTGATGTGACAATAAAACTGACTTGACTTGACTTGATTTCCTGCTGCCAGCAGGTGGCGCTATGACTAACTGAATTTTGGAGTGTAGAGGCCATTTATATAGCGCTTTTAACAAGTCCAATTGTTTCAAAGCAGCTTCACATTGTTAACAGGAAAATAATGCAACAGAATTTGTATTGCCGTTCTGGTGAAACGGTGATGTTATCCAGCTAATTTCAAGTATCATATAGTGTCAATGCGGGCAGATCTGTTGTTCTGGTTAAATCTCAATGAGGATACTCGTCACGTATGTGTAAAACATGCCCTTTCCTGTTGCCCACAGGTGGAGCTATGACTGTAACTGAATATTGGCATGTAGATGTGCTCAAGTCAGGACAGGAACCTTACGAAAAATAACCATGGTTTTATTGTAGTAAAAGTGTAGTAACCATGTTTTTTGGCTAATTAATTACCAGTTATATAACCACAGTTTTACCACAAATACCATGGTTAAACTATGGCTAAATTAGCAAAACCATGGTTACCATTACATTTGTGGTTACCATGGTTTAACTACAATAACCATGTTTTTTGGGGGGTTTATTTGTAGTAAAACCATGGTTCATTTTCGTAAGGGTCTAATTCTTTTGAATAGACTCGAAAATGATGTTGGCATTAGTGGAACTGCATTGGCATGGCTTAAATCATACTTATCTGACCGTTATCAGTTTGTAGCAGTAAATGAAGAGATGTCACACCGATCACAAGTTCAGTATGGAGTACCGCAGGGTCTCCATACAGGCTCAGTGCTAGGACCGTTGCTCTTCACCCTGTACATGCTACCACTGGGAGATATCGTTAGGAAGCATGGCATTAGTTTTCACTGTTATGCTGACGATACTCAGCTCTATATTTCTTCACGCCCTGATGAAACTTACCAATTCACAAGATTAACGGAATGCATAGCTGATATAAAACATTGGATGTCTAGTAATTTCCTGCAACTTAATTCAGAAAAAAATGAATTTTTAATTATTGGACAAAAAACTCTGCAAGTATTAACCTAGAATACTGTCTAACACTCGATGGCTGCTCTGTCAAGTCCTCGTCATCAGTTAGGAACCTGGGTGTGCTCTTTGATACCAATCTTTCATTTGAAAGCCACGTTTCTAACATCTGTAACTGCATTCTATCATCTTAAAAATATATCTAAATTACGGCACATCCTTTCGATGCAAAATGCTGAACGGTTAATTCATGCATTCATGACCTCAAGGCTAGATTACTGTAATGCTTTACTGGGTGGTTGCCCTGCTCACTTAATAAACAAACTCCAGCTGGTCCAAAACGCAGCAGCTCGAGCTCTTACTAGAACAAGGAAGTATGACCATATTAGCCCGGTTCTGTCAACACTGCACTGGCTCCCTATTAAACATCGTATACATTTTAAAATCTTGCTTATTACTTACAAAGCACTAAATGGTTTAGCTCCCCAGTACTTGAGCGAACTCTTAACGCATTATACTCCATCACGTCTATTGCGGTCTCAAAACTCTGGCCAGTTGATAATACCTAGAATATCAAAATCAACTGCAGGCGGTCGATCCTTTTCCTATTTAGCGCCTAAACTCTGGAACAGTCTTCCTAGCACTGTTCGGGAAGCAGACACACTCTGTCAGTTTAAATCTAGACTAAATCTCTTTACTATGGCTTACACATAAAACGTTATCAATTTCTATTATTCAAATCAGTAAATGATTGTTAGGCTGCATTAACTAGGTCAGCCGGAACCGGGAACACTTCCCATAACACCTGATGTACTCGTTACATCATAAGAAGAATGGCATCTACGCTAATGTTAGTCTCTCTGTTTATCCCGAGGTCTACTGCAGTTAGCCGGATCCGGGCCGTATCCAGATCAGATGGTGGACCAGCGCCTGGACATGACCAGCATCCCTGAAATGTCTGCAGAGAACATGTCAAATAACCGATGTATGTCCGAGTTACAACAACTTCCTGTTTCATGGTGAAACATAGAAATTTGTCAGGCTGCCACGGACACGCCCTTCAGGGAAAACTTAAGATCTTCACAATTTAACATCACCAAGGCCTTAAGATTAGACTGACCAAATGTAATGTTGATCTGGTTAAATCACTATGAGTTAATTACAGTGTAAAACATGCCATTTCCTGTTGCTAGTAGGTGGTGCTATGACTGTAACTGAATATTGCCATGTAGATGTCTTCAGGCCAGGACTCTAACAATACATGTGAAGTCTGGGGCAGATCGGACATTGTATGCCCGAGTTACAACAATTTCCTGTTTCATGGCGAAACATCGAACTTCGTGAGGCCGCCACGGACATGGCCTTCAGGGAAAACTCAAGATCTTCACAATTTAACGTTGCAAAGGCCTTTAGATTAGACTGTGCCAATATGATGTTGATCTGATTAAATCTCTAGGAGGAGTTTGTTAAAGTACAACGTCTGGAAATTGCAAAAACTGCAGACATTTTGCAGAGAAAATTCAAAATATCTCCCTTCCTGTTGGGTTTTTAGATTTTGCACTCATACTTTTTTGTATGTATTGGGCTTTTACATGTGTCTAGCGAATTTCATACCCGTACGTGAAATGTAGCTTGAATGGCTCTTAGTTGAAATTTAGTAGGTGGCACTATTGAGCCATTTTGCCACACCTAATTCTGAAACCCATATCAGACGTAAATTTTCACCACTTCTGATGCATGTGCAAAGAGTTTTTGAGCATGTTCAGGCCCTCAAAAATGTGATTCATTTGGGAGAAGAGTAATAATAGGCTGAGCAATTCCAATACTAGGTTGAGCAATTCCAATACTAGAACATCTAAGTAAATAATACTGTAGAAGTAACATGGTACCCACCTGAACACAGAGACCTCAATGCTTGGTGCACAATAGACAATAGCGGTAACATTCATTGAATAAATGAGTATCAATGTGTCATTTTGAGTAAAAAATTAACTAAACCTAACAACAAAAGCAATGATAAAACAGTATAAATACAGCTGGAAAACATTGAAAAATGCAACCTTATTAATTATTCATACTCCAGTGCATGATGGGCACACCAGTATCAGAAAGTTGAGTAGGTTTTACTTAATTTTATAACGCTTTAAATGCTAGTCACTGCTAGTCACTGAGCCGATGTGCTCTTGGCCTTGACATGATAATGAAATCTCAACACTGGAGTATTTTATATAGTATGATACTCACAAAACATTATTTTTGATCAATGCTAGAGAGAGTTTTTGCTGGTTCATAGTGATTGAAGGCAAATGAAATGCCAGGATTTTTTGTCTGAAGGGAATCCATTATGGAAGAACATAGGTCAGAAAGGGTATCGATGCAAACTTGTCTACTTGTAGGCTGTGTTATGTGAAAACTTTCTATCCTTTAAAAAGCACTCTCTCTTTCTCTCTTGCACACACACACACACACACACACACACACACACAGAAGATCATTATAATATATACATTTTCCATTTTCATAAATCACACTGACAGCAGTGTTCCCATCACACCTGAATGCAGTGGCCCAGATACATTACCTTTCACTTTTCACTTCCTCCATCTTTCTTTTCGATTCCATCTTAACTTCTCTGTTCAGCTCTTTGCATCACTTCCTCAGTCGTCTGATCTAAAAGAACTCAGTCTTCTGTGTCCTGTTGATTTTTCATATCCAGTCTATTTTCTGCTGAGAAGTTCAGCTTGAATTAGTCATCTGAAGTAGAGTACATGGCAAGAGTCACAAGCAAACTGTGTTCTTGTGGCAGATGTGATGTATTGAGCTGTTTATGCATTGTGAATCTTCCAGAACTCAACTCTGGGCTGAGCTTCACACGTATGGGATAAACACCTCTGGAATACATGCATTGTAATTAGGGCTGCAGTTGATTATAAGAATCAAATGTCTTTTAAATCTAAATAGGCATGTGTATAATTATCTCACCCACACAATAAAACAGCAGATACTATGTATTCTTGAAAATGTATTCATATTGTATGAAGTTCTGGCATTAAAAAAAAATATTGGAACCGAATGACTCTAGGTTCTGATTTAGCACGTTCATTTATTCATTTATTATTCATTGGCGCTGTGAAGTCACCTTTATTTACACATTTATTTCTTTATACAATACATATTGTTTCAAAGCAGCTTCACAGAGATATACTGGAAATTAATGATCAATTATTCAGACTTCATCAAATATGAGAAAAATGCAAAATTTGTAAAAGGGGGGACAAATAAAATGTTCGGTGCAGCATAACAAGTGTAGTTTTACTCACAAAAGAGCGATTCTTGTGAGCTGATTCAAACATATGATTTTGAGTTTTGTTTGAGTTGTATTCTTTTGTTTTGGTTTTGTACTGTTTCCTGTTGTGTTTCCTATGTTGGTATTTGTTACCATGGCTATTTATTGTTTGATTAATGCACTGCACCTGTTTCTCATTCTCCTTTCATTGCTCTATGTTTGTATATATAGCGCTCTGGCCTGCCTGGAGATGGTCCTTGAGAGACATTTCAAGGGTATGTGGAATGGGTGGGTTTTCAAGTGTGGATCTGGTTGCATGTGCCGTTGACAAAAGAGGTTCACAACATTAACTAGCTAAACAGCTATTTAGTATATGGTATGTTACTTGCATTTGCTTGAGCGGTTGAAGAGCGTCCGGATATACAGTCGCAGGAAAAAGTCTTGATAGTTCGGTCTGATGGTGCTGAAGTTGCGATCGATTTATTCCGTATTGAATGAAGAAGTGATGGTGAACTTGCAGAGACTCTGTTATGGTCAATGAAGGTACACATGGGTCGACGTGTATGGAGCCTGCTGGCACAGCGAGGCCAGATGAGATCTCACACAAAAACAGCAATCAGGAGCATAAGACAGCTAGCGAACTGGAAACCATGGCTGCATTCAAAACCTCATATTTCCCTACTATATAGTAGGGAAAAAGCAGTAGGTGAACGAATAGTATGTCCGAATCCTCAGTATTCATAAGAGTAAGTGAGAATTACCTGGATGACGTACTAATTCTCGAATATGCCTACGTACCTACTATTATAGTAGGAGAAAACAGTATGCATGGCTCCAGACTAACTTTTTGCCTTGGTTGCACTGGTGCACCTACATCTTTTATTTAGGTGCACCAGCACAAAATTTACGTGCACCCAAATTTCTCCCGGCTCTCGTCACCTTTAATGCCACAATTTCAAGGTCACCTTTTTTTTCATGCTCCATATACATTTATATATATTATGTAAATGACAACATAATATATACATTTACACAGGGATTAAAATCATAGGAAACAATGCTTTGAACATTACTATTTTAAAACTACAGTTTTAACAAAGTGTTAAATAATAAACAATAAAATGTGGAATTTTTTATTTCCTCTGCCTGCTATATATATCATGATTTGATGATTGTCATAATTATGTGGTTACTGATCGGCTATTGTAGGCTACGTTAGCCTATAGTTTATATTTCTTAATAAAATTGTGCCAGCTGGAACAAATGCTATAATGAAATTATGAATTATTACGGGTAGATCACAGCAGGATTAAAAGTGGTCTAAAGTTTTTCCAAAGAGCCAGAAAGTCACAATGACGCCAACTGAGTTAAGCATTTACTGTATCTGAGGGAAATGTTGCAGCATGTTGATCTGCCAGTCTCTTCAAAGTAAAATTACAAATGGCAAACGCCAGTTGACTCCCGACGGCTGAACGATTTTGGAAAATAATCGAATTGCGATATTTAATTTTTTGCCAATATTGCGATTGCGATTTAATATGCGATTATTTTTTAAGCTCTTTATCTTCTGTATTATTCAACAAAGATGAGCAATAAATCATTGTATAGTAATGGTGGGAATCTTTAGGCACCTCACAATCCGATTCCAAAACAATTCTTGAACTTTTTCTTATTAATTATTCTTATTAATAAAACTTAAAATCTTTTTTTATGATTTATTATAAGTACTTTTTAAAATAATTACACAAATTTAATTAAAATAATTGCATGTTAAGAATTTTAAATATATAAACTAATATAGCTTAAAAACATAAAAGCTAGTAAATAATAAAGAGGAACAAAAACATATTACAAGTAATGAACAAAGAGTGCTTTCAGTATTTAAGAGTATCTGAATGTTTTCCATTAAGAGCTGTGAGTGATTTTCTCATCTTTACTGTTGTTTGATTATTAATAATCATCATAGACAGCGGGAGATTATATACTAATGCACAGATCTCTTTTGAAATATAAGATGTGGTTTGTCCTGTCTGTTTAATTTCTTGAGACATTACTGACTGTGTTAACATTAATTTTGCGTCATAAAAGCATTTTGATTTTGTAAGCAGCGAGGCGAGGGACCGTGAGAGCGGGCCGGTGGCGAGTGATGATGAGCGTCAGCTGCGCGCCACACCGTCTCATGGAGGAGTGACGGGAGCATAAAAGGTGGAGCGACGACAGTGCAAGACGAGAGAGGACCAGGCTTGGATTTTATGTTGTGTTTTGTTTTGTATGTAGGCGGCAGTCGTCCGTGAGGGGCTGCCGCCGTTATTGTATTTTCATTGTTTCTTTTTGATTAAAGTTTTTAAATGTTCGCCGGTTCCCGCCTCTTTGTTCCCTGATTCTACAAACTTTTTTTAAATTTAACAAACTTTAATCTAGCTGACGCTCATCATCACTCGCCACCGGCCCGCTCTCACGGTCCCTCGCCTCGCTGCTTGCCACAGAGATGTGCACAGCCGCAAGCGCGAGCAGTCTTTATAAAGCGCGGCGCGAGCATTTGAATCTGAAAGCTTTTTATGTCAGCGAGTTTCCTATTTTTAATATATAAGCACACCGCATTACAAACGACATAAATTAAGCCTCCGTAGAGCATTTGTAAGGAAAATACCGGCGGGCGAGAACACACTGTAAGCCAACATGAAGCAAAGCTTCTCACAGCGCATAATCCTGTACAGTGAAGCCTGCGAATATCATTGTGATTCGCTTTATTTGTTTCCGAACGTTATGAAATATTATTTTATGGTTTGAGTGTGTGTGTGTGTGTGTGTGTGTGTAGATGGAAGCAAGCAAAATATGGGTGTTTCTAAAACACACAGCGCAACTGCGCACCTGCAGTTAAAATCTAAACTCAGAATTGATCCAGAATCATTGGAGAGAGAATCTTTTCTCCCTCCCCTACTGTATAGTATAACCAACACAATAGTAGATCGATTAAACACAAACTGTTCTTTCCTGTTGGCATAACGTGCCAAGTTGATGCTTCTTCTGCAGACTGCTTTACACTCGCGTGTCACGTGACCAGACTGTAATCGCAGCCTTTGCGGTTACAAAATCGTGTTTTATCAAAACGCGATATTATCGCAAATGCAATTAATCGTTCAGCCCTAGTTATTTTGGTGGTTTGTTTGACGATGTGAGCACAGGACTCTTTTACTTTAATGGTAGACATTATTTAAATTTGCCTAAAACATATGGAGCTAATCCTGTTTTGTCTCCCATTTCTTGGTTCACGTTCATTCTCACACACACACCTTCAGTGAAATGGACTCACAAACCGTTTCGCCTTTGATACTAGGGGCTGAGGTGGGTCAGACCCGGCGTATTTTAAATCTGCTTTTATGCGGCATTGCGTCTTTACACAGAATTTTGAGCAGACACACAGCCACTTTAGATCAGCCTTAACTCGACTGTGTAAAGATATGATCCAACCATGCGTGTGAGTTCCATCAAAGGAGAACAAACGCTTTGTTCGTGGAGAGGCAGCGGATGCGAGGATGTTAGGTACACCGGTGCGACCTAGGAAAAATTTTAGTCGCAGCCTTACAAATTTTGGGTGCATGTGCCCTGGTATGTGAAAAGAAAAGGATGTCTGAAACCTCAGGATTCATAAAAGAGTAGGCGAGAAGTTCCCAGATGTCCTACTGCTTCTGCCCAGATTCTAAAGTGCTCCTCCGATGGATCGCTTTCTATCCCAGGAGGCCACGGGAGAGGATACGTCATAATCGAAAATGGTGGAGAACAGCGACGTGGGTGTTTTCAAATGTGAGTAAACACGGTCCTTTGTGTTAAAATTGCATTAGTTGAACTACTGTAGAGTAAACTGGTGAATTGTTGAAGGTGTAAAAACACTAGACAGTATAGTTATTACGTACAGGCAGACACAGAGAACAGGTAAGGATGGAATATGACAGTTTATTGACAAGACCAGAATGAGCGTGGCAGGTGATTGTAAAGCAGGTTGCAATGGTGACTCAGGTGGTGCACAGAGTGATACTTGTCTTGTGCTTTGCAGATGACGAGGAAGACGCTGGAGACACAAGAGACTTGGAAATCCAACCGGGAGGCAGGTAGGTATTCACTGTGAGTCCTTAAGGTAAGCATAGGCTGTGTGCAAACGAGACCGGACAGTGACCGTGTGAGTGGGAAGTGCTGGTGGTGATTGCAGGTGATGACGATGTGCAGGTGTGTGTCATTAGAATTCCGGGGATGGAGCGCTGTGGTTGGGAGGGGGTGGAGCCTGGCGTGCTTGTGACAATAGTATAGTTGTGACCATTTTTTTTTTTTTTTTTTTTGCTGTAAAAACGTTTTATGTATAGCTAACAGGGGAGCTCCAGTAATACACGTACACCTACAAAGTGAATTTACATAAACCATATACATCTTAAAGATGCTTACTAAATGTTTATTTAACATCTGACAGAAACATTTTTGAGTATTGCACATGAGCAAATCACAGCATGAAATAGACATCTGAGTGTGCTATGTGTGCTATTATATAGAATTCACTGTTGTCAACACTGCTTACATTACATTAAGGTGACCAGATTTCTGAAATGGAAACCAGGGACATTTCCTATTTGAGTGGTCAAAATATCACTAAAAATCTTATTTGTTATTATCTATTAATTAAACATTTTTGTATGTATTTGGTGTTGTGGGCTCCCTGTATTATTATTAACATTAATAATTATTATGATTTAGTTTGATTATTACAATTTTTGGTCTGGTTTTAATACAATTCACAGCACCCGCAAAAAACAAAACAAAAAAAAAACACACAAACAATGAAAAGAGTTAATTGTAAATCACAAGCCGTTCAAAACAATATTATAACGCCACTTAACACATTACAAAAATAAAACAACATAAATATGATTAATAATATAATAAACAAATATAATTGTATTTAATACTTTCCTTTTCATAAGTTTATACTGTATAAATTAGCCTTTTTTCTTTTTCTTTTTTACTTCAAATGTTTTATTACGTTGGTGCTTGAAAATAACTTATCTTTAATTGGTCATATTCAGAGGCGGATTAAGGTGGTCAGAGGCCCCCCTTAATCATTATGCTTTTCTTGAAAAATTTATTTAGTGCCATACATGGTCCACACGCAAATATGGTGAACTGGCATATACACACACACATTGAGACAGCCAATACTACAGTGTTTCCTCTACATTCCTTCAAGTGGTGGACCACCACACTACATAGGTAAAATGAGAAATTAAATATTACATACAAAACATAAATACGAACAAGCACAAGGCCCAGTGCTTAGAACCAGTCGCTTAATTAACAAAGATGGTGGAAAGATATTACCCTCTGCCACCACAGCCATAAAAAAAAGGAAATATGTAACTATAAACAGCAAAGCAACAGAACCTGCATTCACAGTTCAACTGCAAGCTGGTTTAGCTTTATAAACCAACAGGTAGGCTACAGCATCTGCATCAGTGCAGAACACCGTTTTACTGCGGCACAAACCACTGTGCCATACACTAAACTGTGTATAAAACAAAGCCATAATAAAAAAAATGGCAGGGAGATTCCCTCCATCTCTGCTGAGGGCACGGGCGTGGCTGACCGACCCACGAGCAGGTGAACAATCGCCGCTTTTCCACCGTTGGTGGAAGAATGGTAAGGTAACGGTGCTTAGAATGGTAAGGAACAGTTCCAGTTGTGTTTCCACTTGTGCCTGGTACGGCACGGCATGATTACAAACCATTCTCGGCCCGGTTAACTTAGCTAGAACCGTGCAGTGACGTCGCCACTCAGGATTTGTCACATCTTTTGCCTGGCTACCAGTTTCTCTGTAACTTAGCTGGCTAAGCGCGCTATTTGAGTGACGTAAATACAGATTAATAATGAAATAAAAAATAAATACCTGATCGCCCTTCATAACGCAAAAAAAATAGAACCAGCCTTAAAGAGCAGATGCTAGCTGGCAGATCGGCTGTGGATCTTGTCCTCGACTGGATGAAGATTCAGCAGCCTTGAAGTATCCAATCAATTTAGGGATATTTTTTTCTGCATATCTGGGTTACGTTGTTCTTATTTACCTTTTGTATTGTTGTACTACTTTCAGATATTTAGCCATCTTGCCTGTCTAGCAATCGCAGTGACGTAAATGAAAATTATTGACATGATTTGACCAGATGTGACCCAAGTCACATCTTGTAATGCAGGGTCAGAGGCAGTGGGATCCATTTGCAGCTTTTTATTAAGAGCAATCGTCGTCAGACAGGCAGGGGTAAATCACCAGCAACAGAAGATCAGAGACAAAACGATGAGGCAGGCAGAATTCAGGGCAGGCAGCAATGGGTCGTAAACGAGATAAACAGTCCGAGGTAATACACAAGAATCAGCGTAATCACAGGGTAAACGCTCAGAGATGTCAGCCAGGGCAGAACAAAACTTCGCACTGAGGAGATGGGAGTGGGAGAATTTATAGTCCACAAGAGTGTTATCAGGTGTACAGGTAATCAGAGCAGAGCATGGGATTATGGGAAGTGGAGTCCTGGGGATCTAGTATTCGGGTGAGGGAGCCCTCTGGTGGTGATCGGAGGGGACCACAGAGACCGTATTTGTGACACATCTATCCAATCACCTGCCTTTTTTGTGTTTCTTATGGGCCAATGAGGGTCTTTTTTTGTTCACGCTGAAGTAAAAAAAAAAAAAATTTAAAGTCTGGCCCTGCACATGTGGGCAGCCTAGGCTGCAGCCTAGGCAAGTCTGTGCGTTAATCCGCACTTGGTCATGTTATTTTGCATTATTTTAAGGCTTATTTTAAGCATTTGTTAAGTGTTAATACACATTGTATTTGTTGCACATGTAAGTTAGTGTAACGTAATTGTTTAGGTTTTTTATAGTTCAGACGTGTGGTAACTTAATCACTGCTTTGTGACTGCGGAACTTTTGGGGACAAAACAATCCCACACCTTGTCTGTTATAAAGTACATGCAAACAGTATTACTTTAATTTAACATGAATAGTTAGTATGTTACTACTTTGAAAAGCGATAACAATGTTTCTTTTGATATTTGACGATAATGGCATTCTCGCTCATGTTCTTCGTGAAGTAGTAGCAGCGCACGCGCACAACCAAGTAGAGTCAGCGCATCTCACAGCGCCATCTGCTGGTGAAAATAACCACTACACGATTGCTCCTATAATCAGCAACTGCTGTATGTTGGTTGGGCACTTTTTTTGCAAAGTATATGCGGGTTGTTTTGAATGAGCTGTAAAACAGGGACATTTCCGGGGACAGCTCCAGTCGGGGACAGAACACCAAAAACCGGGACGTCAGGTCACCCTATATTACATGCATGTAAAGAGTAATGTAAATAAACAAATCTACATAAAGTAATAAACATAAGTTATCTATTTTATTTGTCCATTAGTACTGTTAATAAATTAAGGAACATTTGTGTAAGATAAAAAGCGAGTTAACACATCAGCAACTACCTCAACATTTAAATGTAGTATTGAGCACATAAATCACAGACGTAACGTCAATCTTGTCTGGATGTTACAGGGACAGGGGGGTATTCCAGAAAGCAAGGTTAACTTACCACCACATATACCCTGATCTCTTGGTTGATTAACCCAAACCTTGCTTACTTGAGGTATGCTGGTTCCAAAAACGCGTCCTGGAGTAAGTTCAGACAACCCAGAGTATGTTCCCGGTTAACACACAAGACCTTCTCAACAGAGCTATGAATCGATTATTCACCATGGAAACAGACGCTAAGAAAAAGCAAGCAATTCTACTTGCTCCTTCTTCTTTTGTTTAATGGTGAGCTACATAACCTACTTAATGCACAGCACCACCTATTTGGTGGCTATGCAATAATTATTTTCAATGTCTTTGTTTAATAAGTAATCTTTATTCACTGAGCATAAGGATTGTATTGTTTGTTGATGCTAATTGATGCTAATTAATTGAATGCAGATCCATGTGTGAGATGACAATAAAATAAATATATTTGAATTGGATTAACATTTAAACTTTTTATTTTTTTTTATTCTAATTCTTTAGAATATATAATATTGTATTATTTAGTTATATTAATAATATAAACATCTGAATACCTCTTAAGCAAACTAACCCTGGATCATGAGCTGCTCCGGAGCAGGTTATGTTCAGAGAGTGAGTTGCTATGGTTACTTACATACCCTGAAAGTTACCTCCGTTTTTGGAAACTAAAATTGATGTTATCCGCTAACTTACTCTTAAACATACCCGGGTATATCACATAACCTGTTTTCTGGAATACCCCCCAGATGACAGAAGAGTGGCAGATGAAGGCTACCTCATGAGAGGACTCGAGACCGGTGTGCCTCGCAGGTGACGCTCATTCTCAATCATGCACCGGCCTCACCACATAACCCCATCTCCCCTCGCAGGCCAGGGGGTACACCCGAGACAGCACCCACTGGGGGTATGGACAGACAAGATGAGAGAAACGGAGACACAGAAAGTGACAGGACGAGAGAGGGTCAAAAAATCTTGGTCCGGTTCCTGGACACACTGCCACTCAGTCCTCAGCCAGCCATGAGGCGCTTCCTCGCGGTGCCATGCGATGGTACTGGACACTCGGTGGACGGCTCAATCCTCCTCCGCCCCCAGTGAGCTCTCCGTCCCACCGCTCTGCACTCGCTCCAGAACCACCGCCTCGGGCAGCCCCTCGTGGCCTTCTTTCTTCCATGCTGCCCAACCTCCTCAGCACTGCGATTCCCCCTCAGCACGAGGGCTCTCCGACAGCATGTCTCTCCTTCCTCCCGGGTTTCGGCACCAATGTAGCAAAGTTCTTTGTTCAGGGAAGGAGGAGTCGGGAACTGGCAAACGTTCACAAAGATTTTAATAAATAAATAGAGTGAAGGCGGCACATTTAGTCGCGCGCACACATAATAAACGGTCCTCTCTCGCTTGCCCACCTTGCCACAGTAAGTATGCATTTATATTATAGTAGTACCTTGAAAAAATAAACTTTAAGAAATAAGCAGCTTTATTGAGCATTTGTGCCCGAGATACTTTCAAAAAAGGATTTACAAAAATCACATTTACATGTATGCATTTGGCAGATGGTATCCAAAGCAACTTACAGTGCTTTTATTACAGGGACGATCCCCCTGGAGCACCTGGAGTAAAGAGCCTTGCTCAAGGACACACTGGTGCACACAACCTTTTGCTTACCAGTTCAGTGGTTTAGCCCACTACACCAAATGATTGTAAAAAAAAAAAAAAAAATTTGTAATGAAATATGGCAAGAAATGAACTGCTGACATGAATTGTAAAACGTTTTAATCCGTTTAAATGCTTTACAGGTAGTCATGCTGATGGAGAGCCGGCACACAAGTGTTTGGACACAGCGGCAGCCAGATTGTCAGGGGGGCCATCATCATGATCTTCCTCAACCTCTGTATCAACGATGTTCCCGTTGAGAAGAGCAGCAATGAGGGACATGATGGACGGCAAAGATGGCACGGTGGTCAGCTGCTTCATCAAAATAAAGCCGCAGAATTGACACATCTGTGTTGATATGGCAGCAGGATGTGGGGTTCACCGCCTGATTGTTAGAACAATAAGTTTGAATAAAGCTTTGTTTCATGTGTAGTTGACTTGTATGTATTTATTTATTTGTTATGATGGTTACTTTATTTTATTTTTTTACTCATTTATTCATGTTTCATATTGTTGTCAGTAAATAAAATAATTAATTAATTACTGAAAAATTGACTGAAAATTTAGATATATTCACTTTAGCTGCATTTGTCTAGTGTGTATTCATGCATCTCTCTCATCTGACAAAACAAATTCCATTTTGCTTGTTTTACTAAAACAATATAATTTTCGTTTATTGGTCAGTGTTTATGATTATTATTGTGTGTAAGTGGGCAATGCAAGTTATTCTGGGGTAATCTTCATTTTTAAGTAGTGTACTTCCATTTTTTGAGTATAAAATCAACAGTCTTCTCCAAAGGCAAGATCTACGAGCAGCTGCCCAGCATCTCCTTTGTGCAGACATTAACACTGAGGAAAACTGTACAGGTAGGGCTGTCCAGTTACTGATTTTTTTATTATTTTTTTTATTGCAGAACTTGAACTTGCAGAATATAGTATAATATATATAGGCTGTATCTTTAACAATGAACAATCATAATGATTGATATATATATATATATATATATATATATATATATATATATATATATATATATATATATATATATATATATATATCATAGGCTTGTGTACATTATAGAAAGAGATTATATACACAGAAAAAAAAAAAAAAAAATTATTTACAAGTTAAATTTAACAAGAAAAAGGAAACCATAAAGGACATTTAAGCCACTTTTGCTTGCAGATTAATTTTTTTTTTTTTTTTTTTTTTTTTTTTGCATATAAAATTAAGAAATTATTCAAGAGATCACAATTTTGGGTATTTGTAATAAAAATTATATATTTTTATTCAAATTAGTAGGGTTAAAAAAATTAATTAACCCAAAATGTACACTACAATCACAAAAATAACTTCCAGGTGTATTTGTGTATGAGGAGCAAAAGGGTGATAATTCACAGTGGGGAACCAGACATCACAGAGTCTGCCTGGGTGAGGGGTTGTGAAGATTGTGTGTTTGATCGGTCTAGTCGTTACATGCATGTGAGGCACCTTCACTGAACATCTTGAGCTGTTCACACAGAACATCCTATGAAACAATGTCAAATTAACAGTAAATAAAACAGCATTAATCGTGTTTAATTAATTGTGCGATAAAGCGTTAACTTTGACACAACTATTTTTAATGCTGATTTTATTACTATTCTTGTTTATTCTTGTAGCATCTGTCTTGTCACACCTTTAGTTCTTGTTAACACTCCAGCTACACTCCACATAAACATACAGCAGAGCAGATGGTACAGCAAATTACATTCTCTACTTCCACCGTTCTTAAGCTCAGCATGCCAAAAGAAACTTCTGGATCAATTTCACGCATTCTAAAATGGGAGAGAAAGAGAGTAAGAGATTTTAAAATTCAGAATGGAGATTGTAGAGGCTGGCGTGATTGATTATGCAAACGCAAACTAATTTCTTAACTAAAAAATTAACTTGAACATATTGACAAGTGTCATTGGGGAATCTCATGATTCTGCCTCTGTTTATTTAAGTTTATAATTAAAACTGGGTAATTTTTGTTCCATGTTTCCACTGGTTACACTTTATTTTGATGACCCCCTCAAGTCAAGTTACCTTTATTTTTATAGCGCTTTTTACAATGCCAATTGTTTCAAAGCAGCTTTACAGTGTTAACAGGAAAATAATGCAACAGAATTTGATTCGGCTGTACAGCCGCTCTGGTGAAAACAGTGATGAAATCCAGCTAATTTCAAGTATCATATAGTGTCAATGTGGGCAGATCGGTAATATAGTTGAAATGTAAGTGTCCCCCAACTGAGCAAGCCAAAAGCCAAAGGCGACGGTGGCAAGGAACCAAACCTCCTTCAGGGCCAGAATGGAGAAAAAAACCTTGGGAGAAACCAGGCTCAGTCGGGGTGCCAGTTCTCCTCTGGCCGACAAACAAATAGTGTATGATTATGATTCTGGCAACATTACCGATCAGAAGTCATATTAGATAAATAGATATTCGTAAAAGATTATTCGAAAGATTGGAGTCGTCATGCTGGAGACGGGTTTAATGAGGATGTCATGTCGATGCGGCATTTACAGGGGGGAGTTTAATTGACACGCTCTCTGCAGACACTTCAGGGATGCATTGGTCATGTCCAGGTGCAGGTCCGCCATCCGGTCCGGATACAGCCCGGATCCATCTGACTGCAGTAAACCTTGGGATAAACAGAGAGACTAACATTAGCGTAGATGCCATTCTTCTTATCAGTCAAGTCAAGTCAGTTTTATTGTCACATCACCAAAGCACATGTGCCTTGGAGAGTGAAATTCTTGGGAGCGTGCTCCAGACAATTGCAGTAACAGTTAACATAACCATACAACCTTAAGCAGGTAAAAGAAAAAAGTGCAATGTGCACATACATATAGTTAGTACACACAGTGTACTATTGGACAAATATACACATTAAACACTATACACATTAAGCACTATACACAGAATATACACATTAAGCACTATACACAAAATGTACACATTAAATACTATACACAATAAACACTATACACAGAATGTACACGTTCTACATTATTGACATTTATACGTATAAAATGATGATGATTGTATGTGAACTGGATACAGAATGTCATGAGTGTGCATCGGATGTATCCAGTGGTAACCGGTAGATAGTGCGGTGATAAATGAAGTGTGTGTATATAGTCCAGTGTTGACTGTTATAGTTGAGTGCGGTGTGTGGCATGCCATTGTGGGAGTATGCTGTAGAGAGTATTAGTTTTGAGCGTTCAATAGTCTGATAGCCTGAGGGAAAAAGCTATCCCTAAGTCGGCTAGTGCGGGATCGGATGCTGCGGAGATGTCTTCCTGAGGGCAGCAGAGAGAGCAGTCTGTGGGACGGGTGGCTGGAGTCACTGATGATCCTCCGGGCCTTCCTTGCACACCGCCTGGTGTAGATGTCCTGGAGGGAGGGAAGCTCACCTCCAACAATGTGGCTGGCAGTTTGCACGACCCTCTTCAGAGCTTTACAGTTGCCAGCGGTGCTGTTTCCGAACCAGGCCGTGATGCAGCCCGTCAGGATGCTCTCTATGGTGCACGTGTAGAAGGATCTGAGGATGCTGGGGCTCATTCCAAACTTCCTCAGCCGTCTCAGGAAGAAGAGGCGTTGATGTGCCTTCTTCAGCACTGCGTCAGTGTGTGTGGACCAGGTGAGATCCTCACTGATGTTGACACAGAGGAACTTAAAGCTGTTAACCCGCTCCACTGGTGTCTTGTCGATGGTGATGGGTTTGTGTTTTCTGCTCTGTCTCCTGAAATCCACCACCAGCTCCTTGGTCTTGTCGGTGTTGAGTGAGAGGTGGTTCTCCTGACACCATTTAGTCAGAGTGCTCACCTCCTCTCTGTAGGCCGTCTCATCATTGTCGGTGATCAGGCCTATCACCGTTGTGTCATCGGCGAATTTGACAATGACGTTGGAGCTGTGTGTGGCTGTACAGTCATGTGTGTACAGGGAGTACAGGAGTGGGCTGAGGACACAGCCCTGAGGAGCAGCAGTGTTGAGGGTCAGAGGGGATGATGTGTTGTTGCTCATTCTGACCACCTGACTTCTGCCTGTCAGGAAGTCCAGGATCCAGCTGCACAGAGATCTGTTTAGTCCCAGAGTCTGGAGCTTCGCAACAAGTGTAGTGGGCACTATGGTGTTAAATGCTGAGCTGTAGTCCACAAACAGCATTCTCACATAGGTGTTCTTGTTTTCCAGGTGGGAGAGAGCAGTGTGTAGGGTGAAAGCAATAGCATCATCTGTAGAACGGTTACTACGATATGCAAATTGTAGCGGATCCAATGATGAAGGCAGCACAGAGCAGATGTGATCTCTGATGAGTCTCTCAAAGCACTTGCTGAAGATGGGTGTGAGAGCAACGGGCCTCCAGTCATTTAAGCAGGTGGTTTTGCTTTTCTTTGGTATTGGCACAATAGTGGATTTTTTGAAGCACGAGGGAACCACAGACAGACAGAGGAGAGATTGAAAATGTCTGTGAAAACACCGGCTAGTTGTAATGTGCATGCTCGGAGCACGTGGCCGGGGATGCCATCAGGACCCGCAGCCTTCCGGATATTTACCCATCGGAAGGATCGGGTTACATCCGCGATGGAGACGGTGAGTGCACTCACATCTCCTGCAGCAGCTGCGGGAGCGCGCTCTGTGTGGGCGGTGTTGTGAGCCTCGAAACGAGCATAAAAGTTATTCAGCTCATCCGGTAGAGAGGCGGCAATGTTCACAGTAGCTGGTTTATTCCCTTTAAAGTCTGTGATGTTATTGATTCCCTGCCACATACTTCTTGCATCGTTGGTGTTGAATTGATCTTCAACTTTGTTTTTATATTGTCTTTTTGCGGCTTTGATGGATTTTCTGAGATCGTAACTGGATTTAAAAGCGGATGTTCGTGCTGACAAGGCTGCTCGAACATCGCTATTTATCCACACACTTCCTGATGAAACACGTTACAGTCTCTGAGTACACCTCTATGTCGTCATCAGAAGCTGCCCGGAACATGTCCCAGTCCACGTGATTGTCCTGAGGGCGGGTGCTTCCCGTTTCAGTTTCTGCCTGTAAGCAGGCAGGAGCAGGATGGAAGAGTGATCAGATTTGCCGAAAGGTGGGCGCGATCTTATGATGTAATGAGTACATCAGGTGTTATGGGAAGTGTTCCCGGTTCCGGCTGACCTAGTTAATGCAGCCTAACAATCATTTAACTGATCTGAATAATAGAAATTGATAAAGTTCTGTGTATGCCATAGTAAAGAGATGTGTTTTTAGTCTAGATTTAAACTGACAGAGTGTGTCTGCTTCCCGAACAATGCTAGGAAGACTGTTCCAGAGTTTAGGTGCTAAATAGGATGCTAACCTGCAGTTGATTTTGATATTCTAGGTATTATCAACTGGCCAGAATTTTGTTACCACAATAGACGTGAAGGAGTATAATGTGTTAAGAGCTCGCTCAAGTACTGGGGAGCAAAACCATTTAGTGCTTTGTAAGTAATGAGCAACATTTTAAGATGTATGCAATGTTTAATAGGGAGCCAGTGCAGTGTTGACAGAAGCGGGCTAATATGGTTATACTTCCTGGTTCTAGTAAGAATTTGAACTGCTGCGTTTTGGACCAGCTGCAGTTTATTTATTATGCGAGCAGGGCAACCACCCAGTAGAGCATTACAATAATCTAGCCTTGAGGTCATGAATGCATTAACTAACTGTTCAGCATTTTGCATTGAAAGCATGTGCCGTAATTTAGATATATTTTTAAGATGGTAGAATGCAGTTTTACAGATGTTAGAAACATGGCTTTCAAATGAAAAATTGGTATCAAAGAGCACACCCAGGTTCCTAACTGACTATGAGGACTTGACAGAGCAGCCATCAAGTGTTAGACAGTATTCTAGGTTACTACTTGTGGAGTTTTTTTTTTCCAATAATTAAAAATTCTGTTGTTTTTTTTTTTTTGTTTGTTTTTTTTCTGAATTAAGTTGCAGGAAATTACTAGTCATTCAATTTTTTATATCAGCTATGCATTCTGTTAATCTTGTGAATTGGTAAGTTTTGTCAGGGCGTGAAGAAATATAGAGCTGAGTATCATCAGCATAACATCGCTCTGGACTCTGAGAGGAA
The DNA here is from genome assembly GCA_018749465.1 of Paracanthobrama guichenoti. Lineage (NCBI taxonomy): Eukaryota > Metazoa > Chordata > Actinopteri > Cypriniformes > Gobionidae > Paracanthobrama > Paracanthobrama guichenoti. The sequence continues at coordinate 21,536,581 of CM031952.1, read as the reverse complement.
CTGGCGCAAAACGAAGAACTCTACTGACCTTATCTTAGATCAGTCTCTTCTCCCTTCTTTCTCTGCAAATGTCTCCACTGCCAAAACTACATACTACCACAACAAAATCAACAACTGCTCTGACTCTCGCACACTTTTCAAAACATTCTCCTCTCTTCTTTGTCCTCCTTCCCCCACTCCGTCATCAGCTTTTACAGCTGATGACTTTGCATCATTCTTCACAAACAAAACCTCACCCATCAGCAGCCAATTCTCCACACCACAAACTGACACGCACATCTGAACAACCAACACACACATGCTCCCCTCCTTCTCTATGCTCTCTGAAGCAGAAATCTCCCAACTCATCCTTTCCAACCACCCCACTACCTGTCCGCTTGATCCTATCCCCACTCACCTGCTTCAGGCCATTTCTTCTTCAATTACTCCTGCACTCACTCACATTGTCAATACCTCTCTTCACACCGGGACCTTTCCCACAGCATTTAAGCAGGCTCGGGTAACCCCACTGCTTAAGAAACCCTCTCTGAATCCAGCACTTATAGAAAACTACAGACCGGTATCCCTTCTTGCTTTTATTGCAAAAACACTCGAGCAAGTTGTGTTCAACCAACTCTCTATGTTTCCTGGACAACAACCAATCCGGCTTCAAAAGTGGCCACTCGACTGAGACTGCCCTGCTCTCGGTTACTGAAGCACTGAGACAGGCAAGGGCAGCAGTACTCATCCTACTGGATTTGTCTGCAGCTTTTGACACAGTTAACCACCAGATCCTCCTGTCAACTCTCGTGAAGATGGGCATCTCAGGAACTGCTCTCCAGTGGATCGAGTCTTATCTCTCAGGTAGGTCCTTCAGGGTGTCATAGAGAGGTGAAGTCACATCATCTAGCTACTGGAGTTCCCCAGGACTCAGTGCTTGGACCACTTCTTTTCTCCATCTACATGTCATCACTGGGATCTGTCATCCAGAAACATGGCTTTTCCTATCACTGCTATGCTGATGACACTCAACTCTACTTCTCATTTTAACCAGATGATCCCACAGTTGGTGTTCGTATCGCTGCCTGCCTGACAGATATTTCTGCCTGGATGAAGGAACAACACCTTCAACTCAATCTGGCAAAGACAGAACTCCTTGTGGTCTCAGCCAACCCAGCACTTCACCATACTCTCTCCATTCAGCTCGGTTCATCATCCATAACTCCGTCCAGGACAGCCAGGAACCTTGGAGTTGTGATTGATGATCAGCTAAAATTCACTGACCACATCACTGCAACAACCCGGTCCTGCCAATTTGCTTTATACAACATTAGGAAGATTAGACCCTTCCTATCAGAGCAGGCCACACAACTCCTGGTACAAGCTCTTGTTCTCTCCAGACTGGACTACTGTAATGCTTACAGTAAAGTAATCTTGGATCATTCTGATCCAGAATGCAGCGGCGAGAGTGGTCTTTAATGAGCTGAAGAGAGCGCACGTCACGCCTCTCTTCATCAGTCTGCACTGGCTGCCAATAGCCACTCGAATCAAATTCAAGGCACTGGTGCTCGCCTACAAGGCAACCACTGGCTCTGCACCAACATACCTAAAATCGCTTGTTCAGACTTACGCACCATCCAGAAGCTTGCGTTCTGCAAGTGAACGGCGCCTTGTGGCGCCATCACAAAGAGGCAAGAAATCCCTCACAAGGACCTTTTCCTGGACCGTTCTCACCTGGTGGAATGACCTGCCGGTCTCAATTTGAGCAGCCGAGTCGGTAGCCATTTTCAAAAAATATCTTAAAACGCATCTTTTCCAGCAGCACCTGACCAATAAAGAATAGCACTTATCACTCTATTCGTTTTCTGTTTGTATATTAAAAAAAAAAAAATTATTGTTCTGTCCTATGTGTTAGATTAACTGAGACTTGTTATAGCACTTGCATATTGTTGCCCTTGACTGTTTTTAGTTGCTTCTATTGCTCTCATTTGTAAGTCGCTTTGGATAAAAGCGTCTGCTAAATGACTATATGTAAATGTAATGTAAATGTAACAATGAAAACTAGTGCCATGCTTCCTAATGATATCTCCCAGTGGTAGCATGTACAGGGTGAAAAGCAAAGGTCCTAGCACTGAGCCCTGGGGTACTCCATACTGAACTTGTGATCGGTGTGACATTTCTTCATTTACTACTACAAACTGATAATGGTCAGATAAGTATGCTTTAAACCAGTGGTTCTCAAACCTGTCCTGGTTGCGTTTTTTTAATAAGTGGTTTAATAATAGCCAACTTAAAAGTTTTCGGTACATTTCCTAGTGACAAGGATTAAGTAATTATATTAAGAAGAGGATCTATGACCTCTGGAAGCATCTCTTTTAGTAGCTTAGCTGGGTCGAGCATACATGTTGTTGATTTTGATGATTTAATGAGTTAAGCCAATTCTTCTCCTATAGCAGTGAATGAGTGTAATTGTTCCTCGGTGACACTACAATGCAATGTCTTATGCGATACTGTAGTAGATGGCTACATGGTTATAATTTTTTCCCTAATATTATCAATCTTGCACATAAAGAAGTTCATAAATTCATTACTGCTGTGCTATTTACAAACATCAGAAGTTGAAGCTTTATTTTTGGTTAATTTAGCCACTGTATCGAATAAATACCTAGGGTTGTGTTTGTTTTCTTCTAAGAGAGTCGAGAAATAAGCAGATCTAGCAGTTTTTACTGCCTTTTTGTATGCAATCATGCTCTCTTTCCACGGAATACGAAAAACCTCCAGTTTTGTTTTCTTCCAGCTGCGCTCCATTTTTCTGGCTGCTGTTTTAAGGGCCTGGGTGTGCTCGTTGTACCACGGCGTTGGACTATTTTCTTTAATCTTCTTTAAACGCAGGAGAGCGACTGTGCCTAAAGTGCTGGAAAAGAGAGAGTCAATAGTTTCTGTTGCAATATCGAGTTCCTCTAGGCTATCTGGGATGCTGAGGAGATGAAACTGATGAGGAAGATTATTTACAAAGCAATCTTTAGTGGCAGCAGTGATAGTCCTGCCATATTTGAAGTGAGGGGGCGGCTTTGCAGCCTTTGTTAAATTAAGTATACATGATACTAGGTCTGTGATCTGAGATGTCATCGCTCTGCTGCAGAATTTCAATGGTATCAACATTTATTCCATGTGACAGTATTAAGTCTAAAGTATGACTGTGGCGATGAGTGGGTCCTGACACGCATTGCCTAACTCCAATAGAGTTTAGAATGTCTCTAAATGCCAATCCCAATGTGTCTATTCATTGTCTTTTCATTGCCAACAATTAGTACTTTATCTAGATTATTATCTGTAATCATATCACTAACAATAAGCACTTTTGGGGAAAGGGATTGAATATTCAGCTGGCCGAAATATTTATTATATCTGTTGTTTATTTGTTGAACATCAATTGAATTTTTCAATTGTGAAAAATGTTTTTATTTTATTTTTATTTATTAATTCGGGGAACAGACAAAGTCTCTATGTGATAATATCTAGGTGAAAGAGTCTCTATGTGACTTTATTTGACTTCTGTGACGTGAGACAGCTAGCAGGCAGTCGGGTAAGCCAGTTCGTCTGCTTTCTGACCTGGGCCCCAGTTAGTCAAGGATTAGCTCTATGTGCCAAATTACTAGAGAGAAGAGAAGGGATGGATACCATCTCTTTTCAACAGGTCAGGTCTGCCCCAAAAGCCTTTCCAATTGTCTATGAACCCTATGTTATTTTGCAGACACCACTTCGATAACCAGCCACTGAGTGATGATAGTCTGCTAAGTATCTTATCACTCCTTTTAACGGGGAGGGGACCAGAACAAAAAACTTTATCTGCCATCATACTTGCGAGTTCACACACCTCTTTAATGTTAATTTTGGTGATCTCTGACTGGCAAAGTCAAACATCATTAGTGCCCACGTGAATAATAATCTTAGAGAATTTACGATTAGCATTAGCCAGCACTTTTAAATTTGCTTTGATGTCAGGCGCTGTGGCTCCCGGTAAACATGTGACTATCGTGGCTGGTGTCTCTATTTTTACATTCCGTGTAATAGTATCGCCAATAACTAGGGCACTTTCAACAGGATTCTCAGTGGGTGAGTCACTGAGAGGGGAGAACCTGTTTGATGTTCTAAACGGAACAGAAGAGTGTTTTTTGTATCCGCGACTATGCTGTCTCACAGTTACCCAGTTGCCCTGCTGCACGGGCTCTACAGCCGGAACTGAACAATGTACAGAGTTCACTAAGCTAGTCGCATCCAAAGCAGTGTCTAAAGCTGTTACATTTTCACTACTCTCAAATAAAATCTGGATGCGTGTCTCTAATTCTGAAATCTTCTCTGTCAGCCTGACTATCTCCCTGCATTTATCACATGTGAAGCCCTGTTCGCTGACACAGAAGGATATACTAAACATGTAACAGGCAGTGCAAGTGACAATAACAGGATATGATATGGCTTACTGTGTTTGTTGATTAATCCAACTCACCACAGTTGTTTGATAGACTAGTAAAGACACGAGAGACAAAACAGGAGACCTGAATGCACGTATGGCAGGCTAACAGGCTAGTGAAATGCTAAACACATTTAGATTAAAAGCTAGTGTAAGGTCCATCCGTTAGCCCAAGGATGGAATCTAACGGCCTGGTCGAAGGACTTCTGCGTGTCTGCCTTTTCAGAACTTCTGTTGGATTCACTTAATTTATGACCATCGAATTTTAAATCTGACTCCATTGTTAATTTTATCTGACTCCAATTCTTTGTAACTTTGTTACATTTGTAACTTAACAGCTGATCATAAGTTTAGTTGTGATTTAATTTAGATCGTTGATTTCTCTTAGTATCTCTTAATTTCAAATATTCGTTCATCAAGGGACCCGATATCGCACAGGAACGAAGCGTCCGGTTTCGCCCGCCCACGATCACAACCTAGCCAGTTCTGATATTAGTCAGAGGATTACAGAGTGAATATTTTACCTTTAAGTGGTCGCACATGCTTACTCAACAAAAAGTGTAATTTTAGTAATAGTCACGAAAACTGCAACTTGCTAATACAGTAATAGTCAGAAATCAGATTATTCCGCATGCTGCGCTCCATGCTTCAGTCAGGGCTCCTCGGTTTGATCTATTCTGGCAAAAGAATTGCGGAAATAAAGGACTCAATTTATCAAGTTTTAAGTTTGATCAATACTAGAATAACTTGTTTCAGAATAATACAAGGTAAATCAAGACAAAGGTTTATTTTGGCCAGACAGAACTTAAACATCATAATTAAACATGAATCCATGGTACACAACTTTCAGCATAAAAATATAAAATACAATTAAGTAATATGAAAATAGTTTCAAAGAGTCATATCTGGCACACTACATACAATGTGTGTGAGTGCCTCTTATGACACAGACACAACACTGTATGGGGGTTCTGTCTACAGGATGTTCCCCCCTTGGCAGCCCTGCCACCCTTCCTTAAATACCCAGACCAGAACAAAGGGTTGTAAATATTTGCAACACAAACACCTAGTTTGGGGGAGAGGATCAGAAATCTTTGGAGAGACCACTAAAAAAAGGAGAACACAATTCTCATATGTTTCAATCTTTCTAACCCTACCAGTGACTTCAGTGATGTTGAGACCATTTTACCAATCGCACTATGACCTTTAAAAAGACACCAGACATGAAAGGGATAAAACAATAGATTCACAAGATAAATAATATGTAGTATATCTGCATTCTGGGACTTGAATCAGGGGGAAGGGGAAAGGGAGGTAGAGAGGGGGAGAAGGTTTTGGTCAGGGCGGTGTCCTACAGTTTCTCTGTGAGATCTTCTCTTCAGATTGAGTTTTATTGTTTTAATGCAGGGTGTTGGATCTCAGCTTTTGTCTTAGCAGTAAAATCGCTCCTTACACTAGCGATGTCAAATTTAACGTGATAGGCAATATTAAACAATATATGGTGATGAGTAAGTTATATTTAACAGTATAAACAAAGAAAATATATCAAATAGATATACAGATAAATAAGCTGTACAGAGCTACAAACACTCTGCAACAAGGCAGACAGGAGGCAGACAGGAGCAATCGATCAGGTGCAATCAATCAGACAGGAGCAATCAATCAACATGCTTATTGATCTCTCAGTCAATGGTGAGGACAGGAAGTTGAGGACATACACTGTATCTGCTCTTCATTTTACTCTTTACTACTATTTTTTTTTTTTTTTTTGTAGGAGAAAGGAAAATAAAATTAACAGATTGATCATTAAACCTACAAGTCAACTAACTCTCAGAGTATTAGTTGAGCATTAGTTGAGCAGACTTTGAGGGTTAGGATTAGTATAAGAAGTTAAGATGTACTTACAAAGTTACTTATAGACAATAGACTGTCTGTTGGGGGGCCATCACAATAAAGAGTTAGCAGATATAAATCAGACAGTCTACTAATACTCTAATGACAGTTAGTTACTTAGTCAACAGAATATCTAAAAGGGACCATAAAAATAAAGTGTTATCAAAATACTTTCTTGTATCCAAGTTTAATGTGCAGAAAAAACTATAATAGGATTTAATGATCAATCTGTTAATTTTATCTTTCCTTTCTCTTACAAAGAAAATAAAAAGGTAAAATGAAGAGAAGATACAGTGTATGTGCTCAACTTCCTGTCCTCACCATTGACTGAGAGATCAATAATAAGTGTATTGATTACAGGCCAGTGGAGATTATTAATGTCCCCTATTATATCTTGGGCTTATAGGTGATGAAGATTCACTGTGGGTGGGGCTACCAAGCATAATGTTGTAGAAATTAAGACTTATGTTGCCTTCACGTGCTATCGGAAATTCTAATTCCCACTTTAGATGTCGTTATTACGAGCTTGTTGCATTCAACTGCTTTGTTGTCAGAAATAACAGGAATCATAAAGGACACCAGGTTTATTCTTGCCTATTTATTGGGAAAATCTTATTAAAACCAACATCATATGTAGTGTCCCATGCACTGACAACCATATAAACATTCCAGACTATAGTTCGCTTTCTGATGATTCTGTAATTTCAGTCAAATGAAGGCTATTTTCACTGTATAAAACATACAATACACTTCAAATGATTACTCGTACATGTAAATATGCACTACAAGACATGTCAAGATAAGACGACCTAGCTGTTTTGGGGGGGAAAAAACGAATAAAATAACACCTGTCACAGCAGTAGTTATCCCCATCACCATGTTTACAGTTTATGGCACACCAGTCTCGGGAATTTGGGTATCAAAATTATTTCCGAACTTCCCAGTGGTAAACACAACATCAGAGGGCGTTCATGTGCATTTTTTACCTAGGAAACTCGTATTTACAATAATTCTGATAGCACGTGAAGGCAGCATAAGCTAACGCCATTTGTTTGACACTTTTCATGGTCACAGCTGGTCAGGACAAGGTATACATTAGCATTTTTATCTTTTTTTTTTTTTTTTGCCTGTATTCCATCACTCCTCCTTCATCTGTCTGTCTGCCTGTTCATTAGTCTTCTACATAGGCCAATTTCTCATTTGTTACATCTCACAACCCAGTTGCTCTTTCTCCGTCACTCTTATTTTCTTTCTGCCATTCTCACATGCCTCTGATTATTGTTTCTTTTCCAATCCATCTCTCTGTTTTTCCAGAAAAGCTTTGTGTTGTCCGGCATGAGATGAATGCAGTCGTTTCAGAGGAGGAGAGTCAAGTAAGGATAGGTTTATATTTTACTCTGTGTTGTGAGGGAAAATAAACCAAGATAAAAGTATTCATTGCTCTTTTGATTGCTCTCTCACACACTCTCTTTTTCTGTATATTAACAAGTGCACTGTCAATAATAAAACCTCTCTGCTCCCTCCTCTCTCTCTCTCTCTCTCTCTCTCTCTCTCTCCTTTTACTTCTCTTAGCTTGTCCGCACTATATACAATAATATATTAATGAAGATTCCACATCCTTAAATAATTCAAGTGTTTGGATCAGTGAGTACCAGCTGTAATCCTTCTCTTGATTCAAACTACTTCTTCGTGTTTTTTTTCTTTCGTTTTTTTCCCCAGCTAAGTGCATGTGAATTAGTTATGCACTCCTAGTCATCCACTTAAACGTCCATATTTCAGAAGTCTGGGATCTTAGAAATTGTCTGACATATGTTAGGCATATTTCTGTTAATTTAAGGCTCATGCATTGGAGCTTATTTGTGATCTCAACTGCGCTTTGGATATATAAATCTATTCATGTGTTCTTTTGCTTAAAATAAATTTAAAATAAAATACTAAATTAAAGTTAATAATTTTACACATTATAATGTACAGTAAAAATTAGATTTTCTAAAGATTACCGTTAACAGTACTATTAAATTATTAGTATTTTAAATTTTTAGGGGTAGATGATGCCAAAAATGATCTAAATGTAAAAATTGTGGTTTGTAAGATGTTTTAATGTCTCTTATATTCACCAAGGCTGCATTTATCATAAATACAGTAAAAATAGCAATTAAATATTGTTACAATTTAAAATAACTATTTCTATATTAATAATAATAATAATTCATTACATTTATATAGCGCTTTTCTGGGTACTCAAAACGCTTTACTTATAGAGGGGGGGGAATCTCCTCAACCACCAATGTGCAGCATCCACCTAGATGATACGATGGCAGCCATATTGCGCCAGAATGCCCACCACACACCAGCTTATTGGTGGAGAGGAGACCGAATGATGAAGCCAATCAGTATATGGGGATGATTAGGAGGCCATGATGGACAGAGGCCAATGGGCAAATTTGGCTAGGATGCCGGGGTTACACCCCTACTCTTTTTCCAAGGACATCCTGGGATATTTAATGACCACAGAGAGTCAGGACCTCGGTTTAAAGTCTCATCCAAAGGACGGTGCTTTTTTTGACAGTGTCCCCATCACTATACTGGGGTGTTAGGACCCACACAGACCACATGAGCCCTGTTGGACACACTAACACCTCTACCAGCAGCAACCTAATTTTCCCAGGAGGTCTCATGCAGGTACTGACCAGACTCAACCCTGCTTAGCTTCAGTTGGGAAACCAGTCTTGGGCAACAGGGCCCAATATGGCCATATCACCAATATCTTTTAAAGTGTAATATATTCTCCAGTCTTCAGTTTCACATCCTTTAGATTTTGATCCTTCAGAAATCTTATATGCTGATTTGGTGCGCAAAACACATTTCTTAATATGATCAATGTTGAAAAAAGTTGTGTTGCTTAATATTTTTGTGAAAACTGTGATTCAGGATTCTTTGATAAATATAAAGTATAAAGCAGCATTCGTTTGAGATTTAAAAAATATTTTCCTTTTCATTAATCGATTTATTGATGAATAAAATAGTCAATATCTTGAAAAACATCTTACTGAACAGTAGTGTAACCAATATAAAATTTCATTTAACTATTTAAGAGATTATTTAGTATTATTATGTAAATGTATGATCATTTCCAATAATTTATATATTGATTTATAATAATTTATTATTAGTAGTTATGTTTAATTATTTTATTAGGCATATAGATAAATAAACAATTCCCTAATATTGTCCGATAACCAATATCAAGTAGCAGAAGTTAGCAAAAACAACTGAAATTGATTACACGTCCTGTGTGTGTCTGTAAATGATAAAACATTAGTTTCACTGAGTTTTGATAAAAAGTCATATTAATTCATATTAAGGTTGTGAAGTTTCAGCCAGAGGTGCAGTGAGTGAGCCAGGTGTGAACGGAAATAGAGTCCAGAGAGGGAGAGAGACTGATCCTAATGGGAAGTGACAGTCAGTTCAGATGTCTGTCTGTATGTATGCAGATGAAGTTGATGAAAGGGAGAAAATGCATGTGAAATGTGTGCGTAAGTGGGCACATGCTCACGCGGCAGCAGTAGGGAAAAAAACGGAATTGGAATGCGAGTTCAACACATCCTCATCGCAGAATATTTCACATCTATTGACCTCCTGATATCTGACACCTGCTCACTCTTGCAGACTAAACATCTTCACAGCAGTGGGCAGCTGATCTCACTTCCTCCATACGACATGGGCGGCACTTCACATGTCTCAGAAGATACGAGTCAGCTTTGACTCATTTGTGACTTCTGTCCTGCCTTTTTGGCTCTAATCTCAATGTCTTGTTTTCAGTCATCTCTATATATATCTAGGCTATATATCTGCACACATACACATACGCGCTTATCTTTAAATACAATATAATCTTAAATGTAATCTTTATCAAATCTTAAATTGAATGTCCATTGTTCATATATTCTATGATGCCTACATTTACTTTAAAATAGCTGATTTTAGTTTTTAATTTTTTTTTTTTATTATTATTATTATTATTATTATTATTGTATTATTAATTTATACAAAATTGCATTTATCGGTTACTGGCCATAATATGAAAATAATTATCAACTGTGACGAGGGTGACGAGCGAGAGACGTCGTGGGAGGAGCGAGCGAGACTCAAGTCCTCTCATGAGGGAGCCCGGAGGCATATAAGGACGAGCGACACCAGTGAAGGGCAAGAGAGGACCAGGCCTGGAATTTACGTTTTGTTTATGGTTGTTATGTGTGTGAGGGGCTGCCCGTGTTACTTTCAGTTTGTTTGTTTTATTGATTAAAGTCTTTTAAATGTTCGCCGGTTCCCACCTCCTTCCCATAACAGCAAACTACGTTACAATTGACCTTAAAGTGTCTAAGATGTTTGTGCTCCAAGGTTGGTCTTGGCTAAATATCATATTGGTCTTTCATGTACTAAATTCAGGTAGGGACCCGAGCTGAGATGAAAGACTAAATTTAAGCCACTGAATCAATTTCTAGTTAGTCGACCTAATTGACCAAATGGATCTTGGATCAAGCCAAGCTCATTTTTGCTCTTCTGTTCACACGTCTGAACATTCAATCAGCTCAATGATTTTGTTCTTTACTGTCTCTCACATCACAATTTCACAGCTGCATAACATTCTGGAACATAACTGAAGCTCACAAAGAGAAACCACAGATAAAATTACTTGTGAAATTGATCATTTATCCATTCTGACCCATCTTTGCCCTTTCTGGATTGCACCATCATAAAAGCAAAAAAAAATACTGCATTCATTTAACCTTTTCGCCTTTTCTTCTTTACCTCCAGTTTCTCTGCCATTCTTCTTTGAACTCAGACACAATATTACACTATAAATAGCCATGTAATGGTTAGCACTAATTGCTGTGTCCTCCGGGAAGACGTTAAAAATGGTCCTAATTATCACTCTAACGCACTTACCATGTATTCAGACAAGATTCTTTACAGCAGCCACACCATTCAGATGCTCAAGCAATGAGTTATATTTCCACATCAGTTCTGCATTAGTCCTATTTATGTTCTTTTAAAACAGATCTTTTCAATTAATCAGTTGATCCATTTAAAAAAATAGTCGCTGCAACTGAAATCAAATGCTTCCCTACTATATAGTATGCAAGGACAGTACGTCAAAAAAGCAAAGGTAAAGGCAAAAAATGATCTGCTACTTCCGCCGAGATTCTGAAGTGTGCATTCGATGGACACTTTACATCCGACTATAGGTCAGTAGCAATACTTTATCAATCATAAAGTGTTGCTACTGACCTATAAGGCCCTAAACAGTTAGCGTCTATGTATTTAGCTGATCTTCTATCACCCTACAATCCATCACGCTCTTTAAGATTGCAAAACTCTGGGCGTCTGGTAGTACCTGGAATTTAAGTCCACTAAAGGAGTGAGAGCGTTTTCAAAATTCAAATTCTGGAATAGCCTTCCTGATAATGTGGTAGATCACATGACAGTAACAATATGGCGGATATAGTACATCTTAATTTTATTAATTCTCCCCATTTTAGGGTTGTTACTGTCATGTGATCTACCACATTATCAGGAAGGCTATCCCAGAGTTTAGGAGCCAAATTTGAAAAGGCTCTCACTCTCATACTTTTAACAGTAAATTCAAATGTAGTACCTCTTCAGACCTCTTTATCTTCAGAGTATGCGATTTCGGATGCACCGAGTCTGACTATCTGTGAATCAATGAATCAATTTAGAAATTATTTCAAAATGTTTTGTTCATTACAAGTCATATAGGTTTGGAATGACACAATAGTTTTTATTTTTGTGTGAACTGTTACTTTAAGTCTAAAATAATCCACAATAATCTTTTAGCTAATTAAAGGTAGTGTAGGAAATTTTCGGAGCAGCTAGCAATAGCAAGTTAGCTTTGAAATCATGAGGTGGGAGGACCCTCCCTTCCTTCCTTCAGAGCGTCTTCAAAGCCACGCCTTCTTCAAAGCACAGCAGATTCTGCAAAGCGCCATGAGCATAGACTGTAAAAAAAATATGGACATAGTATCCATGACGTCACCCGTAGGATTCTGAAGAGCGTCTCTGAAAAGTGAAGTAGGGTCGAGCTGGCTGTTGCCATCCTGGCAGCGTGTCACCGCGCATCACTCCCGGATAACAGAAAATGGACAAAGAGGTGGGATGTGGGTGGAGCTGAAGTAACGTGATGGCTAACAGAGAGCAGACAAACGTCAATCCACCTGTCACTCAAAGTGGCCATGCCCTTAATTATACAGAACTTTAAGGCTTTATATAATGTAAACAAATCAGTTATAAAAAAATTCACCCCCCTCACAGTTGCCATGAAGGGCAAAATTAGCTGTATAGACCAAAACCACAAATTGTTCCATGCTGTAAACGTTTTTTTTGTTTGTTTTTTTGCTGCTGTAAAGTTGGGCATTTTAACATGGGGCTCAACGAGATGCTCATTGAGATGCAATCCTCACATCCCCACTGTTGGCGCTTTTGGCGGTGAACAGGGGTCAGCATGGGCACCCTGACTGTCTGCGGCTATGCAACCCCATACGCAACAAAAGTGCGATGCACTGTGTATTCTGACACCTTTCTATCAGAACCAGCATTAACTTCTTGAGCAATTTGAGCTTTCAGTAGCTTGTCTATTTGATTGGACCACACGGGCCATCCTTCGCTCCCCACATGCATCAATGAGACCATGACCCTGTCACTGGTTCCCCTTTTGATAGATACTGACCACTGCAGACCAGGAACACCCCATAAGATCTGCAGTTTTGGAGATGCTCTGACCCAGTTGTCTAGCCATCACAATTTGGCCCTTGTCAAACTCGCTCAAATCCTTACGCTTGCCCATTTTTCTTGCTTTTTAGACATCAACTTATATCCCACCCACTAACAGGTGATGAAGAGATAATCAGTGTTATTCACTTCACCTGTCAGTGGTCATAATTTTATGCCTGATCGGTGTATATACATGGTTATTTAGACTACTTAACTTAGTGATTGCTATCAAGATGTGAAGAGACTTTCAACCATCACAACAAAAAATGTTTCTGGAACAAATCGCTTACCCTGCCTTTAAGAACTATAACTAGTTAATGTTTGGATGAATTATTCCTTTAAGGTCTATGGGGATTTGTGGCATGCTGTTGATCATTACAGACAATAAAACGGGAAACACATTTACGGTAATGCACTTATACGAGTGATGTGGTCTGACTGCTTTTATTATGTTTATCAATGGTCTGTGGCACAAAATGTCTGAATTTTATTGTGTGAAACTGCTGATAAACTGTACTAAAGCTTTTCGAACTGAGCAAGTATGAAGCAAACACAGGGGTCACTCAGCAGAGACATAAATATTTCGTCTGAATAGCTGCAGGGAATGGGAATAGGCACATCCCACCCACAATGATAGCTACATGGTACAATGAAAAGAGGCAAGAAGCAGAAGCAAATCCCAGATTTTTGTGAGCAGAGTTTTGCAGGTAGCATGCTGCGATATCTCTCTTACACTGTTAAACCTCCACTGTTGCTGCTGTGTGTGAGAAAAAGATTGCATCCATGGTTTAAAGCTCAGAGATTACATGACTTTGGTTTATGATAGAGTTTTGTGATTGCAGTGCGCTTATGAAGTTACAACAACATACAGCTGACAGATTCACTGGTTATGATCTATCGCTATGGTAAAATAACAATTCCACAGCCTATATTCAACTGGAACTGGGATATTATTATTATATTATCTATTTTTATACTTTATTTTATTGCATTCAATTCCATAATGTCCTTCTCTATAGTGCCTTTATCTTTATTGACAGATTACCTGATATATGATATTACTGCATTTCTTATAATGCACTTTAACTGCATTAATGCATCAATATTGTAAGGGAATGGACAGTTTCTAACTTGATATGCGTGGAGTGTCATGATATCTGATATGCAAAGCTACTGGCTGGTGTGTGTCATTCACTCATGTGCTATTGTATTTTTGCCCAAGAATTTTCTATGTATTGTTGGTTCTTTTTGTGAATAGGGATATTTTTGTCGTTACTTTTTGTTTTAAACTTTAAAGCCATTAAGGTCCAAATATCATGTTCTTTAGAGGGTGAGCTTTACATTGATATACAATTATTTACTAATGTAAAAATTAGCATAGTTTTAATTGTTTCAAGTTAATTGTTTGTATCTGTTGTTTTAAACTGGAGTTAAGTTATTTTGTCCCACCTTACTGGTCCTTCTTCATTTTATCCAATAATTAAATTCATACAATGTCATATTTTAAATTGATATGTTCATAACTGGTATTCTTTTAACTGCAGGGGAAAAAATATTGCTTTAATTACAAAAAAAGGAAACTAACATAATTTATACCCTTTTTTTTTGCAGCATGGCAAAATTTTTATATTTATTCTATTTTACACAAATGCTCCTCAAGATCAACCTTGTTGCCAAAGATTTTATAATAAAAAATGAGCAAAGAAAATATTATATGTTATAATTTAATATAAGTTGTTTAGGCTAAAGCATCATCCTAAGAACATTTTAAGACGTTAGTTCCCATTAAGTTATGGAAAAGTTATGAATGTTCTCAGATCGATCAAAACATCACGTTTTTGAAATGTTTTAAAAAGCGTTTTTCTTGTTTTTGCAAAGGTTAGCAAAAACATTAAGGGAATGTTCCATTTTATCATTTTACAAACATTGAAATGTTTTTGAATGTTGAACCTTTTGAAACAAGAAGTAACGTTTAAAAACGTTAGACAAACGTCAAACTAAAACGTGCTATGTACAATGTATAAATAACGTTTTCAGAACGTTAGTAAAGACCTACTATGAACTAACATTTAATGAATGTTACTGAAAGAACGTTTGTTCATAAGAGAAAGTGTTAGCTGGGTTGTTACCCATTTTGACATATTTTTAATTAGAACCTCATAAAAAGACAGCATATAATTTTGTCCTGAAGTGCACAAACAACATATTGTTAAAAATTAGGCATCATTTTCCATGAGACTTTTTTTAGGCTTCAACCCCAGTTATGCATACTATTTCTGTTGTTTGTTTACCAGACATTATATGTGCTGCTTACATGGTTACTCATCCCATTACTGATGCAATCCATGCCATTCTGATCCAGCGGCCCACTTGTTAAATGACCATGCGTGTGCTTGTTTGTGGGCACGAATGCACTCACGCTCCTGTTTCATGTGTGTTTCTGTGGATTTATCCTTCATCTCATCTGTATTCTGCTCTGACGATCCTGCAGGGGTTACTTCCTGCTGCAAAGGGTGAGAATGAAGCACCCTCACCTGACTCTAACAAGCTGCATTTGAGAATAAATCACTTAAACAGCACTGAAAGGAAGGTTGGCCTTAGGGCCTGTTTTATTTATTTGGTCTCATTTGTGACTCATCTCTCTGGTTGATCACGGTGAATATTAAAGAGAGCAGCAGTTCAGACAGAGGACAGGGAAAACGAAGAGGTAATGAATGGGTGCAAACAAGATGTTGGTTGATAGGAAGACCCTTGAAGGGGCACACCGAAGCTTTTAATGTGTGATAAAATGCTTTGCACTGGCAAAATAGCTTTGGATGTGTTTAAGTAAATCTGTTAATGCAGTGCGAAAAGTATAGGGTGTCTGTAGGGAATGCTGGGAATTTGGATACTCAATATGCACAGACAAGACATTAAATGAGAGAGGGAGACTCTCATTAATTAAACCTCTTTTTCTTTTAAAGATATTAATTTAACTTAGCATGGTGGACTGCCACAAAACCTCCCTTAATTATAGCATTAAGCATATGCTTAGTGCTGGTTCATACTGCCTGTGCTCTGCACATCACTGGCAGAAATATTCATTCATTTCAAGGATGAGATGCACACGCAAGCACACAAACAAGTAATAAACATTTATGGGTGAAATTATGTTTATGTACTTGGCAACAGTGAAAACAACCACCCATCTCTATCTATCTATCTATCTATCTATCTATCTATCTATCTATCTATCTATCTATCTATCTATCTATCTATCTATCTATCTATCTATCTATCTATCTATCTATCTATCTATCTATCTATCTATCTGTCTATTGTCTATCATCTGTCTGTCTGTCTGTCTGTCTGTCTATCTATCTATCTATCTATCTGTATGTCTGTCTGTCTTGCGTGCGTGCGTGCGTGCGTGTGTGTGTGTGTCTATCCGTCTGTCCGTCCGTCCGTCCATCCGTCTGTCTCAGTAGAACTGGTCTCGGATCAGCATTATTATACAGATAAACTGTTGTGTAAGAGTATAACTATTAGAGGCATCAGACCTCCAGGGTTCCTGCTCATTTTTAAATTAATTGTCAAGTGCTCAGGAGGCACAATCATCCAGAAAACTCACCAAGATCAATAGAGAGAAATAATCATCTACCCAAATTAAGAACTTTCCCCTCCAGGATTGCATGAAATATTGAATGCATACAGATTTATGTTAAACTCTTTTTTTTTTTTTTTTTTTTTTTTTTTTTTTTTTTTGTGCAGTTATTTACATTCTTTGAAAAGCTTGGAGGCATGATTTTGTCTTTCTTCTTATACAAACATTTGGAAATATGGGAGACACAGAAGCCCTAAATTATTATGCATAATTGCAAAAAATGCATAGAAATTATTTATTGTATCTTTTTCGTGGTTTTAGTTTTTCTGAAATTATCTTGCATTTTGTATTCCTGCAGGTTTTTGTTTGTTTGTTTGTTTGTTTTTTTTGCATCTTTTCTATTTAACTGCAGTGATACTTTCCTCTTTGGACATATATTTAGATTTTAGTAGTATTAACTTTGTCACTATTATATTGAGAATGCTTGCTTTTGTCACTATAATGTCTGCTGTCAGTGGGCTTGTATTAGACCTATTCTCTTTCAGTGCAAAGAGAACAATATAGCCTTTGTTGAGCCTTAAAATATTGTATTTATTGATAATTAAATGAAATAAGTGCAACGTTTTAATTCGTTGCAATCATGTAAAAAAATAAGACATTTGCAAATGAGGCTAACGTATAAGAAAGAACACCCTGCACATTTCTTTAGGGAACGCGTGCCCCCTGGCGTTTAAATTCGGAACTACAGTTCTGTTTCTGTTTTTGGAAAACAATAATGTACAATTTATGGAAAGCATACTTGAATAAAACATAAAAACGCATTTTATGAAACAGCTTTAGTGCTAGCTTGTACTCTGGGACTTGTACACGTTGTGGATAATCTTTCCTAAGCGGAACTCTTGATTCGTTATGTTTCCACACGGCCATTAATCAGTTGCAGAATAGGGAAATATGTGAAGTTTTGTTTCTATTTAGACTTTCGGATATCATTTTATTTATTAAAACGCTGTAGTCTTAAGTCAGCTTGTCCCTGTTTGTTTGGACGTGTGCAGGCTACTTTAGCGGTAACTTGGTACCTTGTTTCGAGTTTGGAGAATAGCTAGAAAACTACAAAAGGCTTTGACAGATAATTAACAATGTCTAAAGCTGCTGTTCCTCTCCGAATTCTCTGTATTCATGGATATCGACAGAATGGAAACTCTTTTAGAGAGAAGACAGGGGCTTTACGCAAACTATTAAAGAAACAAGTGGAGCTGGTGTATATTAGTGCGCCACACCAAGTTCCTGCGATTCAAAACGAAAGTGAGTATAAAACGGATTCTGTTTGCTGTACCTCAAAAGCTAATGGGTTGCCTAGCATTATATAGTTTGATTATAATAAGATATGTTTCTTGAGCAACAAATCAGCATATTATAATGATTTCTGAAGGATCATGTGACACTAGATTGGAGTAATGATTGAAAGAATCATACATGTTTCTTTAATTATATATATATATATATATATATATATATATATATATATATATATATATATATATATGTATATATGTATGTTACACTGTATTAAAAAAATATTCAGCAAATGTGCAAATTAATAAAAAAAAAAAAAAAGATTTCTATTTCAAATAAAAGCTGTTCTTTTGATTTTTCTATTCGTCAAAGAATCCTGACATCCTGAATGGTTTCCACAAAAATATTAAGCAGCAAAAACAGGTTTTCAACACTGATAATTATCAATGTCTCTTGATTAACAAATCAGCATAATAGATTGATTTCTGAAAGATCATGTGACACTGAAGACTGGAGTAATGATGCTGAATATACATCTTTGCCATCACAGGAATAAATTACATTTTAAAATATAGTCAAATTGAAAACAGTTCTTTTAACTTGCAATCATTTTTCACAATATTACTGTTTTCTGTTTTTTTAAATTCAGCTTTGGTGCACATAAGATACTTCTTTCAAAAACATTAAAAAGTATGAATTATTCCAAACTTTTGATTGGTTGTATACATTCAAACTTTTAAATATTTAGATCTGTTTCCTAGCAAGTGTCATTGTTGAATCTTTCTATCTTACTGCAATCAGCCAATCAGGAGCCAGAGAAGACGGCCAGTAGTGGTGAAGAAGATCAGAAGGGCTGGTGGTTCTCTGATGTCGAGGCACGAAGTTTTAATGCTAAGCAGGAGTGTGAGAGATGCCTTGGTCTGGAAGAGAGTATAGAGGCTGTGAAAACTGCAGTGAAGGATCTTGGCCCTTTCGATGGCATCCTGGGCTTTAGTCAAGGTGCCGCCCTGGTGGCCATGTTGTGTGCCCTGCAAGAACAAAAACTACAGCCTGATTTCAATTTCCGCTTTGCCATCCTGGTCGCCGGATTCCGCAGTGCCTGTTCCCAGCATCAGCGGTTCTACAAAGGACCAGTGCTAACAATCCCCTCTCTGCATGTGTTTGGACTGGATGACCGTGTAATTCCAGAGGAGATGAGCCGAGATCTACTGCCAGCGTTTGATGGAGCTCAAATCCTTGTTCATCCTGGTGGACACTTTGTTCCAGCGGCATCCTCACACAGGCAGACATACCAAGACTTCCTTAAGAAGTTTCAGTAAGAGGATAAAAGAATATCTGAGGGTTCCTGAAATAAATCAGGTCAAGTGAATTATAGCTACATTATAAAAGCCTTGGACATTGAAAGGGTAATAAAAGGATGTTTTACACTGTTCTCAGGAAAATGGTTACTTGAATACAGACTTTCACAAGTATGTAGTGCAGTTTAATTTGCTGCCCAGCTCATTTGTGTGACTGTCTAAGGATATTTGGGGGCTTAAAACTGCTCTGTGGCATGGTGTATAAAATAAACAGATGAAATATAATATTTTTTTATTTGGAGTTTGTAAAATAATTTGTAAAATAAATACAAAATTGTTACAGAAATGCATGTATAATGGAAGTAAACAAATTTATGTAAAATTACAATATTAATGTGTAATTAAACAGTAACAAAACCGTTAAATTATAAAATGGTTGAATGACCAGCAGCCAAAAACGCCCTGTAAAATCAAAATAAAATACCATAATTAAAATAAACCAAAAAAAACAGTTATTTTACAGGTATTTCTTGAATTATTACAATCAAATACCTTAACTGTAAAAAACATCTTTAAAAAACGGTCAAATGACTGGCAGCAGCAGCTGCCAAACAAAAACCCTCAAATTTAAGTGTAATATCCTAATTTAAATAAAGTGCAAAAAACTGAACAGAAATTTTCCTTAAATGTTTACAGAAAAACACTGTTATTTCACAGGTGTTTCCTGAATTAATTAAAATGAGCTAAACACTAACTTATATCTTAAGATCTCAGCATCTTCACTTATTACAATCCAGTTTGACTTTATTTCTTTCATACACATTTTCATGTTGAGAATTATTAGAGGTTTAGATGTTGATGTCATATTGAGAAAAAAAAACGAAAAATTTGATGTCACCATGGTGATCAATGTATGCTTTAGTTGGGCTCTTGACCTGTGGCTTTTTGACATTAACATGAATCTGTTTTTTTTTGTGTTTTTTGTGTACATTTGTACACAACTTTGGACCTCGAGATCCACTCCACGCAGACCGATCTGTGTATGACATCAAAGTACCACGAGAGCGATTCAAAAGCATAAGGTTTGCTCTTCAATCACTCTTGCGGTACTTTGATATCATGTGTCGATCGTTCTGTGCAGCGCCGATGCATCTTGGACAAGCCTAAGAACTACAACTGACTTCCAGCCACAGCCTTGAAGATAAAAGACATTAAATCTCTCAAAATCTCAGCAGAGATTAAACAACTCCACAAACAGCATTACCATAAGTGAATTATTACTAACCAGATTGACTTTATTTCTGTCACACGTCTACAGAATTTATTGTTGAGAACTGATGTTGATGTTTTATTGGGCAAAAAATGCATGCTACCATTATGGTGGTCAGTTTGATTCAGTTGGGCTTGTGACCCTCTTGTCTTTCTAAAGCAAGTTTATTTTAATAATATATTGTAAATTGTTTGATGATAAACACTTGAGTAATGCAGAAGTAAAAGTTTCAAAATGCAATGAGCATTTTCTGCTTTTAAGACTTTTAAATTAACATCATAAAGTGATCTTTACTAATGGCGAATTCTCACTCATATATGGTTTATTGACTGAGGTTCAGGTATAGCAACACTGTAAAAAAAAAAAAAAATTCTGAAATTCTGAAAATGAACAATTATTACCTGTGACATACACACTTAGACATCAATACTTATACAATCCTCAACAGCAGTGACAAAAATTATTCATACTGCAGTGCATGCTGGGATTTTTGTTCTATGGTGATACCCAGCATGAAACTTTATGTTGGTCACCATTGTTGAGATTCATATGCTGATTCTTGATGTCTATATGTGTCTGAATAAAACAGTAGTTAAAAATATTTTATGCACTACACAGTTTTAAAATTACACATGATAAGTGACTGCTGCAAAGCTTTTTTCCCTCATGCTGTAGTGTGAAACTACAGCATGAGGGAAAAAAGGCTTGGTAACACAAAACCTCAATGTATTTGTGACAAATCTTTGATTAGTAACTTCAGATGCAATCAGGCCAGGTTACTATGATTATACAGTCGTTTACACTCTAAAAAATGCTGGGTTGAAAATGGACTAACCCAGGGGTTGGGTTAAATGTTTGCTTAAGACAACTCAGTCACTGGGTTAAAACAACCCAATTGCTGGGTTAGTCAATTTTCAAAGTGTAAAAAAAAAAACTAACATCTTCTGATTTCAGTTTTACAACATGATATACATTGTTGTAGAGAAAACCTAACATATGAAGTGAAGGGTCAAGAGCCCAACTAAAGCAAACACTGATCACCATAATGTTGACATTAAACTGTATTATTCTCAATAAAAAAATTTTTTACAGTGTATATATTAGAATGCACCAAATTGAAACCTCTGTGCTGAAACCGAAATCGAAAATTCTGGATGCACTTGGCTGAAAACTGAAAACGTTTTTTTTTTTTTTTTGTTTGTTTGCTTTTGTTTTTTACTACATTCTAAAAACGCTGGGTTAAAACAACCCATTTACTGGGTTAAAACAACCCAATTGGTGGGTTACTCTATTTTCAACCCAACTTGGGTTGTTTTTAACCCAGCATTTTTTTAGAGTGTAATTATTAATTTCTTATTTTAAATTATTTTTGTATAATTGTATTATTACACTTTTTAATTACATTTAGTAATTTTACTGAATCTAAAAAAATAAATTAAAAACACAATCCAATAAAATAAATGAAACACACTTTTATTTAAAGTAACATACCACAATTGGACAGAAACTACATTAGAATGATATAAAATATAAATACATTAATATCAATATATTATTCTTTATTCAGTTCTATGCAAACAGAATCAGATTTAACTAGGGCTGCCCACAACTAAAGTTTTTCTAGTCAACTAGTAGTCATTCTTTTAAGCATTAGTCAACTATTGGAACATTTATATGAATCGAATTGCTTAAATATGCGGGGTGGAATATATGCCTATTCACATAAAGCTTGCCGCACTGACAAAAGTAATGATAATGAATGTGTCTGAAAAAATAGCAAGGAGAGATTTTAATTAAACTAGTGGAACATTGTTAGAGGAGAAGGAAGCATGTTTTCTTCCATGGTAAACTTGTACGTGGCTTGTGTCACACATCCTTCACAAAGACAGATCTACCTGATTCTGTCATGAGTGCCATAAAGTCGCCCAACAGCAATGTGACCGACCGATATAGGGAGAATGTAAAGATGCATGAAAGCTGTGATTGGAAATCAGGGTAATTCCACCAAATATTGATTTTTCAACTCTCAAAGTTTAAAACATTAGTATTGTGTTGTTTAAAAATTATTATAAACTTGTTTTCTTTGTATTATTCGTGGCCTGAAAACATTGCATCTTTTTGACAAGTTGTAATTTTCTGCAAATAAATGCTCTAAATAACAATATTTTTATTTGAGATTTGGAAGAAATGTTGTCAGTAGTTTGTAGAATAAATCAAAAATAAAAAATGTTCTCAAACATATACAGAAATAATAAATCCAGAGAAACTGATAATATATATATATACACTCACCTAAAGGATTATTAGGAACACCTGTTCAATTTCTCATTAATGCAATTATCTAATCAACCAATCACATGGCAGTTGCTTCAATGCATTTAGGGGTGTGGTCCTGGTCAAGACAATCTCCTGAACTCCAAACTGTATGTCAGAATGGGAAATAAAGGTAATTTAAGCAATTTTGAGCGTGGCATAGTTGTTGGTGCCAGACGGGCCGGTCTGAGTATTTCACAATCTGCTCAGTTACTGGGATTTTCACGCACAACCATTTCTAGGGTTTACAAAGAATGGTGTGAAAAGGGAAAAACATCCAGTATGCGGCAGTCCTGTGGGAAAATTCTTCGTTGATGCTAGAGGTTAGAGGAGAATGGGCCGACTGATTCAAGCTGATAGAAGAGCAACTTTGACTGAAATAACCACTCGTTACAACCAAGGTATGCAGCAAAGCATTTGTGAAGCCACAACACGCACAACATTGAGGCGGATGGGCTACAGCAGAAGACCCAACCAGGTACCACTCATCTCCACTACAAATAGGAAAAAGAGGCTACAATTTGCACGAGCTCACCAAAATTGGACAGTTGAAGACTGGAAAAATGTTGCCTGGTCTGATAAGTCTCGATTTCTGTTGAGACATTCAGATGGTAGAGTCAGAATTTGGCGTAAACAGAATGAGAACAGGGATCCATCATGCCTTGTTTTACCACTGTGCAGGCTGGTGGTGGTGTAATGGTGTGGGGGATGTTTTCTTGGCACACTTTAGGCCCCTTAGTGCCAATTGGGCATCGTTTAAATGCTACGGCCTACCTGAGCATTGTTTCTGACCATGTCCATCCCTTTATGACCACCATGTACCCATTCTCTGATGGCTACTTCCAGCAGGATAATGCACCATGTTACAAAGCTCGAATCATTTCAAATTGGTTTCTTGAACATGACAATGAGTTCACTGTACTAAAATGGCCCCCACAGTCACCAGATCTCAACCCAATAGAGCATCTTTGGGATGTGGTGGAACGGGAGCTTCGTGCCCTGGATGTGCATCCCACAAATCTCCATCAACTGCAAGATGCTATCCTATCAATATGGGCCAACATTTCTAAAGAATGCTTTCAGCACCTTGTTGAATCAGTGCCACGTAGAATTAAGGCAGTTCTGAAGGCAAAAGGGGGTCAAACACAGTATTAGTATCCTTTAGGTGAGTGTATATTGAACATGAATTTTCTTTAAAAGAAATATTTTAAAAAGTGGTGCATGGATAATTAACTTAAGTTGCTTCGGTCCAATTTGGGTTCATCATAAAATATTACTAACAATATAAAAGTAAAGATTTCACAGGACAGTAAGGGTGATGTTTTTAGAATGATCTAAAACGCCTTTTACTTGCTAATTGATAATTTAGAGGCTTTAGAAATATGCGTATCAAATATTATACACTATAGGCTTTAGGTTTAAAGCAGCTATGTTCATCATTATTTTATTATTTGTTAAAGTGCTTCTATTAATTACTCCATAGAAAATGTGTGGCATTGCAGCTCTAAAGTCCTATTGGTGGTGAGAATCCTGTTCTGGGGGATGAACTGGGGGTGAGTGGGTGGATTTTCTGTATATTCAGTTTAGTGCTGTCAGATGCAGTTGCTCTGGATTCCAGTGGGGGCGTTAGTGAGTGTGTTTCCCCCTGCAGCTGTTTATCATTTTGATTTCTCTGTCAGTGTCTGTGTGTGTTTGTGCTCGCTCACTGTCAAATTGGGAACTCTGTGTTCTTGTGTAGCTTAAAGGAAGTTTGGCAGCCCAGGATTGTGTTCATGATGATTTCCAGATGCTTGTGGAAAGCACTCTCTTCTCACTCACTCTTTCCAATGTATCCAGAGCGCCTCCACACCTTCCCTTTCCTTTAATGACCCTATCTATCACGGTTCCTTTACTTTTTCTCTCTCTCTCCCTTTCTTATTCTTGTAAACGGCAATAAAACAACTATTATGTTATGATTTATTGTTTTAAACAGTTCACACTGCATCTACTAGTAGGCCTATTTTATGAAAGTCAACATGAAATCAACATCGAACCTGATTATTTTCTTACTACACTTTGATGTTTTATTGTGCATCTTCAATGTACTATGAACAATTTTCATTATGTAGGAAATAGCAGATTATGTCTAATTATCTCTATTTAGGTCATACTAAAAACTGTATCTGGTCCACTTGGTCCCATTTGTTTTCTAGAGTTTGTTTACTAGAGTAAACAAAGAGCCTTTAAAGGTATATGGTGATGGGGGAAATTAGATTTATTTTTATATAATTATTTTATAATTTCAAATATATATATATATATATATATATATATATATATATATATATATATATATATATATATATATATATACACTAACTCATCTTGCTATCAATACCAAGTTAATGATCATATTTTACTGCCTTTTTTATTTTTCCCCTTAATTTGTTTTTCCCCTCTTTCTGTCAGTCCCTCCCACATATTTTTTTCTGTTCTCTCCTCAGTGCCACGTGTCTCTTTCTCCACTCAAACACATGGTTTTGATAAATGGAAGACAAGAGAAGAAGAGAAACACAAACTCCCTCTTGCCAGTAAGTTTTACAACAGCTCCGTGACTCCCAGCCTCAGGAATCCATGGACTTGCGCAACAGTAGTGGCCAGGGGTGAGATGGAGAGTTGTGTAAGAAACGTCTGGAAAAGAAGGGTGAGAGAGATGCATCAGGCTATATTTTGCCTCTGGTGGGCTATAGTAGAAGGCAGGATGATGCCAGCAACCTGTGTTAAAAGTAATAGGACATTTTTTTTTTTTCTCTGAGGAATGAGGAAGGTGTGGTTTTGAGAATGTGGGCGAGGCTACAGAGTGTTTTTATAAGAGTAGGACTCATCCTAGTTTCATCCTGCACCGTTAAACTATTTTTTGTGTTCTCTCATCCTGAAAGCTGACTATATGGACTATATCACATTGTCTCTGGACGTTTACTTTTATTTTTCTGGAAATCTACATCTTTATGGGAGATTTTGAGGAGTAATGTGTTTGGACAAGTGATGATTTTGGGTGTGTTCATGTATGTATTGTGCTGTACAGTCTCATTTCAAAGATGTTTTGTGACAAAATGAAGCTTAAGAATGTAATCGTATTATAGGTTCATGTAGCCTACGGTATGAATACATACATATATGTCTTTATATATATATATATATATATATATATATATATATATATATATATATATATATATATATATATATATATATATATATGTGTGTATATTTTTCATACTGTAGGTGAAATGTTGCTTTGAATCAAAACCTTATATGTATGCTTATATATAATATTTGAAAAAGACAAAAAATACTTATGAGGTTTCCCAAAAGAGCAGAAAAAGGTTAATTCCCAGAAATTTGTTATGGTGAAGAGGTCACTGCGAAGACGCTGCTTTGCTGGTGTGGCTGGACTGACCAATCAGATCTCAGCAGTGACAGAGCGGTGGAGGGAGTTTCCCAAGGAGTAGCTTATTTAACTTAAAGAACAACTATGATGTCACTGTGATGAAGCACATGGTGCATATTTACAAACAAAATGTAAGACAGGATGTAGAACGAAGGACTTTTTCTCTCAAAATTGCTTAATATTCTGAGCTTAGGGGTTGTTGTGGGTTTGTTTTGTAACTATGTAGGATTCTTTTTTCTTAAAGAATCATGCAGTGTCTTGTAACCAGGAATTCATCCAGCAGAGTGTGGTTTGAGTTATTTATTTCCAGCCTGATCCAAACACGGTCCTGCTTCTTGGTTTTCCTGTTTATGTGGACACTGCACAACATAAGCCAGAGGGTTGTACTTTATATTACAGTACATGTACTTTCAATGTACTTACAGTGTATTTACCCAAGAATTATTATTATTATTAGGTAACTACATGGGTTAAAATTAGATTTAGGGGTAGGTTCAGGGCTAGCACCTTATTACCCAGTTATTGTATATATGTACGTGCGAAATAGGACTGTAAAATATAGTAATATTGGTAGAACATTTCTTTCTTTCTTTGCTTCTAAGCTGCAGGGACTCTGTGCTATCATTGGTAAGAACTACAAGGTTTTGGTGAAGAGGATCTGGACATAAACCTTCAAATTCTTGTGGTTTGGCTGTTCCTTCTTGTAAATCTAGTTGTTAACGGGGTCAAGTGGAGGTGGAGATGAATTAATGACTATACTTTCCATTTCTAATCATTGCTTTTAATACTCAAAACATTTGCAATTACATTATTTTCTCTGTATTGCTTAATTGTCTGACAGTGCCAGGGTTGTCTTCTTTTAGAGGCTGAATGTGTTATTAATAATTGTTAGAGAGGCTGTGTGTGTGTGTGTGTGTGTGTGTGTGTGTGTGTGTGTGTGTGTGTGTGTGTGTGTGTGTGTGTGTGTGTGTGTGTGTGTGTGTGTGTGTGTGTGTGTTTGTGTGTATATGATGCCCTTAGCCCTGAACAGTAAGAGTTTATGTGCTGAGGTTCCAATATCAGCACATGATCTCTTACTTGTAGGGAAAAGAGTCTCTATCGACTTCTCATCACACTGTTTGATCAACATTTACATTTAATCATTGAGAAACAAATGAGGAATGTCACAAGATTATCATAAGAGACAACAATAGTTCAGAAAGAGTAAGCTTGACTGCTTAAGTAATACAAAAATGCAGAAGAATAGAGACATTTTTTTTTAAAGATTAAATGTATGTATTTGAAGTACTTTTTTATTTATTGTTGTCTGGTAAATGTTGAAATGTAATGTTTTTTTCTCTTTTTTCTTTCTTTTTTCTTTTCACAAGGCTTAAAAAGATTTGCATCCAGCCCAAGAACAAATATTAAAATCAAAACATGAGACATTGTTTTTTGGATGCCGGGATTTGATGTAATTTAATACTCATGTAAACATTTCTGAATATAATTTACTTCTATTGCTTACACAACAATGGCCCACAGATTGTTTTGTGCAACTACAAACTCTCTCCTCCAGAGGGCGACATGTGACTGCTATTTCTTTAGGATTTGGGCCATATTCTATTGCACATCACTAAAAATGTCTGCAGATCATAACTCGTTCAGACAAGACATCCTGTTAATTTAATATATATGAATTACTCACTAAATTCACAAAAACACCTGTCCTGCTGTCCCAGATGGCAATGGCAAAAAAAAAAAAAAAAAAAAAAAAAAAAGTATGGCTTTCATCAATTACACATTAAACATATTCTATCACTCTATCCTAATTGAAACTGCTTCTCCCTGTTCCACAGGAAATTGTCTGAGGGGAAAAGGAGCATTCATTGGTACTCCACATTAGAATGAATCACTTGGCCATCAGGAAACAAAGTGAATCATCAGGAAAACATTAGAGTGAAATAATTGTATTGTGGTACAGTACACAAATCAATTACAACAGAAAAAGAATCTGTTTGTATTGAAGTGTTTAATGTATGTTGTGTTAAGAATAAAGTTATCAGTCACAAATCAAAAAAGTATCACATGTACAGTTTGATGCTTTTCAGCAGGCAGAGATGGAGAAAAACGTGTTCACTTTCACATCTGTCTTTCAAAAGAGTTTCAGATGGAGGGAAATATATAAATAAATTGAGTGAGACTTCGACCTACTTTCCAAAATCAAATCATTCTGTAAATTCTTCCTAGCAAATCCTCACCATGTTACAGTTTCATGTGCGTTCTGGTCACGCACATGAAACGTAATTAAGCCTGCTAGTCACATCCAGTTGTTGCTATAACACCTGCCCCTTGGCGACCATGGCTGTAGACTGTTACCACGTGCCATTGCTACAGTAACAATCTAAAGCCACGGTCACCATGGAGACAGCAGAGGGGGTGTTGGCATGGTAACTGGAAATAGTGCGATCCTATTGGCTTGTTAGATGAAACACCAAGCCTCCATAGCACAGGACTCCCCCAATACAGGCTCAGATATACGCAACTGTTTGTCGTCAGAGCCGAGTATTTCTGATGTATGTGTGTGTGCACATTTTTCACAGCGTTTCCTATGAAATCCAACCAAAGTTATACAGATGATAGGCTAAATCTGGCAAGGTCTGGTATTCAAATGCGTATTTGTGATGCTGGAGCCAGACTTCAGTAGCCATGACTGTAGACTGTTACTGTACTGTTGGACTCCATAAGCAGTAAGCAGTCTAGAGCCAAGGTCATGAAGTTCTGGCATACTGGCAAAGACTCTCATTACAGCTATGCTGGGCAAGACCAGGAAGAATTCGACTCACTGAGGGAGAGATAGAACATCTACTGCAATTAAAGAGAAGTGTTACAAAAACAGGATTTATTAAACACCTAGAATATATATAATATTACTTTTAATGTCATAATTATTGTTTATGCCCATGAATGATGCATAAAATGGGTTATTTCAATAGAAGGGCCATGGTTTGCCCAAGCAGAATCCTCAGGAACATTGATTCCCACGAGCACCGCTGCTAAGTCAGTGGCGTAGATGCGGCTTGAACCCCTTTGAAAGTCATCCCATTACCTAAATTTTATTTTCAATTATATTTTATTATGCATATAACACCTAATACTCATTCATTTTAGTGACTGCCCAAAGTCAGACTGCTTAATTGTGTTCAGTTTTGAGAAAGGAGGAAGTAGCCTAACCGCTAAAACACTAACCGCTGTCCGTGGTGCTGAAGCCCAATTCAACTGCTTTATTCTAATGAAGGACCCATTTAAAATAGCAGTCATGGGTATTTTTCACAGCATTATGGTTAAATATGTGACCCTGGACCGCAAAACCAGTCATAAGTCGCATGGGTATATTTTTGGCAATAGCCAACCATACATTGTATGGGTCAAAATAATCGATTTTTATTTTATGCCAAAAATCATTTGGATATTAAGTAACGACTATGTTCCATGAAGATATTTTGTAAATACTTTTTATATATATATATATATATATATATATATATATATATATATTAGTAGTAGTAATATGCATTGCTAAGGACTTAATTTGGACAACTTTAAAGGTGATTTTCTCAATATTTAGATTTTTGCACCCTCAGATTCCAGATGTGTTGTATCTCGGCCAAATATTGTCATATCCTAACAAATACATCAATGGAAAGCTTACTTATTCAGCTTTCAGATGATATATAAATATCAATTTAAAAACAAATTGACCCATATGACTGGTTTTGTGGTCCAGGGTCACATATGTGACATATGTGAAGTTATTAATCCTAGATTAATTTTAAAAAGAAATGTTTTCCATTGCACTACACTTCAAACTATATAGTTATGGAAAGCTTGGGAGAATAGTCACCATTTACATAGCATATTATAGCATATTTATACATACAATTACAGTGAATGCTGACTGATATTGTGCCAAACATCTCCTTTTGAGTTCCATATGAAAAAATACATCAAAATAAGGGTGAGTGAATAATTATCATAACATTCAACACATTTTTGTGTGCACTGTTACTTTAAGAGTTCAAATACATTTGTAGTTGTTAACTCAGAATATTGGTCATTAGTGTCATTGGCTCTGCTAATTCAATTGTACAGTCATTGTGTCATCAGTGAATGAAAACAGACGCCCACTCCCTTCTTGAACACCCCCGCGAAAAATAAAAGGTTTGTGCTGCAGTCATTTGTGTGCGTGTTTGTAGCTCAGCGCGCGCTGTCTCTTTAAAGGGTTACAGTAGGTGACGACGAATCATCTGCAAAGTGCGCAAGAATGACGCAGACCTGACTTCAACGCCTGAATACACGTCACAGAATCTGTGTAGAAAAAAAAAGATGAACGGAAACGTTAGGTATCAAGGAAATTCATAGCATTTATTCAAGAGGGTAGGAAGGAGGGAGGTAAAACAAACAAAAGAAAACTGTTGAATAGAACGGAAAAAATAAAATGATGGTTAGTAGAACTACGAGGGCATCAACCGTAAGGGGAGAGGGAGTGTTGCCACGTCCAGTTATTATAAGCTTGTTTTTCTCTCTTTCTCTCTTACAATTATCTGTTTTTAGGCTTAGAATACAATCGCGTATTTGAGCTTGACTTCTTCGTCGTTATTTAGTGTGAAGTGAGTCTCTATCTCTTTAAACTGAGTGAGGCTGGGGGGCGTTTCTGCTCCTCTTCAGATAAACGGCAGAAATAGCTCCTATCCTACAAAAGCGCGTTTTTATTATTTATATTACTAATTGTACGGAATAAATACCATGCTATTTAAAAATAAAATAAAATAAAATAAATATTCTACCAACATCTGGCAACACGGCGCGAGACGACGACGGTCATCTCTACCGGAAATCTCCCGGTGTCACACATTCACGAGAGAGTTTACAGCGAAGATTCGGATGGTATTGTACTTTTAGATGCTTCAGTTACAGCGACATTCAATTATATACTTGTTTCACTAAATACATATACATATTAATTCCAACAATGCCTATTTAACCCATGTTTGTCATTCCCGAATAGTTAATACACAATGAGGCAACTGCTTATGAATAATAAATCCTAGCTTCACAAATTCTACGATAAACGTTTCTTTAAAAATGAAAATATAGGCTTTCTTTAATTTAGCTTGTGAAAGCAACCTTTTTCAGCACCAACTGCATTGTCCATTAGACTGTTCTCTTTAAAGGGTCTTCATGCTGCCCACGTGCGAAAAAAGTGAGTCACACTGCAGTAAGTTTCAGGTCGTCTGCAATATGCCGTACATCTTTTAATAAACACGCATAAAAATATTCTCTGAGGGGAAACAAACTTATAAGACTTGTATTTGGCAAGCTTCAGGTCATTTCTAAATAAACAGGTTGCCACCGTGCCATTTTCAACCAAACAGTGTCAAATCACTCTTACCTTGAAATATAGGGGTCCTCGTCAAAAATGCAGTCGAATTTGTGACGCCTGTCCGTTTTCTAGTACCTTGTCTATTAGATGTTGTCGCTCCAGTAGGATGGCACGGTGTACTGCGTAATGAGAAGTTCTTTCTCGCCTGAGTGTCTCCATATGGACCACTGTCTACACTCGTCACGCTCGTCTCGTCTTCTTTTTCCTGGTAGAAACAAGCAGCTCTCAAGCGTTTTTCCATCTACTGTGCGCTTTTTATAGAGATCTGATAGTACTAGTAAGCAGGAGAGGGAGGGGGAACTCATTCACTAAAAAGCATCACCTACTCAACTACGCGCGTGCACTACGTCATTGACGGAATTTTGTCAACGGGGCTGCTATTTATAAAGACCAAGGAGAGTTTGGATTCTCACAATGCTCGGTTAAACGAGCACAGAACGATTATATATAGCCTGTGTATGCTTGTTCCTTCTTCTGAACCTGCCAGTTAAGCTCTCAAGACTAAACAAA
Organism: Paracanthobrama guichenoti; assembly: GCA_018749465.1. Lineage (NCBI taxonomy): Eukaryota > Metazoa > Chordata > Actinopteri > Cypriniformes > Gobionidae > Paracanthobrama > Paracanthobrama guichenoti. The sequence goes on along the minus strand of CM031952.1, from coordinate 21,504,330 downwards.
TTGTTAAATACGTTCAGGTCCAGCAAATTATGATGAAATGTTCTGGTTTTGATGTAAGGGAGACCAGGAGAGGTTTTAACACTATTAGTTCAAAAGGTATATACGATAAGAAAGTATAATTTCACATCTGTCTCATTGAGGTGTCAATGAATGTTAAATAACAAAACTACCGTCTGAATCATTAGGTTCTCGTTTAAACCAATACATAACATCAACACAACCTTTCAGTATAATTTAAGATATCAATGGATGTTAAATGACAACTATCATCTGAAGCACTGAGTTCTCTTTTAACCCAATATATAGGCCTAACATACACACAACCTTTTTACCTATATGTGTAAATTGGCTTGAAATATCATGCAGGGTAGAAACATTCCAATGATTATTTTATTACTTGACCTGATTGCACAAAATGTGGCATTGTATACTCCACATTTACCAAAACTATGGCACTATGGTCTGTTATGTTTTAGATTTGTTAGTCTTTTGTTTTATGGATTTGTTATTTGTGTCTAAGTTTATTTGCTCTTTTGAATTAAAATATAGTTTTGTTTTTAATTAAACTGTTTAAAATTAATAATGATTATTTTGAACACGCAAATTTGATGTAGGCTATACCATAATAAATGCATGCACACATTTAAAATGTTTTAGTTACACCCAACTAGTGGAGTAGGCAGTAAAAACAGTCCTCTTTGTACTTGATATTAATTTACACAGTTTAAGGACAAGTTGTGGATTTTTAAACTAGCCTACTTTAATTTGATTAGTCTCCCCCACACTGTCTAAGAGCGATTGAACATAGGCTATAGTTTGTTTGTTACAGTTATATGTACTGTATAATTAATGTAATTTAGTTCAAATAAAATGTTTATATATATATATATATATATATATATATATATATATATATATATATATATATATATATATATATATATATATATATATATATAAACATTTTATTAGCGTAAGTGTGCTAATAAAATATATATATAAACATTTTATTAGCGTAAGTGCGTGAGTCGTGATTCCTCGCGCGCCGTTCACCCTTTGATTACCACAGTAGCCTATAGCTTTTCAGTGCGGACGCCCTTTTTTCCTGCAAGAACGGAACATCGCAGTCTAATTTCTTATGTTTGATGCGGCATATATGTCGACAGCCATTTGACTTTTGTAGACTAATAAACCGATTTCGATCAAATAGTGCGCAGAATATCGACACGCTTTCTGCGGAGCGCGTCGCTGGATCCCTCTCGAGTGCGTATCGCGTTTAGATATTCAGACAGACGTCAATGGGAAGCAGTCATAGCAGCAGAGGATTGATCAGCCTTTTGAAATCCATACAAGTGTAACTCGATTCGAAGTCTCTAAGTGCACCGAGAGCACGCAAATGCATACAACCGGTAGTCTACGTCCTCATGACCAATTCTGGATAGTGATTTGGGGAACCCTGAGACGTAACGCACATGTCAGACGGGTAGCTCGTATTCTCCCTCCTGAACGTGGGATGATCAAGACAGCGGAATACACCGCGTGCCCCCGCAAAGGGTACATCCCTGAGGAAGTTTGCGCTATGCTCATATCAACTTACTTAGAATATTACAGCAGTGAACATATTATTTAAACAAGAATGACCTATTTTACCAACTCACACATAAGAGCGTGTTTTAATAAATTAAGTACACCCCAAAACGACCTTTTTTCATTGTTATATTTAGACATTATTTGGTCCATTTATAAACCTTTTTACTATAGCAAGAATCTAACAAGATATATATTTTAATATTTATGAGAATTTTTTGTAAGTCATTTTATTTGCTATAAAAAGAAAGTGTATTTAACATTTACTCTGACATTGCCAAGTAAAACATGCATTTTTAGGGCCCGAGCACTGATGGTGTGAGGACCCTATTGGAATTGCTCTGTCTATTATTATTCTTCTCCGAAATGAATCGCATTTTTGAGGTCCTAAACATGCTTAAAAACTCATGAAACTTTGCACACATGTCAGAAATGGTGGGTTTCAGAATTAGGTGTGGCAAAATGGCTCATTAGTGCCACCTACAAAATTTCAATAAAGCACCGTTCGCACTACGTTTCACGTACACATATGAAATTCGGTAGACACATGTAACAGCCCAATACATACAAAGTCTCTGGGAGCAAAATATAAAAACCCAACAGGAAATTAGATATTTTGAATTTTCTCTGCAAAATTGTTGCAGTTTTTGCCATTTCCAGACGTTGTACTTTAACAAACTCCTAGAGATTTAATCAAATCAACATCATATTTGCACAGTCTAATCTAAAGGCCTTTGCGGTGTTAAATTGCAAAGATCTTGAGTTTTTTCTGAAGGGCGTGTCTGTGGCAACCTGACAAAATTCGATGACAATATCCGATCTGCCCCAAACTTCACATTTTATTTGAATACTGGCCTGAAGACATCTACATGCCAATATTCAGTTATAATCATAGCACCACCAGCTGATAGCAGCTCCTATTTCAAATGCATCTTGTCCATCATTTCCTAAAGCTACCAGGTAGCGGTGACACTGGTGCGAGGGCCCTTTCATCGCTGCTTGTAGCTTTAATTTTATGTTGACCTTATGTGCTGCAGACAGAGGGGCATATTGGCACACTATATGGGGTAAGCAGTCACACAAGAAAACCTGCCTATAACACCCAACGGTGAACGTCATTTCACCAAGTGAAACATGGAACAACATTCCAATCAAGTTTACAGTTTATGTCAAGTTTAGGCTTACATGTTACAACCAGGGTTAGGTACTTCTACATCAGGGTTATTCACCTATCATTTCCCTCTAATTTTAGGGATAACTTATGGGTAGGGTAAAGTTTAGGGGTAGGGTTATGATTTGGAATACAAAATATGTTGATCCAGGAACATGTCTTACTTGGTAAAATCACAATGACCGGTTTTGGAGATCCCATTTGTTTAATAAAACCTGAATCTAGTTATTTTACAGAACCCTTTCTGAACTTTAACAGGGCATTTCGGGTGAACATGTGCTTTCCTTTTTGAATTCTGAGCGAAACACACATATCACCAATTGCAGGAAGCTCACTGCCGGATTCAATTTCTTTTATTTCAGAGCAGAGGACAGAAAATAACTCTCTTAGACACTGAGTGGGAAGAGTCTTTGGTAGGCTGCATTTACTTCCGCTTCTATTTTCAGATGCCCATCTCTTTATCAGAGCTCCTTTTTTGTCATCTCTGCCTACTCTTTGCATCCCTCCATCTTTTGCTTAGTTGATTCGTATTTGTTAATGACTTTTCTACAGTTTTCTTTTTCTTTTGGACTGTACACTGTAGACTCCATCCGATAGCACGTGATTTATTTCTAGAACATCCTGACCTCCAAATGTCTTTGTTTTTAAAACATACTGATGCAGGATTATTGTAGTTCATAATATGGATGAAAATGTATGCATGCATGATTTCAAAGAGAAATTCGACAGATTTTTAGTCACATGCGTGGGCATATTTTGCAATGCACTGTTTGTTAAAGCTTTCATTAAAAATAACAAGAAGAGATGCAGAATTTTATTATCTCCTTTCTCTCACTTGCTCTCTATTTCGTTGTCACTTCCGCCCACCCTTCTCATCCTGCTCTCTTCCTCCCTCTCCAATGTAGTCGCCCCCACAGAAACTGTCACCTTCCTCCCTCCCTCTCTCTCTCTCTTCTCTCTCCCTGCTTTCTCGCATCTCTCCACATTGTCACTGTATTGTTTCTCTCCCCGCATTTGCAGATGTTCCTCAATTTGCTAGTGACGCCAATAATGATATCAGAATTTTCTGAAGATTGATTCAAAAGGCGAGACTTGATGTCTGGAGACTGTAACTGCTCCCTCTATCTCTGTCTCCCTTCTCACTTTCCTTTTTTGTGTCTCGTTCTGTATTCGCTGCACAGAATGCACTCAGATCAATACAAAAAAGCCCACCCCCCTCCCTTATCCTCTGCCTCCCTTCTCTTTTCACCCCCTCCCACCCACAATGTCTCTCTCTCTCTCTCTCTGTGACTCATGCAGAAATCCCTGCATGCTTGAGCCCAGTTTGTGTTTTCTCTCTCTGATTGCAAAGCTGACTTGCATATAATGAGGTTTGCCGGAGAGAACAAGTGAAAAAGGACGAGCAAGAGGCAAGTGGGTTCTGATTGGTAAAACCCCCTCCACCTCTGCGTTCATTTATACACACACACACACACACACACACACACACCTTCAGACCCCCAAATGCACACATTTCTATTCCTCCTACCACACCCACCCGTTTCGCCCAGCACATCCACACATTCTCTCTCTTTGATACAAGTTCATTCATTATACATCAGAAGAACAATCTGGACTGCTGTGAAACCACAGTGTGACCAACAGCTGTCGACAGAGTCATATTCCTTTAACAAGATACACATTAAATCACTGCACTATATTAAAGAGTGAAATCTTAGGTCCACATTACCACATCCACATTGCAGTCGGTGACAGAAGAACATAATACAGTAGTATACCTTATAAAATGTACAGAAAAACTGTTCTCTGTAAAAAGTGAAAATGTGCAGTTGATTAGCTTTACCTGATATGAGCCTTAAAAAATAATTTCATAGTGTAATATAATGTAGTTAGGTTGTTTTATTCATGTGAAATAATACTATATACTATTTAAAATGTTCTTTATGCTTGATTTTTAGTGCACATAATATAATCACTGTGTACATAATTTTCACAATACCCTATAGACATATAATAATAATAATTTAACTACACATTTGATTATTCCGTTTAACTCTTTGTTGAAATTATACCCGTTCATCCGGATCACAATAACACTTTGAGTTTTGCACCGGCCGGGTTTACGATCTCTTTATCACAAACTCGTCAGTCTTGGTCATTAGACAGAGGCGATTAACTGATATCCCAGATGGCCGTGCTGCACGTTGCTCATTCTAGAATATTTTATTCAGTCCCCATAGATCTGAACTCACGTAAAGGAACACGGCGACTTTTTGGAACTTCAGCTTATTCGCCGTATCCCCCAGAGTTAGATAAGTCCATACATACCCTTCTCATCTCCGTGCATGCCATAACTCTGTCTGATGCACCTACCACTAGCCTAGCTTAGCAAAGACTGGAGGTAAACAGCTCCATCTAGCCTACTGCTCAATAAGTGACAAAATAACACCAAGATTTTCCTATTTACATGTTGTGATGTGTATAGTTACATCATGTACTAAGATCGACGGAAAATGAAAAGTTGCGATTTTCTATACCGATATGTCTAGAAACTATACTTTCATTCCTGTGTAATAATCCAGGAACTTTGCTTCCATACCATGGGTGCAGCAGGCGCAATGATATTTACATTTATCTGACAATTAATCTAACAATTACATAACACTGAGTGTCTAGAAGACACTCAGCATTACGGGCTGACCTTAGTAAAAGGATCGCGCCCTGACTGTAATGCAGGGTCAGAGGCAGTGGGATCCATTTGCAGCTTTTTATTAAGAACAATCGTCGTCAGACAGGCAGGGGTAAATCACCAGCAACAGAAGATCAGAGACAAGGCAGAAACAAAACGATGAGGCAGGCAGAATTCAGGGCAGGCAGCAATGGGTCGTAAACGAGATAAACAGTCCGAGGTAATACACAAGAATCAGAGTAATCACAGGGTAAACGCTCAGAGATGTCAGCCAGGGCAGAACAAAACTTCGCACTGAGGAGATGGGAGTGGGAGAATTTATAGTCCACAAGAGTGTTATCAGGTGTACAGGTAATCAGAGCAGAGCATGGGATTATGGGAAGTGGAGTCCTGGGGATCTAGTATTCGCGTGAGGGAGCCCTCTGGTGGTGATCGGCGGGGACCACAGAGACCGTATTTGTGACAGAGCCCCCTCCCTGCGAGCGGCTCCTGAAGCGAGGAAGTGGTCGACGCCAGGGTCTACCACGTGGACGAGGGGCTGGTCTCTCAGGGTGAGCTTGGTGAAAGTCATTAAGGAGATTCGGGTCTAGGATATCTTCCGCATTGACCCATGATCGTTCTTCTGGACCATACCCCTCCCAGTCCACCAAATATTGTAGCACTCTACCCCGGCGTCTGGAGTCCAGGAGCTCGTGTACTCGATAAGCCTCCTCGCCTTCGATGATCAGAGGAGGGGGTCTATGGTCACCGGTCTCGTCCTGGTTCTCCCCTCCTCTCGAACCACCTGCGGGCTTAAGCAGAGACACGTGGAAAGTGGGTGAGATACGGTAGTTAGAAGGAAGGGCCAAACGATAAGATACAGGGGTTATCTGTCTAACAATCTTGAAGGGACCCACGTACCTAGGACTGAGCTTTTTGCAGGGGAGACAAAGTCAGAGATCTCGAGTTGATAGCCAGACCCATTGACCCGGTTGGTAATCCGGATGAGGGCGACGACGGCGATCTGCTTGTACCTTCTGACGTCGAACAGCTCTTTGAAGGTGTACATGTGCCTCGTCCCACACATTCTCACTCCTCTGGAGCCAGTCATTAACAGAGGGTAATTCTGATGGTTCACCCGACCAGGGAAATAGAGGGGGCTGGTATCCCAGCACACATTGGAATGGAGTTAGTGTAGTAGAGGGCTTACGTAGAGAGTTTTGGGGCGTACTCAGCCCAGAACAGGAAACGACTCCAATCTGTCTGGTTGTTATGACAGTACGACCTGAGGTAGCGAGTAAGTTCTTGGTTGAGACACTCCATCTGTCCATTGGCTTGGGGGTGGTAACCTGACGTAAGGCTGACGTTGACGTTGAGTTGTTGGAAGAAGGCTTTCCATAAGCGCGAGGTGAACTGTGGACCACGATCTGAGACTATATCTTCTGGAAGACCGTAAAGCCGGAATACCCAATTGCATAAACATTCCGCTGTCTCCAAGGCTGTGGGTAATTTGGGTAGAGGAATGAAGCGACAGGCTTTTGAAAACCGATCAACCACGGTCAGTATGGTGGTATTACCTTGAGAGCTGGGAAGATCTGTGACAAAGTCTATGGCAATGTGTGACCAAGGTCGTTGAGGTATGGGAAGGGGCTGGAGTAGCCCGGCAGGAACTTGATGAGAGGCTTTGGATGTCTGACAGACGGTGCAGGCGTGTATGAAGGTGATGACGTCGGTGAGCATGGAAGGCCACCAGAACCTGTTGCAGACAAGTTGGTTAGTCGCCGCGATTCCAGGATGACCTGAGCTTTGAAATTCATGGACCAGTTGAATTACTCTCTTACGCAAGGTTGTAGGTACATAAGTGCGATCTGGAGGACACTCGGGTGGTGTTGGTTCTGAATTCTGAGCATTTGAGATTTCTGTCATTATGTCCCATTGTATGGGAGCTAGAATGAGTGTTGATGGGAGAATGGGTTCGTTAGTGGGTGGCAACTGGGAGGATTCATGTTGACGTGAGAGAGCATCCGCTTTGACATTCTTCGAACCGGGTCGATAGGATACAGTGAACTGAAATCTGGTAAAGAAGAGTGCCCATCTTGCCTGTCGAGGATTGAGTCTCTTGGCAGAACGCAGATATTCCAGATTCCGATGGTCAGTTAGAACCAGAAATGGTTGTTGACTTCCCTACAGCCAATGGCGCCATTGTTCAAAAGCTGCCTTCATGGCCAGGAGCTCTCGGTCCCCAACATCATAATCCTGTTCGGTAGCGGTGAGTTTCCTTGAGTAATATGCACACGGAAAGAGCTTAGGCGGGGTGCCATGTCTCTGGGATAACACTGCTCCAATGCCCATGTTGGAAGCGTCCACTTCAACGACAAACTCCTTTCCAGGATCAGGATGATGCAAGATGGAAGCAGTGGTGAATTGTTCCTTTAGGTTTTGGAAGGCACGCTCGGCGGCAGCAGACCAGGATAATCGACCCCCTCCCTTCTTGAGCATGGAAGTCAGCGGTGATGCAATGGTACTGAAATTCCTGATGAAACGTCTATAGAAGTTGGCAAACCCCAAGAATCATTGTAATTCCTTGATGGATGATGGTTGAGGCCAATGTAGCACTGCCTGTACCTTAGTGCCGTCCATGGCGACCCCCTCAGAGCTGATGATGTAACCCAAGAATGAGATGGATGTTTGATGGAATTCACATTTTTCTGCCTTGGCATAGAGCTGGTGATCTATAAGTCTCTTCAGAACAGTTTGAACGTGGGTGATGTGTTCTTCCAGGGTTGTGGAGTAAACGAGAATATCATCTATGTATACGATGACTCCATTGTTGAGCAGATCTCGGAAGATGTCGTTGACAAAGGCTTGAAAGACTGATGGACTGTTGGCCAATCCGAATGGCATGACTCTGTATTCATAGTGCCCGGTAGTGGTGGAGAAGGCCGTCTTCCACTCGTCCCCCTCTCGGATACGGATGAGATTGTAAGCACTTCTTAGGTCCAGTTTAGTGAAATATTTTGCTGAGCGTAATTGTTCAAGAGCTGATGGTACTAAAGGCAGAGGGTACCGGAATTTCACTGTGATTTCATTCAGGCCACAGTAGTCTATGCAAGGACGTAAACCGCCATCTTTCTTCTTCACAAAGAAGAATCCTGCGGAAGCCGGGGACGTGGATGGTTGGATAAAACCCTTGGATAATTCCTCCTCTATATAATTTTTCATGGCTTCAGACTCGGGTTGCGATAAGGGAAAAATTCTGCCTTTAGGAGGAGTTGTACCTGGGAGTAGGTCGATTGCACAGTCACTGGGACGATGAGGAGGTAATTGAGCGGCCCTGGACTTACTGAAAGCCTCATGGAGATCTTGGTATTCAGGTGGTATCGAGGTCTTGATGTTAACAGATGTGTGTGATGAAGGTGGAGTCTGTGATGAAGATGGAGCGGTTTTCTTGACTGGGGACACAGGGAGGCAGTTTATTTTACATGACTCTGACCAGTGCATGATTTGATTCTCTTTCCAGGAGATGTGTGGGTTATGCAAGCGAAGCCAGGGCAATCCGAGAATGATGGGATGTTGTGGTGTCTTAATGACAAAAAACTGGGTCGTTTCTGTGTGCAATGCTCCAATTTGCAGGGACACCTTCCTGGTACTGAAGCGAACCTTGCCGGTCACTAGGGGGCGCCCGTCGAGCGCTGCCACTGTTAGCACAGATTGACATGGAATCAGAGGAATTCTGTGTACTTTCACAAAATCCGAATCCATGAAGTTGTCTGCTGCCCCAGAGTCTATCATGGCTTCGGATTCAATACAGTTCTTGTTGAAAGACAGCGTTACAGGAATAACAGCACTGGAGGAAGAAGGACTTGTGACACTCACCGCAGTTGGGTCTTTAGACGTGGGCCGAATTGGGCATGTTGCTCTCATATGACCTGGTTGGCCACAGTACAAACATAATCTTTGTCGAATTCGTCGTTCCCTCTCCTCTGCGGGTAGATGAGTGTATCCAATCTGCATGGGCTCAGGCTCAGATGACGTTGAAACTGCGGAGAATGGGAGCCGGGTGTTTCGGTTCGGCCGTCTTGAACGAATCAGGTTGTCGACACGAATGGCAAGTTTAATGAACTGTTCCAAATCCTTCCCCTCATCGTGGCAAGCAAGCTCAGATTGCAATTCGGTGTTCAATCCCTTTCGAAACAGTAGCTTAAGGGTGTCCTCTACCCACACAGTTTGGGCCGTGAGAGTGCGGAAGGAGAGAGCATAGTCAGCGGCGGTTTGATTTCCTTGATGAAGTGCTAATAATTGTTCTCCCGCCTCCTTTCCACCCTCGGCATGCTCAAATCTCCCGAAACCTCTTCAAGAAGCTACTAAATGTTGCAAATGTCGGTTGTCCCTCCTTCCAGACCGCGGTTGCCCATTCCAGAGCCTTTCCAGTCAGCAGGGAACAAACAAATGATATGCGACTCTCCTCTGTGGGATAAAGGGTTGGCTGTTGAGACACGAATAAAGAGCACCGTAACAGAAATCCCTTACACTTCGAGGGAGAGCCGTCATACTTCTCCGGGAACGCAGGTCGTGGGCTTGCGGTGGACACTACTGGTGTAACACTGGTGGAAGGTGGGGGAACTGGTGAGCTTGCTTCCGCGCTGACTGGCTGCAGACCGCGGATAGCCTTTACCAGTTCTTCCGTGATGGATGTTAGTCGCTCCAGCTGTTGTTGGTGGGTTGCCAGGACACCCGCTTGAGTCGAGACCTCAGAGGATAACTGATAGATAGCCGCTGGATCATGGTGTGGCGAAGTTTTCTGTAATGCAGGGTCAGAGGCAGTGGGATCCATTTGCAGCTTTTTATTAAGAACAATCGTCGTCAGACAGGCAGGGGTAAATCACCAGCAACAGAAGATCAGAGACAAGGCAGAAACAAAACGATGAGGCAGGCAGAATTCAGGGCAGGCAGCAATGGGTCGTAAACGAGATAAACAGTCCGAGGTAATACACAAGAATCAGCGTAATCACAGGGTAAACGCTCAGAGATGTCAGCCAGGGCAGAACAAAACTTCGCACTGAGGAGATGGGAGTGGGAGAATTTATAGTCCACAAGAGTGTTATCAGATGTACAGGTAATCAGAGCAGAGCATGGGATTATGGGAAGTGGAGTCCTGGGGATCTAGTATTTGGGTGAGGGAGCCCTCTGGTGGTGATCGGAGGGGACCACAGAGACCGTATTTGTGACACCCACAACAAAAAGCTAAATATCTTTGCTAAAAACCTTTGTTACCTTTTAGTTCACTTTTGTATCAATGAGACCTTTGTACCAGTCGCACTGAGACATTTCAAATGATTCCAAACATGCATAATACTGTATAGTACTTGTTCACAATAACCCATATAGACTTTGGGTGAATTTCAACATGTGGAGAATGGAGATGAGAGATAAGGGGGATGAAATGTAAATTAAGGTGCTTGACTTTGTGTGGCTGAGCCTCAGGTGGGGATGCCCCTTTCAAAAGAGAGAGTTCAAATGTTAATTTCACAGCATCTTACAGTCTTACAGCGCCAACAGTGGGCATGTGAGCATCAGAACTGGACCACGGCGCAATGGAAGAAGGTGGCCTGGTCTGATGAATCACGTTTTCTTTTACATCAAGTGGATGTCCGTTGTGTGTGTGTCGTTTACCTGGGGAACACATGGCAGTAGAATGCACTATTAGAAGAAGGCAAGCCGGAAGAGGTAGTGTGATGCTTTGGGCAATGTTCTGCTGAGAAACCTTGGGTCCTGTCATATGTTACTTTGACACGTACCACCTACCAAAGCATTGTTGCAGACCATGTACACCCTTTCATGGAAACGGTATTCCCTGGAGGCTGTGGCCTCTTTCAGTAGGATATTGCGCCGTGCCACAATGCAAAAAGGAAGGAATGGTTTGAGCAGCACAACAAGTTTGAGGTGTTGATTTGGCCTTCAAATTCCCCAGATATCAATCCATGCATTCAAGCATCTGTGGGATGTGCTGAACGAACAAGTGGGAGGCCATCCATTGAGACCCCACCTTGCAACTTACAGGACTTAAAGGATCTGCTGCTAACATATTGGTGCCAGATACTACAGCACACCTTCAGGGGTCTAGTGGAGTCCACACCTCGACAGATATAAGGAAGGTATATCATCATAATGTTATGCCTGATCGTGTATATGCCACTGACAGTGAACAATGAAGTGAATAACACTAATTATCTCTTCATCATGGCACCTGTTAGTGGGTGGGATATATTAGGGAGAAAGTGAACATTTTGTCCTCAAAGTTGATGTGTTAGAAGCAGGAATGGGCAAGCGTAAGAATTTGAGCGAGTTTGACATGGGCCAAATTGTGATGGCTAGACAGCAGCTCTTGTGGGGTGTTCCCGGTCTGCAGTGGTCAGTAGCTATCAAAAGTGATCCAAGGAAGGAACAGTGGTGAACCGGCAACAGGGTCATGGTTCATTGATGCACGTGGGGAGCAAAGGCTGGCCCGTGTGGTCTGATCCAACAGACAAGCTACTGTAGCTCAAATTGCTCAAGAAGTTAATGCTCTTTCTGATAGAAAGGTGTCAGAATACACAGTGCATCGCAGTTTGTTGTGTATGGGGCTGCATAGCCACAGACCAGTCAGGGTACCTATGCTGACCATCTTCAATTAAAACAGAAGACCCCCAGTGTGTTCCGGACCCCATCCACATGGCAACAGCATTTGTTGGCCCGAGAACGCAAACCATGAAGTAGGTTTGAGATAGTTTTGAAACTATACTATCAGCAAACCTAAAAAGGTGATGTGCACAAGCACTACGTGTTCAGCCTATAGGCAAGTGTGTTTGAATATGTATGTGTGCATATGTGTTTTTATCTGTATAGAAGGGAAGGGAAGGGGGTCTTCACAGGGGAGAGTCTAGTTGACACATTCTCTGCTGACAATTCAGGAATGCATTGGTCTTGTCTAGGAGCAGGTCCACCCTCTGATCTGGATCCGGCACACTACAGTAAACCTCAGGATAAACAGAGAGACTAACATTAATATAGATGTCATTCTTTTTATGATGTAACGAGTATCAGGTGTTATAGGAAGTGTTCCCGGTTCCGGCAGACCTAGTTAATGCAGCCTAAGAATTATTTACTGATTTGAATAATAGAAATTGATAATGTTCTATGTGTATGCCATAGTAAAGAGATGTGTTTTTAGTCTAGATTTAAACTGACAGAGTGTGTCTACTTCCCGAACAATGCTAGTGTAGCCGGTTTGGGCTTGTTTGTCTCTGTCACTATGGCTCGGCTACCCCTCTGTGTTGTGTTGTGTGGTGAATAAAGACTGGAGTTGAATTGCTGGTTCAGAGGTACTTTTATCTGCATGAGTTGAAAATATGCAGTAAATATGTTGCATTCAATGTTGTGCAAAGTTAATCAGCCTTCTCCTCGCTCTGCTTAGACCTCCTGTGGACTGCAGCGAGTTCACAATACACAATCTCATTTACAGTAATAAAGAATATAAAGAAAATAGTATAATATCACATCAGATGTATCAACAGTCAGTGAAATAATACAATATACACTAACCTAAAGGATTATTAGGAACACCATACTAATACTGTGTTTGATCCCCTTTCGCCTTCAGAACTGCCTTAATTCTATGTGGCATTGATTTAACAAGGTGCTGAAAGCATTCTTTAGAAATGTTGGCCCATATTGATAGGATAGCATCTTGCAGTTGATGGAGATTTGTGGGATGCACATCCAGGGCACGAAGCTCCCATTCCACCACATCCCAAAGATGCTCTATTGGGTTGAGATCTGGTGACTGTGGGGGCCATTTTAGTACAGTGAACTCATTGTCATGTTCAAGAAACCAATTTGAAATGATTCGAGCTTTGTGACATGGTGCATTATCCTGCTGGAAGTAGAAATCAGAGAATGGGTACATGGTGGTCATAAAGGGATGGACATGGTCAGAAACAATGCTCAGGTAGGCCGTGGCATTTAAATGATGCCCAATTGGCACTAAGGGGCCTAAAGTGTGCCAAGAAAACATCCCCCACACCATTACACCACCACCAGCAGCCTGCACAGTGGTAACAAGGCATGATGGATCCCTGTTCTCATTCTGTTTATGCCAAATTCTGACTCTACCATCTGAATGTCTCAACTCGAGACTCATCAGACCAGGCAACATTTTTCCAGTCTTCAACTGTCCAATTTTGGTGAGCTTGTGCAAATTGTAGCCTCTTTTTCCTATTTGTAGTGGAGATGAGTGGTACCCGGTGGGGTCTTCTGCTGTTGTAGCCCATCCGCCTCAAGGTTGTGCATGTTGTGGCTTCACAAATGCTTTGCTGCATACCTCGGTTGTAATGAGTGGTTATTTCAGTCAAAGTTGCTCTTCTATCAGTTTGAATCAGTCGGCCCATTCTCTTCTGACCTCTAGCATCAACAAGGCATTTTTGCCCACATTTCTGCCGCATACTGGATGTTTTTCCCTTTTCACACCATTCTTTGAAAACCCTAGAAATGGTTGTGCGTGAAAATTCCAGTAACTGAGCAGATTGTGAAATACTCAGTCTGGCACCAACAACCATGTCACGCTCAAAATTGCTTAAATCACCTTTCTTTCCCATTCTGACATTCAGTTTGGAGTTCAGGAGATTGTCTTGACCAGGACCACACCTCTAAATGCATTGAAGCAACTGCCATGTGATTGGTTGATTAGATAATTGCATTAATGAGAAATTGAACAGGTGTTCCTAATAATCCTTTAGGTGAGTGTAAATATACACATTTATATATACATATCTCTAAATATACATTGACACTAACCAAACTCATATAAAATACATCTTTAAATCGCCCACATTCCAGCATTTAATATAACCAATTCGGTTGAACACATATAACAAAGAAATCACAAAAACAATTCATAATCATACCTGCAAATATGATGCATTCAATGTTGTGCAAAGTTAATCAGCCTTCTCCTGTCAAAAATTCGAACATAGAAAAGATATCAGCAGACACGCTTCACAGGCCAACATTCGCACTAACATACAGTACAACGTGACACTGCATTCACTCGGTTAAACTTTCACCTATGCAGGAAAAACTGCTTTAAGAGGATAGATCACAGACTTGTGCATACTCATTTATATTTTTAACGATCAGATCATTTAATTAGTGATTATTTTCACTTATAACACTCTTTTGAACAAGAGTGCGCACAATGCATACCTCGCACTGCTTAGACCTCCCGCGGACTGAAGCGAGAGCGTGCAACACGCCAATGACGTCACAACTGCGACAAACACAAAATTCATAGACAAAAAAATATTTTCTTTTCTTTTCTCACATGTGTATCAGAAAAATTAGGATTTTGTGTGAATTTAAAATAAAATGCAAGTTATAATTAATACCTGTTACATTCACCCCCTTCTGAATTCACCAAAATCCCAAAGACTCAACCAACTTCACTTATACACTTGACAAGGGTCTCCAAAAATGTATCTTTACCCATTTCAGCCTGAAAATGCTACCTTCTTAAAAGGTTGAGAAAAATTCAAGGGTGATCAGGCCTTAAAAAACTCACAGAATAAAATGATGCCTTTTACAACATACCAGGTTTTAAACCACAAATCTTCAAGTCAAATGTATAACATCTACAAGTCACATCAAATTAATTGTTTTACAGCCACAGGGATAATACTGAAGTGTATCAGAGAATATGAACTTGGACTATAGAATAACTCTTAAAACGAGGTGAGTAGTGACGGGGACTTTCTACCCAATGTGTTTGTAAGTGATTTAATCCTTAACTGTCTTTGTGCCATAGATTCAATAAGACAATTGACCTTCTTAACCACTCTTCCAGCACTCGTTCTTGAGTATTTTCTACACCCTGAGTGTCTCGGTCTCCAGTCTCTTGACTAGGCTGTTCTGTGTTGGGCATGTCTCTTGTCTCCACTATGGAGGTGGCTCTGTCGCCATCAAGATTTAAACAGTCCATGTGAACATTACAGGGCTCTGTAATATTACTGTCATCGTCACAAAACTTCTCAGAACAATCACAATCTTGACAGTGCTGTTCTCCCTCAGTATGGAACTGCACAGATCCAGTTTCACTTTGTGAGCTTTGACCCAAGGAATGTTTTGTTTCATCTAATACCCAGAGGCTTGTCCGTCTCTCGGATGAGCAACTGACTCCCTATCATCATCACAGTCATCGAGGTTTCTGGCTCCTTCGAGTTCTGTCTGAATGGGTAAGAAGCTGATGTTCAACAAGAGATTGCGATGTACAACTCTTCTAGTTCCCTTTTCATCCTACATGGTGTAGGTATGCGTCTGGAGGTTCCGGTTGATGACAACATAAAGGGTTGACTCCCACTTGTCGGCGAGTTTTCTCCTCCCTCTCTCTCCCTTGTTAGCAATCAGCACACGATCTCCAATGCTTAGGTGAGTGCCCTTCACTCTTTTGTTATATCCCTCAGCTTGCTTTTTCTGCTCTTTGACAGCATGCTGCTGTGCAAATAGTTGCTGCTTCATGGAGATGAGAGAGCAGTGTCTTGGCATGACTACTGTAATCAACCACCACGGGATCTCGAAATACCTGCTTGAACATCACATCTTTCGGCAGTCTCGGCACACGGCCAAATATGAGGTAAAAAGGCGGGAAGCCTTTTGCTTCATGCACAGTGGCGTTATAAGCGAATGTCAGGATCTGGATTTGTTGGGGCCACTGATGTTTAGCTTTAAGGGGCAAAGAACGCAACATAGCTCCTAGAGTCCTATTAAATCGCTCAGTTCCTCCGTTACCCATTGGATGATATGCTGTGGTATGTGACTTAGCAACTCCTGACAACTTAAGTAACTCTGCGATCAAACCACTCTCGAAATCGGTGTGTATACGTTCAGGGAAGCCATAGACACAGAAAACATGATCCCACAGCTTCCTGGCCACTTGCTTAGCTGTCTGATTTGCACATGGAAATGCGTGAGCTAATTTGAGCTAAAGTGGTCAGTGACCACCAACACATCAACATAGTTCTGCCTAGAGTCTTCTGCGTTCCAGAAATCCAAACATATCAATTCCATGGATGCTGAGGTTCTGATACTCTCCAACGGGGCTCTAGCAGATGGCTCAGGCAATTTAGCGAGAATGCATCTTTGGCAACATTTAACATAAGACTTGATGTCTTGCTCCATCTTTGGCCAATAGAATTGCTGCCTCGCTAAATGAAAAGTTCTTGCTTGCCCTTGATGTCCAGCGAGGTTATGAATGCCACTCAATGCTTTGGCTCTAAGACTCTGAGGAAGCACAAATTGATATCTCTTGTGCTTACTCAATGGGTCCTTGATTACTCGATAGAGTATGCCGTCCAGGAAGGTAAGTCTCTCCCATTGTTTGCTGAGAAAAAGTGCACTTAGATTGAGGTTTGCTCTCTCGCGTCTAGAAGGCCTTCTTTTGCGAATTACAAAAGGAACAACCATATGAATCACAGATATGTTAGGATCTTGTTCTTGTCTTTGTTGAAGTTCATGTAGGGAGAGTTCTGGTAACATGTCAAGACTTGATGGTGTAAACTGCTGAACAGCAACTGCATGCTCTTGACTCTGCTGCCAGCTCCCAATTGTCGTGAGCTTCACAAATGGCATGGACGGCACCAACACTACAAGTACCTGAGCTAGCCACAGGAAGGATCTCTTCTGGGTCAGTCTCCGACCCCTGCCGTTGACATTGAACTTTCAATCAAAAAGTATCCTGTATCCATTCCTCACTGACTCCCTCAGCTTCAGACAGCAAACTCTCATACTGTTTGTTGAAAAGCCTGTGGCCGATTGTCTTTGAAAAAGGATCTTGACTAAGAGCATCAGCCACAATGTTCTTGTTGCCCGCTATGTGATGTATCTCAAAGGTATAAGGGGCTAGCTTCGCGACCCAGCATTGTTCACAGGCATCAAGCTTCGGTTTAGTCATTATATACGTTAGCGGATTATTATCCGTCCAGACAGAGAATGTGTGTCCTTTAAGCCAATGACTAAACTTCTCTTCACCACAAAAGCGATGGGCCTTGCTTTGTCCTCGCCCAGGGGTATTTGGGACAATACCGCCCCTAAACCATCTAGAGAAGCGTCTATGGATAGGATCAGGGGTCTTGAAAAATCGGGATGCGCCAGGACTGCGCAGTTCAACAGCTTCTCCTTCAGAGCACTGAAACTTGCATCACACTCCGCTGTCCAGTCGGAGGGCTTTAGTTTTCTGAAAGTACCAGCTTTTTTTGCAACATTTCATCTACTCTTCCTCTTCTGACCAGCAGTGAGGGCAAACAATGGTTTGGTAATGGCAGAACAATTTGATATGAAATGTTGATAATAAAAGACCATCCCCAGATTTAACTCTTTTTACTGAAGGGGTAATTCCGTCATCCTCCATAAAATCACTCATGGTCATGTGGGAAATGATGCCCACCTTTTCAGGGTCCACAGCAACTCCACCCCCTTTGATGAGGTGTCCCAAAAATCTCACGGAAGTTTGCAAAAGGTGACACTTTTTCGGACTGAGCTTCAGATTATGCTGGCGAAGTCTCTGGAACACCGCTTCTAATCTACTCATGGCTTCCTTCTCAGTTGCTGAGAACACTAATAAGTCATCCAAGTAACACAATAGTGGGTGAAGTTCATGTCACCATATACTCAGCATCATTCGCATAAACAAAGCCGGACTATTGCACAGACCCTGTGGCATACGATTGTATTCATGCAGTCCAAGTGGTGTGGTGAATGCAGTGTACTTTTTATCGTCCTCGTGCATGGGAATGTTATAGAAGCCAGAGGTCAAGTCCATAGTGCTAAAATAGACATTTCCACCAAGAGCTGCCAGACAATCTGATTGATGCGGGAGTGGGTGAGCGTCTTTCAGAGTCCTGGCATTGAGCCACCTAAAGTCGGTGCAAATTCTCAAACTGCCATCCTTTTTCCATACCATTACCAATGGTGAGGCAAACTCACTGGTAGATTTCCTTATTATGCCCTGATCCTCCATTTCTGTCAAGACCTGTCTCAATTTCTGGTAATGAGCTGGTGGAACTCTCCGGTAGGGAAGGCGGAATGGTTGTTCATCCATCAGGCGAATGCAATGAGAGAAGCCTTTTGCCTCACCACAATCCAAAAGCATGTTTTGAGAAGATGTCATTATAGCTGACTAAAAGCTGAACTAACTCTAATAGAGTGACTGATTTGGCACGACTTAAGGTCTATATCTTTCAGGCCAACTTCTGCAAGTTTCTTCTGAAAATCCTCACTGCCTGCTTCAGGATAACTCATTACTTGATCACTAGCCTCAACCTGACTGGAGTTCTGGAAAACTGTAAAGTCTTCGGCAGCCATACAGGGTGATACATCAGCCAACTTGCCATTTCTCTTCAAAGTCACGGGCCGATCAGAGAGATTCACTATCCTCATGGGGACATATCTGTCACCCCACATGGGAGTAACCACCCGACCGACCAGAATGTTTCGCGGCATGGATTTTGAAGATGTGGGTTCAACAACCACTGTGCTGCCGGGGGACATAGGGGTGTTTTTCGGCAGTCTTCCCCATACAAGATGCTCATGTCTAGCTAAGAGTGTTACAGCTTGTGTCAACTTCACAGTCCCAATCTTGTTAGGAGTATCGGAACCCTGCCATCATGTCAAGGAATTGAGAAGTGTCAGGAGACAACGACATGACACAGCTCTGACCAGTCACCCTCCAATAATCGTCACTGCTCTTCATTTGATGCATGATGTACTTTATGATGTTAGATCCGAGAATGAGGTCATCCTTCTGCCCTGGGACCACAAGAATGGGAACGATACACTGTACACCATACACTTCTATCTCCATTTCATACACAGATTTAGGGTGAGTTTGATGACCCCCACAGCCGATCAGGATGACTTTCTCATTTAACTGCTTATCTGTAGTGATTGCATTTTCTTCAAGCATCCTAGATGCCGTTGTTTCGTTTACTGTACAAGCCACGGAGCCGGAGTCTAGCATTCCCTTGACTCTGAATGTCTTATTCACTGGAGCATAGAATAATTCATTAAATAGTTCAATTCTTTATGAATTCTGCAGAACTACTTGAACACCTTCTGATTGTGATGTGTGCTCATACCATTGCTCCCAGTCATCATCATCTTTTTGTTCGAGGGTTTGAATTTGCCCACCCACACATCCCCTCTCCATATGCAGGCTTGTTAGTTTAACGGTGGTTGTTCCTGGCTTGAATGCATACCAGGACCACTGGTGCCAGATCCTGCCTTACGACACTCTCTCTTCCAATGTCCTGCTTTGCAGAAATACAAACACAACCCATCTTGCTTGCAATGCATGGTAGTAGAGTGGTCAGTTGCTTTGCAAACTTTGCATGGCTTTCGGAAAGACTGGAATCCGCTTGACATGTACGGTGCCTGGACTCCTGCTTGATGGTTCTGCTTTAACACACAATTAAGTTGAGCTATGAGACTTTGAAGGCTGATATTATCAGACGATGTGTCAACATCACTCACTACATCTATTTGGTTTCGTGGTCTCACTGAAGTTCCCACCAAAGTTGATTCATCAACTGCAGCAGCCTGCACGATTGCAGAAGCATATTTCTCAGCACCTGAACATTTCAATCTGGCTTGCTGCTGCTGAATCTTCAGTTGTGTCTGATGATCATCAAGGCATTCCTGAATTTCACTAGCTTTCCGCTTGTCAGCAGTTTTGAACTTCAGCACTGCAGAGAGAGCTGGGTCTGGGCAGTGCTTAACGAACATCATAGTTACCTCTTTACTTGGATCTTCAACGTTGCGTCCCTGCCTCTTCAAGCATTCCTCTGCCACGTCAACAGCTTTATTCAAGCAAATCCAGTAATCGCATTCTCTCCCACTGTAGGTAGTGTATTGTAGAAGTCAGCGAGTGGCATTGAAGAATATGTCAGTTCACTAAAGTGTTGCATTGAGTATATCAATAATAACTCTTGGATCTTCACCAGGTTTTAATGATGGGTTACTGCATAATGTGATTTTGATTATGTCTCTCGCTCTCCCTCCAAGTCTTGACATAATTTTCTGAGCACACCTGTGGGCACACCTCTCTTTCTTAAATAGTTCAATCTGTTCTTCCCACTCGTGGATAGAAAGTTTATCTGTGCTATCTCCTCGAAAGCTTGGCGGCTCCTTCACATCAGATTGCATCACCAATTTGACACCAGTCATGGTTAGTGAATGAGGGTCAGCAGAAAGTGGTTCTAAACCTACATTTGGGCTGCTAGTCATTTTCTCCTCTTTTTCACTTCCCTTCTTTAGCTGTGCTGAAATTGACTGTCCTATTTCATGAGCTAACTGTGTAATGAGGTTGCTTAAGTCAGTGGAAGTTGTGTCTGACATGGGAACCTGTCTATCAGTTTTTATACGTGTGGAGCAAAACACTGGAGAGTCAGCAATACCTGTGGCTCCAGGAGTGTGAGCCATATCTCTAAGAACTGCCCTCTCCCCCCACCAATGTATACGTCATCCTGCGTATCTTCCACAACATAAGTATATGACATTGTAAAAAAAAAAAGTTACAATAATATGACAAAGTTCTCTTTCTTTTTTTTTTTTTTTTTGGTGTATTGTAATACTCAGTTGTTGTACCTCTCTCTGCAGCAGATTATAAAGGAAAAGAAGAATTCAACCCAGTCCATAGAACGATAGAACGAACCTTCCGGCGGTCAATCTGACGTTGATCCTTCTGGAAATTCGGGTCACGGCACCAATGTAGCCGGTTTGGGCTCGCGTGTCTCTGCCACTACGGCTCGGCTACCCCTCTGCGTTATGTTGTGTGGTGAATAAAGACTGGAGTCGAATTGCTGGTTCAGAGGTACTTTTATCGACATGAGTTGAAAATATGCAGTAAATATGTTGCATTCAATGTTGTGCAAAGTTAATCAGCCTTCTCCTGTCAAAAATTCAAACATAGAAAAGATATAAGCAGACAAGCTTCACAGGCCAACATACAGTATAACGTGACACTGCATTCACTCGGTTAAACTTTCACCTATGCAGGAAAAACAGCTTTAAGAGGATAGATCACAGACTTGTGCATACTCATTTACATTTTTAACGAAACAGATAATTTAATTAGTGATTACTTTCAATTATAACACTCTTTTGAACAGGAGTGCACACAATGTTGATTTTGATATTCTAGGTATTATCAACTGACCAAAGTTTTGAGACCGCAATAGACATGATGGAGTATAATCCGTTAAGAGCTCGTCCAGGTACTGGGGAGCTAAACCATTTAGAGCTTTGTAAGTAATAAGCAACATTTTAAAATTTATACGATATTTAATTGGGAGCCAGTGCAGTGTTGACAGAACTGGGCTAATATGGTCGTACTTTCTGGTGCTAGTAAGAACTCGAGCTGCTGCATTTTGGACCAGCTTCAGTTTATGTATTAAGCGAGCAGGGCAATCACCCAGTAGAGCATTAATAGAAGAATGCAGTTTTACAGATGCTAAAAACATGGCTTTCAAATGAAAGAATGGTATCAAAGAGCACACTGATGACGAAGACTTGACAGAGCAGCCATCAAGTGTTAGACAGTATTCTAGGTTACTACGTGCAGAGGGTTTTTGTCCAGTAATTAGAAATTCAGTTTTTTCAGACTGGTATGTGTCAAAGTAACATTGCTGCTGGCTTGCCTTCTTCCCATAGTGGATCCTGGTGCCATGTAAGTGACACACACGCACCTGGCCATCCACGTGATGTAAAAGAAAATGTGATTCATCAGACCAGGCCACCTTCTTCCATTGCTCCGTGGTCCAGTTCTGATGCTCATGTACCCACTGTTGGCGCTTTGGGCAGTGGACAGGGGTCAGCATGGCCAACCTGACTGGTCTGCAGCTATGCAGCCCCTATACACAACAAACTGTGATGCACTGTGTATTCTGACACCTTTCTATCAGAACCAGCATTAACTTCTTGAGCAATTTGAGCTACAGTAGCTCATCTGTTTGATCGGACGACACGGGTCAGCCTTCGCTCCTCACTGGGCCATGACCCTGTCGCCGGTTCACCACTGTTCCTTCCTTGGACCACTTTGATAGATACTGACCACTGCAGACCGGGAACACCCCACAAGAGGTGCAGTTTTGGAGATGCACTGACCCAGTCGTCTAGCCATCACAATTTGGCCCTTGTCAAACTCGCTCAAATCCTTACACTTGCCCATTTTTCCTGCTTATAACAAATCAGCTTTGAGGACAAAATGTTCACTTGCTGCCTAATATATCCCACACACTAACAGGTGCCGTGATGAAGAGATAATCAGATAATTCACTTCACCTGTCAGTGGTCATAATGTTATGCCTGAATTTATGAAAATTAGGTCTCAGACTTTTGTAGATACTTTGAATAATTGATGTCTTAACCAAGAACTGAATTCATATATATATATATATATATATATATATATATATATATATATATATATATATATATGTATTTAAGTTATGTAAAGTTGTTTCCTCCTCATTTGGTAAATATTTGAGTACCATGTAAATTAAATACACTTCCTCAGTCCTTTGCTTCACGGAAGTCTTCAAGTTCTCTCTCTATCTCCTCTTCTGTTCTTCTTCCTCCCTAGAGATGTTAATGTGAATTAAACATTAAAAAGCTTTCAGAGGCTTGAGGTTATTGGGATACATACGTCATAGGTTCTACACCCTCTCAATCTCAAACTGTTTTTCCAACCCCTATGCCTCGTTTTCCTCTTCCTTCCTGGTTCTTCTCACTGCATTATCTCTGCATTGCTCATTGTTCTTTCTGCACCTTCTCCACCTCTTCATTTAATGCTCTCATATTAATCACTGTCTCTTTCCCCATGTGTCACCTGAACCACTTTATCCCTCCTTTCACCATCATCCACCTCTTCTCTCATTACTTTTAAAAAGTTGGCTTCAGCCGATCACCCACCTCCCTTTTACATCCCAAGGGAGAGCGGGGGAGAGAACAGAAGTGTGTGTGAGAGAGAAGGGAGAGGGATGGATAAATGAGGGGGCAGGAAAAACCCCCTGGTGTTGTGAATTCACCTGCAGAAAACTCCCTGCCTTTCCCACCTCCGCTCTGCTCATCTGTATTCTGAGTCTTTTCTCTGCTCTTTCCCTCCTCCCGCCTCGATATCTCGTCTCCCTCCTCCTCCCTTACCTCTGTCCCTCAGTATTACTTTACCTGCAGCATAGTGCAGCAATGAAACATCAGTGTTCCTTTTCAATTCATCTCAGTTCAAAATGCACTATATTAGTGCTTAAGCTGGTATAAAATTAAAATTTATATTTTTTATATAAAATGTATTTAATACAATTATTAAAAGTGCTATGGTAACATGCTTTTTTGGACATGGCACCATTGTAATACAATATTTCCTCTGCATTGTAATAATATGTTTTTAAGGAATTTGTATTCATTGGAATACCAATGAATACAATGAATGAAAAAAAGTGATTCTGAGTGCAATAACATTATATGCGATAGTTTTAATGTCTGATTTATACTGACTTTAATTAGTAATTTAAAAAAAAATCACATGCACAACTTGGAATGTTTTAGAGACATTTTGCAGATGAGTAAACATTTCTTCCAGAACAAAACACACACCTTAAATTGACATCTGAATGATGTACGTGTGATATCCAGGAGGTGTTACATCCTGTGGAGTTGACAGGAAGCATGTCCATAAATAAGGAATTCAGACAAAAGGTGAATAGGCTCCTGTCTCTTTAAATGCCTGGCTGATGCCATGTTGCTAGGGAAATAGAGATGTTTACTCCAGCAGCAGTGTGAGCTGGCTGACTCTCCTGCGTTCCACATTTTCTCTTTCTCACTTTCTCTCTCTTCCATTCTCTTTGTGCATTTTTTTCATTCTCAAGATGCTGTTTTTCCGTCCTACTTGGCTCACTACTCGCCAATTTAATTTGAAATAAACTAATTAATGCTCGTATTAGTGATGCATGCATGTGCAATTGCAGAATTGTTTTCTGATTGTCAGAAATGAGTAGGTTGACCCAAGTGATGAAAAACTGACTTCATGAACCACATTTTAATAAAGTTGTTCAGCCACTTTCTCTCTGTCTCAAGTTTTTTTTTTTTTTACTTCCAAACCACCCCCATGCAAGAATTTTTTTTTAAGTGTGTGATACATTTAGAGGTTTCATTTATCTGCAATAAAACATCTGCAAATTCTAGTCAAGTAGAAGAGAAATAAAAGACAAAACTATGCAGAGACATTTCTAATGAACGTCCTTGAGTTTGCTCTTGAAAATGCGACAACACTGACACCTTTGGCCATTTGGAGTAACTGCACTTTAGATTAGTAAAAAAAAAAGAAGAAGAAAAACAGTTGAGACACAAAACAACTCATTTCGTATACATCAGGGGCTGTATGTGCTATTAATGTATCCTTTTTGCATGTTCAGTGATTTTTTTTTCTGTTTCTGCTCCTTAATTGCCATGAAATTTCCTTACTTTCCCCATTTGCACACACACATGAACACACAACCACAAAGCACATGACTCACAAGGATGACTCATAGTACCCACCTCTCTGTTCTCACTGAACCCTGTCATCCCTTGAGAGAAAGAGAAGAGAAGAGAAGAGAAGAGAAGAGAAGAGAAGAGAAGAGAAGAGAAGAGAAGAGAAGAGAAGAGAAGAGAAGAGAAGAGAAGAGCTTTCATTAATTTCAATAATTTGCCATCAGGACTTGATAGCTAAATTATTGCTGGTTGTGATGTGTTTCCAACTCAGATTTTTGGTAAATTTATTTTTGATGCACTTAGAATGAAGCAATTACTTTTCAGTCTCTTTCAAGTGAAACCAAAATCTTAAAAATTAAAATCCACAGAGGAGTGTCATGCTAGTTTGGACTTGGAGTTTTTCCTCAGACACTCAAAATAATGTGCCATAATGAATTGGCATCAATACTTGTAAAGTCCTCTTGTCCTGGTCTGACCCTAGAGGGCAGAGAAATCAAATGCTTCCTGTATGAAAAAATCAAGATGTTTCAGAAAAAAAAAAAAAAAAAAAAAAGAAAAAAAACTAGGCAAGAAATATAATTTTACATTTGGGGGAACAATTCTTAATCATGTCACCTGTGATAAGTATTTGGGTCTGACAATCTCAGCTTCGGGACAATTTGACACTGCAATAAAAGACCTGACCGATAAGGCACATAGGGCTTATTATAGTATAAGAAAACCTGTTTAAATTCAACACACCCATTAAACTGTGGCTGAAAATCTTTGACAGCATCATCAATCTTTGACAGCTGGGAAATCTGGGGCCCCAAATTTACATTCAATTACGAATCCTGGGATAAAAAAGAAGCCAATCGTATATATATATAACCACCAGGTGGAGATGTTAAACCGAGGTCCCAGGTTGTTCTTCGATAAAGCGTAGGGGTGTAACCCCGGCCAAAATCCTGGCTATATATATATATATACACACGATTAGCTTCATCACGCTGTCTCCTCTCCACCAATAAGCTGGTGTGTGGTGGACATTCTGGCGCAATATGGCTACCGTCGCAATCATCCAGGTGGATGCATATAGAAGAGGGGAATCTCCTCAACCACCACCAATGGTTCCCCCCTTCTATATGTAAAGCGTGTTGAGTGCCTAGAAAAGCACTATATAAATGTAACAAATTATTATATGTTAGGGTTAACAGAAATATATGTAAAATTACTGGATAATGTCCAGGTAATAAGCGATACTCTGTACTAATACAAAAAAAAATTAAGATGTAGTTTTTATTTTATTTTAGGAAATTTCATAGCCTACTCATAAATGTAAGTTTCTTAAAACAAAGCAATTGTTTTCTGTTTTTCAAAAAAAAAAAAAAAAAAAAATTTTTTTAAATAAACGCGTTTTGGTTTTATGGCTTTTTGGCTCTACCGAGTCGCCGTGTGTTTGTGTTTGATTCTGACGAAGATGGCGGACGAGCTGGAAAGAGTACGAATTTCAGCCGCGGAGCTACGAGCAGAAGCGTCGAATTTCACAACATACGGCGACAGTGTAAAAGGTCAGGAGTTCTCTTAATGTTTATAACTTCGTAAGAAACAGATTAGTCGAAGACAAGCCCTGTTTTGACATGTCACGTCAAACTTGGGGTTCAGTTTGCTAATAGCTAGCTAGCATAACAGTTAACAGTCGTGTCGCTCATGTGGGTTGAACGGCGCTTGTTTTGAAAAAATAAAAATAATTTTGTCGTTTTTTCCTGCAAAATAACAATGAATAGGCCCTGCTGTGTCGCTTAGCATAAACCACCCAAGTGGTTTATGCTAAGTTATAGTAAGTTATAATACTAACTATTATACTGGCTATTGAAGACGGCAACTTCCTATAATATATATATATATATATATATATATATATATATATATATATATATATTTATATAAAGTGGAGAGTTTATAACTAAGCTAGCATCCAACCACAACTCTTTAATTTAATATTATAAATTGATTACGACTGTCTATGTTTGTGTAGTAAAAGTATTGTTGGCTAAGCATGTGCAACAGGTTATTTTCCTCGGATGCCAAAGTGACAGCAATTTGGTCGTTTTGTTGATCAATAAAAAGTATTATATGTTATCTATTTTTGTCTCCTAATGTCCCTAATGATGACATGATTTAAATTTAAACTTCCAAGTTGAATTGGGACAAATTTTCTCTAATTCCATTATGATTTAAATCATTTAACAAGAAGTGATGCATTGTGTGTGAGTGAGGGTAAGTATAGGTATTTGCAAGTATAGGTCTCTACAGGTTAGTAATAGGAGTTAACACATCAGTAGTGGGCATGGCCATAAACAGAGGGCTGTTTTCCATTGTGTTACCTGATTTGCCCACGTCACAGTGTGGGTTTGGTTTAGGGGTGGGGTCGGGTGAAGGGGATCATTTTCATTGCGTGATTTATAAACGCCCACAAATTTAGAAACGCCACTTTTGTTCCACAGAGACCTTACTCGTAATTTGATGGGTAATGTTAGTGTAATATTAGTGTTGTTGTTGTTTTAGCCAGTGGATAGTTGTATGTTTGACCTGCTCTCTTGATTACCTAAGACAAAACTTCTCCTAAGAGGGATAATAATAATAATTAAAAAAAAATTCTTTAAAGAACCAGGATTTCTATGGTATAAGTTCTAAAAAAATTCTAGATCTGGAAAACTTAAGAAAATCTCATAACACCATGGACATTTTTAAGTAATTGTTTTTATTTTAATTTTATTATTTTTATTCCAAGCTATACAAATTTTTATTGGAAAGAAATTGAGTTAAAAAAAAAAAAAATATATATATATATATATATATATATATATATATATATATATATATATATATATATAAATATATAAAAAGAATGTATTAATTTAAATTAATATAAATGTATAAATGTATTTCTTTTAAAGAAATTAATACATTTATGCAGCAAGATTGCATAAAATTTATCAAGTGACAGTATAGACATTTATAATTTTGCAAAAGCTTTATATTTCAGATAAATGCTGTTCTTTTTCTTTTCATTAAATAATCCTGAAAAAAATTGTACACAACTGTTTTCAACATTGATAATAATAAGAAATGTTTCTTGAGCAGCAAATCAGCATATTAGAATGATTTCTGAAGGATCATGCGACTCTAAAGACTTGTACACATGTTGATGCTGAAAATTCAGCTTTTTTAATCACAGAAATAAATTGCATTTTAAAATATATTAAAATAGTTATTAGTTAAGTAAAGTTTACTTTATTTTAGCCAATAAAAAAGTTTTTTATATATATATCTTTTTCTCAGAATTGCGAGAGGAGGGTAAGAAGCAACGGCAACGAGACAGTAAACGCCCAGACCTGCAGTTGTACAAACCTGGTTCTGGCCATCCACGCAGACATAAGGACAGCTCAGAAGGAGCCGGCTCAGACCCTGTGCACCCACCGGAAGATTGCAGTTTTGGTAATGATGCCATAATGCTTGATGGCTCACCTACCAGTCCTGGATGCTCTCATATCCCTGGTATAGACAGTGGAGACTTTCCAAATCACGGTCAGCCTGAAACGAATCGTAACACTAAAGGACACGTAGGTGACAAGAGCCATCAACTTGTGGATGGAAATGCTGTTAAAAGCATTGAAGCTGCTGGTACGCCAAGGTCCCCAAAGCAGTCACGAAAGATGCGAAAGCCAGACCGTGAGATATATCAGCCAGGGGGGCGAAGGTCTCAAGGAAACAAAGAGACCGGGGTGAGCAAAGAATTAGATGGAGATCAAAGAAAAGAGGAAGAAGTGGGTGGGAAATCTGTTGAGTCACTTACTAAGAGTGAGAAAGAGGAAAAGCGTAGAAACAGGCGAGGGAAAGATGACAGGAAAATGCAAGAGTCCAAAGGAAATGTAGACTCACCCTCTGTGAACAAAAATAAGAGTAATGTCGAGAATATCACTGGTAACATCAGCAAACTCCAACTAGAGTCTGAGGAGGGTAGAGACGGAAGTGGGCAGGATGGTACAAACCGAAGAAAACCTAGTTGGGAAGGGCGAAGAAGCCAAGCAGGTGGAGGGACTGGAGAAGACAAAAAAAAGGAGAGGGGTAACGGGAAATCCAAAGCAGGAAGGGAGAAAGGTAACAACCAGGTTTTTGCTAAGAAA
Organism: Paracanthobrama guichenoti; assembly: GCA_018749465.1. Lineage (NCBI taxonomy): Eukaryota > Metazoa > Chordata > Actinopteri > Cypriniformes > Gobionidae > Paracanthobrama > Paracanthobrama guichenoti. The sequence continues at coordinate 21,475,184 of CM031952.1, read as the reverse complement.
GAGGAAGGGCAGGGGGGAGAGAAAGGTCCAGAGGCAGCTCAACCTGAAGGAAAAAGGCAGAGGAATGTTGGCGCAAAGGAGGTGAGCCATAACCAGAACATGAACAATGAAAAACAAACAGGGAACAGGCCAAAAGAGAAAGGGAAACCATCTGAGAGAACCGATTCAAACAGAGTCAACTCTGCCTCAAAGCGATACTCTCAGTCAGATATCAGACGACCTCGAAACCGCACATACAGCACGAGTTCGGCCAGTAGCGGGACCAGTATGGACGGTCTGGCTGAAGCTGAGAGACTTAGAGGAGAAGGTCAGCAACTGTCGGCACGCACTGCAGATAGGACCACTGGACAGAGGGATTTCGTCCGAGGGAGCCAGGCCCGCCCAAGGAGACGGACAGCTCGCACCTTGTCCTCTACTGATTCACTGGAGGAAAATGAGGCGTGGGAGCGAGAAGATAGAAGAGGCAGAGTTGCTGATGAAGCCAAGAGCACCCACAGGGGCCCTGAAGGGGGCGGAAGAGGCCAAAGAGTGTCTGCGCCTTGTGGTCGAGGAGGAATTTTGAGAGTTTCTTTGGATAAGCATTCAACTGAAGAGCAAGCGTGCCGAAAAAACACTAGAGGTCGTGGGAGGGGCATCCTAGTGCTTCCTGCCCACACTGATCTAACTTTAACCCCTGAGCCTGGGCCTCAGCTTGGAGGAATGAGAGGAGGAATGGGTCTGGGCCGAGGAAGAGGCGGCCGTGGAGGAGGGACAAGACGACTTTGGGATCCGAATAACCCGGATAAGAAACCAGCGCTGGTGTCAAGCCAACAATCCCAGCATGCATCTCTCCAGCAGGCGTTATACTTGCAGCAGGGTGGATGCGGGCCACTGCACTTCCTGGATACTGATGACGAGACTGCAGGAAGTCCTCCTGTCCGCCAGGGGGAGTATTTTCAAAACCAGCAGGCTGCTGCTATGGCTTACTACAAATTCCAGAATTCTGACAATCCCTACTGCTATCCATTATCGGCCAATTCACCAAATACCCCTTCACGCTATCCTTATCCGTATCACATTTCCTACCAAATTCCTGGATCTAATGGGCTCTATCCCACCTCTCCTATGCCGCCTTATTATGGACCCTATGGGCAAGGTGGGCCAGGTTATCCCACTCCAGCGGGATCTAGTCTCACTCCAGAAGAGGCAGAGGTGCAGACCAGAGGAGAGCTGGGAAAGTTGCTTCGGCTGGCTGACAGTCAGGAACTCCAACTCAGTAACCTGCTGTCCCGGGAACGACTGAGCCCAGAGGGACTGGAGAGAATGGCCCAGCTCAGGTGTGTATTGATAGTTGAACATTTTTAATAGGAAAACATAATTCTAATGAATTCATACATAGAGTTCTACAATTACACGTTTTATGCCGTTGTCTCATAATGGACATTATTCCAGCCGGTTTAATTTTTCTTTTAACTTGTTTAAATTTTTTTCTGATGTTTATGCAGGGCTGAACTCCTGACGTTATACGAGCGGGTGATTTTGACAGACATAGAGTTCTCTGACTCTCAAAACCTGGATCAGGCCCTGTGGAAAAATGTGTTTTACCAGGTGATAGAGAGGTTTAGGCAGCTACTGAAAGACCAGACCTCAGACACAGCCCCACAGATCAAAACCATGCTAATGACCATTTTGGAAGAGGTAGATATGCACAAAGTGGTCTATTCCCCCCTTATGAATGTCCTTGTTTGTCTAATTTGTTATTTTCCCCTGATATCACATTTACACTACCATTGAAAAGTTTGGAGTCAATAAGATAATTTTTTTTTCTTTTATCTAGGAGATGAATTAAATTGATCAAAAGTGACAGACACAAAATGTTTTTGTAAAAACATTTATAATGTTTTAAAAAAACTTATATTCATCAACTTTCATTCATTTTATTCAGAAAAAGAATCACAGTTTCCACAAAAATATTAAGCAATAATAAAATATTAATGATGCTGAAAATTCAGCTTTGCCATCACAGGAATAAATTACATTTTAAAATATATTAAAATAGAAAACAGTTATTTTAAATGGTAATTATATTTCACAATATTGCTGTTTGTATGATGTTTTGTTTTGTAAAAATCTTACCAATTCCAAACTTTTGAATGGTAGTGTATAAAGCAATGTTCAGTTCACTTACAAAAGTGCTTTAGCTTCACATGTGAGGGTGATTCAGGGTGTATTCACACCTGTCTTGTTTGGTTTGACTGAATCGAACTTAAGTTCGTTTCCACCCTTGGTGTGGATCATTTGGGCAGTTGTGAATACAGCAATTGCACTCGGGTGCGGACCAACCGTACCGAGACCCAGCTAAAGTGGTTCCAAACAAACTCTGGTACGGAGCACCTCTCTATGAATGAAAACTTTATGCCTAATCTGTCTTGTGCACAGTGCCACTGTCAGCATGCCATGGTAGGTACACATAAGTCTTTATTATTCTAACTTTATTTTCGTAGCTTGTTACGAAATAAATTCTCCCCTCAGAAAACCCGAGCTTTCCTGTCCTGTCAGCCATTGTACTGTGCTCTTAGCACGCACTCTATTACGTGCATGTGCTATATATCATTTCAAATATAAAGCGCAAGAGTAACATTTTGGAGTGGCCTTTTATTGTGGCCAGCCTAAGGCACACCTGTGCAATAATTATGCTGTCTAATCAGCATCTTCATATGCCACACCTGTGAGGAGGATGGATTATCTCGGCAAAGGAGAAGTGCTCACTAACACAGATTTAGACAGATTTGTGAACAATACTTGAGAGAAATAAGCCTTTTATGTTCACAGAAAAAGTCTTAGATCTTTGAGTTCAGCTCATGAAAAATGGGGGCAAAAACAAAAGTGTTTTGCGTTTATAATTTTGTTCTGTGTGTGTGTGTGTGTATATATATATATATATATATATATATATATATATATATATATATATATATATATATATATATATATATATATACACTCACCTAAAGGATTATTAGGAACACCTGTTCAATTTCTCATTAATGCAATTATCTAATCAATCAGTCACATGGCAGTTGCTTCAATGCATTTAGGGGTGTGGTCCTGGTCAAGACAATCTCCTGAACTCCAAACTGAATGTCAGAATGGGAAAGAAAGGTGATTTAAGCAATTTTGAGCATGACATGGTTGTTGGTGCCAGACTGAGTATTTCACAATCTGCTCAGTTACTGGAAATTTCACGCACAACCATTTCTAGGGTTTTCAAAGAATGGTGTGAAAAGGGAAAAACATCCAGTATCCAGCAGTCCTGTGGGTGAAAATGCCTTGTTGATGCTAGATGTCAGAGGAGAATGGGCCGACTGATTCAAGCTGATAGAAGAGCAACTTTGACTGAAATAACCACTCGTTACAACCGAGGTATGCAGCAAAGCATTTGTGAAGCCACAACACGCACAACCTTGAGGCAGATGGGCTGCAACAGCAGAAGACCCCACCGGGTACCACTCATCTCCACTACAAATAGGAAAAAGAGGCTACAATTTGCATGAGCTCACCAACATTGGGCAGTTGAAGACTGGAAAAATGTTGCCTGGTCTGATGAGTCTCGATTTCTGTTGAGACATTCAGATGGTAGAGTCAGAATTTGGTGTAAACAGAATGATAACATGGATCCATCATGCCTTGTTACCACTGTGCAGGCTGGTGGTGGTGGTGTAATGGTGTGGGGGATGTTTTCTTGGCACACTTTAGGCCCCTTAGTGCCAATTGGGCATCATTTAAATGCCATGGCCTACCTGAGCATTGTTTCTGACCATGTCCATCCCTTTATGATCACCATGTACCCATTCTCTGATGGCTACTTCCAGCAGGATAATGCACCATGTCACAAAGCTTGAATCATTTGAAATTGGTTTCTTGAACATGACAATGAGTTCACTGTACTAAAATGGCCCCCACAGTCACCAGATCTCAACTCAATAGAGCATCTTTGGGATGTGGTGGAATGGGAGCTTCGTGCCCTGGATGTGCATCCCACAAATCTCCATCAACTGCAAGATGCTATCCTATCAATATGGGCCAACATTTCTAAAGAATGCTTTCAGCACCTTGTTGAATCAATGCCACGTAGAATTAAGGCAGTTCTGAAGGCGAAAAGGGGTCAAACACAGGATTAGTATGGTGTTCCTAATAATCCTTTATTTAGGTGAGTCTGTATGTATGTGTGTATGTGTATGTGTGTGTGTGTGTATATATATATATATATATATATATATATATATATATATATATATATATATATATATATATCCTACTCCAGTTGAGAACCCTGAGTATAGATGACATTGTATCATATGATGCTCATAAGTATATATTGCGATAGTAGTTGATAACACCAAATCAGAAAATAATAAAAATTGCACTATGAAAGATCTCCATGATTAGCCTGTTTTTGCACTTCTTGCTTTTCCTGCTTGAGAATTTCTGCCCAATGAATGGATGACCTTAGCACATTGACTTTCCTGGTGTGAATACACCCTAAATGTTCACTGGTGTTTGGAATACAATTATGAATTACTAAACTCCATAATCCATTTGTGACAGAAAATGAAGATTCAATGTTATTTTTTGCTCTAGGGGGCAGTATTCTTTGATTCACTTCTACAGAAGTTACAGACAGTGTTTCAGTTCAAGTTGGAAGACTATATGGACTGCATGGCTATACGAGCAAGACCTCTACGCAAGACGGTACACACTTTGTTTTTCTCAAATACTATGAATTACTTTGGAATATAGGCCCAGCTGTTATATGCCTTTTATAGTTCTATATTTCTACTATTGTTGAATAGAAATTTATGCAAGCACATTCAACAAGTGTGAATCCACTTTACCTTGTTGCAGGTCAAGTATGCTCTGATCAGTGGCCAGCGCTGCATGATCTGTCAGGGCGATATTGCACGATATCGTGAACAGGCTAGTGACTCTGCTAACTATGGGAAGGCCCGCAGGTAAGTCGTTAAACAGGGCTGTACGTTAACTTTTTTTTGCACATAGAACTGGTGCTACAGAGGTTGAAAGTTTTGTAGCACAGGCCAAACAATTATAGCACGTATAAAACGTCTGTTACCATGTCTAAAAAATGCTATAAAATACTAAACAGAGTACTTAAGAATAAATATAATAACAATTATTATTATTATAAATTATAAATCATTAACCAGAAAACCATAAATCATTAGAAAGGTCTATGGTTTTATTATAAAATATTAAATTATGATAATATAAAAAAAAAGTGACTGTAATGTTTTAATTTTTGTCAGGAAATCTTATGTATCCACGGAGAGAGAGAAAAAAGTACTGTACACTTCTCTACTCCATGAATCTATCACTGTACAGAATATTATAAAATAATATAATTTCTTCACAAAAGTAAGTTATTTTAAACATTCAATTAAATGTTCTCTTTTGTTGGACAACAGGTTTGTAAATGCTTCTCATTACAAGTTTGGAAAGATGTTTGGCACATGTTGTGTTTGGCTTTTCGCTATGGAATTCCAAAGCTGCCAGTATTAAAAATAAATTAATACATAAATAAATATACAAAGAAATGTAAAAAAGCAAAAATAAATAAATTAAATAAATATACATAGAAAAGCAAAAAAACTAAAATAAATAATTATTTATACATTTATTTCCTTATTTTCCTTATTTCTTTATTTATTATTTTATTTATACATTTATTAATTTATACATTTATTTATTCTACATTTATTTATTTATACATTTATTTGTCTGTAGAGTAATGAGGAGGGCGTGGTTTACCTCAGACATAGCAATCGAGCTTAGAGTAGGCGAGGGCGAAGCGTTGAGGCCACAGTGACACCTTGTGGTGTGGCCAAAATACAATAAGTATAGCCTACTGACGTTGATACTGTCTGTGATGAATAACTTGGATATGTATATGGCCAAAATCTTATATCACGACCACGGGTTAAGTCATATCACCCTAACTGTACTGTGTGACATGGATGGGCTACTCTTTATTCCGGATATGGCCGTAGAACGTCTGGTCTGGATTTGTAAAATGGACTGGGCTAACAAACACTCTGAAATGAACGCGCTTGATATTTTCCATTACCGGTCAGAACACACGGAAAGGAAGCAGCGCATATATAGGCTACAGTGAAGTCGACGCAAGCATATTTATCAATGTTCTTGAAACGAGACCACAAATTCACTTCACATTCATATTTCCTATTTGTATATGCACAGCATGACAAACGCTTAAAATACAATGCATATTTCAAAGATCCAAAATAGAATGCGTTGGTTACAGTAGAACATTTTGTTGCGTCACTTCAAGTGTGGACAATCACAGCATCACTGAGTATAATGGGGTTTTCTTGGTGTGGTCTTATTATTAATCACACTTCTTAAGCCGGGGACACACTTAACGACTGTAACATTCTAAGATTGAACTGAACACAAAGACTGTTCCCTTCGACTGGAGTAGATTTTATTCTTTGACAGTCAGAGAAGAGCACAAACTTTTACGACTGAGTCAGTCCACACAACACACTTAAAGAAACTCAACTGTGCGAGATCTTGTACCGAAGCAAACATGGATGTCAACAGACCGCCGCCAATACTTATTTGCAGTGTAGGGGAGACCGGGGATAGTTGTAACACTACCAATTCCACGAATCACAGATAAGATAGGAGTAAAATCTAATTCTGGAGAAAATCTAATTCTGAGGTAAGAAAGTGAAAAGAAAAAAAAAAAAAAAACGAGATATTTTATTTAGTACTTCTACCGTTGTAGATAATGTATGATTTATATCAGGTCAAAGTGTAGTTTCTCTAGTAAAGAATGGTGCTAATTTCAAACTATGCTAATACAGCTAGCTAAATAATGAGTGACAGTGGGGTAGGTTGTAACACTAAGAACATTTTTGTGATTTTTAATAATTCTATAGAATGCCTATGTTTATGTTAATTTGCTCTCACTCACACACACCCATATGAATGTGCACGTACAGACATGCACAAACAAATTCACACAAGTGCATGCACAAACACACAATATGCACATACACTCCCCATATTCACACACATTTTATTGTTGCAGCCATTCAGTTAAATTAAAACTGTTGTGGCATTTCACTTGGAGTACCCTTAGTTTTTGTGCATTTTGTCTACCTGTTACAACTTGCCCAGTAGTGGGGTAGGTTGTAATAAAGGACCAATTTGTATGTCATCATCTCACAAAGTATGTGATATAGTTGAAGAAATTTAAATTGTTGCCATTTGTAGTAGACAAATGTGGGTACTTTGACTAAAAGTTTCAGACGTGTAGCTAAAAAAAGTTTTTGAAAAAAGTGTTACAACCATACCCGGTCTCCCCTAATTTGTACAGAAAAAAAACAAAAGAAAAACCCTGCCAACAGGATGTTTTTTTTTATTTATTTTTTTATTTTATGAAACATAAATTCATAAAACCCTATTTTTATCTTTCAAGTTTTCTTTTTGCTGTTATTGTCTGAGCAGATGCATTTCATTATGCATTTCCTGATTCATTAATTACAACATTTTAGTGCTATTTTTTTAAAACCTATAAAGCAAGCAATAATGTAGACTGTTATTCATAAATCAGGAATTAAAAACGAATTGGTTCGTATGAGCACAAACGCTTGTTTTCGTTCTGTTTCCAGAGTTACCGGTTATAACGAAATAAAATAGGCTACTGCTTTATTTATTCTGAAACAGACGTCATTCAAAATTTTATTTTTATATTTTTATTTTCATTTTATCAGTCAAGTAAGTGTACAGCACTTCCAAAACCATTTAATGGGATTGACAACACTGGAAACATCATAACTGTATTTCCTCATCATATTTCCTCAAATATATTAGATATAATTAGTGTATATATAAAATAGTTTTATTTACAAATGTCATGTTTGTGTTTAGTTTTTTTTATTCGTCATTAGGCTATCAATCATTAACATAAACATTACTATTCTGAAACAAGTGCCGTTATATAGCCTACCATTTTTTTCTGTTTAACTTTTTTAGACTCCAAGTTGAAATAAAAAAAAAAAAACATTTTTACACTGGGCACGTTTGCTGCAGTCCATGTCCGAATGCGTTAGTTCCTGGTTTCCCCCGCAGCACTGGACAACTTGATTCTATTGAACCCTGGTGCATTTGCGTGCACCTTACATAATCACAAACGTGTATAGCGTATGATAGAAGACAACGTGGGTCAATATATTGTTTTTTAATTATTATTATGAATTTGGTGCTATTAGCCTATGCGCAGCTGAGTAAATGACATTTGGGTTTACTGTATGTGTGTAGGATGATGGCGGCTTTCTGCTGCATGCTTGCAAAGGGACTCTTGAGTGGATTGCCATTCATTTGTTGCCCTGATTGTACGTGCAAAGCGCAAATACACTGCAGGCTCGCTTTCACTTGTATCCAAGGTAAATCATCAACACTATCATCCCTTACATGTGTTTTATTGAACTAAATACATTATAATCAGCTAAAAGGAATGCACAGGTTACTTTTCTGAACACGAGCGCACCCGAGTCCGTGTTTCTCACCATGTTCATGTGAATTGAGGCACAGTTCGAGTGCAACCGAACTCAGAGCACCTCCTCCGGGTAGTCTCGGGTTCGGTACCCTGGTGCGCTCCCAGGTCCGCATGACAGCTTTCATTATACCAATTTTTCATTAATAAGACCGCACCAAGAAAACCCCATTATACTCAGTGATGCTGTGACTGTCCACACGTGAAGTAACCCAACACAACAAAATGTTCTACTGTAACCAACGCCTCGTTCTATTTTGGACCACCACCACAAATCATCACCCCGTTATTATTTTTTTTAAACAAAAGAAATTCAAGATATATTAACCTTCAATGTTCTTTTTTACAAACATACATTGCAGATATTCTTTACAACTTAGAAGTACTTATTCTGCTCAGTTGTACAGTACAATAAATACAAATAAACACACGTCAACCTGCCATACCAAACACCACCACAGGGAGATGCCAAAGAACCGCACAGGTTTGTTTGGGCATCATGACTCCTGCATGTCCCTGTAATTGCCTTTACCTTCATTACAACCGTCATCCATCACTGGTTTACTTTATCCAACTGAAATGTGTAGTTTGCGTATCCTGTGTTCATGAAGCGGTTGGGTGTTTTGAGCCACCGTTCAGTCTGTATTTCACACACCGCGATTAGAAGCGCCTTGGGCTGCACCGAATCCAAAACAAACACAGAATGCATACGAGAGAGGTGGTTCTTTGTTGTAAATTTATATTTTTTTAAATGTATCTTTTTATTTAAATGATCAATAATAAAATTAGTGAATTATATGAATATATTCAAATTAATTTTGTCATCTCGCGGCCCACCCAGAGGATCACTGAGGCCCCCTAGTGGGCCACGGCCCACAGGTTGGGAACCACTAATTTAACCCATGGTCGTGATTATAAGATCTTGTCCATATACATATCAAAGTCATTCATCACAGACAGTATCAACATCAGTAGGCTATACTTATTGTATTTCGGCCACACCACAAGGTGTTAGTGTGGCCTCAACGCTTCGCCCTCGCCTACTCTGAGCTCAATTGCCATGTCTGAGGTAAACCACGCCCTCCTCATTACTCTACAGACAAATAAATGTATAAATAAATGTAGAATAAATAAATGTAGAAATGAATAAATGTAGAAATAAAGAAATGTGGAAAAAAATATATACATAAGGAAATAAATGTAGAAATAATTATAATAATATTTTTGCTTTTCTATGTATATTTGCTTTTCTATGTATTTATCTATTTTTAATATTGACAGCTTTGGAATTCCATATTTTGCAACGTTGGTCTGGTTTCACACTCGTTTCTATCGAACCCTGGTGCATTTGCTTTCATCTCATCAAAAACGTAAAACATGATAGAAACATGCCGCGGTAAATATATTGTGTTTATTAATTTGATGCTATTATGCGGAGCTGAGTAAACAGCACTTGAGTTTACTGTATGTGCGTCGCATGAAGGCACAAAGATGCCTGAAGAAAGTGCTGCTTGCAAACAGACTCTGAGGAAACAGTGGATTGCCATTCATTTTCCGCCCTGATTGCACTCAATGCGCGAATACACTGCAGGCTCACTCTCACTCGTATCCAAGGTAAATCATGAACACTATCTTCTAGGGCTGGGTATTGACACAAATTTCACGATTCGTATCGATTTCTATTCACAAGCTTTTGATTTGATTCAGACTTTGATTTGATTCAATATCGATTATTGTGGATTGGGGTGGGAATCACAGGTTAACTCACGATATGATACCGTCATGATATTTGAGCTGATAAATTTGAAACCGCTACTCCGATCGAGACGAAACCAGCTTCAGAAGTTCGGAAACATAGGTCGATAGTTAAATGCTAATCCCCAAATATTGATCGTAAGGGGTAGTAAAATTCAATCAAAGTCAGGTGTCAGTCATTTTTTACGTGTTTTTTCATATAAATGTCCATAACTCCAAACGAAATTAGATATTCACCAAAATTGACACACATGTATGGGCTCACACCAAGGACACATAAAAAAATGGTGGGATTGTGCCTCTTGGTTGCGCTATAATAGAAAAAAAACATGAAATTCCCATTGACTTCAATACAGTATTATGAAAAAAATTTCTAGGTCTTTGTTTTAATAACGCTTTGGCGTATCATTACAAAACTCTGTATGTGTCTCCGGGACCATGCCCTGAAGGTACTAAAAAAAGTTTTGAACTAGCGCCACCTTGTGGTCAAAAGTTATAACAAAATTTACAAAAATGCTAATAACTTTTGATTAAATTAGCCTATTTATGCCGGGAACATACTCACCTAAAGGATTATTAGGAACACCTGTTCAATTTCTCATTAATGCAATTATCTAATCAACCAATCACATGGCAGTTGCTTCAGTGCATTTAGGGGTGTGGTCCTGGTCAAGACAATCTCCTGAACTCCAAACTGAATGTCAGAATGGGAAAGAAAGGTGATTTAAGCTATTTTGAGCGTGGCATGGTTGTTGGTGCCAGACGGGCCGGTCGGAGTATTTCACAATCTGCTCAATTACTGGGATTTTCACGCACAACCATTTCTAGGGTTTACAAAGAATGGTGTGAAAAGGGAAAAACATCCAGTATGTGGCAGTTCTGTGGGCGAAAATTCCTTGTTGATGTTAGAGGAGAATGGGCCGACTGATTCAAGCTGATAGAAGAGCAACTTTGACTGAAATAACCACTCGTTACAACCAAGGTATGCAGCAAAGCATTTGTGAAGCCACAACACGCATAACATTGAGGCGGATGGGCTACAACAGCAGAAGACCCCACCGGGTACCACTCATCTCCACTACATATAGGAAAAAGAGGCTACAATTTGCACGAGCTCACCAAAATTGGACAGTTGAAGACTGGAAAAATGTTGCCTGGTCTGATGAGTTCTGACCATGTCCATCCTTTTATGACCACCATGTACTCATTCTCTGATGGCTACTTCCAGCAGGTTAATGCACAATGTTACAAATCTCGAATCATTTCAAATTGGTTTCTTGAACATGACAATGAGTTCACTGTACTGAAATGCCCCCCACAGTCACCAGATCTCAACCCAGTAGAGCATCTTTGGGATGTGGTGGAACGGGAGCTTTGTGCCCTGGATGTGCATCCCATAAATCTCCATCAACCGCAAGATGCTATCCTATCAATATGGGCCAACATTTCTAAAGAATGCTTTCAGCACCTTGTTAAATCAATGCCACGTAGAATTAAGGCAGTTCTGAAGGCGAAAGGGGGTCAAACACAGGATTAGTATGGTGTTCCTAATAATTGTTTAGGTGAGTGTAGATACCAATTTTGCCATATTTGGCCAAACTTCATATCCTATATATTTTCATTAGTTAAAAACCTATTTTTTCAAACTCTTCCTAGACCGTTTGTCTGATTTTCACCAAAATCGAATCATATCATCTTCAGACCCTGCCGACAAATAGTTATGGATTTCATGTCGATAGATGAAACCGTTTTTGTATACCGCAGCGACAAATTGAGGCATGATGCCAAAATGACTCTTGAGGCTGTATCTCAGCAATGCTTTGACATATTGACACAAAACTTTGCATGTGTAATTGTTCCCTTATCCTGGCCACACCACATCAATTTCGTAACTGTGCCACCTATTGGTCAAAAGTGATAAACCATTAAATCATTATTATTGACTGTACTCATAATTTTACCTTAAATTATCTTATTAGGTCTTCAGTGGCTCCTTGCTACAATTGGTCTGACACTCCCAGCCATTTTGGCATGTCTTGTCTTCTTTTTTGTGCTTGGCCCTGATAATTGCTGCAGCTATATTTTATAATAATCATTATAAAGTAAATAATACATAAACATTTAAAGGCTGTTTATAAAAAAAATCACATGAAAAGCAACCATCTAGGCATAATTATTATTATTAATAGAGACATATTACATAGAGACTTAGCTAAATCTTCATTAAACCGAACTTTTATTTTGACGGGTTGCTGTGAAGACCTTTTGAGTGTCTGTGTTCATGATATGACCCCACAGTTTTGTCAAATGAAACAGTAAATTCTCATGAAGTGATGGTTTATGCATTCGTGTCCTCATATAGTGACACGGCAGAGGCTAAAAAGACAGTGAGTAAGTGTCATCCATGCATCCGTGTGTGTGTGCGCACCCACGCATCAGCTCCCATCATTCACATAGAGACGCAGAACATGCAGGAGTAATATTTAAATAGTATTTTGCAGTTTAATATTCACAGACACCAGTATATACAGGTGCTGGTCATATAATTAGAATATCATCAAAAAGTTGATTTTGAAATTCACTAAAGTTCACTATCGCGGCGATGGCGAGTCAATATCGCGATAAATTGGCATATCATTTTTTTTGTCCCACCCCTATTGTGGATATACACTCACCTAAAGGATTATTAGGAACACCATACTAATACTGTGTTTGACCCCCTTTCGCCTTCAGAACTGCCTTAATTCTACAGGGGCATTGATTTAACAAGGTGCTGAAAGCATTCTTTAGAAATGTTGGCCCATATTGATAGGATAGCATCTTGCAGTTGATGGAGATTTGTGGGATGCACATCCAGGGCACGAAGCTCCCGTTCCACCACATCCCAAAGATGCTCTATTGGGTTGAGATCTGGTGACTGTGGGGGCCATTTTAGTACAGTGAACTCATTGTCATGTTCAAGAAACCAATTTGAAATGATTCAAGCTTTGTGACATGGTGGACGTAGCCATCAGAGAATGGGTACATGGTGGTCATAAAGGGATAGACATGGTCAGAAACAATGCTCAGGTAGGCCGTGGCATTTAAACAATGCCCAATTGGCACTAAGGCGCCTAAAGTGTGCCAAGAAAACATCCCCCACACCATTACACCACCACCACCACCAGCCTGCACAGTGGTAACAAGGCATGATGAATCCATGTTCTCATTCTGTTTACGCCAAATTCTGACTCTACCATCTGAATGTCTCAACAGAAATCGAGACTCATCAGACCAGGCAACATTTTTCCAGTCTTCAACTGTCCAATTTTGGTGAGCTTGTGCAAATTGTAGCCTCTTTTTTCCTATTTGTAGTGGAGATGAGTGGTACCCGGTGGGGTCTTCTGCTGTTGTAGCCCATCTGCCTCAAGGTTGTGCGTGTTGTGGCTTCACAAATGCTTTGCTGCATACCTCGGTTGTAACGAGTGGTTATTTCAGTCAAAGTTGCTCTTCTATCAGCTTGAATCAGTCGGCCCATTCTCCTCTGACCTCTAGCATCAACAAGGCATTTTCGCCCACAGGACTGCCGCATACTGGATGTTTTCCCTTTTCACACCATTCTTTGTAAACCCTAGAAATGGTTATGCATGAAAATCCCAGTAACTGAGCAGATTGTGAAATACTCAGACCGGCCCGTCTGGCACCAACAACCATGCCCCGCTCAAAATTGCTTTTCTTTCCCATTCTGACATTCAGTTTAGAGTTCAGGAGATTGTCTTGACCAGGACCACACCCCTAAATGCATTGAAGCAACTGCCATGTGATTGGTTGATTAGATAATTGCATTAATGAGAAATTTAACAGGTGTTCCTAATAATCCTTTAGGTGAGTGTATATCTCTCAAAAAAATCTCTCAACTAATGCTGTAAACTATACATGGGTGTCAGTTGATACTACATTACTGTAATATTGAAGGTTAAAATGAACTGATTTAAATATAAACAAATTGCAAACAAATCAATTATCATCCCTTACATGTGTTTTCTTGTGTAATCGGCTATAACACATGCGTAAGTTACTTTTCTTCCTGAAGAAGTGCGCACCTGAGTCTTTTTTGCTTTCACATTCACATGAATGTGACGCATTTCGAGTGCCACCGAACTCAGACTATCTCCTCCAAGTAGTCTCGGGTTTGGTTCCCCGATGCGCACGAGCTTCACATGACAGCTTTTACGTTAACACATTTTCATCCGAACCATGCCCCGTTTCAAACTAAACTGTGAATGACTCAATCTCACAGTGCTTGCAGAGATAGAGCAGCATTTACTGCGAACTAATTGATCCACTCTGAACAGGGCTTCAATGGCACATATATTTATTACAAATTTAAATATTTATTTATTTGAAAATTGAAGCCCTCTGCGATTTCATAATCTCACTAAGCCAAATCGTGATTTTGGTTTAATTTCAGTCAATCGTGCAGCACCAGATAACCTCACACAAGCACAAAACAAATTATCACTTCACACAAACAAGCTCTCTCGCATGCTAAACTGAATTGAATTAGTGAAACATAAAACTTTATTTTTTTCCCCTTCATTTACCCATAAGAAGTCATCAGTTAAGTTGTGGTGTTTTCACATTTCAACATTGACAATTTGTCTTTTCTCATGTGCAGTTGGTATCTAAAAGCTCAGCAGATTGCTCCGAAAAACGGTCGACCCTACAACCAGCTGGCCCTTCTAGCAGTGTACACGGTGAGACCACCAGCAAAACATAATATATAAATATAATATATAAATCTATAAATAAAAACATAAAAGTATTAGCACTTGCACTTTTTTTGCACTTTTTTCTCTTGCACTGTGATACACTTGCAATTATTTTAAATATTTTGTCTTAGACTGGCAAAAAAAAATTTTAGCCTTGTTAGTTTTAAACTATTTTGTTTTCTTCAATAGTTGCTTGTATGTTATTGGCTTAAATGATGGCTATTATTAACATGAAAATTAAACTAGTTCTTTCTCTTCCCATCTCTCTCTTTTTTTTTTTTTTTTTTTTTTTTTTTTTTTTTTTAGAAGCGAAAGCTCGATGCTGTATACTATTACATGCGTAGTCTAGCCGCTAGTAACCCGATCCTCACAGCCAAGGAGAGCCTGATGAGTCTGTTTGAGGAAGCCAAGCGCAAGGTATGCATGTTAACACCGCTGCTCCAAAATAATAATAAAAATTGTTTCTAAGTGTCATATTTGTTCACTTCTCCCAACCTAGGCTGACCAGATTGAACGTAGACAAAAGCAGGATTCAGATGGAGGTACCCATGGTTCCAGAGGTCATGTAGGTGGGCGTCGTGGTGAGGACGCCTCGCGTGTCGAGATATGGATACGTCAGAGTGGGAATCCAGGCACTTCTCGTCCAACAGGCAGTGAATCAGGAAAGGACTCTGAGCAGGATGGAGAGCTTGGAACTTTGAGTGCCAGTGATGTGAGTGATTTTTGAAAACATAAGTGTTATTTGTGCTGGGTTAAATATGTCTGAGGTTATGTTACACTAAAATAGGGTTAGTGTTTAGATTTCTGTCACTGCCCAGATCTTTCACTGATCTCTTAACCCTCTCCGTTTCAGAGAAATTACCAAATAAAATGCCACTGTTGCCAATACATATGCTGACAAATACAGTGGATAAAATTGTAATATTTTTTTAAAACAACGTTTATTAAGAAACTAGCAGGGGATATAGCCTCAAAATTATATCACGATATTTCAAGAATATTTGCGTTAATGATATTTATGACTATAAGTTTCAATGGTGATTACAGCTGGTAGGCAGCAGCATTTATTAGTGCAAACAAAATGAAGGGCATTTTCCATCCTCTTCCAGTGAGCTACTGTCACTGATGAGAGAATACTTAATTCGAAGTGTAAATCTATTGCCATAAGGCGGCAGCAGCAGCATCACAGTCACACAGCACGAGTCTTAAGTAAAAGTATAACATGACTCCTTAACAATAACAATAACTAAAGTAATAACAAAATGCCATTGTCTGTCTGAATATTAAATTCTGATTGGCTTAAAAGGTGTGCAATAATATTGTTTAATGCACAAGTAGTTCCAAGTCAGTTGAATCTATATTAATGCACTGTTTTCATTGAAGGGCACGCACGTGCACACACTGTGCATTCAGGAGCACAGAAACTTATCAACGCCGCCCCGTGACTTTTAGCGATAAAATAGCTAAGCTACTGGATTGTTACATTAGATTTCTCAGCAACGATGGGGTTACATTGCTATGTTAAGTAATAAACATACATCTTCATTGTTAAGAGAGACGCTGAACACGAATCTCTCTCTCTCTCTCTCTCTCTCTCTCTCTCTCTCTCTCTCTCTCCCTCTCTCATTAATTAATTCAAATAAATGCTATGATTCATTCATTCAAATAAATGTAATCTTACGCACTTATCTCGGTTGGTACTAAATCGTCATTGGAGGCTGACATGCTGCTCTTACTTACAGGTGTTGTGCGCGCTAGGGAACATAAATGCGCCATTCATCATCGTGTCACTATATCATCGATATGACACTTTTTTTATCATGGAAAAATGTATACCTGTGTTATCATGGACGGTATGATATGGCACACCCCTACTAGCAGCTTGTTGCACTATAGGCAAGAAATATTCCTCTGAGGCACACAAATGTTTTTACAAATGTTTCAAAAAGCGGCAAAAAACAAAGGCAGACGTACACAACGACATGAGTACAAACACGCATACAAATAAGTGGGCCAAAGAGGTCACGTCAAGTTGTTTATGAGTTGCACAGGATGAGGCTGACTATGAGTCACCCATCAGGGGGAGAAAATGGCATAATTTTGCCCTCATTTTGGTAACCTTGGATATTTGCCCACGTCAGCATTAAGTGCATGCACACTTACTCTAAAAGAAAGCTGACCTCTTTCCACCCCAACATTGTTCTTTTGTAAGAGTTAGCAGGTTGTTTTGAGCCCTCTGCTTTTGGCTTCAGGCTGATTTCATTAAATAATAGTACTGTAGGTTCATCACCTAAAAAAGGTGCTCATCCTGTGGTCAATCTTCTGATCATTTTGTTTATGCATTAACTCATAGTGACTGTGCACACCTATGGAGCTATTGGTTTCAGTGGGGGAAAACATTAGCTGTTTTTTAATGAAGTTAACTATTTTAGCGAAAGGTAAATTGCACATTTCCTAATTTTTCTGTCCTTTTCTTTACAGCTCAATAAGAGGTTTATTTTGAGTTTCCTATACGCTCATGGAAAGCTCTTCACTAAAGTAGGGTAAGTCTTGATGTCAACAGATTCATTAAAAACAGCGTTTTTTTTTTTAATACTTTTTTGTGTTGTTTTGCTATTAATTCACCTTTGACATTGAAGGTCATCTCAGTCCAATTATATTGAGAGTTTAGAGAGCTGATTTTTGAAGAGAACCTAGATTATGTATCATAAGTAGCGGTTCCTGAGAGGAACTTGTTGACTGACTGTAATGCATATTTGAATTGACTATAAAGCATATTTGATTGGAATGTCCTGCCTTAAAATATATTAGGCAACTGTTTTATTCAGAATTATTTTCAATGGACATTTTAAAAAAGACTTGACAGGGCCCCAGACTAACTTTCCCACTGGTTGCAGTGGTGCTACCAGCTTTCTCAGTTTATCGCACCAGCACAATCTCACATAGTTCCATCATCAATGAAGCTGCCAACCGTGCACAATAAATCTCTTACTTGCATCGTGTCTACACTTAATTTGTTAATGAGAGGTTTTGCTAGCCTGCGTAACTCAGTCAGAATCCACTCCAGAGTTTTTATTCAGAATCAGTGCTAAGTTAAACACCTCTGATTGGCCACCTCTCGTTCTCCAGAGCACAAACACTAATATGCACTGGAGCGCTGGTAGAATCTGTTTCGCCAATATAGTGTCAAATCAAATCAACTCACCTTTATTTATATAGCGCTTTTTACAAGTCCAATTGTTTCAAAGCAGCTTCACAGTGTTAACAGGAAAATAATGCAACAGAATTTGATTCGGCTGTACAGCCGCTCTAGTGAAAACGGTGATGTTATCCAGCTAATTTCAATTATCATATAGTGTCAACGCGGGCAGATCGGTAATATAGTTGAAATTTAGTTGTCCCCCAACTGAGCAAGCCAAAAGCCAAAGGCAACGGTGGCAAGGAACCAAAATTCCTTCAGGGCCAGAATGGAGAAAAAAACCTTGGGAGAAACCAGGCTCAGTCAGGGTGGCAGTTCTCCTCTGGCCGACGAACAGTGTATGATTATAATTCTGGCAACATTTCAGGTCTTAAGTTATATTAGGTAAATAGATGTTTCTCAGTAAGATTGTTCGAAAGATTGGAGTCGTCATGCCGGAGACAGGTTTAATGAGGATGTCATGTCGATGCAGCCTTTACAGGGGGAGTTTAATTGACACGCTCTCTGCAGACATTTCAGGGATACATTGGTCATGTCCAGGCGCAGGTCCACCATCTGATCTGGATATGGCCCGGATCCGGCTGACTGCAGTAAACCTCGGGATAAACAGAGAGACTAACATTAGCGTAGATGCCATTCTTCTTATGATGTAACGAGTACATCAGGTGTTATGGGAAGTGTTCCCGGTTCCGGCTGACCTAGTTAATGCAGCCTAACAATCATTTAACTGATTTGAATAATAGAGATTGATAATGTTCTATGTGTATGCCATAGTAAAGAGATGCGTTTTTAGTCTAGATTTAAACTGACAGAGTGTGTCTGCTTCCCGAACAATGCTAGGAAGACTGTTCCAGAGTTTAGGTGCTAAATAGGAAAAGGATCGACCGCCTGCAGTTTGTTTTTGATATTCTAGGGATTATCAACTGGCCAGAGTTTTGAGACCGCAATAGACGTGATGGAGTATAATGCGTTAAGAGCTCGCTCAAGTACTGGGGAGCCAAACCATTTAGTGCTTAGTATGTAAGAAGCAAGATTTTGGATTTCATGAGCGCTACACATTCCAAAAAAGTTGGGACAGGTAGCAATAAGAGGCCGGAAAAGTTAAATGTACATATAAGGAACAGCTGGAGGACCAATTTGCAACTTATTAGGTCAATTGGCAACATGATATAAAAAGGGTATAAAAAGAGCCTCTCAGAGTGTCTCTCAGAAGTCAAGATGGGCAGAGGATCACCAATTCCCCCAATGCTGCGGTGTAAAATAGTGGAGCAATATCAGAAAGGAGTTTCTCAGAGAAAAAATGCAATGCAGTGCATAATATCATCCAAAGATTCAAAGAATCTGGAACAATCTCTGTGCGTAAGGGTCAAGGCCGGAAAACCATACTGGATGCCTGTGATCTTCGGCCCCTTAGACGGCACTCTATCACATACAGGAATGCTACTGTAATGTAAATCACGACATGGGCTCAGGAATACTTCCAGAAAACATTGTTGGTGAACACAATCCACCGTGCCATTCGCCGTTGCCGGTCAAAAAAGAAGCCATATTTAAACATCCAGAAGCGCAGGTGTTTTCTCTGGGCCAAGGCTCATTTAAAATGGACTGTGGCAAAGTGGAAAACTGTTCTGTGGTCAGACGAATCAAAATTTGAAGTTCTTTTTGGAAAACTGGGACGCCATGTCATCCGGAATAAAGAGGACAAGGACAACCCAAGTTGTTATCAGCTCTCCGTTCAGAAGCCTGCATCTCTGATGGTATGGGGTTGCATGAGTGCGTGTGGCATGGGCGGCTTACACATCTGGAAAGGCACCATCAATGCTGAAAGGTATATCCAAGTTCTAGAACAACATATGCTTCCATCCAGACGTCGTCTCTTTCAGGAAAGACCTTGCATTTTCCAACATGATAATGCCAGACCACATACTGCATCAATTACAACATCTTGGCTCTGTAGAAGAGGATCTGGGTACTGAAATGACCAGCCTGCAGTCCAGATCTTTCACCCATAGAAAACATTTGGCGCATCATAAAGAGGAAGATGCGACAAAGAAGACCTAAGACAGTTGAGCAACTGTCACAATGTTGGCACAACATTCCTATTCCTAAACTTGAGCAACTTGTCTCCTCAGTCCCCAGACGTTTGCAGACTGTTGTAAAAAGAAGAGGGGATGTCACACAGTGGTAAACATGGCCTTGTCCCAACTTTTTTTTAAATGTGTGGATGCCATTTAAATTTAAAATCAACTTATTTTCCCCTTAAAATTATAAATTTTCTCAGTTTAAACATTTGATATGTCATCTCTGTTGTAATCTGAATAAAATAGTGAAATTTGAACCTTCCACATCATTGCATTCTGTTTTTATTCACAATTTGTACAGTGTCCCAACTTTTTTGGAATCGGGTTTGTAGTAGGGATGCTCATTTCAGTTAATTTTCCCAACCGACAATTGCCGCTCATTATCTGAATATTAACCGTTAACTGATAAGATTATAATATTGAATTGGCATTAAATAAAAATACAATTGACGAGTGTCTGACCTGTTAAAAAGACAGCGTAACAACAACAGAACCTGGGTTCACATTATCAAATTTTTATGCACCTGCAGTGTTTCTGACAACAGAGAAAAACAGAATGAAATATAAATAAAAAGTGTAAAATAAATAGGCCTACACTTAATATTTTTCACTTAAATAATTAGCCAATTAAGATGACAAAACAATTTTTTTTTTTTTTCGTCAAATAAAAATAGCAGGCCTACCTCAGTCCACACCTTGTATGGTTTTTATTTATTTTTTTAAGTAACATGTCTACGTGATGTGGGGTTAGTCTGGAGCGCAGCCTGTTGACAGTTAGAACCGCGGCAGAAAACACCCTCTCAGATGGTACTGATGCCACGGGAATACAGAGATAACGCCTAGAGTGGCCAGCCTCAGGAAGCGCCTTTCATTTGCTTTCCACCAGTCAAGAGCTTGTAAGCCTACTACTGCTGTATTTTAATACCGTGTAGCATATTTTGCAAGTAACTTTGTCGCCCTTTCTGTCGAAATGGTCCCACACTGTAGGCCTACTTCTTTTCCATTGCTTCATTTTGAGAAATGTCTGTGTAGGCACATGTGGTTGCACGTGTTGACGTGCCCGTGAGTTAACAAATATAGCATATTTTTCTCTAACCATGCAGCAAATAAAATAAAAAAAACCCTTAATAATAAAAAAAAACTTTTAAACCATTTAACTGATCAATCGGTCAAAATTCGTACTTTCGGTTAAACGGTCAATATATGAACATCCCTAGCAGGTAGGCAGACATCATGCACTCAAAAAATGGTCGCAGTCTGGAGCCCTGCTTGTCCTAGGAATATGTTTGCTTTTCAAATATCAAAATTATTCATTATTTTTCTGCTGATATAATAATAAATAAAATATCTACATAATCTGTGGCATGCTAGTAAATACCACAGAAAGGAATTTTTTTTTATTTATTTTTTGCTTTAAAATTGCTTTTTGATTTAATTAATTAGCATAATGTGTTGTGACTGTCCTCAGGATGGAGAGTTTTCCTGCTGTAGCTAGTCGAGTGTTGCGGGAGTTTTGGGCTCTCCTCCAGCATAGCCCCTCCCCCCTCGGCAGCACACGTATGCTGCAGATCATCACAATTAACATGTTCACCATTCATAATGCACAGATTAGAGGTAAAAATACAACAGCAGTGGCCATACTCTCCAGTAAATTGAAAAAATCTTTCTTGCTTCTCACTTTGCTATGCCACTAAATTTTTCTCTTTCTTTCTCATAGCTGAAGGGCAGGGTGAAACTCGGTCCGTATTGGAGGAGCAGACCATATCCCTAGGTTTAGCTATGTTTGGTCTCCTTGTCCAGCGTTGCACTGAACTCCTGAAGGAAACACCTGCTGGTGAATATATGATCTACTACTTAGACAACACTAAGGTAGACAATGTAATTAGGTAAGATACTTCTTTTGGCCAAAATTTGGGCTGCACAGAGCTTGCAATCCCACTGTGCATTACAACATTACTATAATCTTTTAAAAAAAATCTAAAATGACAACATGAATAAACATTGTGTTATCTATGTAGTTCTGTCTTAAAAGAAAGCTGTCTGTGTAGACCACAACACAGTTAGGTTTTGGAACAAAAAATGTGCATTCTTCAATCTACATTCTTAAAGGCCCTTTCATACTGAGAGTGACGAAAAAGCTAAACGAATCACAGAAGAACGGAGCTTTCACACTGATTGCGAAACGATTGATTGCCTTCAGCTAATTCACGCCTGCACGATAGGTGGCACTGACCAAGAATACATTTTTCCCCGTTTGGCTTTAACCTTGTCCGCTGCACAACATATAACAGTAAATTAAAATAAATACTAGTGCTGTGCAAATTATCGTGTTAACGCAGGTGATTATTTTTTTCAGTTTAACGCATTCAAAATATTTAATGCAATTAAGGCAACGTTAGTTTATTTTAAATTCATTTTTGCCTAGCGTTACATTATATGATCGCGCTTTTATTAATGTAAATGCTTTTAAACCATCTAAGCGCGACAAGACAGAAGAGAACGCGCTGTAGGCCATGTCAGTGTCCTGTCTGTGTGGCTACGTCTCAATCATATCCCTAGTTCAGTAGTCAGGGCACTGATCAGGGAGTCGGCCACATTCATGTACGTTACACGATATACTGATTCACCACCTAGGAAGATAGGGAGCTGATTGAGGGACACCCTGACACATTCACGATTCTGCCGAGTTAGATTCCTGGGTCAAGACGCAAAGACAGATTTGCGCCAGTCTCATGCACACATTGAGTTCTCTTTTACTCTTGAACAAACAATAACAACAACACAGCGATTGTTGCCAAAATGCCAGTTTTGTTGAGTATTCTCATAATAGAAGTCTTAAATGAGTTAAATAACGTCTTAAATGAACTAGTGAGAAAATGAGATGCATGTGACAGCGCATAAGATCCACGTCATGTTAGGCAGCCACCGATCTTAAAGTCACAGCAGCACTAATGATGTCTGTCATTAATGTTCATCAAAGAACAAAGGGAACAGAGAAAAGTGTAGCTTTAATGATCATTAATCTATATTTAATTGATTATTTATGCAGTTAAGAAAGGTGTCTGATAACTATTACATTTCTGTATATGTCTAACAGGAAGGCCACAAGTAAATATAACATTTATTATAATAGGTTTATGTAAAGATTGTTTTAAGTTCACTTAAATTAAATGTTTTTTTTTAAAGCCTAATAAATGTTGAAATTGGTAGCTTTCATTTGTACTGTAATGTCATTAATGTTTCATAGCAACATTAGTGTCATTCATACAGGCCTTCATTCATAAAAGATGCCATTACAACGCATATTTAAAATATCCTGTCTTTAAATTGTTTCTAGATTAATTTGGAGAGTAACTTAAATTAATACAATATTAAAAACTCAAAAATATTAACTCACGATTAATTGTGATTAATTACAGAAAAAAAGATTAATTGGTTAGTTTTTTGTTATCGATTCCCAGCGCTAATCAATACATTTTGGTACTACACAGAAACCATCATTGAGTGTGTGTAATAACTTCCAACTGCAATCTAAAGTGGATTTTGATTAAATAATGGCCATACATGCATTATTTGTAGTGTTTTATAATAAACTGTTTAGAATTTCTCATCTAAGCATTTCTCATTCTCATGTTTCTCATTAAAAAAATACCCGCGCCGCATGAAAAATACATACAGAACATATATCGTCGTAATCATATATTTATTTGGCTTCATGTTTCATCCATAGAAACGTTTCTTTCAGTTGTTTATTTGCAGAACTCAGAATGAGGAAATGAGCACAGTGTCATCATTCGGAAGGGCAGGAGTTATCAGGGTTCCCATTCGTCCTGGAAAACCTGGGAAATTGGTGACAAATTTTCCAGTCCTGGAAAACACGTGGAAAATTTGAGAAAATGTCAAATGTCCTGGAAAATTATAATTTTTTTAAAGTTAAAAAACAAAGAGTTTATCACGGGCCTAAAACAATTACCGTTAGCTGCAGAATGTGCGATGTTCAGGAATGCTGTGTTTTGACACGTGAGAGTAGTTGATATTCCCTTGATACTGACACTGGTAACGAGAACAAACAATTTGTCATAATTAGGGCTGCACGATTATGACAAAAATCATAATTGTCGATTATTCCCTTGAAATTGTAATTTGCAATTATTAAATATGATTATCACAATTTACATTTGAATGATGTTTTGAATAGCTTTATACTAGGGTGTAACATATCGTGTCACAATTCGATATAAATCACAATACTGAACTCAAGATACAATATGTATCAAAATATTTTAAGCCAAAATAAAGAGGGTTTTTATTTAGCCTATTTTTTAGGCTAAAAAAATTTTTTTATTATTATTATTAATTAAAAATTATTATTATTATTATTATTATTATTATTGTATTATCATTATATATAGTCGTTTAATGTAGTAATGTCACTGAAACTCCGTAAACTTTCATTTTTTCCCCTCACTCATTACTCACGTTTTCAATGCAGGCAGCATTCTCTCCCAGTGCTTACTCTGTCCCACCTGTCCTGCTATTAACGCACTATATACATATAAGAATAAACCATATAAAATGCTTTGAATAATCATACTACTAAAACCAAATGTGATCTGGTGATTTAAATGATGTTTGCGCTTTGACTTTGAGGAGTGTCATTCCTGCAGCGCTTGCGCTTCAGATGATCAATGCAATCCGTCACAGTTCTAATCGCAAGAAAGCTTGTCAAAATGACTATTCCTAAACTGTAAATGCTCGTCCAAAAATTTTTATTCTGCATTTGCTCAGTCTCATGTTGTTTTTGCGCATCTCGCAAGCATTTGAACGTCTGTGTGCACGTCGTGGTAAACCTGTTCATCATATAAAGCCACCATGTCTCTTCAGAAGATTTGGATTAGACACTCGTTATTTTTACGATGCCGTTATGACATTTATTGGCTCTTTTAAGTTTCAGAGGAATGGACTTTAAATGGAGGGACCGAAATCTCTCAGGTTTTATAAAGAATTATCTTCATTTGTGTTTAGGAGTTAAACGAAACAACATGAGGGTGAGTACATGTTGACTGAGCTTACATTTTTGGGTGAATTTGGCTGAGCCTTGGATAAAACATCTCTATATCGTGAATCATATCATTAGTTCATATAGCCTGTGTGCACGGTTTTTTAAAAATGGCGGGTGCTAATTTGTGTGCATTCGACCAGTCAGTGTACTACTGTCACAACGTAACATGCTCTAAACACACCTCTTAAGCATGCAGAATAATATAAGTGGATTTTTTGTTGTTGTTGTAATCGTGGCTTTGAGCGATTACATAATCGTGGCATCCTTAATCGCGATTAGAAATTTGATTAATTGTGCAGCCCTAGTCATAATGTATGATTAAGAGCTCATATTAATAACTGATTTTATAGTTAAGTCATGGAAATAAACTATGGAAGCTTGTTTCTGCCACTGAATAAAAAAGGTCAACCTTTTATATCGCTATTCTAAAAAAATTGTAAACTCACACCTGCGTAAAGTAAGAATTGCATGATATTAACTCGTAAATTGTGTTATAAAGTCACAATTGCATGATATAAACTCACAATTGCATGTTATAAAGTTGGGCTGGGTAAAAAATATTGATTACTCGATTTTAATCGATTCTCATTTTTACGAACCAATATCGATTCTTAAATCCCAATAAACGATTAGGCATCCTGTTTTTCCCCATCCATTAAATCAAAATAATCTTTGGGCTTTATTACTATTGATATGACACAAAATCTCAGATTTCAAATTACTTCCATTTGATAACAAAATTCAAAAGTATAAATACCATTTTGACGCTGTGGTATGAGATCACTCTAGCGCAGCTCAACTCAAGAGAAGCGGCAGCTTGGATTGCACATGAACTGATCTTCTCTTCCGCCTTAATACCAGTTACAACGCAAAATAAACATGAATGAACATCTGAAATTTTGTTATAAGAGTGCAACAAACGAAATCCGTATCATGTCACATGCTTAGTGTGAAAGGGCCTTAAGAGGGCCTTAATCATTCTGGGTAAAAATCTCAGTATTTGGTAGCCCTATGCTGCTTTGTCTGATAGTGTGATTTCTCTTTTTTTGTCTCTCCCAGAGCCTATCCCAGCAGAAGAGCTGGGGGAGTTTGATGAGATGGATGATGAAGAGGGGATGGTACGAGTGTCCGCCTTCCCGCCTGACCTCAGAGAGCTGCTGCCCAGCATGAAGGTCTGGTCCGACTGGATGCTCGGACACCCAGACAAGTGGAACCCTCCTCCGTGCAGTATTCAGTGAGTACTGTTCACATTGTGTTCACAGGACTGTGTTGATTTGAAACTGAGCAGGAGTAATATGATTCTGTGTGTGTTTATAGGGGGAGTCCAGATGTGTGGCAGTGTCTTGCAGATCTGTGCAACTCTTTCTCACGTGTGTATCATGGTGAGGTTCTTCTGTATAAAGCTGATGCAGATGGAGAAGGAGATGAGGAGCTCAGAGTCCTGCAGCTGGAGGAGGACAAAATGCTCTCTGGCTTTGTTCCGCTGCTCGCTGCCCCACAGGAAGCCTGCTATATAGACCAAGGAACCGATGCGGTCAGTAATGTACACATGTATACATAATAACACATTACACCACACTCCCATAATGCATGCTTGGGTAAATAATAATGTATCAAATTAGGACTCTTTAGATTACAATCATTTGCTATTTAACCGTTATTTTATTTAGATTCAGATAATTGCAATTCATTTTTTTAATAATTCTTAATTTTAATTTTTTTTTTTTTTTTTTACTTTTTTTTTTTTTATATATATATATATTTTGTCTTAATTTGACTTTTTTTTTTTTATTTATTACAAGTGGTTAAAATTTGCCTTTTTAGTTTATATTTTTATTAGTGCTGGGCAATTGATTAATTATGCTCAAAATAAAAGTTTGTTTTTACATAATATACGTGTGTGTACTGTGTATAATTATTTATGTATATATGCACATATATACATAATATACATGCAAATATTTCTTAAATATATACATGAATGAGTGTGTATTTATATATACATAAGTACACACACATATATTATGTAAACACAAACTTTTATTTTGGATGTGATTAATCGATTGACCAGTACTCATTTTTATGTAGTCCATTCAGTGTTAATGCATTAATTCTCCTTTTGACAAAAGAAAATGGTCGATGATGACTGAATTCTGTATAAAGATTTCTATACGAGATTTGATTTATTAAATCAATGTCAAGATCTTTTTCATCATATACTAATATATGTGAGCAAAAACATGTGCTGTTCTTATTCTGATCAGTTATTCATTATTCATTGTTAGTTTTATGATATTAAACATATTTAATTGAATTAAACAAGAAATGAACAGCTGTAGTTACCTCACATCTGAATGATTGCTTCTGTATGGTAGGCTATAGCAGCTGACTGTAAGAGAGTGACCGTTCTGAAGTACTTCCTGGAAGCTCTGTGCGGGCAGGAAGAGCCACTGTTGGCTTTTAAGGGAGGAAAGTACATTTCCATGGCAACACCTCTTACAGCCAGCGTAAATGCCGAGAACAAGATGCAAATGCAAGAACAGGTACAGCAAACCTCTCATTTCCTGGATGAATGAAAGAGAATTTCATCTGTTTTGTTTTGCATTTCCCTGAATCGTCAACAATGTTTTTCCAGTAACCTACCCATGCTATCTGGGCAATACACTGCTAATTCCACTGTTTTCTCAGGAGGATGATGTCATTGTGGAGGAATCATCTCTCTCAGCATCAGAAGGGGAGATCGATGGAGAGATTGAAGGAGACGGAAGTGAGGATGATATCAGAGAGCTGAGGGCACGGCGCCACGCTCTCACACACAAGCTGGCACAGCAGCAGAAACGCAGGGACAAGATACAGGTATCTCAAGATGCCATCTTCTTTACATTGTCTACTAAATGTTAGTGTTTCTTGCACCAAAATAGATAAAGCTAATGAATTAGAGCTGACAAAGTGTCCGTTTCTGTCATCCAGGCTGTTCTGCAGATGGGTGGGCAGCTGGAGATTGAGATCAGGCCATTCTATCTGGTCCCTGACACAAACGGCTTCATAGATCATCTGGAGGGCCTGAGGAAGCTTTTGGCCTGTGGGACATACATTCTGGTTGTGCCTCTTATCGGTGAGATCCTCTTTGATAATTAAAATGCACGTAAATGTTTCACTCTTGCTTTCTGTCTAATGTTTCTCTGTCTTTGTGACAGTGATCACGGAATTGGACGGTCTAGCTAAAGGGCAGGACAGTCGTGAGGGGATCAGTAATGGTGCCCATGCCCGACAGGTGCAGGAGAGAGCCAGAGCAGCGGTCATGTTTCTAGAGAAAGCCTTTGAGTCTAAAGATCCCTGCATCAGAGCACTCACCAGCAGAGGAAACACACTGGAGTCCATTGCCTTCCGCAGTGAGGACACCTCTGGACAAAAGGTTTGTGTGGCGTTAATCTACAGAGGATTATGCTTTTTCAAACTACGTTCAAACCTCAGTTCTATACAATTCCTCTCTTTCCATATTGTTTCCATTTCATCTGAACCATTGTAAGTTTTCCATCAAGTTGAGTGCTAAAGGTTAGGTCAGTAGTGGTTCACTTCTGCAAATTTAGGCCGGACCACCTTCATACAATTGCAGCTAAATAATTAGGGCCCAAGCACTGTTGGTGTGAGGACCTTATTGGAATTGCTTGGTCTATTATTATTCTTCTCTGAAATGAATTTATTTTTGAGGCACTAAATATGCTCGAAAACTCATTCAACTTTGCACACACATCAGATGTGAAAAAACGGCACCTACAAAATTTCAATTAAGCATTTGTGCTGTTTCACATACATGTATGACATTCGGTAGACACGTGTAATAGCCCAATACCTACCCTGGGAGCAAAATCTGAAAACCCAACAGGAAGTGAGATTTTGAATTTTCTCTGCAAAATGTTTGCAGTTTTTTTTCCATTTCCATATGTTGTACTTCAACAAATCTTTCCTAGATATTCATTCAGATAAACATTGTATTTGGTCAGTCTAATCTAAATGCCTTTGCAACGTTAAATTTTGAAGATCTTGAGTTTTTGCTGAAGGGCGTGTCTGTGGCAGCCTGATAAAGTCTGATGTTTCGCCATGAAACCGGATGCTGTTCCAAGTCAGGCATACATTGTTCAACCTGCCCCAAACTTCACATTCACTCCCTGAAACAGATTTAATGTTTATGACATGAAGTACCAAACATGCTAGAAACACGTTAAATCATGCAACACTTGGCTGAACTCAAGCATACAATGCCCAATCTGCCAAAACTTCATGTTTGATAAGTGTCCTGGCCTGAAGACATCTACATACCAAAATGTAGTTATAGTCATAGCGCCTCCAGCTGGTAGCAGGAAGTGTGGCAGATACAAATGACTAACGTAGTCCTCCTATTTTTATATACTTAAATGTATATTGCCCACGTGCTTTGTTTTCCTAAAGCCACAGGGTGGCGATGGCACAGGTGTGAGGGCCCTTTCATCGCTGCTTGCAGCTTTAATTTTAATTTATATATTTTTATTATTATTTTTATTACAGTCAGGGAATGTATCATATTGACTAACAGCCATTTAAATTCATGTAGCCTCAAAATTCATATTAGTTACAAAATGTTCAGTGTTGATTTCCACATTGTTTCTCACAAAAAAAAAAAAATTAATATTTTTTTTGTTTATGCTACCCCTCAAAAGTTGTCAAAAGGTCAGTAAAGAATTTGATGTTGTGATGTTGATGGAGGTGTTGATGATGTTCCCAGGAACATCAACACCCCCACCCACAGTCCTATAGCAGTTCTGATTTATATGCTTTTTTTAATGTTGATGACCGCATTATTTTACATATAATATCGCCTGTTTCTGCTGCTTCTTCAAATGCCTTTTGATCAGGAGATTCAGTACTCTTTCAGAAGATGTCATAGCGCAACCTATCGTATAACAGTGAAAACACGTAAAGCCGTCAATGACGGGGAAAGAGTTAAAACTCTCATATAAGTTGAGTTAGTATGAGTTAGTCTAACAGTGGTCTTTAGGGACCGTAACACTCAGACACGGTTCTGTGGTTTGGAAAACGTTTCACGTCAACCTGCAACTCTAGGTTGAAAAAAAAGAGGTTCATTTTAAAGTTCATAAATGCACATGGGACTATAAAGTCTATTTTAAAGCCACCTGCTCATTCTGTCCTTCTTTTCCCAGGGCAACAATGATGATGTCATCCTGTCTTGCTGTCTACACTACTGTCAGGACAAAGCCAAGGACTTCATGCCTGCAGAGAGAAGTCAGTTCACTTACTTTTAACTGTTCCATCTGCATTTGCTTTTAATTATTAGTCTATTTACACATTTTTACAGCATCTCACTTCATATTGCAATATTAACCAGCTGAATTATCCTGCTTATTACATGACTACCTGCCACCATAAGTAAATAATTCAAAATTCATATCAAATATCAAATAATCTTGATTTTTAATATATTTTTAAAGCTTTCGCAAAGAACAGTTCCTTGCAAGTTCCTATCAGTTTTGATTTTAGCCTAGACGAATAAACAAGTTAAAACAAGACTGAGAGTTAAGGGATAATCTGTCACTTATTACACAGCTTTTCACCACATAAATAATGACGGGACATGAGATATAGGCTCAATCTCAATCTAAAGGCTGCGTCTTAGTAAGGCTGCATATCTCGGCTGCCACATCATCAGGCTTAGTCAAAGAACGTCTCAAATTAAAGGATCTTTTGAATTCCTTAATTCGGCCTGTTTTGAAGGATGTATCAAGTGTATTTTTCACATCCTCCAACCACCTACAATCTTTTGCACTTTTGTTTTGTTGTAAATTCATCACATAATTCTAAACTGTGCATAATGTAAACCACTGGGAGTCCAAAGATGGTTGCGCACTTACTAGACTGTCTCATTCTAGCCGTTAGTGCTGAGGAGGACGCTAGCCTACAAGCCTCTTAAGGACGCAGCCTCACTAGGATGTGCAAAGGATTGTGGATGTGAAGAATACACTTCATGTATTCTTCAAAACAGGCCAAATGAAGGACGTGTGAAGTTCTGTGCAATAAGTTATACATTATCCCTTGAAGGGTTAGTTTGTCCCACTTTATTATAATTCATTACATTTATATAGCGCTTTTCTAGGCACTCAAAGCGCTTTACATATAGAAGGGGGGAATCTCCTCAACCACCACCAATGTGCAGCATCCACCTGGATGTTGTGACGGCAGCCATATTGTGCCAGAACGCCCACCACACACCACCTTATTGGTGGAGAGGAGACCAAGTGATGAAGCCAATCAGTATGTGGTAGATGGGCAAATTTGGCCAGGATGCCGGGGTTACACCCTACTCTTTATCGAAGGACATCCTGGGATTTTTAATGTGTCATCCGAAGAACATTATATTAGGTGGCCTTAACTACTATGTACTTGCATCAAAAAATAAGTACAACGTACTTCTGTTCAGACTGTACTGCAAAACACTTTTGCTGATAATGAAGTGGGAAATGGGTAAAGTTAGGGACAGGGTATGGGTAGGTTTAAGTTAGGGTTAAGTGTAAGGGAAGTGTCAACAGTGTAATTATAAATTTAACTAAAGAAATGAATTACATATGTAATTACATGCAGGTAATTTTTTAAATGTAAGTACAGTGTAAAATCATGCATGCACACAATAAGTGCATTGTATCAAATTATTAATTTAAAATGTTAGTACATAGTAGTTAAGGAAACCTAATATAAAGTGGGTCCAGTTAGTTCACCCAAAAATGAAAATTGTCATTAATTACTCATTCTGTAAGTATATAAATTTTTGGTAAAGAGCTGGTAATTTACGTAACCCTTTAGCTGTCCATCTTGTTTTAGCTTGTTCGTTTGTCTAGCCTCAAGTCATAACTCATAGGAACTTGTTAGGAACTGTTCTTTGCAAAAGCTTTAATGAGCTAATAAATTTATTTGGGAATAACTGACCTCGGAATGTCATGACCAACCAATCAGAATCAAGCATTTTAGAGAGTGTGTAATACACATACGTAAACACAAAAAACATCCCGC
This sequence comes from Paracanthobrama guichenoti, assembly GCA_018749465.1. NCBI lineage: Eukaryota > Metazoa > Chordata > Actinopteri > Cypriniformes > Gobionidae > Paracanthobrama > Paracanthobrama guichenoti. Next base: position 21,442,699 of record CM031952.1, on the reverse strand, counting down.
TATGAAACACAAGAATACTTCCTGTGCAAATGCTCTTTTAATTTGAGTCGTCTTCGGTTTCTTCATCTGTATTTTTCTTTCCTGACTGATTAGTTTTGTATTCTCCACCAGATGGGGCAGTGCGGTTGCGCAGGGAGGTGGTCTTGCTCACTGATGACCGCAACCTGCGAGTCAAAGCTCTCACACGCAACGTCCCGGTCCGAGACATCCCCGCATTCCTGATCTGGGCTAAAGTAGGCTGAACCGCAGACCTGACCTGCTGCTGTACAAACCAATCATCCTCCACTACAACAGTTGGAGATGAGGAAATGATGTCACAGAGAGAGAATGAATATAAAGGGGAAAGATACTACAAGTTTTTGTCGAACCGGCAAAAAAAAGAGTGGAGTGACACATCAAGCTACTTTAACAAGAAAGAAATGAGGATTTTCCCCTTAAAACACAGCGTGCATAGACAACCGCTTACTTCAGAGGGGGAAATAGGCGCGATTGGAGGGTGTTGAAAGCAGTTTAGCTGATTCAGGGGGTTGATTAAAACACAGAAATGCCGTATGAAGAGGAAGCAGGCGAGGTGTATGTGTGTGAGCAAGAGAAACCAGCGTCAGCTGCTCTGCTGTTTAGTGTCAGCTTGTAGTGTTTGTGTGGAGTCACACACGGGCAGATGAGCTCATTCCAGCGATTCCATCGCTTTCAAAGGGCCTGTGATGAGGTGAGCGCTCCAGTAGGGGGCAGCGTGAGGCAGTCACGTTGTTCCTGCTCTGTGGCCCGAGAGGCCCTGTTTGCGTTTTCATTGCCTCGGTGCATGCTTGGTTCTAAGCATGATTGTTTTAAAGCTCTTATTATTTTACCGGTACTTGCGTATTTAAGTTTGCATTGCATTTTTGACTTCAGTTTTGACAGTGCCAGGTTCTTGTTTTCATTTAGCTCACATGGTTTTGTCGTAATACTCGTAACTGTCAATCTTCTGTAGTAGCTGTGTGAAAGCATCTTTGTGCATCAAGTGTGTGAATTCAAATCAGAAATTGAATTTTGGATCGTAACATCTGTATTCCTGTGTCAAGTAAATGCTGATGTAATGAATCTGTCATCACAGTAGTTTTAATACAAACTAATCCATTCTACTTGTTTGAGGAAAATTAGGCTTTCCATTGCTGAAAATTATTCACAAAGTGTATCTGTCTCTGAATGAATGGAAAATAAAATCTGAAATTGAGGTAGAGCAAAACAGAACTTAAGTTTTGTTTTCTTTTTTTAAAGAAATTTAAAAATACAATGGACAACTTGGATGATCTGTGAAGTGGGTTATTTAGATGCTGTCACGACCATCAAGAAAAACAAGGGATGCTGGTTATTTGACACAAAAAAAAAGTATATTGTTCACACTTCAGTCTTAGAAATTTTCTTTTTTTCTTTGGGCATTTTTTTGTGCAAATTTGTTTTCTTGCCTGTATTCGAGTGGGTCATCTATGCTTCTGTTTTAGTGTGATTATTTAATTTAATATTATAGTTCTAATGGAACCTGGTATGTCATCTTGTTAGAGCCTGATTGCTTTAATGGTCAACTCTCCTCACGTTTCTGTTCTATGGTAACAACAAGCCATGTTGGGTTTTAAGCAGCATCTGAATTATTCACCAAGTCTTCCTGATTTGTTTTTAATGTTGTGGTTTTCATTAAAATTTTTGAGTTGAGTTAGTGTTGTCACTGTCATGTCACTATTTCATACAAATGTCTTAATGACTTCTAAAAGGTTTATTTCACAGAGCAATACACTAAGGGATAGTTTATTTCTGCACAGGAAGTGAACATTCTTGTAATGTAGTTGTCAATTATACAATTAGATCAGAGTATCTTTCCTGTATACTTTTTTTTTTGCCTGATTTTTCTTTCCCAAAATGCCATTCCTTTTTCTCTGTCAAAATCAATCACATGCCAATGGATTGCCAATTTTTTTATTAACTCTTAATTTTATAATGCATACATTGAATATTTGTTAAATCTGTGAAGTACAAACATTACATTGAATTAGACATGGAAAATCTGTGCAAACTGTTCAGACTTCAGAAACATATTGAAATATAACATCATAAACCAAACTGGCCTGCAGGGTAAGTACAAAAAAGCTGAAAATTCTTTTTGTTCTTTTTTTTTTTGGAAAGAATACTACAAATAAAAAAATGAAACTGGTCCTATATATGTTTGGTTTTCAAATTCCAGTAATACATTACATATTCATGAGGGAGTAAGTAATTGATTAGTGAGTTCCTTGATATTAAAATTATTTTTGGCATAATCACTGTCCTATAAAATGTTTATAAAGACCACATGACCTTCAGCAGATGCAGCAGCCTATCAGTAATTAATTTTGATGTTGTAATGGTTACGTCAGCTCAAGTTCTGCTGAAATGCTATCAAGAGGTTTTAATTAAATTGGTAATTCATAGCCCCTCGGTCATTGCTTTTCATATTAACATGCAATAACATAAATAGAACATTCTGAAAAACTATAATAAAAAAACTATGCAACGGTTCAGCACAAACGCAATTCAATGACTTCCATGAACATCAACTCATGTTTTATGAACAAATCTTTTTCAAGCAGAGATATGCATGTATTTCAGTCACATAAGAGCTTCCTTATGAGGTCACGTTTCTCCAGGAATAAATGAAGACAGTGCATCTGTAAACAGACCTCGCTGAACTCCTCCCACTTACATAACAGCAGAAACAAAACTATACAAACAAAAAACTGTACACCAAGATTACACATTCACATGGAGTAAAAACTTCAGCTGTCTTCAAACTTAGATTAAGGAATCCCTGTTAAAGTTCCACATGATACTATTTGCTAGAATTCATTTGCCATTTTTGCTGCAGCTGGCAAAAGTTTAATGTCTTGGCCTGAGTTCCTTCTGTAATAAACAACAGAACTGCACATGCTACGCAACCTAGAAATCTTAAGTGTGCTTTAATATCACGATTCACACCATCTGCTGCAAGATCTAGCCCTCAAACGAAGGCACAAAGCTGATAGTATAATGCTGATGCGCTTGAGGTTAGAAAAACAAGGAATTTGAAGGAACAAAAAGGGAAAAAGGAAGAAATAGTGTTAATGAATGGGTAGTGGACCAAAAATATGTTGAATACCACTAAATACTACATTAAGTTTTCCACAAATAGAGTACATTAATGTAAAGATCTAGAAGGAAAGTATTGCACTTTCTTCTGAATTATCTCACAAAATACTTGAATAGAACTCCTAAGTCATTCAGATCCATTAGTTGAGGTTGACACTTCCTTGTAGTGAATTTTACTCGGAGGAAATTCCAATAAAATACTGCATTGCACGTGCATGTTAATTCAAATCCATTAACATCTGCAAAACCATTCCACACAAATCCTTGCTGACAAAAGTGCATCTTGGTTAGAGAAACTGCCAAACTTTTTTGGCCTACAAAAATTAAGTAATCCCAGAGATTAACCAGTATAAATACATTATATATTGGACAGACAAAAACCTGAAGGTCATTTTAGGGTATTTTGGTCAAATAAATGTGCATTTCGGAAAAAAGAAAGCGTGTTAGTCACCACGCCATAAAACCCAGTGAAAGAGTCGTTGAGTGCAGTCGATGTTTGGTGTGAACAGTCTGTGCGGATATGATCGCAGGTTCAATCAATCCACTGCAGCGACGTGCTGCAGGTCATTTCCATAGAGATGAGATGATGCTGCTAACTTTAAGGCATTATATCTGAGGGCTATGTGGTCTTTCATACGAGGTCTTGGAACAAGAGAATCCTTAAGAGAGGAAAAATAATCCTGGTGCCATTCCGGAGTCCTGTAAGGAGAGAGAAACCAGATTTGTGTAAGAATAAACCAACACTGGAAAGATCCATCTTCTGAATATACAGAAAGTATGTCTCGATTACGTATGTAACCCTCGTTCCCTGAGGAGGAAACAGATATGTAACATCAGTGACTGACGAATGGGGGTTTCGCCTAGAAGCCTATCATCTTCGAGATCTTAGAAAGCGCCCAATGGCAGTGCCAATGCCATGGGCATGCAGAATTTGCATGCGTAACTCCGCCCCACCGCGTGGGTATACAAGCAAGTACGCAGGCACACCGCATTATGTTTACCTGCTGAGGAGCCAAGACTGAACTCTGGCCCAGCGGTACAGCGGAGTGGCAGAGGGATGTTACGTCTCCGTTCCCTCCTCAGGGAATGAGGGTTACATACGTAACCGAGACGTTCCCTTTCGTTCAGTCACTCCGAGTAACGTCAGTGACTGACGAATGGGGGTCCTAATATAATCCCGCCAATCGTCTGTCTTCCAGTGCCCTGCGTAAGTGCGAGCTCCCTGTCGTAAGACTAGTACAGATGAAGGACTCCCACTTATCACAGGGAGCTATGGGAGATTCTGGGGAACCAGCCGAAGGTGGACTTTTAACCCCAGGGGTGGCAAGGTCGCCAAGGGAAAACACCTGCTCGAGGAGGCTTACGGTGGAAATACACGTGTGGGGGTTGCCCGGAGGGGGAACCATGCACATGGAGGCACCTGGCCTGTGGTGTGTGGGCAGACTTACTGGTGTCGGCGTCGACAGTGCTGGAGGAGCTCAGGGCTTCCGGGAAGCTCACCTGAGAATATAAACGCACGTATCCAGTCCAAGGAGTGGAATGGCGAGCAAGCGAAGACACCTGAGCCTAATCCATTACCGCCCACTAGTAGAGGCGAGTACATAGTCGGAAACAGGCTCCACTCGGAGATTGTAAAATCTGGTGAATGTGTTAGGTGTCGCCCAGTCTGCAGCTCTGCAGATGTCTGTTAGTGAAGCGCCATGCGCTAAAGCCCAAGAGGAGGCCACACTCTGAGTAGAGTGGGCCCTGATCCCAAGGGGGCATGGACGCCCCTGCGTCTGGTAAGCCAAAACAATGGCGTCCACTATCCAGTGGGACAACCTTTGCTTTGAGAGCCTTTCCCTTCAGCTTCCCACCATAACAGACAAAGAGCTGGTCTGAGGTCCTGAAACACTGCGTTCTGTCTACGTAGGCGCAGAGGGTGCGTACTGGACAGAGCAGTGCCAAGGCTGGGTCTGCCCCCTCCAAAGGCAGCACTTGCAGGTTCACCACCTGGTCTCTAAACGGTGTGGTGGGAACCTTGGGCACATATCCAGGCCGAGGTCTCAGGATCACGTAAGAATCGGCCGGCCCGAATTCCAGGCACGCTTCATCAACTGAAAATGCCTGCAGGTCCCCCACCCTCTTGATGGAGGCCAAAGCGACCAGGAGCGCTGTCTTCATTGACAGGAACTTAAGCTCGGCTGATCGCAAAGGCTCAAAGGGAGGCCTCTGCAAAGCATCTAAGACTACTGAGAGGACCCAAGAGGGTACGTGGTGCTCCCCTCATACCCTCTTGGGTCCTCTCAGTAGTCTTAGATGCTTTGCAGAGGCAGGAGGATGAAGCCTCCTGGCGCCTCTCAGGAACCTGATGACCAGGTCGTGCTGACTTACCTTTTTGTTCTCCAAGAGGTCGTGATGGGCAGATATAGCGGCCACGTATACCTTGAGGGTGGAAGGAGACAGCCTTCGTTCCAAACCTTCCTGGAGAAACGAGAGCACGGACCCGATTGGGCATTTCCAGGGGTCTTCTTGGCAAGAAGAGTGACAAAGAGGTTCCACTTCAGGTTCCAAGCATAGGCAGTGATGTGATGGAAGTGATGGTAGCCACCACCAGAGGTGGTAGGGTACTCAAACCTGCCGCGTCCCTATCCAGGAGCCACACGTGGAGGTTCCAAAGATCGGGATGCAGGTGCCATAGGGTGCCCCATCTCTGAGAGAGGAGGTCCTCCCTCAGAGGAATTGGCCAGGGAGGGGCTGTCACAAGGAATACCAGTTCTGGAAACCAGGTCCGGCCGTGCCAGTACGGGGCGACCAAAAGGACCTGCTCCTTGTCCTCCCTGATCTTGCACAGTGTCTGTGCGAGAAGGCTCACTGGGGGAAACGCATACTTGCATAGGCCCCGCGGCCAGCTGTGCGCCAGTGCATCCGTGCCGAGCGTGCCCTCGGTCAGGGAATAATACAGGCAGCAATGGGAAGAGTCGTGGGAGGCAAACAGGTCTACCTGCACATCGCCAAACTGTTCCCAGATCAGCTGGACTGTCTGGGGATGGAGTCGCCATTCCCCCCGGAAGTGGCAGAAACCGAGAGAGCTCGTCGGCTGGCCGGTTCAGCACTCCCGGGACATGGATAGTACGAAGGGACCTCAGATGCTTCTGACTCCATAGATCGAGATGGCAGGCAAGTTGAGACATACGGCGGGAGCACGGACCACTCTGATGGTTGATGTACGCTACTGTGGCCATGTTGTCTGACCGGACTAGTACATGTTGACCCTTGAGCAGGGCTCGGAAGCGGTGCAGGGCGAACCGTACTCGAGGCAATTGACATGCAGGCGGTCCTGTCCAGGAGGCCGCGGCAGCATGTCCATTGCACATGGCACCCCAGCCCATGGCAGAGGCATCTGTTGATACAACAATATGCCTGGAAACTCATTCTAAAGGGCACGCCGGCCCGTAAAAAGAGCAAACTCTACCCAGTGCAGAGGATCTCTTTTCTCGGTATGGAAATTCCGAGTCGATTTCCATACTGAGAAAAGAGATCCTCTGCACTGGGTAGAGTTTGCTCTTTTCCCAGCTGACCCGAAGGCCCAGACGGACTAAGTGCTGGAGCACTAAATCTCTGTATTCGCACACCTGACCTCGAGAATGATTCAGTATGAGCCAGTCGTCGAGGTAGTTCAGGATGCGAACCCCGTGCTGCCTTAACGGCGCAAGGGCTGCCTCGACAATCTTCATGAAGATGCGAGGGGACAGAGCTAGCCCGAATGGGAGGATCGCATACTGATATGCCCGCCCCTCGAAGGCAAACTGTAGAAATGGTCTGTGTCGAGGAATAAGGAAGTAGGCGTCTTTCAGGTCGATCGCTGCAAACCAATCTGTTGGACGAACGCATTCGAAAAGGCGTTCCGCTGTCAACATCCTGAACGGAAGCCTGTGAAGGGATCAGTTCAGGACGCGCAGGTCCAGGATTGGTCGTAACCCACCGGTTTTCTTGGGTACAATGAAGTAGGGGCTATAGAAGCCAGACTTCATCTCGGCAGGAGAGACAGGCTCGATCGCGCCCTTCGCCAGCAGAGCGGCGTGTTTCGGGGGCGGCGCACACTGCCGTCACCGGTCTCTGGGTGCTCAGGGATGGGAATGTCAGTTCTTTCTTTAACCCAATTAGGGTGCTGCTGGGGGAAGGAGTGGGCCTGCTGCCATCTCCTGGAAAGAACTGCCCATCCCTGAGCTGTCCGCGTCAGGAGTGCCACTTAGCCTGGCATTTTTTCGCGGGCTGCGGGGCTGGTGTGGACTGGGGCGCCTTCCTGCGGCGTGCTCCACGGTCAGCCCAGGTGAAGGCTGCTGCTGGGGTGGCGCGGGAGGGGCGGGAGCCGCAGGAGGGCGCCCTCGGCGCCGAGCAGGCTGAGGCAACTGTGCCGGCGGTTGGGTGGAGGCAGCAGCTGACCGCCGGGGCAGTATATGTTTAATGGCCTCAGACTGCTTCTGGGCGGCTGAGAACTGTTGGGCGCAGCTCTCAACCGTGCCGCCGAATAGCCCTTCCTGGGATATGGGGGCGTCGAGGAACCGAGTCCGCTCGGCGTCCCGCATATTGGCCAGGTTGAGCCAAAGATGTCTCTCCTGGACCACAGCTGTGGACATCACCTGGCCCAGGGAGCGTGCGGTCACCTTCATCGCCTGGAGGGCGAGGTCGGTGGCGGCACACATCTCATGTGTGAACCCTGGATCAGCTCTGCCCTCGTGTGCATGTCACACAGCACCTTAGCCTGGTAGGCCTGAAGGATAGCCATGGCATGCAAAGAGGTGGCAGCCAGCCCCACGGCTCTGTAAGTCTTTGGAGGGGTGCTTTGGGTCGCCACGCCAGGTTGAAGTGCCCTGCGGAAACAGTTGCATCTCAACAGAACGTTCAACTGGGGGAACCTCAGTGTAGCCTTTAGCCACGGCCCCATCAAGGGCAGAGAAGGCGGAGGAGGTCGTCGCGGGAAGACAACGGGGACTTCCAGGATCGCGTGACCTCCTCATGCACCTCCGGGAAGAAAAATATTGGGGGCGTGGTCTGACGGGTGTCAGAACGCGCCGCTCCCAACCAATTGGGTGTGGGCCGAGGCATGAGTGTCGGAGCTTGGTTCCACACCGTCACCCTCAGGTCACCCTGGCCACCAGCCAAAGTGCCGCTTTGCGTGGAGACCGCAGATTGGGGTGTGGCAGAGGGGACTTTCGCTCCGGTATGGAGTTCATTGAGTCTCGACCACAGCACCGAGATGGTCATGTTCCCGCAGTGAGAACATGACTCATCCACAAGCGCTGCCTGAGCGTGCTGTAAGCCCAAACACGCCAGACAGTGATTGTGCCCATCAGAGGGCGGCAGAGACCAGCCGCACCCAGAAGCACACGGGTGAGACATCCTGAAAAGGACGCGCCGCGTGTGAGCTCTTTTGTGAAAGGAAAACCCTGGTGTGCCGAAGCAACCAGGGAAATGCACACCAGCTGGATGCAGATCACTGCACAGATCAGCAGGCAGGAAGTATGCGATCGCTGGAACGCGCTGTAATACCAACACCAACTGGAAAGCTGCTCGTCACGAAGAAGCTGACAAAATTAACTCAGAAGGCTTTGCGGAGTGAAGAGTAGGTACTCTTGGCTCCGAAGCAGAAACATAATGCGATGTGCCTGCGTACTTCCTTATATACCCACACGGTGGAGTTACGCATGCAAATTCCGCCTGCCCATGGCATTGGCACTGCCATTGGGTGCTTTCTAAGATCTTGAAGATGATAGGCTTCTAGGCGAAACCCCCATTCGTCAGTCACTGATGTTACTCGGAGTGACTGAACGAAAGGGAACACAAGTATCCATTCATCACACACTTTGGCTATGTTCACACCGCAAGTCTAAAGCCTGGGACACACTGCACGTTTTTCTGCTGTCCCAGACTAAAGATTGCCATTATGAAACAATTGTGGCGATTTCTGTTATTGTGGCTCCTAATCGGTGGTCCCATGTCGTATGATCGGTGTTTCGAGATACACAGCTACTCGAATTCTGAGCTACAATACAATGTAAAGATTTCAGATGGTAGACTTGGATGCAAAATGTAGCCCTTTATTATACAGAAATTAGCTGTTGGTGTATTAGCCTAAAACAACACGCTCGCCAGATTGATTATCTAAATAGCCCTATGTTGTTAGAAATCTCTTGTTGCATGGGATGCATTAACACGGTTGCCAAATTGCTTCATGTTACACTTACTCTCGCATCAGCTATTGTGTAAACAGTCACATTTAACTTCTTACCCACATCATGAATGACTGCCTAAAGCCTTGTTTATACTTTCGCCTGGCACCGCAGTGCGAGCCTCCACTGACTGCGCGCGCATCTCCCCAAACGGACGAGGCATTTACTTGACGCTTCTGTTTTAGACTGAAAACCAGATCATACCACTGATTTAGATGTGTGATGAGATGTACTAATTTCCGTCTGCTCGGGTAGATTCGGCTCAAACTCGTGCATCTTCGGATGCGGAGGCGTGCGCACCTTCGCGCTCATGCGGATGCACGACAACCTAATATTCAGGGTAGCTCAGAATTCGAGTAGTAGCCGTATATCCCGGAACTCAGGGCAGAGCACCCGGCTAACGATAAGCCTAGCTAACGTCATGGGTATGACGACAATACAATATTATTGTAAATTATATCACATAAAAAAGCGGTAGCTAACGTTAATTGAATCAAGCAAACAAATAGCTGTTATTTTTGACTTAGCTTGAATTTAACAATAAGCTTCCTTCAATCAGACTCGCGTGGTAGCCAGGCGTCTCATTCAATGGCAAGCTCAGTTGACGCTGTGTGCTTCAAGATTCTGACGCAAGTGCTAAGATTCCGATTGGCCAAGAGAAAAAGTGCTAAGATTCCGATTGGCCAAGAGAAAAGTCAATTATAAGAATTATCCAATAATGTTTCGCAATTCTAGCCTGCATGGCATGCAGATGAAGGGCAGTACTGTTGACTGTTCGTCATATTTCGCATAATTCCTGTATCGGATTTTAGGACCACATATGGAAGTGGCCCAAATCGGAACTGAAAAGATCAGATTCCATGTGGTTTGTGCTGTTCACACTCTCATGAGAAAAATAGATCTGAGTCACATGTGAGCAAAAAAATCTGATCTGATTTGCCTGCAGTCTGAATGTAGCCTTTGACTACCAGTCAAAAAAAGTTTCAATGTACATTCAAATACTCAAAAACACTCAAAAACGCGATGATGGGAAATGATGGGCAGTTAAAAGACCATGTACCAATAACAATGGTAAGCAAAGATGTCTTTTTATTGACTGCGAATTATTTTGTTGAACCGGTTTATTTTTATTGTTCAAAAATACGAACAAATTCACACCAAAATAAAAAAAAAAAAGATCCTCGTTCTAATTTATATGAATAGGAAGTCCACATCACAATTATAAGAACTATGATACGATATCAATGGAATCAGATTTTTTTCAGCTGATGAATAAAAACAATCAAGAATCCATCCAACCTTAAAGAGTATTTAGCATGCTTATAATAAACAATGTCTTTGTCTGTTGGTGCAGATGCTAATATAGTTATCGTTAGGCCTGTCGCAATATATCAATATAATCGCACAATATATGTACATAACCTCAATAATTTTTTGTGATGCAATATATCACCCATTATGTTTATGATAATGAATGTCACCAACATTTTACTCGATTGTGCTGTCATCTTGTATGTTTTCCGTGATGGAGGCAAAAGTGGTTCTCGGGCAGTTCCTTCATACACAGAGCGGTTATCGACAGGTGAAAAAAAAGGCGCCATTTGAGGCGTTATAGTGTTTTCCTGACAACTACTGACAGTTTGGAAGAACAAGCCCAAATGGACTTGATTTCAAAGCCGCAATCCCCTGTTCCAGTGCACATATAAATGTCAATGCAGAATGACGAGTGTTAAAGCCGTTTCACAGGGAAAATGTTTTTATTTATTTTTTTATTTAGGATAATATATTTTTTACCCTTAATTTCCATTATCTAAAGAATTAAAAGGTTGTCATTTGAAAGTGTGTAGGTCTACTTGCATTATTATGCTGTTATATTAGGATTATATATTCAGTGGCCTAAAATAGTCTTAAATTGATTTTAAATGTTGAGCAGCAAGCTCGTTGGCTACCAATACAGCAGGAACAAATCAGCTGTGCTCTATAGAGAATTATTTAATTGCAAGTAGACTGTGTTAAGGATTTATGAGGCTGTGGCCCTGCATAATCTAGAATTTCATGACAGAACTCTGTATTTATAATTTTTGGTGTGTGTACAAACCTTGCTTTGAATCAGTGAACTCACTGAATCAGTCAGAGCGGTTACTAAATCAACATTTGACTAACTGAACTGGACTTTCAGTGATGTTTGTCTAAATATGCAAGTTTCACGTGCCAGAATTTAAGACCTAAATCACTACATTACATTCATTTGACCATGTTTGGTTAAAGATATACATTTACAGTTTTTTAATAAATTACATAAAACTTAAAAAATAAACAACATTAACAAAGTATTTTGAAAACATCCCAGTTGAAACAAAACACACCTCTGTAGAAAACACTGATTCAAAGCTATAAACTGTTGCCCAGATCATTTTCAACTAAAAACAGAAAACTTAATGTGTTTTGGCATTTTGACAACGTTATTGTCTGTACACGAAAAAGCAAAGGAAAAAACAGACTGTTTTTAGAACATTGTTTTTAGAACACTGTTTTAACCACTACAGCACCCCAAAGAAAAGTCTCACCTGATTAGGACTCATTCTCCATGGTAACAGAAACAGGCTGACATACCTCTGGAAGACAAATCCAGCCCGATCAGTTTCATAAACGCATACATTTTCCTCACAATTTTATGTAATCAGTCAATAGGTGTATAGTAAGGAGCAGTGTGTCTCCATAAAGCTTCAGGGAAATCATTTGACTTTTACCCATATCTAGTGATAATAAAAAACCCACCATATTTCAGTGTTTTCTAGCAATACAAGCAGTGTAAAAGCTCAGCTGTGACGTACCTATGTTTGCAGGACTGCCATCTTTCTGCTCCTTGGAATGCATATCATTGCCTAGGAGATGATTCTGTGACTCACTCAGTGGTCTGGGGTTTGTCTGTCCATCAACAGTGCTGTTACCATAACAACCATAATGTGTCAGTCACAAACACTTATAGAGATTTTTCACAGCCCCAAAATTCAGCCTGGATTATATTTTACTATTAACAGTGATGCTCTGAGGACATTTCTGGGAAACCAGACTTCTAGAATGTCTGAGATTAAAAGAGAATGCACATAACTAAATTATCTAAAACAGCTGAAGGAAAAATAATCATGGTTCAATTTGTTCTCATGACGCATTGTAAACAAATGAGTTTGTAATTACCATTTAATGGCCTGTTGTTCAACATCGCCTTGCTCTACATTGACTAGGCGGGTAGGGAATGTGTAGCCATCGCCCAAACTAGAGTGGAAAAAACAGCTAATCATGCTACCATAACTTGCCACACAACACTTAATTGTTTCTCATAAGAGTGCTTATAATCTTAAGGTTAACTTGAAATTAAAATTATCATTCACTTATTTAATATGCACTTAAATAAGTGAATTTATTTATGCATTTATTTAAGAATCATTCAATGTAATTATGAATGATTCATTGTTGCATATTATTTAAAAAAATGTTTTTTTTACCTGCTGTAAATGGGTATGCACCAACTTAGCTTCTGGTCCCCGAACACCTGGGTGATATTCTTGCGGAAGCCCAGAGTGAAGCCATTTTTATCTGGGCCATTTCTGAACACTGGTGCTCTGAATGCCTCTGAACCAAAGGATGAGAGATTAGAATGAGGTCTGTTCCTGTTCTCGACAAATGACATCATCTACTTTTGAACAAACTTTGGGAGGAGTATCAAACTTCATTGTAGGGCACACAAAAGTTTTTTGTTGTTTTATTTTGTCCTGAAGTTTGACCTAAAAATTCTTAATAAGCACGCTCACAATCCAATTGCCCACATTAATTTACATTTGACTTTTATCAGCAAAGTTTTATTTGTTGTCTAAACATGTGACTGCACTTTCCTTCAGTAAAAGCTAATGATGAAAAATAGGTCATTTTATGTAACTAAGAGAAAGGAAGACTAGCAGATCAAACAGTGAACAGGAGCGTGGACAGGAATTCTATGAGGAAATAATCAGAATCTAAAGAAGTATTTAGTGTTTGCAGTGAAGCAAAAGAAAGAAAAGAAAAAAATCACAATGTAATATACAAATATTAAACAGTTTTCTGTTTTAACTGAAAGATTAAGTGGTATTGTTTAAATGGCACCAAATTAAATAACTAACCAGTTTTTACAAAAGAAATTGATCAAAAACTTTTCTTCAAAACAAAATTAATCTCCTATTATCAGTGTAAATCTGCTTTGAAGCAATCAGTGTTGTGAAAAGCGCTATATAAATTAAGATGACTTAACTTATGATAAGGAGAAACAGTAATAATAATAATAATAATAATAATAATAATAATTATTATTATTATTATTATTATGATAATAATAATGGCTTAATTAATTAAACTAAAAAACAAAAAGATAAAAAGGAAAATGAAAAGGAGAAGAAAAAAATAGGAGGATTAGAAGCAGGAGGAGAAGAAGAAAGGTCAGAAGAAGCAGCAGCAAAAGGAGGAGGATAAGAGGGAGAAAGGGAGGAGGAGAAGGAGAGGGAGAAAATGGAGGAGGAGAAGCAGATGAAGCAGAAGAAGAAACAAGGAGAAAAAGAGAAGGAGAGGAAGAAGTAAGAGAAGGAGGGTAAGAAGAAGCAGCAGGCGGAGGAGAAGAAGAAAGAAGAAGGAGGAAGAGAAAGAAGAGGAAGAAGCAAGAGGAGGAGGATTAGAAGAAGCAGGAGAAGGAGGATAAGAGGGAGAAAAGGGAGGAGGAGAAGCAGATGAAGCAGAAGAAGAAACAAAAGGAGAAAGAAGAGAAGGAGAGAAAGAGGAAGAAGTAAGAGAAGAAAGATTAGAAGAAGCAGCAGGAGGAAAGAAAAGAAGAAGCAACTGAAGAAGGAGGAGGAGAAAGAAGAAGCAAGAGGAGGAGGATTCGAAAAAGCAGGAGGAGGGGGAGTAGGAGGATAAGAAGAAAGATGAAGAAAGAAAAGAAGGAGAAGAGCAGCAGAAGGAGGAGAAGAGGGAGAAAAGGAGGAGGAGAAGGAAAAAAAAGTAGAGGAAGAGGAAGAAGAAAAAGGAGGAGAAGAACAAAAAGGAGAAGGACAAGGAGAACCAGGAGGAAAGGAAGACGGAGGAGGAGAAGAAAGAAGAGAAGGAGAAGAAAAGGCAGGAAGAGGAGGAGAAAAAGGGAAAAAAAGGAGGGAAGAGAAAGGAGCAGGCAATACTAACATCTTACCTATTGTGGTTCTGTTTTTTCCCACCAGCCACAGATGGTAACTGAAGAGTGACAGGATACTGATAAAGAACATGGCTGCCACAAAGAATAGGAACAACACATGGAACTTTGCATGAGTGTCTGGCAGATGATTCTGTTGAGTAAGAAAGTAGAACATGATACAATGAAAATACATTCATTAAGTAGTCTGTAGATCAGCATTTCATTACACTACAAAGGCTTATTCAGGCAAGACCCTCACTCACGGGTCATTTGTAAGGTGCTTTACAAATAAATTGAATTGGCAGATTTTTTTTTTTTTAAAGGTGAAGCGTGACATTTTTTAGAATCAGTAAACGAAGTAAACAAAATAACACACTCCCCAGTTTGGTTGTAAAAATATAGCCCCGTCCCAAACACACGGAGGTGGAATCAAACTTGTTGCTGTTAAGCTGTCTCTGAATGTTAAGCTAGGATAGGAAAAAAATAATATTTTAACATTCAAAAAAAAAAAATTACACACATCACCTTTAATATTGTGAGATGTCCAAAATCGTTTACTGGCATTAGATGTAGTTGCAGGGCTCAAGAAAGTCTGTTCATCTAACTGCTTCAACACTAACGTCCATGTCTGGTAAGAGCTGACTGCCTCTAAAAAGCATCTGTATAATTTTATATGCCAAACTGCACTCTTTATTGCAACACTGCTGTTTATTTTCATCAGTGAAAGAATACAAAGCTAAATGATTCAACAGTGCAACGCAAAACAAACGGCAACAGTCACAACAGTGCAAAGCAAGCGTGAGTGGTTTACCTCCGGGCAATGCTCTATAGCCCTCCGTCTGCAAAGCTTCAGACAGTGTTAAAAACACAGACAGAATGTTAGAAGCAGACACATTTTCTTCCATCTTTCTGTGTCTCAGAAACTGACATGCAAACACAAAAGGTACTCTCGTGGCATTTAAGAACACTGAAAATGTTTTAGTAAAAACAGAAATACATTATATTGGCAAAAGTTTTGGGACGCCTGCCTTTACATGCACATGAACTTTAATGACATCCCATTCTTAATCCGTAGGGTTGAATATGGAGTTAGCCCACCCTTTGCAGCTATAACAGCTTCAACTCTTCCGGGAAGGCTTTACACTAGGTTTAGGAGTGCGTTTATGGGAATTTTCACTCCAGAAGAACACGTCTCCACTGCTCTAGAGTCCAATGGTGACGTGCTTTACACCACTGCATCCAATGCTTTGCATTGCACTTGGTGATGTAAGGCTTGGATGCAGCTGATCGGCCATGGAAACTAGGCTTGTTGCGATAGTCGGTGTTGCCGGGGTGTTCAGGCGAAACACCGGTTACATCACTTGCCCACTGCAGCATCGCCCCCACAATCGTTTTGATTTCATAGTAATAAAGTAATACAATTTATAGTAATAAAATAATTTAGTTCAGATAGAGAACAGACACTACAAATAAAAACTGAACATGTCTGCTCAATACAGTGTGAGCTGAACGAGAGCCGCAGCACAAACGCAGATTTAATTTATCACGAGAGTGAAGAGCTGACAGACAAGATGATCACGGAAGATTTGGTTTCAAAGCGAAATGTAAAGGTGCCTATTTAAATGAGTCTGTCAATGTACTGGTTTGTTGTTGTGTTTCTCATTAGTAATAATAGGCTAATGAACCCACAATTCAAGCAACCCGCCCCCAAACTGGCGCTAATTCTAAACCGAACGTAAAATGAACATGGCCGCACTGTCACTCATGGTGTGTGTCCAGTCTGGCACGTTTTCAGTTCATGCCTATGGAAGCTTAACTTTCATAGGAATTCATTGAAAACACTTGCTTTGCTCCACACCGATCTGTTATGAATGCCCGAGCGGCCGTGCGCATTTTACTTTCGGTTTAAAATTAGCAATTTGAAAATCCCTCGCTGGTGATACTGGTTTTATCTTTGTTGTCACACACTGATTAACCGGTGGGAAAATTTCCTCACTGTCACATCCCTAATGGAAACCCATTCCATGAAGCTCTCTAGGCACTGTTCTTGAGCTAATTTGAAGGCCACACGAAGTTTGGAGGTCTGTAGCTATGGACTCCGACTTCTATGCACAGTGCGCCTCAGAATGCGCTGATCCCGCTCTGTGATTTTACATGGCGTACCACTTTACGGCTGAGTTGCTGTTGTTCCCAATTGCTTCCACTTTTTTATAATACCACTAACAGTTGAGCGTGGAATATTTAGTAGTGAGGAAATTTTTACAAATTGACTTTATTGCACAGGTGGCAAACTATCACGGTACCACGCCTGAATTCACTGAGCTCCTGAGAGCAAGCCATTCTTTCACAAATGTTTGTAGAAGCAGTCTACAAGAAGGTTCTTGATTTTATACATCTGTGGCCATGGAAGTGATTGAAACACCTGAATTCAATGATTTAGAGGGGTGTCCCAATACTTTTGGCAAGATAGTGTAAATATTATATTATATTATATTATATTATACTGGGGCATATAAATGAACACACAGTATACACTGCTGTTCAAAAGCTTGGGGTTTGTAAGTTTTTTTTTTTTTTTTTTTTTAAGAAGTCTTATGCTCAGCAAGACTGCATTTATTTGATAAAAAAAAATACAGTAAAAACAAGCGAATTCTGGTGCAATTCAAATGAAATATGAACACAACATGGACCAAAGACATGTAAGGACATGGTGTCACAAGATGCAACCCTAAAAATGTCAGAATGCTGAAGCATACCTGTTTTTTAATTGTCAAAGTTTTAATGTTGCCCATCACAGTTCGGTAAAGGCATCAGAACCGCACCTCCTCGCAGCAGATCTTTGTTTGTGTGTGTGACAGAGGGATTCCTGCTGCTGTTTTGACTCCTTGGCTACACATTTTATAAGCTCTTCACAAGTTCTCAGCTGGTCAAAATACCATCATACGCAACTTAGCTACGCACATACAATGAAAGCATTTAGCCCAGCACACAGTACTGTTCTGGATGTTTGGTAAGTTCCTTCGTGAAATATACGTAATAAAAGAACATACCCCTATGCCTTTAGGTTTGGTATTAAAATGCCAATTTGAACGCTAAGCGGACATGGAAACAAAAACTAACCAAGAAAACAGAACAACAAGTGTGAACACACCCTTAAACTCTAATCAATATTTATTTATAATACATTATTTATAATAATATTTATTTATTAGCATGTAGCGGTGTAATTAAGCAGGATATAATGAGGTCAATAAATCTAAAATAAACAACAGAATAATCCCCAACATTATTTGTTTATTTATCTTTGTGATATTACCACCTAACTGCACATTATCCTTCACATAATTGTTCAGATTATTCTAACCATTATAGAAAAACAGATAGATGGAGAGACGAGCTGAAGTTGGCGCTTCGAAATAGCACAATGTGAGAAGCGAGAAGTGTAAGAAATGAGAGGAATCAGTTGTCTTTGTGTGAATGTGTGGACTTACTGTCCAGAACTTGATAAAGTACTGCAAAACTGTGGCGGCAATGTAGACGCAGTACAGCATGGAGTATGCCAGGAACAGCACAAAGAACTTGTAGTTGGAAAATCCAACACAGTTATTAACCCTGAAAGACACAGCAAAGGGTCATAATCTCTCTACATAGTAGCTCAAGCACAAAGTTGACAGCTTATGTGACAACATAAATTCAGGTAATAAACTAATCGCAGCTCCAGATGCACGTACCATGGACAGTGGTGATCCATTTTCAGCACACATCTGGGGAAAACAAAAAAGACCAAAATAAAATGCGCAAATCCAAGACATACCAGACAACTATGTTTTCTGAGTGGACTCACTTGTCGCAGGTAGAGCAGTGATGACATCTGTCTGGTTTGATCAGCTGACAGTGATCACAATAACGGATAGCTGAGGAGGCCCAGAGGATTCAAAATTCAAAATCAATTCATAATTCTGAACAGTATGTCACTAGCATATAGATGGCTAGATACCCAACCACTCAAAAGTTTTTTAGGTTACACTTTATTTTAAATGGGATGTAGTTACATTGTACTTATTTCAGTAAGTACAATGAGTAATATTAATTAACTACACTGATAATAAAAATGTTTCTTGAGCACCAAAATGTTAATAATTCAGCTGATAATAACATTTTAAAATGTATTTAAAAAAGCAGGTGTTTTAAATTGTAATATTTCACAGTATTAGTTTTAAAGTATTTTTAATAAAAAAATGCAGCATGAGCATAAGAGAATTTCATTCAAAAACTTTTTTTTTTTTTTTTTTAAACTGTACGACTTTTGAACAATAGTACATAAGACAAAGACAACCAATAACAATTCAGTATGCAATAGATGCAGTGGAGTACAAAAGTCTGAGATTGCTAGCATTTAATAATTATCACATACATTGCCCGACCAAAAAAAAAAAAAAAAAAGGCACTTTAAATGTTGTGATGTTATTTCCATCAAAAGGTGCTATTTTTGGTCAAGATCTTGTATTGACAATGCAAGAGTCAAGTACTCTTTAATTCTACTCCAGCACATCCCAAAGACTTTCAATGAATTAAAGGTCTAGACTCAAGATGTGCCAATTCATGTGTGAAAATGATTCTTCAAGCTCCCTCCCAACCATTCTTTCACAATTTGAGCCTGATGCATCTTGACAGTGTCAATCTGGAATATGGCCATGATGTGTCTGTCTTCCTACATTGTTGTTTAAGAAATGAAAAGCTACACACTCCATCAAAAAGGCCAAGCATGATAATAAATGCTAGAAAAATAATTACTGCAATAATGATCCAATTATAGACTCTTGAGCATTTGCCAATTTAAATCCAAACAGCGACTTTTTTTGTCCCAGAACATTTGAAAAATGTTCTGGGTATTCCAAGCTTTATAATGGCAGTGAATGGCTGCCCAAAATTTTAATTCAATTTGCTTCAGAGGGCCTTTATAAAAACTCCAGAACCGTGTGGATTACATTTATAATGGATGGATACACTTTTTTGGGCTTCAAATTTTGGGGTTCCATTTACTGCCATTATAATGCTTGGAAGAGCCAGGACATTTTTTTATATAACTCTGATTGTATTCGTCTGAAAGAATAATGTCATATACACCTAGGATGACTTAAAGGTGAGTAAATCATGGGGTAATTTTCATTTTTGTGTGAACTGTCCCTTTAAAATAATACATTTCTAAAGATATACATTTATAAAAACCAAAAGTAATAAAATATTAGAGTTTGGAGTTAAATTAACTACAGAACATCATAAAGAAGAAGTATGAGGAACTTGGCGTTGTATTTTTTTAAGCTCACCCCCAGATCCTGTGCGTGTATACACGGGTAAATTTCTGGCCACTCTTTTAAGGATTTCCTGTTGGGCCTCTGGTCTCTCCTCTTTCTCATACAGCTCTTTTTCAGCCTTAGGGAGACAGAACTAAGAGAGACAACAGGATGTAAGATGGAGATGTGCGTGCGAATAGACTAATATAAATCCGCACATGCAACCAGAATCACTTTAAAATAACATTTTAATATTACTAATTTTTTTATATTATTTTTGCCATCTTTATTGACAAGATAGATACATGACAATGAGCTCAGTGTGTTATAGCATGTGTGCTAACTGCTAAACCACGCCTCACACCCCACAGGCAGTAAAAAATGCAAAAACATCAATTTCTTTGCCTTTCTTCCTCTTCTCTTCTCTGTCATTACATTCTGTGGTAGTAAAACTACAGAGCAACAAGAGTTTAAAGGCTCCCGCAGCTGCTGCTGCTCCTCCAGATGTGAGGAACATAACCACATACATAATCCCAGTACAATATGATAAATATTTTTGCTCCCAGTGACCCAGGTGAAATGAGAACCTAAGAGCCTGACAATAAGGAAGAAACCATTAACCATTTACCTAACGACATAAGGTCTGGCATCTATAACCACTGTAATTGGTCAAGAACCACCCACTTAGCCAGGAAGAGGCCGCCTGACTTACATGTAAAGTGACCAATGACATTTTTGTTTTGTTCAATGTCATGTTTAGGGGCTGGTACATGTCGCTACAACAACAGACCATTACAAAAACATATTTCCTTCTCAGTACTTCACCTGATCTTCCATTATAGATGTGAGAGGACATACAACTAATAAATTGGGATCACTTGGGAATCCAAAGGGTTGGCCAAGCTCAGAAAATAACACTTTTCATGTATCCCATTGGTTAAACTTGGGAACACATACATCTCCTTTAAAGGCACAGTATGTAACTTTCACCACTACAGGTTGCTTTTTCAAAAAAATAACAAAGGCATTCTTTGAGGATGATGTGGATCAGCGTGGAATCATGGGAGTTGTAGTCTTCACCTCCACAGCCGATGGAAAGCAACCCGATGGGACTCGGGCAGAAATAATTTTCATGGATGAGCTAATGTATTAAAGTTTTATTAACGTTACTGTGGTATGAAGCAGGGTGGGGCCGAGATCTGTTGGATCAGAATGAGTAGCTGCTTATATGCCACAGTTGCCAGCTGCCGTTTCTTTTGTATTGTTGTTTATGTTTATTTTACGATTAAGGTTACGTTTTATATTTGCCAGTTCCTGCCTCCTCCTTCCCTGAACTTGAACTTTGTTACAGTAACGCTTGATCACTTAAATTCACATTATTTTATTTAATTCTAATGAAACCACCCGAAGTGCTGAATTAATACAGGTCACTTTATTTGAAGAATTAAAATTGTGGGGTAATGCAGTGCTGTTACTTGGTCAAAATAATCATACTAAAAATACATTTGAGTGTGTTGAAAGTTGTTATAACAATAATAATAATAATAATAATAATATTTAATATATAACAAAGATTAGTTTCTCTTGATTTAAACATTGTTGCAAACATTTGGGATAATGTAAGTACACAAGTCAATAAAATATATAAACAAGGGTGCACATAAGTGGTGCACATGCGCAACCAAAATAAAAACTGCGCTGGGTAAATAAATTCAGACCACTCATTTGCGTACCAACATGGTTGACAGCTGTTAATGCACAATCATCGTTTTAGATCGACTAACTGTAATACTGTACTAGATTTCCATTTGAATTGAATGCATAATAAATTTGCTATTTTTAGTATACAATAAATCATTTTAGTATAATATTATAGGCCTGTCGCAATAATCAATATATCGATATATCGCACAATATATGTACATGACCTCAATCATTTTTTGTAATGCAATATATCGCCCAATATGTTTACATGATAATGAATGTCACAAATATTTTACTCGATTGTGTTGTGATTGTGTCATCTTGTATGTTTTCCTTGACGGAGGCGAAAGTGGTTCTCGGGCAGTTCCTTCATACACAGAGAGGTTATCGACAGGTGAAAAAAAAGGCACCATTTGAGGCGTTATAGTGTTTTCCTGACAACTACTGACAGTTTGTTAGAATAAGCCCAAATGGACTCGATTTCAAAGTTGCAATCCCCTGTTCCAGTGCACATATAAATGTCAACGCAGAATGACGAGTGTTAAAGCCGTTTCACAAGGGAAAATGTTTATTTACTATTTATTCAATTTTTTTATTTTTTATTTAGGATAATATATTTTTACCCTTAATTTCCATGATCTAAAGAATTAAAAGGTTGTCATTTGAAAGTGTGTAGGTCTACATGCATTATTATGGTGTTATATTAGGATTACATATTCAGTGGCATAAAATAATCTTAAAATGACAAAAATATAGTTTATCATAATTATTTCTGGGACGATATATTGTGAAACAAAAGTAGTTATCGTGACAGGCCTATAATATTATAGTATGTAATTTTAGTAGCTTTCTACAGCAACACATCTCATTTTCATAGCATTTTTAGCATTACTTCAATTACCAAAAATGTCTTTATATAAAATAGTTTTTATTTTAGATATAAAAGTATCTATAAAACGTTATGTTAAACAATGTTCTTAATTGTTCTTGACCAAAAGATTTTTGCTCCCAATTTCTACAATAATTTGATGCAAATTAATCTGTCGCTTGGTAGAATGAATGTGTACAACTTGCCCTCATTCTCAAAATCCAGAAACTGAACTAGACAAAGTAAAATAAAATACGGATCAGATTACATTAAACATTATATCCTGTTGTGCCACCACTTTATCTCTAAAGCAAGATCTGGGCCCTGAGGCAAAACTAGTAAATAAAGAAACAAGAACAGTGAGACAAAGAGAGAGATACAGTACCTCTTTTGAGGGTTTGGCAGGCTTGGAAGTGATGGTCTTCCAGTAGGACCATATGAACATGAAGAAACAAAGGTGAAACACTATCAGATAAAAAACTGTGAGAAAAACAGAATGAGGGGGATTTTAGAAAAACAAATGATAACTCGTACTTACTTTGTAACCAAAACAAAAAAAAACCTGTTACTTCATAACAGAAATGGGATGTTTTGTTCATTCTGGTGTGACAAAACATGTGACTAAGAACAGTAGGAGGCCAGATTAGCCAACAGAAGAATTTGTTAACTGCTTTTGCAATATTGTGCACTTGGTTTCACTGGCGTTCCTCTTACCTTGCTCCTCCGTGTTAGCGATTGTGTCTGCAGAGAGAAAGAAGTAAATGTCAATCAGCAATCCCATCAAGAACAACTGGCCTGATTCACAAAGCCATCTGCTGAGTGCTGGGATACTGCTAATTCTCTCTCAGCTCCTGACCGTCCAGATCAACCCAGTAAGACCAGAGCGCCGGGCGACTGGTACTGCCATCTGGCAGAGTGCTGTCAGAGAGAGCCTTGTGTCCATCACGGATGGAGAACCCCGGTTGTCATGACGACTCAACGAGTGACTGACAGATGAATGTTGTGATGAAATCTGAGTCAATATTTTTATTAATTAAATATTTATTTTCATTAAAAAAAAATTAAGTATTTCAATAAATGTTTATAATTTATTTTAATAACTGAATGTTTTTCAACTCACTGATGTTATATTATGTTGTTATTTATTTTATTAAATCTACAATTTAATGTGAATCACATAAATGTAAATTAATATTTTATGTTAATATGTCACTGGTGTCACAATCCTTGCTACATTTGTGAAATAAAATAAACACAACAAAAGAGCAAAAGTTAATTTGACTTGCAACTTTCAATCAGAGTCATCCCGTCAGATTTCTAAAAGACTCTACAAACCTTTATTATAGCAAAAAAGAGAGGGGAATCAATAAGGAAGGGCTTACAATAGATCACTGCACTTTACTAGGGTAATAAATGAACCGGAACACACAATCAAGTATTTTTAGAATCTGATGGGAGAAGTAATAACTGGGTGTAACTGTGAGTGCAGAGATCACTGTGAAGTGGTTAACAACAGCTGTAGTTAAAGACTTAAACAGTAAGACTGTTTTTCAGTGACTTGTTCCACACTTTATGTCTAAAAAAAACACACACACATTTAAGGAGTTTAAATCTATTCTTCAAGATTCAAGCCCTCTCAATTAGTTTAACAGCTCGCTCGAGCTTGAATTAACACTGACTGTACAATAAATTAAATTAAACCAGAAAGTTTACAAACATATTCATGGCTTTCGACATGAATTATGCACATAAATACATACTATACAGAGAAAACGACCTGAATTTCGATACATATCTGGTACCAGTCTGTTACTGTCACTTCCTGCCCTGATCACCACTGCAACAACTAACCATCAACTTTTATCTACTGTGCTACATTCAACCAAGTCTACTTGGGTCGACACTTACATATACAGAGCTCCACCACGTAAGCGTAGTAGGACCAGCACACGACCAGGTTGATAAAAATCACAGGTATCCAGGATAAGCCCCGTTGACAGCATCTTACCGCCTGAGAGGGCGCCATCTTTAATCCGACCCTCGGAAAGGGTGTCGATGACGTCACGGCACGAGGCTCGTCCGATCGCTGCGCTCGGAGAAAAACAAAGAGCTGCTTTCACACCAGCAGCACATTAATTCCCCATTATCGTCCAATTAAGCGACAAGTACTTTTTTTAAAAATTAATTACACAAGAAATAGTTTTGTTTTATTATGGGACAATTCCAAATGAGCCTCAAAGGAACCCAAATGAAATCAGCATTCACTTCACCTTTCTGCCATTCTGTTTTACATCTATTCACATTTTATTTAAAAAAAATTTTTTCAATGACCTGCGGATTACAGTAAAGTCACAGTAAAGACTATTTACTGTGGTTTGCTGTGTGCAATTTATTATATATGCCTATATCAATAAAATGCATATACAGTGGTGTTTTCAGAAAACTAATACTCTTTTCAATGATTTCAGATTTTTCTAAATAACATTTTTATTTTATTTAGCCTAATAAGTGTATTTTATTTGATTGAAAAGCACATTTTAATAAATGTTTATGTATTTTAATAATTAAAATTTAGACCTACTTCCAAAGTCAACATGCTTATGACTGTTTAAATGTGCATATTGAAAATGCATTAATTTGCCTTTATTTTCCCACTTTACTCAGTTAATTACATTATCGTTGCTCCATTGGTGTTATTTTATTTAACTCCATTACTAGATTATTTTAATTCATAATTTATAAGAATCTGTCACGCCTCATGGCACATGAATAAAAAAATACAATTTGCTTTTTAAAATGTGCAAAGATATAATATATATTCCATAAAATAAAATAAAAATATGATTTTGATATCATGGTGAGTAAAGGGATAGTTCACCCAAAAACGAAAATTCTGTCATCATTTACTCACCCTCATGTTACTCCAAACCTGAATGAGTAGGCCTATCTTTCTGCTGTTGAACACAAAAGAAGATATTTTGAAGAATGTTTGGTAACCAGACAGTTGACGGTAGGCAGCCATGACTTCCATTTTTTTCCTACTTTTCAACTGTCAACCAACATTTTTTAAAATATCATCTGTTGTGTTCAACAGAAGAAATACCCTCATGTTGTTCCAAACCTGCATGAGTTTGAGTAAATGAGAACATTTTCATTTTGGGTAAACTAATTTGAGAATTTATCTGCAACTCACCATCGTGTCAGCAGAGGGAAGCAGAGCAGTAGTTTGAGCATCACTGTTGGTCTCCCATCGAGACAGTGAAGAGGTGAGAGGACTTGAGCGTGGGACGCAATATTACAGTCTATATTGATTTAAATCATACAGCTACATTTAATCTAGTTAATTAGTTAGACTGGATGTCCCAAGTGTCACCTTCATCAATGTGGTACTTTTCATTTGTACATAATTTGATTCATTGTCAGTTTGCTGACTAGGTGGGCTAGATGGTAAGACGGTTTATTTGTGAATTTTATTAGATTCGTTTTCCACCCTGTGTCTCCTGTCCTGCAGGGGTATTGCAATATTGTTGCCAGATGTGTTTTGTTTCTTTGCACTGTACAGAACAGACTTCCCCGGTCCACTCTCTCCATTGCTGCTCTTCTCTTCAGGAGGTTTCAGAAGTGAGTTCGTCAGAGGACCAACAGAACAAAGAACAAATTGTCTGTTCCTGCACTTAAGTGTGATAAGAAGATCTTGTGCTGAGCCTGATTTAGAACACTTGCTTTTGATAAAATACTTACACACACACAGTCTCACTCTCTTTGTGCTCTGCACTGTATGTGTGAATATAAAGAGTCTCCTTCGTAAGCCAATTAACTTTATAGTGACTTGTTATATTCAGTACAGATTAATTTCAGATGATAAAAGTAAAAGCAGTCTTGAGCCTCTAGTGACTGTAATGTAACTGAGTGGTTTGTATATCTACTACACACCTTGCACCTGGATGATATAAGCTTATTAGTAGTTTTCAGTGATGAATTAAACTAAATTAGCTTGCATAATTCAAATTTACAATGCCTGAAATCTAAACTCACTCTGCAAAATCCACAAATTCTTAATCTTACCCTCATATAGCTATTAGCCTTCTTCATCTATGTGGCCTAGCTGTGAAGTTTGATAAGCTACTGATCTGGGTTTTTTTTACATTCTGTAAAGACAATTTGGAGCACAGCAGAAATGCCATTAAATGAAAATTCACCCTATTTTCTAAATGGATGTTACCGGTCTTATTGTGAATTATTCATCCAAAAAAGCAGCCGCATCACCCTGTAGCCCTTGTTTCCCACTGGAGCTAAGCAGGGTTGAGCATGGTACCTGAATGGGAGACCTCCTGGGAAAACTAGGTTGCTGCTGGGAGAGGTGTTAGTGAGGCCAGCAGGGGGTGCTCACCCTGTGGTCTGTGTGGGTCCTAACATCCCAGCATAGTGATAGGGACGCTATAGGGTACAACGGGGCTAAAGGCTCCATGGGGTAAACGGCTCCTTTTTTATTTTATTTTATTCTAAACCATTAGATGGCACAAAAACTTGCCTCAGCACTTTCCAAAACATCTTTGACATGATCACGGGCAGCAGCGCAAAGTTGATTCTGCGCTCATTTGATCTAATATTTGTTGTTTTAAAAAATGATGTAGATTTAAGTAGCAAATAAGAATCGCTAAAATGATTGAATATATTTTGAAAGAAAGGTCTTGTTAATGTTTGTCAGTTTTGTTCGAGGTAATTAAAGCAACAGTTTTACAATAACGGAAGAATATATAATAGTATGGTATTTGGGGTAAAAGGCACCCCTGCTGTTGAGGCAAAAGGCACCATATTTAATATGATAATAAACAGCGGCTGACTTTAACATTTGTTGAGATGACATGATTAGATTCAGATTGTAATTATCATATATTAAGTTGGGTGTCCACCTTATTTCTAGATAATCACCATATTTATAATGAATCCATCAGATTTAAAAATGTAATATAATCATATCATATAATAAAATATCATTTATTGTCACTACTGTAAATCTATATTAAATTATTATGGGATCTCCTTCAATGCTTTTGGAATCTATATTTTTCAGATATATTTCTATATTAACATTTTAATGACAGCATATTTACTGATCAAAAATGAATTATTTTATTCATTAAAATAAACAGAAAATAGTTCAAACTTTGCTAAAGTGATTGTTTTGAACAAGTATTAACTTAGACATTATTAAAAACATTATTTTAGCTGAAGTATTTGTATTAATACTGTGTGCCCCATGCTTTAAAAGGCCCCCCTCGACACCCCATACATTTTTAAGATTTTTAAATAAAAGAAACCACTTTTATGATTTATATTCACACAAAATCTGTTGCTCCATAAATGTTAAATACAAACATATATTTTTCTGTATATCATACATTATAGGAGTAGTGAAAAGCACATTTTTCTTAAGGTGTGCCTTTAGCCCCGTTGTACCCTACTGTAACAAGCAAAGCTTCAGATGAGACGTTTAAACCGAGGTCCTGACACTCTGTGGTCAAATCCCAGGATGTCCTTTGGAAAAAGAGTAGGGGTGTAAATCCTGGCCAAATTTGTCCATTGGCCTGTGTCCATCATGGCCTCTTAATCATCCCCTTATACTGGTTGGCTTCATCACCCTGTCTCCTTTCCATCAATAAGCTGGTGTGTGGTGGGTGTTCTGGCGCACTATGGCTGCCGTCGCATCATCTAGGTGGACATTGGTGGTGGTTGAGGAGATTCCCTCCTTCTATATGTAAAGTGCTTTGAGTACCCAGAAAAGCGCTATATAAATGTAATCCATTTCATTTTAAAAACATTTTTTAATAAGTAATATAACTCTGTCTTCTGGTAAATTGACAGACATATCTATGGTGACATATGCCAGACTTTTAAAAATAATTTTGTCAGTTTATTGGCATTCAGATCTGCCTCCACCCAATCAACACCCCATGGATTGAACCAAGTCCCCACCCTACATTTTTTTTTTCTCTCAATAATCCATTTTACTCAGATGTACATCCCAAATACAGAAGAAAAGATCTTTAATTATTTTTGAGCCTCCTCTAATAGGTGAAAAACAAATGACAAATGTTTTAAGAAGAGAATTAAAGTAGATGACACATTCGTGGGTGGTTTATATCTTCCAGCATTATAGCATTTCCAGCATTTGACTCTATTTTCATAACTATGCGTGTGTTTGTGTCTCAGCACAGAGTAATGTGTTGTTCTGTCTGGCGAGTCACCCCTGTTTAGTGAGCCCCAATGAAAGCACCACTTAAGGGATGAATGAATTCATTGTTTCATTGCGATGGGGTGAAGAAAGGAGGAAAGAGGCCTGTTTCAAAAGAGAGAATACTGAGCAGATAAGGACAGAAAAGTAGATGTATACATGAAAGGATGTAGACGGGGTGTCATGCACCTAGTCCTGAGGGTACACCAGTGGTGGTCCTGGTTCACTTGGTGATTTTCAAATTTTATGTGATTCCTCAAACTTTGTAGCAAAAGTGTAGAAAAAGAAATGAAGAAGATAAATACATTACAGAGCAGTCTAGAGAGTACGAGAAAAATATTTAAACTAATTGTAAAGAGAATTAAAATACATAATTAAATTCAACTTAAAAATAAAAAATAAAACCCCACATTTTTACCACATTACCTTTTCCCAAGTTTAGGATTATGCC
Source organism: Paracanthobrama guichenoti (assembly GCA_018749465.1). Classification (NCBI taxonomy): domain Eukaryota; kingdom Metazoa; phylum Chordata; class Actinopteri; order Cypriniformes; family Gobionidae; genus Paracanthobrama; species Paracanthobrama guichenoti. The sequence goes on along the minus strand of CM031952.1, from coordinate 21,413,609 downwards.
ATTTCATATTTTAAATAATTTATAATATGGGCTTTCTAAACCAATTGAAACATAATTATGGTTCAAATTGCAAAATGTAATATTCTGCTTCAGAAGTTTTACCTGAATCATGCAACCTAATAATGCCTTTTTGCATTCAAAATCCGCTTTGCTTATATATAAAAAAAAAAAAAAAAAAAAATGGATGTGCTATGAGAGATATGGGTTGGGTCCATCTCTCCTACCCAGTATCTTCAATCTCTACATCAGTGTCTCTCTGCCTCTTGCTGTCTTTCATGATCTTCCTATTTTTCAAAGCAATTCTCTCTCCGTTTGTCTCTTTTTTCCATTTACGTATGAGATTACTACCACATGGAGAGATGGGCCAAACTCATGATGAGAGGAATGCTGATAAATAAAAATGAGTTCCAATGACTGGAATTCTTATGTCAATAAAACCCTAGAGAAATAAGTGTGACAACTGAGCAAAAGGACGGGCTACAAGAGCATGTACTGATGTCCTATGGGAATTATGTGTGTGTGGGAGACAGATTGTGGGTTGCTGAGTGGGAGGGGCATAAGAAGAGGTTGTTAGAGAAAAACAGTGGATGTGAGACGACAAGAGATGGGGAAAGTGAGGGAAAATATGGGGAAAATGTTTAAGCCTTGACAGTTCACACCAATCACAGCCATATTCATTACAAAATTTCAACACCCTTCCAATATGTCCTCCCTCTGATGTGCAATACACAGGCTTGGAGTGGTAACATATTTCGATCAGACTGATATTTGCTGCCTGTGTTGTCCTTTGTCCCATTTGCAGCAGTGATGCTGAAAGCAAGAGAACATGGTCACAAATAGGAATGATAAATCTGGATGAGTAACTGGGATGGGAGAGATGGGAACACTTGGATGAAAATAGGGAGTGGACAGGGAGAGAGAGAGAGAGAGAGAGAGAGCGAATGAGAGAAGGAAATCGGGTAGGATGATGACAGCCCCTGGCTCCGCTCCATTGCTGACGAAAGCTGCTTAGACCCTCAGTTGCTATGGCGACCAGCTGGAGCAGCCAGAGGAGAGAAGCAGAGAGAAAGATAGGGAGGGCGGAGGCTAGAGGAGGGAGGAACAGAACAAGAGAGAGAGACAGAAAGAGGGAGCGCTTGAAAAAAGAGCAATAGACAGAGGGAGGGAACGAGAGTGGAGACGGAGATAGATACAGCAAAAACAATCTATAGAAATATAAAGGGAAAAGGTAATTTATTTGTTTATTCTCATCAGAGTTGTATTTCATTAATCTGAGCGTGAGGTTACAACGAGAGAAAGTGTGAGGGTAGACAGAGACGTCGAGACGAAGGAAAAAACACACTGCAGTGGAGCTGGAATATGGATGCACAGTCTGAGAGCTGTGAACCACCGCCATGTGACCCTCAGCCTCCAGGTAAAATAAGAAAAGCCTTCAAACTGTTCGGCAAGCGGAAGCCTGGGAGCAGTGTCGCTAGCATCTTCTCTATGCGTGGGAAAGGAGATGGTGGCCCTAAATCACCACCGCCAATAAGCAAAACCCTGGATGAATTAAATGAGCCTACTGCCCCAGAAGCAGAAGCAGAGCAGGTGGATCTTGACCAGGAGGATGAGAGTCAACAGGAGGACGCTCCAATGGAAGAGTTCACAAGTGGAAACATGAATTCAGAAACCACTCCTACTCGGCATTCCATCTCCTCGCTCACTTCTGCTAAGTCTTTGAGCTTCCTCAATATGCTTCGCAAAGGCCGGCGAGGATTGATGGGAGAACGGCAGGCTCAGACCGAGTCTCAGAGGCCTGGACGCCAACGGAAGGGCCTAAAAGGATTGTTTGGTACAGTACGCTGGCGTGGTAAGGAAAAGGAGGATGAGGAAGAGGCTCAACCCGGCCCTCCCCTTCTTGCATCCCGCTCCAACAGTGTTGAGATTATAAAGGAGAGTCTCACATTAACACCTGGGCCTCCGTCTCGCTCTGTGGCGGAGACAGAGGAAAAGCATCAGCTCCTTGCATTGCAAGAGGGACCTACGTCATCTGAGGACTCTGCAAAGGTGAGCGGGGTGACCAAACCTCCACCAAATGAACGCTTGAGCACGCTGCTCGGAGATATCTCATCAATTTTGAGCTTTGATTCACTGACAGCATGTGGAGATATTGTAGCCGATGTTGAGGCGGAATGGGTCAAAGCTAGCAGTAGAATGGAGGGAGCACCTAGCACACAGAAAGTGGATAATTCTGAAAAGACTTCATCATCTTCAACTTCTACCAGATCAAAGCCTAGTCCTTCTCCTACTTCTACTCTAAGCCCCACCACCTCCTCCAAACCATCCCCTACTTCAGCAACCAAACCCACCCCTTCACCTACCACCACCAAACCTAATCTCAGCCCTTTGACAAAACCTGCAGTCACCTCAACAACCCCTCCAGTGACCAAAATGTCACTGTCTATGCCTACTGTCCCTATTATCCCTACCCCAACATCTAGCCCTCTTGCTAAACCCATCCCTACATCCTCAGCTATGCCCATAACCCAGCCTATACCAACACCTATCCCAATACTTCAAGCCACTGCAACTACTCCATTTATTCAACCTACACCAGCCCCTACATCTGTCTCCATTACACAGCCTGCCCCAGGCCCTTTATCAAGCCCTACAACCAAATCTACCACTTCCCCAACTAAACCTGTCCCATCCCCTGAATCTAGCCCTGAATTCAAACCTGCCACAGTATCTAGCTCCACAACTACCCCCATGAGCAAATCCATCCCAACCTCTACACTCATTCCTCTGTCCATCTCGACCACTACTTCTGAAACCTTCCCCTCACCCACAATTAGTTCTACCCCTGAAACTGCTGCAGTTACTAAAACTGAACCTGTCCCAACCCCTGTGACTAAACCTTCCCAAGCATCAAACCCTGCAACAAAACCCACTTTGAGCATTACCCACGAATCCAAACATACTGCGTCTACCTCTGCAACCAAATATGTCCCTTATCCACCACCATTTGGTAAACCTACCCCAGCCCCTGCACCAACTCCAAGACCAAAACTTGTAACAACATTTGGATTATCGACAAGCCGAAACACTGCTCCTATTTCCAAGCTTGAGACAAAACAAACCACAGGACAAACTTCAAAATCTAGTACCCACACTGGCACAACATCTGTAAGAAAAGGCTCCATCTCTGAAACAACTGCTCCTGTTGTTAAACTTCCATCTGCCGTTGCCCCGTCACACTCAACATCCATGCCTGCTCCTATTCTTACCCCTGCCACCATGAAATCACCCACAGTTACCTCCACACCACACATTCCTGCCCTGAAGTCTCCTCCAGGTGTTACTCCATCCTTCATTTCTTCAAAAAGAGCAGATGATGTCAGCATGGATTTGAGGGAGGACCTGTTAAGACAAGAAGGAACGGACAATAGAGACTCGGTGGCTACTCAAAGCATCAGCAAGGCTGTGAAAAGGGGCCCTGCAGTGAAGCCCACAACTCTGAGTAAGATCCCTGTTAGTGGTGGAGGCAGACCTACTAAGCTGCATCATCGAGATTCCCATCCCAATGGAGATGAGGACCACTCAAATCTACCAACACCGGTACATGAAGAGGAAAGTCCATTCACTCTATCACGGGAAAGCAGCAGCAAAGAGGCCCTCAGCGATGTCTCCACAGAATCGGGGGCTGTCACCCCAACCCTCTCTCACAGCCAAGAGGACATTCTTGATGGCAAACTTTGTCTCCAGACACATCCAGCAGCTGGTGCCACAAGCTTAACCAGGGAGTCCAAGATCCCCATCAAATACGGATCTACTGCAACCTACCATTCTGTGCAGGGGAGGGCAGAAGCTGCACGTTCCAAAATACCAGTGTCCAAAATGCCTGTTCGTCGGACCAGCAATAAGCCTGCACCAACAGCTACAGCTGCCGTCACCCGAAAATAACCGACATCCTAATCCTGTCCATGACAAAACCATGAAACATTCCACTGGCAAAAGTTCTCTCAAGATATACTTTTTAACATATTTGGTCAGGCATCACTGTGCCTGGTTTACACCTCACAGCAAATATCCTCACAGGAACAACTGGATTGTTATCATTATTTGAACTATTTTACACACCAGTCTTAATCACACAATTATTTTATCAGCTGGGTGTTTTAATTCATATCACTCTTGAACAGACTAAAGCTGTGGATTCAACTCTGTGTGTCACCAGGAACAGATGCATATGCATAGGCCTTGACAAAATGATCCCCATGGCAACCAAACATGCAAATTAAATGGCAGGCACTAAAGCACAAGAGCCCTCACCTGGAATCCAAAGCCATTTAGACCTTCTCTGAAGAAACAACCAATGCATCCTTCCATTATCATCCATAATGGTCTTTTGCGGTGATTAAAAGCCTCAGAGAAGAAACAAGCAATCTAACTCAGAGTCTTGTGGTTTTCGTCCAGATCTACAACACACTAGAGGGGCCCGGTATCATCACAAAGGTGCTGTTTTCTTATCTTCCTGGACTGTCACACAGAAAAAAAAATTTGTTACAGAGCAATGGAGGGATCTTTGTAGCCTTTGTTACTTGGACTTCTTTTTTAGTGTCTTTTTCCAAATTTTTCTTTTTCAAGTGAACTTTGTGGAAAAATGTTAGTCTTCTTGGAGCTCCCACGTGTTGTATGCAAACAAACAGAATATCTTACCTGTACAGTTAATGCCAAGACAGGATATTCCACAGCATCTTTTGAATGTATGTAGCAGAACGCATGCCCTACTTTTTCAACCAGATGAACCATCGCACTCCTCTTCCTCTCCCCACAAATGTCCTTTTCTTGCTGTTTTTAAACACTGTGTTAAGTCACACAGTGCCTGTCAACTGTAACAAATGTGTATGTAACATGTCAGTCATCGAAGAACCATGAGGCATATGGATCCAACTCTGTGGATTTTTCTTTCTGCCTGCACTGAACTGAACTTTGTGCGAGACTGCATTAAAGAAGTCTAAGGACAGTACAGATGATGTTTCACAGGCAGTTGGTGTTATAGGTAAGCTAAGACTTTCATGGATGACAGTGGTATCAGTTTTGGATGAACAGATCTTTTTTTAAGTTGCCATCACATGCACATGTTTAATAGATTATTTTACTATACTATTTTTGTGTGTATGCGTGTGTATATGTGAATGAGTGGGTGTGATTATCTTAATGTCACATTGTTTCCTATTTAATCAATAAAATGTGATTATACCTAGAACGATTTCAATGTCATGCAGGGTGCTTTGTGGTATGGGAATCGATTGCATAGGACAGAATTAGGTTGTGAGAGACTTACGGTGCAGTACATTGTCCTCTGTAGTCACATTATGTAACCATATTACTCTTTGGTTCGAGGACAGACAGTAGAAGTGGATCCCCACAGAGCTTTCCACTATAAAGACCCAGGCCCCCACCACTGCCAAATACCCCCACCCCAGCTTCCTCTGCAGTGCCATGCTGTTGGGCTGAAAAACCCACTGACCTGAATAGCAAACCCCATGAATGTCAGCATCCCCTGGTCAGTGAGCTGTATGCTAAGATGCTAATACACTAATTCCTGCCATGCAAGCATGCAGCTGCTCTATGCAAATGATATGTTTCTAATGGGTTATGTTGTCTCTAATCGGAACGAGGATACAGTTATTTAAATGAGGGAGGATCCTTTATAAAACTTAATTGAGGGAATGAATGAACACTAAAATGGGGGAACAGTGGTGCACAGATAGAGAACGAGAATGAGACAGAGAGAGATTGTGGTACAGATGGAGAGAGAGAACAGGGGAAGGCAGAAAAAAATAGCAAGCCTTTCAGTTCCATCAGAGCTGTGTTTTTTGATGGTCATGACATAACAAGAAATGCTAAAAGCACTGTGTAAGGATGTCTTTCACTTACATTCTTTTTTTAGCATGTTTTGCGTACTATACTAACACCACAGCTCTTTGAATCTCATACTTTTGAAATCAATTAACAGATTTGATATTTGTAAGGACAGAGATTCGGGTGTTGATCTCCATCACAGGGTGAACAGAGGTAGAGGGAGTTTGCAATTTTCCCATAAGGAAAAAGAAAAACAACACAGCACAAACAAGGCTCTGTTGTCCAAATCAGAGCCCAGGGCAGTAGGACTGTTTAACTGGAACAACACGAGGACTTCACCACTTCACAGGGTGATTAGCCAAAGAGCAGCTCACTGTTAATGGAAACCGTCCCTTGCTTATGGATCTGACAGCCCCCTGGGGTCTGAAGAAGATGAAAGACATACGCAATAACTCGTCTGTTTTTCCGTCACAGAATGTGCTGCACCAAACACGGCAAAACCTGAGGTCTGATTGTGAATATGAATAATGATGATGATCACGTAGCCTCAATTACAAACATTTAAGTGAATCATTGTGAAGCGAAAATGTCAAATGCAGCCTGCAGTCTGATCTAAGGCGCAAATGAACAGTGCAGGGAGAAGTGCAAAAGATAAATCCTGCATGAGGGTCCTATTTTGAGTCCTAGCCCTAGCTCAAAATAGGATGGAATTGTCTAAATTTAATGGAATATGCTGGCATGCTAATGCAGCCATGCTAGATAGTACCAGAGGTGATCCTCACCTAAAGCAGATGGCACAACCAGCCATATTCATAATTATATGCAAACATAATCATTGAAATGCGATTTAAGATTATCTTCATATGCTTTTAGTTTGTTTATGTGCATCCAAACATGAGATTAACATTATAATCTCTAAGAGATTTGTTTTGAAACATTGAAACTAGGTGAAAACACCATTTCCTAAGTCTCAAAGCAAAGGCACAATGGAAATGCATAGAAGTAGGATACCATCAGAAGAATTGAACCATGTTGCCTGATATTACATACCCTTTAGTTCATATTCCTTTTACAAAAAATAACAAGTGCACCTTATAAAATGGATGGATTGTCATAAAATCTCCTGATACTTTAAAACGGGTCATGACAACAGAATGTGTCGTATTCCCTATTGGTGTATATAAACACCCCCAGTGAAAAGATGTTCTGTTAGGAGATGTTTGGCTAATTATCCATGCTCTACTGAAAAAAACGTTGCTATGGCAACCTCACTAGGTCAGCCAATGGGGGACCGGGAAGAGGAGGGGTGTGGTGAGGAGGCAAAGAGTTCTAAAATGGATTCTCACATTATACACTTAACACAATTTATCTGTCCAAAATGTTAAAAGTAGTATGTAGCATGTATATAAAACTTGGTAGTGTATGTGACAGATGGGATGTTTTGAACATTCTAGCTGTAATGAATTCATTGAATCACACTTGATCATGTTTCTGGGTGAACTGTAGGTGAGAGGGTGTGAGAGGCGGGATGGGAAATATGTTCATGTTTCATGTCTCATTTTGCAGCCATATTCTGCAGCTATTCATCACAAATAACAATGACGCATAAAAATACACAAACATTCAGCTCAAAGCCAACGTTATCAGTCATAATTTTCAAAATACAGACAAATGGAGGAAAAAACATTGGTTTCGTACATATGATTTTATTATGGTTCACATTTTAAACAAGCTTTAAAAACATGCTTATAGTAAAAATATTGCTTTTATCTAAAAAAAAAAACACAATGGTTTAAAAAAATACTGATAAAAGCGGAATATAAAAGTATCATGATACATTTTAAATAAGTACTTTTGTTATTGTGATCTATATAATGCTTTGCTGTGCTTATGCAGTAATGTACTGTATTGTCTAATGAGTGAAAGCTGAAAAAGCACCTCTAAAATGCTGTTCAGTCTCAAAGTGCAACAATGATCTTTTGGCTGGCAAACTACAATTCATTTTGCAGCCAAATTGTTAGTGAAAATGTGGAAGTATTTGCCAGAAAAGATGCCCTGTGATTTAAATGAGGCTGAATGATAGGCATGATTGCAAGAATGATACAAGACAATTTGGTCTTCAAAGATCATCAGTGGTTCTTAACTGGGATGATGGCAGGAGAAAAAAACAAAGCAAATAAAATGCAACTACTCTTATAATTGGTCATTTGGTTGGCAAAACAAATAAGATTGATAAACTTTTAAAAAGGAAGAAAAACACTTCCCATATCTCTTGGGGGATTAATCTGGTTTCTGAAACAAAACCACTCAAGAACCACTGAACAAGATGTTTTGCTTTTAGACAGCACATGCCTTCATTTTTCCTAACATGACAACCTTGGCATTTGTTTTTGACACCGATATTCATATATTTTCTATTTTGCTATTACTCTAAATGAAATTACACTGATTCCTACATAAAAATATATATATTTATATATATATATATATATATATATATATATATATATATATATATATATATATCTCAGATATATCACAATCAGACATGCATATAGATTTGTTTAGCGATAACAAAACTAAACTAAAAAAAAAAAAAAAAATACATTTCGTAGGGGTCAAATGAGATTCTTGCAGTGAATAAATTCTGAAATCATTTCAATATCACTGTAAGCAAAACCATCTGCTGGACAGCTGCAGAACAACACACAATGACATCGAGAAATCAATTAATTCTATAAAAAAATATTATGAAAATAAACATTTTGTGCTAAATTATTTAAAAGCCTTATCTATTAAATAAATCCCTTTCAATCTAATCTAATGGGTGTACGTCATTACATTCATATCATGCTGAAACACAAATTCAGCTTGTTTTTGGTGCTAAATTCTTCCTTCTGGAATGTTCCTGAGCATCAGGGAGGCACAATAGGAGGTCTGCAGGTATTTTTGTAGGCCAAAACCCTGAAACGGGTAAGCATTTTAGCACTTCTGGTTCCATCATACCGAAGACAATAGGTTTTTTTGAATGGGTATTTAGTTAATGCCTGAAATAAGGTCTGTGGTGAACAAAAGCTCAAGATATTTTCATCTTTTATTCTACTATGACATAAAATACATCAATAATACACTCTTGTGAATTCTTTTTTTAAACCTTTTGTGTCTTGAAAAAGGCAGCTAACAAGTTGCTAATTGGGACTACAAGAGATTGTCAGTGACATTAAGATGTTAGTTCACCCAAAATGAAAATTCTGTCATTAATTACTCACCCTCATATCGTTCCAAACCCGTAAGAACACAAATTAATATTTTTGATGAAAGTCGAGAGCTCTCAGGCCCTTCCATAGACAGCTATTTAATAACCACTTTTAAAGGCCCAGAAAGGTAGTAAAAACATCAATAAAATAGTCCACATGACTCCAGTGGTTTAACCTTAATTTTATGAAGTGACGAGAATACGTTTTGTGCGCAAAAACAAACAAAAATAACGAGAGTTCACGTGAGTACCACGATGCATGCGTGTGAATATGCGCTTCATAAAAGTACGATTGAACCACTGGAGTCTCATAGCCTATTTTAACAATGTTTTTAATACCTTTCTGGACCTTGAAAGTGGTAATTAAATAGCTGTCTATGGAGAGGTCAGAGAGATATTTTTTCATCAAAAATATCTTAATTTGTCTTCCGAAGATGAAACGAAACAAGGAAAACAAGGAAACTCATCTAACTCACTAGTCTGCTTTCATAGCCTTGGTGTGTTTAATCATGCTCTTGCAAACTATTATACAGTAACTCAAACTTTCAGGGAAAATGTTTTTATACAAAGACTGAACAAGTTTGTGGAAGTCAATGCGACCATCTGTAGTTCATTTATAGCCTACCTTTAGCTTTTAACTACTGATGGTTGTACTCACACTTCAAATTTCATAAAAGTTGTGTTAATTTGTAAAGATCACCATGATAAACAAAATAATGTGTTTTTATCGAGGGAACCAGGGTGATGCTAACTTTCGGTTGGCCTACAAAAATGCGTCATTACTGCAGTACAAAAAAAAAACACTTGTAACAAACAGTCTGTTTATGTCATTCTACAAGTCCTGTAGCTAAATGTATAACTATTCTCATCAGATATTGACAAATGCAAGGCACTTGGCACAAATTTTATAGAGAGGTCAATTAACAAAAAAACTTCCAAATGTCATTTGAAATAACATTTCTAAATTCATGTTCAGTACTTTTGGATATAAAACAGCACTGAACAATACCCTGATGTTTGTTAGAGTCTGTATGGCACACCAGGAACACTTTGACTTTGGTGTCTTTGGTTATGTCTTTGAGGTATATCCATGTCAAAGCTTCATTACGAGTTGGCACGCTTGTGAAGTATGAAACCACAGTTTCTTATTTACAGTGCTGTTCTTACAGTCTCACCCCAGAAGTGAACAAAACTGAAAAAAACTTTTTAAAAAAACTTTAAAAAAAAAAAAAAAAAAAAATTCAAGAGTTGGTACCTTTGAAGTCCGAAAGCTGCTTCTGTAAACTCAGGACAGGACGCAGTGGGTAAAGCACCAGTTTTTCCAAACTAGGTCATGGATGACTGCAAAATGCACAGTCTCTCTTCACGATCAGTACCGGTAAAAGAGAATCATAAAAGTGTAACCTGCCCATTACCTGGCTACTTCAGCAGGCTGAGCTGAACTGTGAAGGTTACTTTGGGGTTGTTAAATGTCGTTACAGATGAGCCCTGCTCACACCAGGAAGTGTGTATATCCCTCCGCTCCAGTGACGATAACATCCATCCAGATTCTCATGGCTTCTGGGGAAGGAGCCACCATGTAATAAACCCGGTCATGTGTCTTCACACTAAATGTCAGGGAGGGGTTTGGGCTCTGATGGAATATAAGAGTGTGGATTAAACTAGATTAATGGGAGGAAAAAATGTATCAGTTGTAACAACGAGCACCATTTTTGCAGCTCACCTTGTGTGCGTTCTTTAGGTGGTCATAATACACTTCCTCAATGGCTTGGAAGTAGATAACACCCTTCATTTTGGTCTCATGTTTATCTGGAGAAAAATAAAAAACATTTATCTTTTTTGAAGGGAGCATGTGGCTTAACCTTTGTTATTTTTTTTTTTATTTTACAGTATAATAATACAGTTTAACAAAGGTTAAGCCAAATATTCTATGCCTATTTATAAGTTTACAAGTAAAACTATGTAACAGATAACAGATGATAAATCTGGAATAATTTGCAGGTTAGTGCTGAACATAGCCATTGTCTCCTGTGATGCCTATGAAGGGCACAGTTCAGTGTTGCCCCCTTGTGGTGTAATCTAGTTTTATGGCAAATTTATTTTGCATCACTTATTAATAAGGTCATCTTTAGTTAATAGTTTAAGTCATGCAAGAAAAAAAAAAAAAAAACGGAATTAAATAAATATTCTGGATTCAATATATCTGTGGCTTATTCATAATTACAACTGAAAAATGATTAAAAAGGCTGATAATTACAGTGCTTTAATGGATGATTATTTACAGCTCAACAAAGACTTTTTGCCTGGAAAAATAAAAGTTCACTACCCAAAAAATGCTTCAAATTTCCAGAACTTTCGCCTGCAAGGTCTCTATTAGAAATGCATTACTGTAAGCACATTTTAAAACTGTTTATATAAAATGAGTGACAAATAAACATTTCATATTCCATGGTAATTCACAGCAGGCCACAGACACTGCTGATAAAGCTTGATAAGTCCAACTAAAAAGTCAGTGTAATTACCAGCATAATATGCCAGTGTCCTTCGATTGCGGTCAAAGACGAACCAGCGCTTCTTCCATGTTTTGATTTTTCCACCCATTTTGACCAAGAACCCCCTGCAGGTCTTCTCTGTGATGGCTAGGTGAAAACAAGTTTCAGGATGGTGACCTGCTGCCTGGATGTGACCTCTCAGGTCAAAGTCATCCTTCCTCACTGGGAGATAGCGCGTCAACGGACGAGACTACACACAAATGGCAAAAATTAAACAAGGTCTTTAAAGTGTGTCCATGTAAACATATGCATGCACATTTGTAAAGAGTGAAAGAGGGAGTCTAATAACTAGCCATATTTTGTGCACACACTCTCTCAGATTTGATCAGAGGCAGAGATGCACTCATTTATCAGCCACCCAAATTTATAGGTTGATTATTATCAAATTAAAACCATCGTCAATAAGCTTTTAATGTGTAATTATTGTTGCGTTACTGGTTTAATTATATTATTGCATTTGTTATTTAAGTGTTTGCTATACTGCTTTTATTATTTTTATCTCTTCAAGTACCATGAAAAGCACTCTATAAATAAAATGTATATTACTACTACTACTACTAATAATAATAATAATAATAATAATAACAACAATAATAATCATTATTATTATTATTATAAAGGTACATTTATTGTGTTGTATAGGATCTACAGCATTTTCTATTCATAATACACTGCTCAAAAAAAGTAAAGGAACACTTTGAAAACACATCAGATCTGAATGGGGAAAAATATCACGCTGGATATCTATACTAATATGGACTGGGTAATGTGTTATGAATGAAAGGATGCCACATTGTTGGATGGAAATGAAAATTATCCTCCTACAGAGGACTGAATTTAAAAATCAAAGTGAAAAAATGATGCAGCAGGCTACTCCATTTTGCTGAAATTTCATGTAGCAACTCAAAATGGTACTCAGTAGTTTGTATGGCCCACATGCTTGTATGCACGCCTGACAATGTTGGGGCATGTTCCTAATGAGACGATGGATGGCGTCCTGGGGTATTTCCTCCCAGATCTGGACCAGGGCAGTTCCTGGAAAGTCTGAGGTGCAACCTGACAACATTGGATGGACCGAAACATAATGTCCCAGAGGTGTTTTATTGCATTTAGGTCAGGCGAGCGTGGTGGCCATTCAATGGTATCCATTCCTTCATCCTCCAGGAACTACCTGCATACTCTCACCACATGAGGCCGGGCATTGACGTGCACCAGGAGGAACCCAGGACCCACTGCACCAGTATAGGGTCTGACAATGGGTCCTAGGATTTCATCCCGATACCTAATAGCAGTCAGGGTGCCATTGTCTAGCCTGTAGAGGTCTGTGGGTCCCTCCATGGATATGCCTCCCCAGACCATCACTGACCCACCACCAAACCGGTCATGCTGAACGATATTACAGGCAGCATAACGTTCTCCATGGCCTCTCCAGACCCTTTCATGTCTGTCACATGTGCTCAGGGTGAACCTGCTCTCATCTGTGAAAAGCACAGGCTGCCAGTGGCGGACCTGCCAATTCTGGTGTTCAATGGCAAATGCCAGTGGAGCTCCACGGTGCTGGGCAGTGAGCACAGGGCTCACTAGAGGACGTCTGGCCCTCAGGCCACCCTCATTAAGTCTGTTTCTGATTGTTTGGTCAGAGAAATTCACACCAGTGGCCTGCTGGAGGTCATTTTGTAGTGCTCTGGGAGCACTACATCTTGTTCCTCTTTGTACAAAGGAGCAGCTACGGTCCTGCTGATGGGTTAAGGACCTTCTACGGCCCTGTCCAGCTCTCCTAGAGTAACTGCCTGTCTCCTGGAATCTTCTCCATGCTCTTGAGACTGTGCTGGGAGACACAGCAAACCTTTTGGCAATGCCACATATTGAGCACATAGAGTTGGACTGCCTGTGCAACCTTTGTAGGGTCCAGGTTTTGCCTCATGCTACCAGTAGTGACACTGACCCTAGCCAAATGCAAAGTAGGGAAAAAAATGTCAGTGGCCTCCACCTGTAAAACCATTCCTGTTTTGAGGGTTGTCTCACTGTTGCCCATCTAGTGGACCTGTTGTTAATTTCATTAACATTTCAGCAGCTGAAACTGATTAACAACCCCCTCTGTTACTTAACTGACCAGATCAATACCCCAGGAGTTTAACTGACTTGATGCTATTCTCTGATTAAAAAGTGTTCCTTTAATTTTTTTGAGCAGTGTATAAAAAATAAATATGGAAAACATAAATAATAGGACAAAAATAACCCCTTAACAATTATTATATACGGATAATTTTGGATAATAAATTCTAAAAAATCACCTGAAAGGTTTGTCACATGACAAAAAGTTAATTTTGGATTCTGGCAGCATCTTATATCATAGATTTTTTTTAAAAACTAACAAAACAGAGATCCACCCAAAAATGAAAATTACCTCATGATTTACTCACCCTCAAGCCATGCTAGGTGTATATGACATTCTTCTTCCAGACGAATACAATCGGAGTTATATTAAAATATGTCCTGGCTCTTCCAAGCTTTATTATGGCAGTGAATGGGTGTTGATATTTTGAAGCCAAAAAAGTGAATCCATCCATCATAAACGTACTCCATATGGCTCCAGGGGGTTAATAAAGGCCTTCTGAAGCGAAGTGAAGCGATGCATTTGTGTAAGAAAAATATCAATTTCTAAAACTTTACATACTAAAATAACTAGCTGCCGGCAGACAGCCTACACAAGTCAACTTACACCAAAAGAGTAACCTGACGCAATGTATTATGTCGGATGTAGGAATGCGGAACCTTTGCTGCCTCTCGCAGTTCAAACTGGGCAACAAACTCAAGCTACTCTGACATTTCACTTAAAAAAAAATCTAATTTTAGACTTGTAATTTGTGACCGGCGTCTAGTTTTGCTCTATAGTCTGCACTTCCGCGTTCGTCAATACATCATGTGTCAGGTCAGGGGTTGCTCTTTTGCTGTAAATCAATGCGTATGAACGTCTGTTGGAAGCTAGTTATATTAGTTTACAAAGTTTAAAATATAGATATTTCTTCCACTGCATTCATTCACAGTCATTGTAAAGCGTAGAAGAGCCAGGACATTTTTTTATATATCTCCGATTGTATTCGCCTGAAAGAATAATGTCATATACACCTAGGATGGCTTGAGGGTGAATAAATCATGGGTAATTCAAATTTTACAAACATTATAATTTGTTTTACAAACATTATAATTTATGATGCATTTATGATTATAATTATCAAAATTGATAAAAAAGTAGGTTTTAAAGTTTTAGAAGTAAAAATATTACTAGTGAAAATTGTTATATTAGAATATTTATTTGAATCCATTGTGTGTGCTTATAATAGTTTCTTTTCTAAATGAGTGCATCCGTAATCGGAGTTTTGAATTGCATTAAATGCTGTACAATGCAGGGCCCGCAAAATCGCCTTGTTCACTCTCTTGACTCTTGAAAAAAACGATCGCGGAAGTTTTGATCATGCTGATTTGACCGCAGTGAAGTTTAGCTGATCGGTTTCACGCGCAGAAGCTGTGCATATGGAGAGTGGGAGCAGCGCACGCCCGTTGTGCTTTCACTGGCAGCGTTTTTCGCACACGCAGCTGAAACACTGCGGTTGTGTACTATACAGACGAGTATCGTCCATTCTGTCACCCTTTCCGCTGTTCTCCTGCGACCCCTGTCTGTCTCGTGCTTTTATTTATGATGGGCAGCATATATCTGCTGTGAATGTGACCGTGTTCCCCTCTGTCCCAAACACATATAACATGCTGTATATAGGTAGTTTACATGATAAAAGTAACCTTAAAGTTAAGATATGCCTCTAGTTTTAATAATTTAAACGCCTCTGCGTGCGGTGTACATGCTCTAATCTATTAGCATGGGCGCCGGAAAAAATAAGCGCTGCTAACGCGTGCGTGGTGTGTGTATGTGTGTTAGTGATGCGCGGTTCTAATATCCACCGATATGGCGGGCCAAGTACTAAAAAATAAATTACATTCAAATTAATTATGATGAGAGATAAACCATTATTGTGTTTGTTTGATAAAGACACAACTCTTATTTCATTGTAAAATGCAACGAACGTTCAATTTTCAACTCTACAGGGAAAACCAGTCGTCAAGGAAAACACCTCCTCCTAGTGGCCATTATATAAAACGCTTAGTTATTTAAAAAATATTAAATATTGGGTAACACTTTACAATAAGGTTCATTAGTTAACATTAGTTAGCTACATTAGTTAAATGAACTGCATTTATTTATCTTTGTTAATTTCAACATTTACTAATGCATTATTAAAATCTTGTTAACATCAGTTAATGCACTGTGAACTAACATGAACAAACAATGAACAGCTGGATTTTTATGAACTAACATTAAACAAAGATTAACTAATGCTGAACAGACGTGTTGTTCATGGTTAGTTCATGTTAACTAATGCATTAACTAATGTTAACTAATACAACCTTATTGTAAAGTGTTAACAATATTGTTTAATAACTTAACACAGTGTATATATGACAGTAAACTAATAAAGCCTATATCCAGTCTTAGTCTTAGTGTTGTGTGTTCGGGAAGCTGCACTGATGGAAACAGTGGCAATTTAAGAGTGTGTTTAGACTATTAAAGAAATGTAATTTTGCCAAAGAACTTACTACTTTACATTTATTTTTTTGTTGCTGAATGAAAGAGATTGCATGCGCAATGGAGAAAATTGTGAAAATCAATGACGTGTGTGTGTGTGTGAGTGAGAGAGAGAAAATGTTAAGAGGCACATGGATTTACACCGGTATTTCAGTTCTGCTGACACAAAAATGACAGGTCAGGATAGAAATTCATAGAAATTTCAGTTCAGTTCCAAAATCCCAAGAGTGCCTGCCCGAAGGGCTACCAGGCATTTTGAAATTTTGCGAGCCCTGAGATGAATCTTCCTCTTCCATGTCCACTTGTCTTTATGTCTCTTTACTGGAGATTTACCTCTCTCTCCACTAGTTTCTGTCGGCGGTTTGTCTCTTCCTGCAGTCTCCTCTCCAATTCCTCCCTCCTTCTCCGCTCATCTTCAAGAGCCTGTCTGCGCAACTCCATCTCCCTCTCCTGGAGAGGGGAAAGAAAACACATTTTATCTTCATGCATCTGTATATTGGATTTTTTTAATAAGCATGCAGATTCAGAGAAAAGAAGGTTTACGAAGAAACCAACGTACCCTGTGCTCCAGCAGTCTGTTCTTCTCAGCTTGAGCTTCTCTTAGCATGCGCTCCATCTCCTCTATCTTCACCATGTTAGTTGTGCTGGCGCTGTACACCACACATACACACACACTTTTTGTTAGACAGTGCGTTTTAAACAGATTTTCAGGTTTTAAGATTTTCAGGTTTTAAATTTTTCTAGTAAAAATCTAGTATAAAAATAATGTATTGTCCAATAAAATCAAAGGTTTAAAACCTTCAACCTCATTTTACAATGTGCTCCAGAGCCTCTTAAAGGTTCAGCTACTTGGAACGACCTTGGAATGCAATAAAAATTCCTCAGGCAGGATGTGTGTATATCTAGGCTACTTAAAGGCAGACTTCGGTCTATACAGCATCCTTATAAACAGTAATAAATACATTATATGTAAAAACTCTCGCAAAGCACAAAATACACAATGTTAATGCCAGACACAATGTTAATGCCAACAATATAATAGTTACTTTAAAAGCTGCATTTAAAGTGGATGTTACTGTGTACCAGGCTTTAAAGATGCAGTAAGCGATTTTGAAAACTTAAATTAACACCCAAACAAACAATTTTATGAATATTTGCTAGATGTCTGCTAGATGTGATAAAAATGTAATAAAAATTTATATTTTCTAAAAATATAAAAAGTGTTCTAACAAATGACTAACAAATGACCATTTGACTCTCTTTGCTATAGTTTTGGAGTTATGAATCTTTACATTTGTGTATGTCACTCAGAAAACAATGTCAAGGATTGAACAAAAAGGCTACCTTTGCTTTAAATGATTTTTAATACTTTTTATTACTTTATGATATCACCACAAAATTTTATCCAGATGCAGAACACATATAGGGGAACATCACCAAAAAAGATTTTTGTGCTGCCATATTTCCTTCCTGAGTTATTGAATGTTAAATAAGAAAGATTTGTAAAATTATATATATATATATATATATATATATATATATATATATATATATATATATATATATATATATATATATATATATATATATATATAATACAAATAAATCGTCTTTTATCAGCAGTTTCTCAGCATTGTCCAAATTGTCCAAATATAATAAAATTATATTATAAAAGTTTGCTAACAAATGATACCTACCGTTTGACTCTCCTGGCTATAGTTTTGGAGTTATGAACCCTCCTAAAGGTCTTTGGGGTCTTTTCTGACCCCAAAGGACGTTTGCTCAAATAAAAAAAAATAAAAAAATTCCCTTTGTCCAAATGGCATGAGACTTTGTACCATTGTCAACACTCTCTAGATCTACAAATAAAAAAGTTAATTGGATTGATATCTGTTTTTATGTTTGTGTGACAAAAAAAGTCACACTCGGCTTAGAAAATGGACAAAATTCATCCTCAAAAACAGAAAACAACACAGAATAGAAATGAAATGGCACACTTCCAACAATGCATAAAACACCCACAAAGCAAAATGATCATGCTCACAGACACACACACACACACACAAACACTAGGGATGCTCATATTGACCGTTTAACCGTTAACCGATAGCAAGAATTTTGACGATTAATAATATAAGTTAAACGGTTTAAAGGATTTTTTTTACGCTTTTTTTTGTTTGTTTGCTGTATGATTAAAGAAAATGGCCACTCTAGCAAGGCGTTATCTCTGTATTCCCGGGGCACCAGTGCCATCTGAATCCTTAATACTTTTCATAGTGTGGTTTTGGTCAAGTTTACTAAAGTAAACATTGTCACGTATGTTCTTCTCGCCGCTGTTTCTTGATGGTTTATAGAACAATTACTTCGTGTCACCTTCTGTCGTTTCAAAGAACAGCACAATGGCGAGCGCGTCGAGTATAAACACTTCCCCAAACAGTCAAGGCGCGTGCGCAGTCAGCGGAGGCTGTGGAGACAGACGAAAGTATAAACAAGGCTTTCTCCCGCGGGTCTAAATGTCAGCAGGCTGTGCTCCAGACTAACCCCACATCATTAGACATGTTACTTTAAAAAAACAAAAAAACAGTCAAGGTGTGGATTGAGGTAGGCCTGCTATTTTTGTTTGACAAAAAAAACTATTCCGGTTCTTCAAAGCTTCAAACGGATTCAGTGTATTTTCGTTGTGTCATCTTTTGGTAATTATTTAAGTGAAAAATATTTAGTGTATGCCTATTTATTTTATGCTTTTTATTTATATGATTTTATTCAGTTTTTCTCTGTTAATATTATTCAATATTATAATCTTATCAGTTAACGGTTAATAATCAATAAATAAGCATCGGTTGTCTTTTTGTTTTTGTTTGTTTTGACATCGCTTAGAGCACCTTTAACAGTATTTTCCAAAAGATCGGCAAAAATCTTATACTAAACCATGTCAAATTATCCATGTTATCCCCACAAATTAAAGTTAGAAATCTGGGTCTTTTATAAAGTGAATTTTACATAAACTGATTTTGTGTGAAAACCATTAAAAAAATTTTTTTCATTTATATAAATTTTAAAATTATTATCAATACTCCAAAAACTGCACCGATGTTGAGTAAAAACATTAATAAACAGAGTAAAATTACATTTGTTCTAAAAAAACAATTTTTTTGTTACAAAATTACATTTTGTTGCCTGGGGTCTGTGGAGACCCCAAAGACCCTGAGTGTAATTCCCAAACGAAGACCGTAGAAGGGTTAAAGTTGTGTATGTCACTCAGACAAAAAAAAACTCCAAAAATACCTTCAGGGCTTAAGGGGTTAATATTGGAACAGCTTTCCAGCACTAGAAAGACACTAGAAAGAGAGCGGGAAGGCGTTAAAAATGGATGCCAAGTTCACTTTGTTTCTGCTCGATACGAGAGTAGCATTGGTTTTTGCTATGTTTCACAGATATACTGCACCAGCCCAGCTGTTAATGGTTGCCTGTGTTGCATAGTGTTCGTTATTTCAGGCAGGAGAAATGAAGGCAAGGGTGTTTTTGTTTTGGGTGTCGATTGGAAATATCAACAGTGTTTCTCAGAAATCACTTATTGCACCTTTAAATTATTTTCTTAGCCTCCAAAAAAGTATATCTTAGGTTTCCAGCAAATATCTGTAACATCTAAATGCTAAAATACTGAATGCAAAAAATATGGTTTGAATGATCAGCAAAAGACTTATTCTGATCTTTATCAAAGTCTTGGTCTCACCTTGAGATGTTGTCTGGTGAACAGGCAGAAATGCTGGTCTCCAGGCTTTCTATACTGTCCACGCTCATTGTGTCAAAGTTGTGTCCATTATCCAAGTAGAGGAATGGCTCCAGGAAGACGTTTGTCTCAGAAACCGTTCTATTGGACATCTCACTCATTCTCTGCCTCTCATCATTCAGATACATTTGACCTGCTGCAAGACCAAAGAAGAAAATAATTTAATAAAAAGAAAAATTATTTAAACAAAAAATTTATTTCTCTCGAGATTTACGCACAAGATTTTTCAAATATATTTGAAATATTTGATTATATTATTGAATCACTAGTTTTAAGTTTGTTTCTTCATAGAAAGTACAACAAGCAAACAAAGGCACAATGTCTAGAACATCTGCCACACTTGGTTCAAACCCACAACTTAAAAGGTTCTGGGCTTGTCGCTTAGCAAGTTGTGCCACTCAGTTGACACTAATTCACCAAACTGTCGAGGGGAGCTTTCAGTGTAAGAACGAGCACACCAAAGCATTAGTTATTAGCATATTAACCAATTAGCAATCTAAGATAACTTGAAGATAAATTATATTTATTGCTGCTTGATTGGCATGCTAAGCTAACTAGCATAAGACAACAAACACAGGCAAGGTCAACTTCAGAGAGGTATTTCTCGGGATTGGTAGTGAATAACAAAAATCCATTCAGTCATTTCTGTGTGGCTCAGGTCAAACAACAAATTTTGAACAATGTTTCCAAACATTATAAGCGGTTTTTGCAACAACAACAAAAAAACTTCTATCTCTAGAACACTAGGTGGCGCTTCTCAGGTACCTTCAGGGCATGGTGTCAATTAACCCTACCAAATTTTAGGCTGATATGTCAAATTGTTTAAAACACATTGCAATTTATAACAAATTTCAAAATGGCAGACCGATGGGTTGTCCGATCCAGGCAAAATCGGTATCCATGGATTCGGCATTACATAAGGAATCTTGTCAAAATGATTTTCTGACAAACTGTTCAAAAGTTATTAGCTAAAATAGCTAATAGATCTCATGACCTGTAGGTGGAATACTGTACATTTCAAAATGGCCGCTACTGTAATAGGTGGAGTCTTAATGTAAGCTGTTGAATGTGATTAGCATTAAGAGAGGAATCAGGTGAACAAAATTGTTCTAGAACAAAGGGTTCAAAAGTTATAACCTTTGGAAAAGTTCATTTTTGAACTGGTGGTGGCGCTATAGAGTTGGTCCTAGAGACTCCAAAATTGGTCAGATTACTATTCATTACCATCCCTAAAAGTGTGCACATTTTCATCATTATCCCATGCTCTGTTCATAGGGCTGCCATAGACTCCCATTCGGGAAGAAGAATCATAGTACGAAAATGCACTGCATGTTTCTTTTAATAAATTCAGATTAGATTATCCTTAGAAAGACACAATGTCTGGAACAGAAACAACTTCTGCATCATTTCAGATTGCACCACTCAGCATGCTAAGCTATTTGAAAGCTTGTGGTTAAGATGATAGCTGAAGAGCCACATTAGAAAGAATGGCAACTGGTTAGCATGTTAAACAATTAGCATGCTAAGCTAACTAACAAAGCAACAAACACAGGCAGGGTCAATTTCGGAGAGGAATTTCTTGGGAACAGTAGCAAATATCAAAAATCCATTCAGTAATTTCTGTGCGGCTCAGTCCAAAGATACAGTGCAAAATGGATTCAATTAATTTTCCCTCAACTCTACAAACAATACCCCATAATAACAATGTGAAAGGAGTTTCTTTGAAATCTTTGCAAATTTATAAAAAAAAAAAAAATTAATAATTCACATATTGGCTGTGTGCTTAGGGTCGTTGTCCTGTTGGAAGAGGAACCTTCACCCCAGTCTGAGGTCCAGAGCGCTCTGGAGCAGGTTTTCATCAAGGATGTCTCTATACATTGCTGCATTCATCTTTCCCTCGATCCTGACTAGTCTCCCAGTTTCTGCCACTGAAAAACATCCCCACAGCATTATGCTGCCACCACCATGCTTCACTGTAGGGAAGGTTTTGGCCAGGTGATAATCGGTGCCTGGTTTCCTCCACACATGACACCTGCCATTCAGCCAAAGAGTTCAATCTTTGTTTCATCAGACCAGAGAATTTTGTTTCTTGTGGTCTGAGAGTCCTTCAGGTGCCTTTTGGCAAACTCCAGGTGGCTTTTTACTGAGGAGTGGCTTCCATCTGGCCACTCTACCATACCTGATTGGTGGAGTGCTGCAGAGATGTCTGTTCTTCTGGAAGGTTCTCCTTTTTCCACAGAGAAATGCTGGAGCGCTGTCAGAGGTGACCATTGGGTTCTTGGTCACCTCCCTGACTAAGGCCCTTCAATTGACTAATTGCTCAGTTGGGCTGGGTGGCCAGATCTAGGAAGAGCCCTAGTGGTTCCAATCTTCTTCCAATTTACGGATGATGAAGGCCACTGTGCTCATTGGTCATAGACCTTCAATGCTGCAGAAATTTTTCTGTATCCGTCCCCAGATCTGTGCCTTGACACAGTCCTGTCTTGGAGGTCCTTGGACTTCATGGCTTGGTTTGTACTCTGATATGCACTGTTAACTGAGAGACCTTCAGGTGTGTGCCTTTCAAAATAATGTCATATTTAATTTTTAATAAATTTGAAGAGATTTCAAACAAACTTCTTTCACATTGTCATTATGGGGTATTGTTTGTAGAATTGATGGAGGGGAAAAAATGAATTTAATCCATTTTGGAATAAGGCTGTAACAACAAAATGTGGAAAAAGTGAAGCGCTGTGAATACTTTCTGGATGCACTGTAAAATTTGTAGGAGTAGTGAAATTTTTTTTTTTGGTGGATAGTCATATTGTTGGAAAATGACAAATGAGATATTGTTGGAATCAGCATAAACCAAGTAATTTATGAAATGTATTCAAAATAAAATACAATTTTGAACTGTGTTTTCAAAAGTTATAAGCGTTTTTGCAAAAAACCTTATATCTCTGGAACACTAGGTGGCGCTGTATTCAAACTTCCCAGGTACCTTCAGGACATGCTAACAATGATCCCTACCAAATTTTGTGAAGATATGCAAAATCGTTTTAAAAGATATTGCAATTTATGATACAATTCAAAATGGCGGACACATGATTCCATTCAATCTTGGCAAAATCAGTATCCTCAGATTCAGCAAGACACAAAGGAATCCATAATCCAAGATTATAATTTTCTGACAAATTGTTCAAACGTTATTAGCAAAAATATAAATTTTTCAGATCTCATGACCTGTAGGTGGTGCTATTCTCAAATTTGGCATGGGCCCTCAGATCATGGTTCCAATTAAGCTTACCAATTTTCATTTAAATTTATCAAAGTTTGGCCGAGGTAGCCCTGAAACAATTTTGGGTAGACCTTGTTTAACTTTTGAACACAGATGAATTTAAAAAAAAAAATCTGTTCAGTCATTTCTGTGCAGCCTAGTCCAAATATCATCTGTTCAGATTTTGGACAAAATTTTAAGGATTAGCGGAAAAAAACTGAATACTGAAAACTGTATTCATACTGAATACTGAATACTGTTTTGAAATGTCTACTGTAATGAGTCTTAATGTAAGATGTTGAATGCGATCAGCATGATGAGAGGAATCATGCGTATTTTCAGATATACAGTTTAATTTTTCTAGATCAAAGGGTTCAAAAGTTATAACTTTTAGAAAAGTGATGTTTTTAACTGGTGGTGGCGCAATAGAGTTGGTCCTAGAGACCCCAAAGTTGGTCAGATTACTATTCATTACCATCACTACAAGTGTTCCAATTTTCATACTTTTCCTATGTAGGGTTCATAGGGCTGCCATAGTCTCCCATTTGGGAAAAATAATAAGAAAACTAGCGATTACAATAGGTGCCATTGCACCTTCGGTGTTTGGCCCCTAAAGATAAAAAATAAAAATAAAGTGCATATAAATCACAACAATAAATAAGTTACATATGAATGTAACTATAAATAAAATGCTAGACACACAAAGTGCACTGAAAAGGAGAGTAACAAAATAATTGTGCATGTTTAACTAATACAAATAAATATACTTGACAGATTTCAAAACAGATTTTTAATACCCTTAAAACTTGTACGATTGTAGACCTGTAGAAATATCAGTGTTATAAGATTAAATCAGTGTGTTACCCTTAAGCAGGCGACGAGTGTCCAGGTCACGGGAGGTGACAGACAGGGTGCGGGGGAGAACACTACCACAGCTAGAGCTTTGAGACAGCGGCATATGGGGCTAAAGAATTAAGAATCCAGAGTAAAAGAGACAGTTTAAACCTCCCTTTCACATAAAACCATAAACACTGAAATTTTAAATGTGAATTACACTTTTAAGATTGTATCAAATACTTTTCCAATGTGCCGTATCTTTTGTCTGACCTTGGGCGACAGACTGCGATTAAGGGCAGAGTTTAAGGTTCCAGAGCTTTGCCGCTCTCTTTTACGGGACATTCCACTGTCACTCAGCAGAACACCACCCTCTTTACTGCAATTACTCCGCCTCCTCTCTTCCAGAGAGCGAAAGTGCTGGAATATTCAAACAGAAATATAAAATAGTCTTTCAATATTGGGTGAAACTTTTTTTTGTCATTCCTGAGCTTAGTTTCCTCTTTATACATAGAACTGTTTTTTCGATACCTCCTTCATGGACACAGGGTTAAGAGGAAATGCCTGACCACCTGTCAGCTCAGAGTACTTCCTCTCCAGAGATGAAAGGTTTTCCCGTTCCTGAAGAGGAATTAGAGGCCATTCAGAAATGTGTACACGTGTATGAATACCCTTGCATTAGATAACAAAATATTAAACCAAGTGTATCACATATTGTCAAGAAAGATAGCACAAGCTAAATTTTCAAGAAAACATTTCAAGTTTGCTCAATTTCAAATGATAAAACTATACAGGTATAGGTCAAAAAGAAATCTTGGCATCTTGTAGTTGGTGGAACATGTCTATAATGAGATCTTAATGAGAAGTGACCTTATATATGTCCTAAAAATAAAAAAATAGTAAAAAAAATAGTGAAGTTAGGTCTGAGAAATATCATCATGTATTGTCTTTTTTGCAGCTACTACATGGTTTGATATCTATCAAAATTATTACAATTAATTATATACATTTCTGTGTATATATACACTGATGAGGCATAACATTATGACTACTGACAGGTGAAGTGAATCACACTGATTATCTCTTCATCACAGCACCTGTTAGTGGGTGGGATATATTAGGCAGCAAGTGAACATTTTGTCCTCAAAGTTGATCTGTTAGAAGCAGGAAAAATGGGCAAGAGTAAGGATTTGAGCGAGTTTGACAAGGGCCAAATTGTGATGGCTAGACGAGGGTCAGAGCATCTTCAAAACTGCAGCTTTTGTGGGGTGTTCCCGGTCTGCAGTGGTGAGTATCTATCTATAAAGTGGTCCAAGGAAGGAACAGTGGTGAACCGGCGACATGGTCATGGGCAGCCAAGGCTGGCCTGTGGTCCAATCAAACAGACGAGCTACTGTAACTCAAATTGCTCAAGAAGTTAATGCTGGTTCTGATAGAAAGGTGTCAGAATACACAGTGCATCACAGTTTGTTGCATATGGTGCTGCATAGCCGCAGACCAGTCAGGGTGCCCATGCTGACCCCTGTACACCGCTGAAAGCGCCAACCATGGGCACATGAGCAGCAGAACTGGACCACAGAGCAATAGAAGAAGATGGCCTGGTCTGATGGATCCCGTTTTCTTTTACATCGTGTAGATGGCCGGGTGTGTGTGTGTTGCTTACCTGGGGAACACATGGGGCAACAGGATGCACTAGGGGAAGAAGGCAAGCCAGCGGAGGCAGTGTGATGCTTTGGGCAATGTTCTGTTGGGAAACCTTGGGTCCTGCCATCCATGTGGATGTTACTTTGACACATACCACCTACCTAAGCATTGCTGCAGACCATGTACACCCTTTCATGATAACGGTATTCCCTGGTGGTTGTGGCCTCTTTCATCAGGAAAATGTGCCCTGCCACAAAGCAAAAATGGTTCAGGAATGGTTTGAGGAGAACAACGAGTTTGAGGTGTTGACTTGGCCTCCAAATTCCCCAGATCTCAATCCAGTCGAGCATCTGTGGCATTGGCTTAACAAACAAGTCCGATCCATGGAGGCCCCACCTCGCAACTTACAGGACTTAAAGGATCTGCTGCTAACATCTTGGTGCTAGATACCACAACACATCTTCAGGGGTCTAGTGGAGTCCATGCCTTGATGGGCCAGGGCTGTTTTGGTAGCAAAAGAGGACCAACACAATATTAGGTCATAATGTTATGCCTGATCGGTATATATACTCACCCTTTGCAGCATATAAATGAGATTGCTCTTCTCTTTCAAGAAGTTCTCCTTTTCCCGCTGTGCCTGATGGGTGATCTGGGTTGACTGCTTCTTCAGGGTAAGTAGCCTCTCCTACAATGCAAACAGTTTTTATGTAGAGAAGGAAAAATATGATTATAAAAAGCTCTTTGTCCACACACAAACACTCCAAGGTTAACATCATCTACACACCTTGCGAGTGACAACAGATCTCTGATATTCTGCGATCTCTCTGAGGAGTTGCTGCATTTGCGTCTCCTCCTCTTCATCTTGACGGCTCTCTTTTTCCAGCTGCTGAAACTCCAAATCTTCAAAACGCTTTGTTTCCGCTTCCAAAGCTTCAGTGTCCTACCAAAAAAAGCCAACAACACTTAGCATGAGGCAATAGATTGTATTTTTACATGGTGTAACTCTAAACTAAACTAACTGAACAATCAGCAATAATTCACAGGATTGTGCTAAACAGAAAAGTAACTAAAGATCAAACTCTCAGGAAACGTGGGTATGTTAAAACACACAGAGAAGAAAGGCCTACCAACAAGAACAAATGGCATTTCCAGAGCTGTTGCAGAGAGGGAAAAACACAACAGGAAGTGTTTGTGAGAGACAGATAGCAGAATAGTTGGCCGCACAGGTGGGCACAGGTACGAGGGAGACCACGGTAACTGACTGACCCTGGATAGCTGAATCTGGAGCTGCTCCTTCAGTGCTTCAGGACAGGTGTCCAACTGGGTCTTCTGTTCTGAGATCAGCTCAGCTAGCCTCTCTACTTTAACTCTCTCAGCCTCCAACAGGGCTTTGTCCTACAGCACAGCGGTGACGCGTATGGATGATGTACATATACAGAGCACAGAGTGGTGAGATCGGCACAAATATGATGGACAAAGAAATAGAGAAAGTGCAAGGTTGGGTTAGAGCAAGGAAGAGATAAACTGGAAAAAAAGGTAGGTAGATGTGACATTGGTGGGTGTAATTCACCAATAATGGAGTACAAGTTTTCTTAAGTTTAAACTTTAAGTACCAACATATTCATGAATCATGATTTCGGTGTAAAAACGTTCACACACAGTACTTACTACTTACAGTAGATAAATGAGACCCCCACGTTTGCCTTTTTGGAGATTTTGTCCTGAAGTTTGATATACCATACTCATTCTTTACAAGCTGTACAAATACATTGTTACCTGATGGTTACCTGAGTTTGATTTCTTTGAGCATTTTTCTCCATGTTCCCCAATTTTCCATTGAGCTGCTCCAGCATTTCTTTATCACTCTGTAGCTGAGTGACCTCTGCCTCCTGCTCACCGTCTAAAAGAGCTCTCTCCACCTCCATCTAAGGACAGATAAAGACAGTGTTTATTGATTTTAGCTCCTTATTGCAGAACAGTGTTCTTAAGCCCAACACAAGTATACTACACTTTTTTAAACATACACGAGGGTCAGCAATTTCGTCATCAGAAGAATACGTGCGTACTGTACGCGCACTGCCGGATTTTTGTAACTGCGCGTTGCTCAAAACATGCGTGCTTGTAATGTCCGTGTATGCGTATGAGTCATATTAAGTATACTTTGCAAGGCTGTGTTAATTGTGTGCGTATACTCGCGTACGCGTAAATAAAAAGAAGTATACTTTGAGCTTTACTGTTAACTAGGGCTGCCTTCTAATAATTGACCAAAATTGTATTAGTCGCAGAGTTGGGTAGAGTAGCCAACATCTGTCCTCAAGTAAAAGTACAAGTAAAAGTAACAATCGTAATAGTTACTTGAGTAAGAGTAAGAAAGTATTCGATGAAAAAAACTACTCAAGTAGTTAGTTACTAGTTACTTTCAATCTGATTGATAAGAAGCGAAAACCCTGAATTTCAGACTACTTGGAGAGCTTTCACACACCTCTCCTTGAAAGGTTGACCTCTCCAAATATATATATGTGTGAGTGTGTGTGTGTGTGTGTGTGTGTGTGTGTGTGTGTGTGTGTGTGTGTGTGTGTGTGTGTGTGTGTGTGTGTGTGTGTGTGTGTGTGTGTGTGTGTTTAATGGTTAAACAGTGTAAATTAATGGTGTGCTGGGCTAACCAGAGCTCTTTTTAAAACATTTTATTCTTATATTTTTTATAAGTATATGCATTCTTTAGGTAGGAATAAAATACAATCCCGTTTTTATTTGTATGTATTTTCTACACTTCAGACAAGTGTCTGTCCGGATTTCTGTATAAATGCAAGATGTCACATTAGGCTATTCAATTTGTTTAGTTTTGTCAAAAAAGGGATTGTAAATGTGCAGTTGTGAACATTTGTTTGTGAACGTGTGCTGTTTGGAGGATTCAAGCGATTTGTCATTGCTTGCACAAGAGCGCATACGAGGAAAACACTCGGACAGTGTGTGAAATAGTATTACAATAAGAGAAAAGTGCCCATAGTTACCAAATTACCATTAATAGTGTTCAAATATAGGCATCATGACATTTACTGCTAACCGCTTACCGCTTTTTTCAGGTTGGAGCTGGAATTCTTGTCTGCTGAAATGTGAGTTTGTTATGGTGCACACAGCATGCATCGCATTATGAAACCATTCTTTTTGACATCTTGGAGTGAAAACATAGACTGAACTTGAGCTCACACTCATCTTCCTCTGCTTCGGCCATCATCTTCCGACTAAACGCACGCTAATCATAAGCGGGTGATGCGTAGCCACTTCTTGCGAAGCAGCGTCTCCAACATTTCGCGAGACTCCGAACAAGTCATATTAACTTATTTTAAAAAATATAATTTTTTAAAATTAATTATTACCATTTGACAGTAGTATATTATATTCATTTTTTATTTCCTTATATATATATGCATATATACACACACTCAGCTAAAGAATTATTAGGAACACCTGTTCAATTTCTCATTAATGCAATTATCTAATCAACCAATCACATGGCAGTTGCTTCAATGCATTTAGGGGTGTGGTCCTGGTCAAGACAATCTCCTGAACTCCAAACTGAATATGTCAGAATGGGAAAGAAAGGTGATTTAAGCAATTTTGAGTATGGCATGGTTGTTGGTGCCAGACGGGCCGGTCTGAGTATTTCACAATCTGCTCAGTTACTGGGATTTTCACGCACAACCATTTCTAGGGTTTACAAATGGTGTGAAAAGGGAAAAACATCCAGTATGCGGCAGTCCTGTGGGTGAAAATGCCTTGTTGATGCTAGAGGTCAGAGGAGAATGGGCTGACTGATTCAATCTGATAGAAGAGCAACTTTGACTGAAATAACCACTTGTTACAACCGAGGTATGCAGCAAAGTATTTGTGAAGCCACAACATGCACAACCTTGAGGCAGATGAGCTACAACAGCAGAAGACCCCACCAGGTACCACTCATCTCCACTACAAATAGGAAAAAGAGGCTACAATTTGTACAAGCTCACCAAAATTGGACAGTTGATGACTGGAAAAATGTTGCCTGGTCTGATGAGTCTTGATTTTTGTTGAGACATTCAGATGGTAGAGTCAGAATTTGGTGTAAACAGAATGAGAACATGGATCCATCATGCCTCGTTATCACTGTGCAGGCTGGTGGTGGTGGTATAATGGTGTGGGGGATGTTTTCTTTGCACACTTTAGGCCCCTTAGTGCCAATTAGGCATCGTTTAAATGCCACGGCCTACCTGAGCATTGTTTCTGACCATGTCCATCCCTTTATGACCACCATGTACCCATTCTCTAATGGCTACTTCCAGCAGGATAATGCACCATGTCACAAAGCTTGAATCATTTCAAATTGGTTTCTTGAACATGACAATGAGTTCACTGTACTAAAATGGCCCCCACAGTCACCAGATCTCAACCCAATAGAGCATTTTTGGGATGTGGTAGAACGGGAACTTCGTGCCCTGGATGTGCATCCCACAAATCTCCATCAACTGCAAGATGCTATCCTATCAATATGGGCCAACATTTCTAAAGAATGCTTTCAGCACCTTGCTGAATCAATGCCATGTAGAATTAAGGCAGTTCTGAAGGTGAAAGGGGGTCAAATGCAGTATTAGTATGGTGTTCCTAATAATCCTTTAGGTAGGTATATATATATATATATATATATATATATATATATATATATATATATATATATATATATATATATATATATATATATATATATATATATCCTAATTAAATTCATAATCAAAACCTTAATATTTATTATAATATTATAATTTTTAATGATTCTTTCCAGTTATGATATTTAATCAAGAGAACCACTGATTGTTTCTTGTTTTCTAAAGTTTGTATTGGTCTCTGAGTGATGACTGAGGGTCTGGCCTAGGGATGTGAGATGTGTAGCGAAACGCTTAAAAGCAACATGTTGTCGTGTGTTTGGATTTTGGAGGCATCACACACCCCTAACATGCCAGGAGTGCAGTAACAGTGCTTGCTCACTTAGCCCGACTTCCAGATATGAAATATAGAT
Source organism: Paracanthobrama guichenoti (assembly GCA_018749465.1). Classification (NCBI taxonomy): domain Eukaryota; kingdom Metazoa; phylum Chordata; class Actinopteri; order Cypriniformes; family Gobionidae; genus Paracanthobrama; species Paracanthobrama guichenoti. The sequence continues at coordinate 21,382,741 of CM031952.1, read as the reverse complement.
TTGTCTTTTGTTTTGTTTCTATTATATTATATTCATTTTTTATTTCCTTTTACTGAAGCCCTAACAAATCAACAAATTTACCATGACCGTTCATTTTCTCTGAGCCAATCAAAATCATTCACCTTGCAGTAATGACGTGGATGGACCTTGAAAACGGCCTATGAACTCCTTGTGAGACTTGAAGCTGGCTTCTGCTGATGAAACTGCAAACTATTCTTCAGTAAATTTCTCTTTAATTAATTGCACTCCTGACTCTTGGTCTTCATGTTTCACTACTGGTCTTGGGTTATAAACCGTTAACCCCTAACAGATTTGGTGGAGAATACGGGCAGTCATTCCTTGGTGACACCCCTGGCAAACAAGTAAACAAGGTAGGAAGCTTTTATTATTTTTGGTTAGGGTACATGTCTGGATCCGTGATCTGTGTGAGACGGACGGACAGTGGGCACCGCAAACCTGCTCTATCTCTTCCATTTCAGATAGGGGTACCCCGAATTCAGAGAATCAGGCAGTTAGGTTATTAGTTAAAATAAAAATAGATATAGGGTTGTTTGCCAGGGATGCATCTGGAACGATCCTGAGTAAAATTGTGACACAAATTGGCATGGACTTGTGACTTTTTCGAATAAGTGTACTTTGCAGTCTCATCACGCAGAAGCCACAGCTGTGTTGGTTAAAGATCGCCGCCTCCATCTCTGCTCGTATAATTTCAGGTGAGTATGAACTTTGACTAAATTATGGCTAACCATTTGAGTGACTTGATCAGTCCTGATAAAGATTTTGAGACGAAAGAGAGCAAACGCTGTAAGCAGCTCTGCTCTGAAGCCCTCACAAGAAATTAGCTGAACTTTTTAAGAAAATGGTCAGCCAGGGTTTTAATTTGATTGGAAATTTAAACAGCAACTTGACTGGCTACAAACAAAGAGAGAACCAGAAAAATTTAAATTTCTAGCTGTTTGTGCTTATTCATGGATTTGTAAAATGGGTGGGGTACCTTTAACCCCTGAAAGAAAAATCCCAGAAGTAACTGATATACAATTGGGTAACTTGCTGCTTTAGGCATCGCCCCAGAGATGGAACCAGACTGAAATTGGAGCACACAGAGGTTGCTTAATGTTGCTCCACCAGATAACAGAGAGTGTTTTAATTATGGTCAGCAGGGCCATTTTGCACGTAACTGTAACCACTCACCCATAAGGTGTAGAAATTGTAGCAAATCAGGCCACCTGGCTAAATTCTGTAAACGAAACAAAGTAAAAAGAAAGAAACAAAGCAATGATATCAGAACCAAAACAACCCAGCTGACTTTTCTAAAAACAAAGGAATAATGAACAGACATGATTTAAAATTGGTTAAGAGATTTTGTAAGAGCTGAGATTAAATAATTTTTAGAGTTAACACCAAAAGCAAATTTTGAGAATGAGCAATTCATAGTTATGCGTTTAATGTGCATGTGTACATTGATGACAGCACATACTGTTTTGTATGTGTAGGTTAAGTGAAACAACAAACTTTAAAGAAGCTGATAATTCTGAAGGAATCTGGTGAAAAGATGATCCAGAACATGGGGCGAGCTTTAAGTGGATTGGTATCCAGCTCTGTCTGTTACTGGTAATTATGACTACTTTTGTCATTTATGATGTTGATTTGAATTAATCTCTGGATTAGTTAAAGAATTGTAAAGTTAAAGATTGCCGTCCATCATGGGTTAAACACCCTAGCCAAAATTTAACGGAGGGTCTAAATTGAAATAATGTCAACTGATTAAAAATAAATGTTAAAGAATTGTTATAGACTTGACGGCTGAATTGGCTGAAGTCACTATCTAACTTATCCAGAGACTCCCTCATTTTTCTGAAAGGCAGGAGGGCGAACAAAGTAATATAACTTCTAAAAAGGAAAAGCTTTTAAATAGACATGACATTTGATTTATATAGAGAACTACAATTAATGTTAAAGCAGCAAGTGACTAACTCTTTCTGTGTGACTGAGATTGATGATATGAATTTGTTTTTTTATTTTCTATTTTTGAAAAAACAAATGTATGATATGTAATGCTTTTAAGGTGTTAGATGCTATACGTGTGTAGACTGTAAACTGGAGGATGTTTTATGTAGAGACCGAATGTAATTGGATGGATTATTCTGTCTATTTATTTAGTTTTTGTAATTTTTATTTTGGACCACTATTGTTTTTTGAACTCCAAAAAGTTCTGTAAGGGGTGTTTTGAAAGGAGTGGGTTTACAATCCCTATTTTGAATGATGACATGGGGTTTTAATTTAGTATGTCCCCCTGAGGATGAATATGTGCTTGTTTGTAATCAATCAAGCCAATGTTAAAGCCAAATTATCCCAGATGAATAAAATTAAGAATGATTCAAGTTAAATCCTTGAGGAAAAAGGAGATTTTCTGTTTTTCAAAAATTATAAACTGACAAGGGGGGCATGGGAATTATGAAGCGGCCTAAATTGGTAGACCAAATGTGGGGGTCAGGACCCCAAAATTGGCCTCAGGGGGGACTGAAAGAGGGATTCTGAAATCCACTGCCGCTTCAGTATACCTGGTCATATAATTAGAATATCATCAAAAAGTTGATTTATTTCACTAATTCCATTCAAAAAGTGAAACTTGTATATTATATTTATTGCACACAGACTGATATATTTCAAAAGTTTATTTCTTTTCATTTTGATGATTATAACTGACAACTAAGGAAAATCCCAAATTCAGCATCTCAGAAAATTTGAATATTGTGAAAAGGTTCAATATTGAAGACACCTGGTGCCACACTCTAATCAGCTAATTAACTCAAAACACCTGCAAAGGCCTTTAAATGGTCTCTCAGTCTAGTTCTGTAGGCTACACAATCATGGGGAAGACTGCTGACTTGACAGTTGTCCAAAAGATGACCATTGACACCTTGCACAAGGAGGGCAAGACACAAAAGGTAATTTCAAAAGAGGCTGGCTGTTCACAGATAGAGCACATTGATAGAGAGGCGAAGGGAAGGAAAAGATGTGGTAGAAAAAAGTGTACAAGTAATAGGGATAACCACACCATGGAGAGGATTGTGAAACAAAACCCATTCAAAAATGTGGGGGAGAGTCACAAAGAGTGGACTGCAGCTGGAGTCAGTGCTTCAAGAACCACTACGCACAGACGTATGCAAGACATGGGTTTCAGCTATCGCATTCCTTGTGTCAAGCCACTCTTGAACAACAGACAGTGTCAGAAGCGTCTCGTCTGGGCTAAAGAAAAAAAGGACTGGACTGCTGCTGAGTGGTCCAAAGTTATGTTCTCTGATGAAAGTAAATTTTGCATTTCCTTTGGAAATCAAGGTCCCAGAGTCTGGAGGAAGAGAGGAGAGGCACACAACCCATGTTGCTTGAGGTCCAGTGTAAAGTTTCCACAGTCAGTGATGGTTTGGGGTGCCATGTCATCTGCTGGTGTTGGTCCACTGTGTTTTCTGAGGTCCAAGGTCAACGCAGCCAAATACCAGGAAGTTTTAGAGCACTTCATGCTTCCTGCTGCTGACCAACTTTATGGAGATGCAGATTTCATTTTCCAACAGGACTTGGCACCTGCACACAGTGCCAAAGCAACCAGTACCTGGTTTAAGGACCATGGTATCCCTGTTCTTAATTGGCCAGCAAACTCGCCTGATCTTAACCCCATAGAAAATCTATGGGGTATTGTGAAGAGGAAGATGCGATATGCCAGACCCAACAATGCAGAAGAGCTGAAGGCCACTATCAGAGCAACCTGGGCTCTCATAACACCTGAGCAGTCCCACAGACTGATCGACTCCACGCCACGCCGCATTGCTGCAGTAATTCAGGCAAAAGGAGCACCAACTAAGTACTGAGTGCTGTACATGCTCATACTTTTCATGTTCATACTTTTCAGTTGGCCAAGATTTCTAAAAATCCTTTCTTTGTATTGGTCTTAAGTAATATTCTAATTTTCTGAGATACTGAATTTGGGATTTTCCTTAGTTGTCAGTTATAATCATCAAAATTAAAAGAAATAAACATTTGGAATATATCAGTCTGTGTAATGAATGAATATTGTGTGTGTGTGTGTGTGTGTGTGTGTGTGTGTGTGTGTGTGTGTGTGTGTGTGTGTGTGTGTGTGTGTGTGTGTGTGTGTGTGTGTGTGTGTATATATATATATACACACACACACACACACACATACATACATACATGCATACATATATTAAATTCATATTCAAAACCTTAATATTTATTATTATAATGATTTTTAATGATTCTTTCCAGTTATGATATTATTTAATCAAGAGAACCACTGATTGTTTCTTGTTTTCTAAAGTTTGTATTTGGTCTCTGAGTGGTGACTGAGGGTCTGGCCTAGGGATGTGTGATGTGTTGCTAAACGCTTGAAAGCAACATATTGTCGTGTGTTTGGATTTTGGAGGTATCACACAACCCTAACATGCCAGGAGTGCATTAACAGTGCTTGCTCACTTAGCCCGACTTCCAGATATGAAATATGGATTTGTCTTTCGTTTCTATTATATTATATTCATTTTTTATTTCCTTTTACTGAAACCCTAAAGAATCAAGAAATTTACCATGACTGACTATTAATTTTGTCTGAGCCAATCAGAATCATCCACCTTGCAGTAATGACGTGGATAGACCTTGAAAACAGTATAACTGTTGGGACTATTGTATGTACGGTACGACGAGACTGGTAGAGGGGCGCGGCCTACGAACTCCTTGTGTGACTTGAAGCTGGCTTCTGCTGATGAAATTGCAAACTATTCTTCAGTAAATTTTTCTTTAATTAATTGCACTCCTGACTCTTGGTCTTCATTTTTCACTACTGGTCTTGGGTCATAAACTGTTAACTCCTAACAGAATGTAACTAAGTAAAAGTACAGTTTTTTCACAAGAAATGTATTTGAGTAAGAGTAAAAGTACCCATCTTTAAATATACTCTAAAAGTACAAGTTACCCAAAATTACTCAAGTAAATGTAACAAAGTAAATGTAATTCGTTACTACCCACCACTGATTAATTGGTTAGGTCACAGGAAAGAAAACTCCACAGGAAGTGGCGAAGTCACACGCACAGATCGTTAACGGCAGGTCCTTGTACTAATTACAGTATATCGGGCAGGAAATCCAAACATTTGCTTATGCCGTTAATGCTGCATCGACACAACACTCATTAAACCCATCTATGGTGTGACGACTCCAATCTTTTGAATAATCTTACGAATATCTATTGATCTAATATGACTCCTGATCTGTAAATGTTGCCAGAATCATAATCATAATCATAATCATACACTATTTGTTCGTTGGCCAGAGGAGAACTGGCACCCCGACTGAGCCTGGTTTCTCTCAAGGTTTTTTTCTCCATTCTGGCCCCGGAGGAGTTTTGGTTCCTTGCCACCGTCGCCTTTGGCTTTTGGCTTGCTCAGTTGGGGACACTTAAAATTTAACTATATTACTGGCCTGCCCGCATTGACACTATATGACAGTTGAAATTAGCTGTATGACATCACCGTTTTCACCAGAGCGACTGTACAGCAGAATCAAATTCTGTTGCATTATTTTCCTGTTAATACTGTGAAGCTGCTTTGAAATAATCGGCATTGTAAAAAGCGCTATATAAATAAAGGTGACTTGACTTGCCTTATTCAACTTTATCATGCAACTTTAAATGGCCACTCGCTCTAACGTTAACCTAGATAAATGTGTGCTATTATTAGACAAGCGTTTGTGTAGAAGCTAAAGTATAGACTGCTTTCTGCATGACATGGAGGCGCCAGCACGATCACTTGCATTTTTCCCAGATAATAGCGGAAACAAATGTGACATACACATCTTTAAAGACTTTTTAAAAATAATTTTACAAATATTTCTTATTTGAGATGCAATAACTCAGGAAGGAAATACGGTAGCATGAACATTTTTGGTGATGTTCCCTATATGTGTTCTGCATCTGGATAAAATTTTGTGGTGATATCATAAAGTAATAAAAAGTAACAGCATTTGTAAAAAAGGTAGCCTTTTTGTTCAGTCCTTGACATTTATAAAACTGTTTTTTTCTGAATGACATACACAAATTTAAAGACTCATAACTCAAACTATAGCAAGGAGAGTCAAAAGTATGTATCATTTGTTAGAACACTTTTTATATTTTTAGAAAATATAATTTATTACATTTGGACAATCTAATGCTGAGAAACTGCTGATAAAAGACATATATTATTACAATATTATTTATATTTACAAAATATGTTATCAGCTTTCTAATGCATCTATCCATTTTGATCAACTCTTAAGGAGCGCCGAGTTATTCATCTAAACTGGAGTGTACCGCCCGCCCGCGCCACCTAGCTGCTATAAAAATGAATTGCCATTTTTTTCAAAACTGCATTGATCAACACACTATCCGTGAGGAATATCTCATGAAAGACGCAATGGATTATGTTGACTCATGTTTTTTGACTCATTTCAATCGGGAGCATCAACTGTAAATACTGATGTGCTGTTTTCAACGATCGGAGCATGTTTCACAAAGTTACAAGCATAAACGCCACTTATAAGTGCTACAATAGTTTATTTAGCTTATGTGCTCCTGTCAGGTTATAATGTGTTATAAATCTATCTGGGAATATTTTACGATCTGAGTGACGGATTATGATTATCCTTGGTCTATTTTTAATAGTGAGAGTCTGCTGAAAATAAGGATGTGCCATTTTTAACGATCGGATCATGTTATCAGCGTAAACGGCAAGTCTAAGCAACTGTTATTTTTGTACTCCGCTCATGTGCGTCTGTGCTGTTTTTTGTGTGTTATACTTCAACGAGGAATATCATTAGATCTAAAAGACAGATTATGGCCATTTTCCATGTTTCATGAAGTTATGAGTGAAAAATGCCACGTGAATGCCCCATCAGTATATTATTTACATATGGGTCTTTCAGGACTTAACTTACAAAAAACTCACTCAAGTTTATTAGCTAGGTGGCGCCCGCCAGCAGTACACTCCGTTTTAGAGGAATAACTCAGCGCTCGTTAAGAGTTGATCAAAATGGATAGATGCATTGTAAAGCTGAGATTCTAAGAAACATATTTTGTGTTATTACATTCAGGGGTTGCTTAGTAATTTGACTATGAATTTTTTTCGCGGGGGGTGTCCGGGGGCGGTACACTTCGGGCTTAAGGGGTTAATAAACAATTAAATGTCTCCTTGCTATTTTTTCCGACACACACATAATTACTTTTGCCAACGCTTTGCAGCAAGCTATATGTGTGCACTTTAGCCCGGAATATCCTATATACATTTCGGCTGTTGTTCAGCTAAAGTAAGTTCAGTCTTGATTTAGTACCGCTGTGAAGATCTTCAAATATTAAATTAGTTTACATGGCCTATTCAATTACTAGTTGAATTACTAAAGTCACAACTAATTGAATTAAGTACTAAAATTACTAAAACTAAAATAAAAACAAATTAAATCTGTATAGGAAAAAAAACTAATAAAAATGGCAATAGCATGTAAAACTATTAAAACTAACATTTAAATTAAAACTGAAAATATAAAAATAAGTTAAGTTAATTCAAAATATTAATACTATATTATGATATAATACTAAATAACACTAAATAATAATACTAAAATAACAGTTGCAGAATAAACTAATTCATTTGATCTAGAGATCAGTCTGAGAGATATTTTCATTAATGTATTTGGCAAATGCTTTTATTCGAAACTGCTTGCGATTTCTGGGAATTGAGCCCATGAGCTTGGCGTTGCTAGCACACTCTACTGTTTGAGCTACAGGAACGCTTATCAAACATGTTACTTCATTTTAAAACACGAAATTCTCATTTAAGCACACACACCTCTCTGATAGACTCGTCCATCTGTGTGTCTAGATCTCTGATCTTCTGTTCAAGTTCCTCAATGTTGTTAAGCACCTGAATCCTCTCCTCTTCTATACGTGTCACTTCCTGCCTCAGCTGCCTGTCTTCAGACACCTGCTTAAAAAACAAAAACACAAACATATTATCAACCTGGACGATGACTTGGGCAATTCAGTGTTTGTTCGGACCATCAGGACATTTTTTAGAAGTTTTGTAGAACTCCTGCATCGTTTCTTGACTGATATAACAAACACATAAATCACAATTACATGAAGATTTGAAAAGATGGATTAAGCACTCAGAAATACAGACATTCAGATCTGACATGAACTCTGGTTGAACTCTGAAATGAATATACAGCTCCTCATGACAGCTTGGCCGTTTCTGAGGCCACAAGGTTTTTCAGTGACATCGCAGAGGAATGTAGCTCAGCAACAGATGCGGGACTACAGAGTCGCCTCTGTCTGATAATGGCGTCTGATCTCCATGCGTTTGACATTTACCAGAAATATCCAGCAGCGGATGGGTCTGTGAATATGTTTAAATGCAAACTGTGATCAAAAATAGCAACTGTCATGAGAGTTTATTAAGAAATATTGCTTAAGAGGAGAGGGTAAATGTGGGAGAAATTATATGCAGATCTGCATTCTTTCCTTGCATTTCTGGGTTTCTTTCCAACAATTACTGTCACGTGTCTTGAGTACATAGACGCACACACACACACACACACACACATGCACAGCAAATCCACCCGGGAATAGAGTCATTTCCTGTTCCTCTCCTTTTGCAGGAGAGGCAATAACTGCCCTTCTCTCCTGAGAAAGTCTATTAAACTCAAACACACCATTATGTCATTATAGATATCCAATGGAAAAACACTTCTTCCACAAAGTCCCCATCTTAAGCTGAAATTGACACAGTATGTGCTTAAAATGCAGACGGAATCGGTTTTAAAACTCATTTCAGTATCTGACTGCAAAGTGTGTGAAGTCAGCATTTTAAAAGGTCAAAGTTAGTTTTGTCATGCTGTTTTGAAACAGACATCAACAGAGAGATTCAAGATTCAAGATTCAAGAGATTCAAGAGTTTTATTTGTCACATACACAGTTATATACAGAATATACAACCGGCAGTGAAATGTAAACAGGTCCGCTCCATGGACAGTGCAAATTCACAGTTAAAAACACAAGGAGGAAATTATAATAGAAATAGGATAAAAAGTACTAATATATATATTATATATATATATATATATATATATATATATATATTATATATATATATATATATATATATATATATATATATATATATATATATATATATATATATATATATATATCTGTGGAATAAAATAAGTGAGGTAAACTGTGCAGTGAGTAAACTGTAGACTTATAAATATGTGGTTAACAAATGTATAAGAGTATAATGTGCAAACAGGTTTATAACAGGTTGTTACACAGTAACAACGAGATCAGAAAGTGCAGTGCAATGTCAGTGTATCGATGTTTATCCTGAAGTGAAGTCACGTGATGTTAAGTGACTGAGTTCAGGAGTCTGATGGCCTGGGGGAAGAAGCTCCTCCTGAGTCTCTCAGTTTTGGCCATCAGGCTTCGGAAACGCTTACCAGATGGCAGCAGCGTGAAATGAGGGTTTGCAGGGTGATTAGAGTCCTTGATGATCTTAGTAGCTCTACCTTTGCAGCGTTTGGTGTAGACATCCTGCAGAGACGGGAGAGCTGACCCTGAGATACGCTCGGATAAGCGCACGACTCTTTGCAGGGCTTTGCAGTCATGACTGGTGCTGTTCCCATACCACGCTGTGATGCACTGAGTTAATACACTTTCTATCTACCCTAAATAGAAAGTTTTCAGGATAGCTGGTGAAACCCTGAATTTCCTCAGCTGGCGCAGGTGGTACAGTCTTTGCCTGACTTTTTTCACCTGTGTCTGAATGTGAGCAGGTCCTCGGAGATGTTTACACCCAGGTACTTGAAGCTGCTCACTCTCTCTACTGGTGACCCGCTGATCATGAGGGGGGAGTATGTCCATTGCGGTCTCTTCCTGAAGTCCACAATCATTTCTTTGGTCTTGCCAACATTCAGAGAGAGACAGTTGTCCTGGCACCATGATGTTAGATGCTCCACCTCGTCCAAGTATGCCGTCTCATTGTTGTTGGAAATGAGGCCCAGGACAACAGTATCATCAGCAAAATTGATGATAGAGGTGGAGCTGTGTGTGGACAAACAGTCATGCGTGTAGAGAGAGTGGAGCAGGGGACTCCTGGACACAGGCCTGTGGAGCTCCCACACTCAGGGTGATGGAGGAGGAGGTGGACTGGCCTACTCTCACCACCTGAGGCCTGCCAGTGAGGAAGTCCTCAATCCAGTGGCAGAGAGAAGGATTCAGGCCAAGATCCAGGAGTTTGGAGGTTAGCTTGATGGGAACTATGGTGTTAAAGGCTGAGCTATAGTCAATAAATAGCAGCCTTACGTAGTTCCCACTTTTGCTGTCGATGTGAGTGAGGGACGAGTGGAGGACATGAGAGATGGCATCTTCAGCCGATCTATTGGGACGATAGGCAAACTGAAGAGGGTCCAAAGTGTCAGGAATGAAGGCGCAAATGGTGTTTTTAATGAGTCTCTCAAAGACCTTCATGACTATAGATGTGAGAGCCACTGGACGATAGTCATTTAGGCAAGAGGGTTTACTGTTCTTAGGGACAGGGATGATGGTGGATTTTTTGAAGGAGGTGGGGACCACAGATGTAGCAAGGGACTCATTGAAGATAGATGTAAACAACCCGGTGAGCTGATCAGCACAGGACTGCAGAACACGGCCTGAAATACCATCTGGCCCAGCAGCTTTCCTGACGTCCACATGCTTGAGTGCCCTCCGAACTTCATCCTCCGAGACAGAGATCACGTGGTTGTTGCTGCTCTAAGTAATTCCCTCTGACGCGCCACTTGGCGGAGTCGCGTTGCCACGGTTACAGTCAAAGAGAGCATAAAAAAAGTTTAACTCATTCACAAGCGACGGATCAGCGCTCACCTCTGCAGAGGATCCAAAAGAGCAGATGGACCTCAGACCTTGCCACATGCGCCGCGAGTCGTTGAGTTGGAAATGAGACTCCACTCGGTCTTTATAACAGAGTTTTGCGGCTTTAACTGCACGCCACAGAGCATAGCAGGACGATCTGTATTCAGTCATATTCCCCGTTAGGAGACCGGCGTTGTAAGCGGCAGTGCGTGTGTTCACTGCAGCGCGGATTGAATTGTGCACCCACGGTTTCTGATTTGAGAAGGACGTTATTGTTATTGTTTGCGTGGCTTGCTCTGTAACGTGTTGATGAAGCAAAGCGCCACATCTGTGAACTCGCTTACGTCAGCTGAACTCGCCCGGAACATGTCCCAATCCACATCATCAACAGCTGCCTGTAGCGCGGTCTCTGAATGGGGCGACCAGCGCTTAACTTCCCGCCTCACCGGGGGTTCCTGAACAAGCCTTTGTCTGTATTCAGGTGTGAGGAAAATGGCGGCATGATCCGATTTGCCAAAAGCTGGAAGTGACCGCGCTTTATAGGCGTTCTTAAACGGAGAGTAGCAATGATCCAGTGTGTTTGCTCCTCGTGTAGGACAGGAGATGTGCTGGTTAAAGTTTGGCAAGACTTTCTTTAGGTTTGCTTTGTTAAAATCGCCTGCGACAATGTACGCCGCGTCGGGGTGCTTGTTTATGACGCCGCTGGCAACATCATGAAGGCCAGATAAAGCCTAAGAATGGTGATGTTCCTGGGGTCGCACCATTTCTTGTTGACCATGAAGCATACTCCACCGCCTATGGATTTACCGGCCTCGGCTGTTCTGTCCATCCGAAAAACAGAGAAGTTCTCAGACGGCGTCACAGCAGTGTCCAGGACCGCGGGCGTGAGCCATGTTTCGGACAAACAAAAGCATGTCAGGTATAAAGGTATAAAGACTCCACAGCATTCCCAAACTGTTTCGCATACTTTAGATCCCAGAGGACTGCATACTTTCCACTGCATCATTAGTTCAATCTGGGATACTGAATACACAGTTATAGGTTGATTTGAACATACTGGAGATTATGTTATATACAGTAAGAATAAACATCACAGTGGCAGGAAATAACTATGTAATTTGGAGCTTAAATTAATAGAAGAGTGAATTTGAAGTTTTTTATTGATTTTTAAAATCTGAATGTATTAAAATTACAACAAATAATGATTTAAATAATATCATCATTATAATATACTTCATTGTTTTACCTAATTATCCCAGAATTAAATAAAGGAATAATAACTTACATTAATATTATTTACTGTTCAGAGTAGTGAAAAATCATACTTTTTATAAAAAAATATTTTATATATAATATGTATTTTTAAATACATTTAGCATAGATTCAATTTGGTACAACACAAAGTGTAAAAACACTTTAAATAAAAAAATCAAATAAATTAATTTCACATTACAGAAAGATTTATTAAAAAAAATTATACCACAACGCAAGCAAAAAAATGGCCGTACAAATAGGATTTTCTTAATTTTTTTATTAATTTGGTTTGATCCAGACATGCTCCTGTATAGGTTTTGTGAGATCCAGAAAGTGATCTTTACTGTTTGACATCAGTAATGGTACATGTAGATGCAACATGTTAAAAAAAAAAATTGTATCCTTTTTTTGTATTCAGGTAAATAAGTACATATTGCGCAGTGTCTCACCTTGCTGCGAAGGTGTGGAGAGGGTGAGGGGGCTGAGCTCCGTAGGCTGGTGGTGGGTGACTGGGGCCTGGTCTCCCTGTGTCCACTGAATCTGCGCTGTCTCTGGGTCAGGATCTCTGTCCGACCCTTACCCAGATACCCACTATCCAGGGACACTGCTGCAGAGTCTGAGAACACGGATTCATCATCAGACACCTGCAGCTTCTCCAGCTCTCGGTTGATCTTCTGCAGGTCCGACACAGCTGAGACACCCGAATCAGTCTCCATCCGGCACACATCAGACTGGCCCAGCTCAGAGCACAAGGACAGGATGGTCTCAAGACGCTGGCGCTCCTGGAACAACAATGAAACAGTCTTAGGCTTCATTGATGGTATGGATTTGTGAAACTGGTGAAACTGGTAATGAACAGTGTTTTGGGGTTTTAAAAAAATCTTTAAAACATTTTGATGCTAAATTAATATTTAACATTCTGTGTCATTTGTAATCTAATATAATGCAAAATAGAAGCATTTTCTACTAGTGGTCTCAGACTTTTGGATCATATACTACCTGATACATTATATTATAAACAAAACTGACTGAGCTCAATAGTCAGAAGTTAAAGTGCCCCATTATTTCATTTTAAAGGTTCCTAATTTTGTTTTGGAGTTCTCTCAAAGAGTCTGAAAACGGTCCATTCAAATATTCCCCCTCTCTAATCCCCTCCTTTCCATGTACCTACTCTGCTCTGATTGGTCAGACAGCCTAGTCTGTTGTGATTGGCCACAAGCAAACTGGTCTACCCCTTATAGCGCATGTTGGAAAAGATACGCCCATTACCAAATCTGAATTTCAACTCCAGAGGCTTCCTCAGCTCTCGTAAACACAGTGATACAAACAGTAATGATGGCATCATGGTACATGCAAAGTGGATTTACAGCAAAGAAAACACCGTCTTCTTGACAAGATAACAACACAAACCAAACTCTTCCAGACCTCAGCTGCTACTACTACAGTGTTTAAAGGCGGTAAGCAGTAGATGTTCGATGGCAGCCAATGAAGAACATAGGCTGGCATAATGCAAAACTGTTTCAAACGTAGGTATGTTACAGAAGTGAGACTGGAATTACTGACAACTCATTTCAGCAGTTCAGAATCTATTCTTACTTTAAGGAGACAATGACTTTATTTGTTGTGCACTTTGGTCAAAGGAACTTTGCAGACCTTTTACATTCACAAACAGCTATATGACACTGCAGGAAAGGTTATATTCGAAAAAGCATAATGGGGCACTTTAATCTTTGAAATATTAGATTATACATAAAATGTGCTGTTTAGTTTTGTATTATAGATGCCTCCTTAGCAGTGGGTTGTGAGATTCTGTGGAATAGAAATAATTTAGTTGCACAGACAAACAAACACACATACATTCACTGCACACACCCCTGCGGTAAGATCAGATGGTTTGACTACAGCTGCAGTGCTTTAGCTCAGTTATCATGTGACATTCTAGAGGCAACATTTCTCAAAGTTCTCATAAAGGTCCAAGTGAAAAGCAAAAACTAATTTAAAGTGTGTTTACTAGCTAGATCATACACACTTAAGGTTTAGCTGTGATTGTAAGTTCATTAAAGGAACACGCCGACTTTTTGGGACTTTGGCTTATTCACTGTATCCCCCAGAGTTAGATAAGTCCATACATACCATTTTCATCTCCATGCATCCCATAACTCTGTCTGACGCACCCATCGCTAGCCTAGCTTAGCACAAAGACTGGAAGTAAACGGTTCCAGCTAGCCTACTGCTCAAAAAGTGACAAAATATAACGCCAACATTTTCCTATTTACATGTTGTGATGTGTATAGTTACATCGTGTACAAATCACAAGGTTACATGAAACACAGCCATCTTATAAACATCTTATATACATACTGGGGACTATATTCTCAGAAGGCGAAGCACTGCTACTTCTGTGGAGTGCGGAGTGATTTGCTCGCAGCACCTGAGAAGCCCCGCAGTGAGGAGCAGAGAGATCACTCAGAGTTGGAGTAATAGAGTCAGCAATTATTAGATGGTTTACAATCATGGGTGTTCGCTGTATTGCAAAGAACTGCGACAATAAACAGGGGGAAAAAATGGAATACCATGATATTTCATAGAAATCCAATTCAAAACGCAGACCTGATGAATCTATGGCTGCTTGCTCTGGATATAGATCCAAACACACCTGTAGCCATCATCAAGTACCATCGCGTTTGCTCAGAACATTTAACAGAGGACGACTATTTAGAAAAAGAAAAATGGAATTTGCCACACGGACCATGAAACGTGTGCTGAAGGATACAGCCATCCCATCTGTAGTACAGACAGGACAAAGTGGATCACCTGCGGCTGTGGTAAGTGTTCCGTTATGTTTTTAGATGATTAGCCAACTGTAACAGTGTCATTTGCTAGATCTAATGTAACGTTATTGACACTATTACATGAATAGGGTTGTCACTACTGTATTCCAGTTGTTCCCGTGCTCCATGTATCCCCTGTAATGTTAGTATTGTGTTGTCACGAACGCGCTCTGTCACAGTAACAAATGAGCAGTGCTAGAGGTAATTCGGCGTCTTGTCTATCAGCTTCCAAAGTTTGTAACTCCTCGTCTGTGTATTCTGGCTCAAAACGATATGGTTCTGGATTTTGGTTTGATACAAAGTAAAAATCCTCTGACAATTCCTCAAAGTCAGCCATGATCAACAGTCACATTCGTTACTAGCTACCTAGTCACGTTGGTTTTGTTGACGGAATTAACAATGGTGGCCTCTCAGGTGCTGTGAGCAAATCACTCCGCAGAAGTAGCAGTGCTTTGCCTTCTGAGAATATAGTCCCTAGTATGTATACGTTTATAAGATGGCTGTGTCTCATGTAACCTTGTGATTTGTACACGCTGTGACTATACACGTCACAACATGTAAACAGGAAAATGTTTGCTGGTGGCGCTATGACTATAGCTAGATTTTGGCGTGTAGATGTCTTCAGGCCAGGGCACTTATCAAACGTGAAGTTTGGGGCAGATTGGACATTGTACGCTTGAGTTACAACAACTTCCTGTTTCATGACGATAATAGCACACGTTAGCATTTAGCTAAGTGTTGCTAGCATGTTTTAAAATGTTTCTAGCATGTTTAGTACTCAATTGCATATTTTAGTATGTTGCTAGTAGTGCATCACAGTGTTAAACACATCACTTCCTGTTGCCAGTGGGTGGCGCCACTGAATATTGTAATATTGTCATGTAGATCTGTTCAGGGCAGGAATCTAATAAAAGTGAAGTTTGGGGCAGATCGGACATTGTATACCTGACTTAAAACAAGTTCCTGTTCCGTGGCGTTAATCGCATACATTAGCACTTAGCCAAGTGTTGCATGATTTAACGCTTTTCGTGTTTGGCACTTCATGGCATATTTAAATGTGTTTCAGAGAGTTAATCACAGTGTAAAGCATGCCATTTCCTGTTGCCAGCAGGTGGTGCTATGACTAACTGAATATTGGCATGTCGATGTCTTCAGGTCAGGACTCTGATCAAACATATGAAGTTTGGGGCAGATTGGACATTGTATTTCATGGCGAAACATCAGACTTTGTCAGGCCGCCACGGACACACCCTTCAGCTAAAACTCAAGATCTTGACAATTTAACATCGCTAAGGCCTTAAGATTAGTCTGACCAAATATGATGTTGTTCTGGTTAAATCTCTATGAGGGGTTAATCATAGTATAAAACATAACATTTCCTGTTGCCCACAGGTGGCGCTATGACTGTAACTGAATATTGACATGTAGATTTTGTTAAATGTTGCCAGAATTATAATCATACACTGTTTATTTGTCGGCCAGAGGAGAACTGGCACCCCGCCTGAGCCTGGTTTCTCCCAAGGTTTTTTTCTCCATTCTGGCCCTGAAGGAGTTTTGGTTCCTTGCCACCATTGCCTTTGGCTTTTGGCTTGCTCAGTTGGGGACACCTAAATTTCAACTATATTACCGATCTGCCCGCATTGACACTATTAATAATAATATAATATAATAATTGAATTGGATAATTGAAATTAGCTGGATAACATCACCGTTTTCACCAGAGTGGCTGTACAGCCGAATCAAATTCTGTTGCATTATTTTCCTGTTAACACTGTAAAGCTGCTTTGAAACAACTGGACTTGAAAAAAGCGCTATATAAATAAAGGTGATTTGATTTGATTTAGATGTCTTCAGGCCAGGACTCTAATAAAACATGTGAAGTTTGGGGCAGATCGGACATTGTATGCCTGAGTTACAACAACTTCCTGTTTCAAGGCAAAACATCGAACTTTGTAAGGGCACCACGGACATTGTAGAGAAAACTCAAAATATCTCACTTCCTGTTGGGTTTTCAGATTTTGCTCCCAGGACTTTTTTGTAGGTATTGGGCTGTTACACGTCTACCGAATTTCATACTTGTACGTGAAACGTAGCGCGAATGATGCTTAATTTAAATTTTGTAGGTGCCGCTATCGAGCCTAATTCTGAAACCCATATCAGACGTAAATTTTAAAACTTTAAACTTTTGATGTGTGTGCAAAGTTTCATGAGTTTTCGAGCATGTTTAGGCTCTTATAAATGCGATTCATTTCGGAGAAGGATAATAATAGACTGAGCAATTACAATAGGGTCCTCACACCATCTGTGCTCGGGCCCTAATAATAATAATATCATGTAATATGTGATTTAAAAGAGAATTCTGAAGCCTAGTTTAGACTCCCTGGTGTAAGTGTTTGTTTTGGTTCAGTGCAGGTCTTCTCAAATAAATAAAATAAACTAGGGGTTTTATTTTGGAATTACTAAACTCAAATAAACTTGAATCTTGAATCTTACCAGTCTTTCCACTTCCTGTTCTCGAAGTCTCTCATCTCTTTGTCTCTGATGATAATCTTTGAGCTCTTCTTTTCCACTGAGAGAACTGATACTGCCCCTTCTTGGCCCCATGCCAGGTCCCAGGCCTCCTTTACCAAATGACAGCCGCCTTTCTCCTACTCCTAAATCCAAACATGGGGCAGATCCCACAGAGCAAAGGCTGGCCCTGCGAGAATTGCTGTTCATGTTGGCTATGACAGTCACATCTGGAGGTTTTTCCAAAGATGGAAGGCTTCGGCGTGGTTTGGTGGTACGCCTGGGTGGCAAAGAAAGCATTGGGGCATCTCCTCGATACAACCGGGGCAGAGAGCGACTATGTCCCCCCAGGCCATTCAGGGAGCCAGTGGAGTATTTCCTTTGGCGGAGCAATGGCTCAACAGTGGACTCCCCATCTCGTGTTAGCAGTTTGCGCCCCAAGCGAGGGCTGGAGGGCATGCTGGCTGCGCCACTTGGACCTCGGCGAGATGAAGGAAGAGCATCAGTCATGTAGGAGGAAGAAGAGCCATTCCACATAGAAAGGAGTGAGCTGGCTGTGTTGGGATGTCGTCCTTCCGAAGGGTGGCAAAGCAACAGGTTGTCCTGCGATTGGTGTCGGGCACGGATTTGGCTTGGGACTGGACTTAGGGGACGCTCTGATTGGTGGGGTGATGATGGCATGCTCAGGTTGCTGGAGGGTGTGTAAGGGGAGGGGACTCGACTAGAAAGGGGTGGACGGTCCTGTAGATAGGAAGAAGCCGAGTGGGGACTGGGAGGGGGGGACAAAGTGAGGTAACCACGGTCTGCAGTAGCCTTTAAGCTGGCCTCCAGAGCGGACTTCCTGCGCTGCAAGCTCTCCATCAACTCCTGAAGCTCTGCCTTGGAGCGTATGCCACGAACACTGGATCCAACCAATGTGCCGCCATTAGAATGAAACTTTGTTGTTTCTGGAGGGGGAAAAAAAAAAGTAATTTATGCCTGTGCACATTCAAACATGGTGCCCTGTCACCAAAACAAATTCCAATAAAAGCTCTTTCTGATTCTGATTCTAATGACGGGTCGAGCCAGGTTTCAATCAATCATTCATGACAAACTTAAATCTCTCAAATTTGGTCTCTCATATTGGTCATGGCAGTGATTCTGAGGTTTGAGAGCTCATTTTCAGCAGATAATAATTAAAGGTGCAGGAGTATCTATTGACAGAAATCCAATATAATACACATAACTGTGTATGAAGACCTTACATAATGAACCTCTTATGTTTTTATTACCTTAGAATGAGCCATTTCAATCTACATACACCGTGGATCCCCTTACAGTGAAGTAACCTTTTGCGCCACCATGTTTCTACAGTAGCCCTAAACAGACAAACTACTCTACAGAGTGCGAGCTACTCTCTGCGGTCTCAGATAACATCTTTGTCCTGTGTCGGCCACCGTAGCTTCTCTATGTGCTGCAATACGCAACCTCACTGCTAGATGCCACTAAAATTTACACCGTGCACCTTCAAATTTCAGTCAATTGACAACTGACTTAAATTTCAGTCTGTTCCTTACAAAAAGCTACCGTATGGCTTCAGAAGACTCTCAGAAAACCAAGGAAATTGATTATGATATGACCCTTTTAAGGTT
This sequence comes from Paracanthobrama guichenoti, assembly GCA_018749465.1. Taxonomy (NCBI): domain Eukaryota; kingdom Metazoa; phylum Chordata; class Actinopteri; order Cypriniformes; family Gobionidae; genus Paracanthobrama; species Paracanthobrama guichenoti. Next base: position 21,363,573 of record CM031952.1, on the reverse strand, counting down.
TAATGTACACAAAGTCTTTACCTATAAATTCCTATAAAAGATACTTAGTGGTGGAAAGACTAAGCCAAATGAAACATCTGGAGGCATACAAATTTTAAAGGAATCATCTCGGTTACGTATGGTAACCCTCGTTCCCTGAAGGAGGGAACGGAGACGTACGTCGGACATCACAGACGAATTGGGATCACTTCAGGGAGCCCCTATCAGCTTCGAGATATAGAGAACAGGCCAATGAGAATTGGCATGCAAGATTTGCATCTTGCATGCCAATGCATTCCCTTGCATGGAAAGGACCGAATTGATCGAACACCTTCGGGGGTCTTCTCGGCGAGAAGAACACCAATCAACAAACAGGTTCCACTTCAAAACATAGAAGCGCCTCGTAGAGGAAGCTCTAGCGGAAGTGATGGTGTCCACTACAGACTGTGGTAGGCCACCTAGAACCTCCGTGTCCCGTCCAGGGACCAGACATGGAGTTTCCAGAGTTCCGGATGCAGGTGCCAAAGGGTGCCCCGTCTCTGAGTCAGGAGGTCCTTCCTCAGAGGAATGGGCCAAGGAGGTGCTGTCGCGAGAAGCACTAGTTCCAGGAACCAAGTCCTGTTGGGCCAATACGGAGCGACCAACAGGGCTTGCTCCTCATCCTCCCTTACCTTGCACAGTGTCTGTGCGAGAAGGCTCACTGGGGGAAACGCATATTTGCATAGGCAAACAGGTCTACCTGTGCGGTCCCAAAGCAACTCCAAATCAGCTGTACCACCTGGGGATGGAGTCTCCACTCTCCCAGGAGCACTGGCTGCCGTGAGAGCTTGTTGGCCGCATGATTGAGCAGGCCCGGAATGTGAATGGCACGAGGCGACCTCAGATGCTTCTGACTCCATAAGAGGAGATGCCGGGCGAGTTGTGACATGCGACGGGAGTGTAGACCACCCTGTTTGTTGATGTACAGAATGTACAGAATGATGTACAGGCCGCAGTGCTGCACAGTGCAGCGGCATTTGAAGCAGCTGAGTGCAAGACGAACTGTTAACAACCCTAGGCAATTGGTATGTCATTGCAGTTGGGGCCCCGTCCACAGACCCGAAACTGCAAGGTCGTTGTACGTGGCACCCCAGCAGGTGGATGAGGCATCCGTGGAGACAACAGCATGCCTGGACACATGTTCTAGAGGCACTCCTGCCCGTAGAAATGAAGGGTCCAACCACGGGCTGAAGGTTTGGCGGCACCTCGGAGGCACTTGGACACAGAGGGTTCCGCTGTGCCATGCCCATCTCAGGACTCATATGAAGCAATCCCAACGGCGTTACTGCGGCTGCCATATGCCCCAGGAGCTTCTGAAAATGTTTCAGTGATACTGCTGTCCTGCGTTTGAACAAATTCACGCAGTTCAACACCGACTGGATGCGCTCCTGGACGCATCTCCATACCAAGAAAAGAGATCCTCTGCGTGGGGCAGTTTGCTCTTCTCCCAGTTGACCCGAAGCCCCAAATGGCTGAGATGACTGAGCACCATGTCCCTGTGTTCGCACAACTGCTCTCGCGACAGGGCAAAGATCAGCCAGTCAACAAGGTAGTTGAGGATGCGAAGACCACGCTCTCTCATAGGAGCAATGGCCACCTCCGCGACTTTTGTGAAGATATGGGGCAACAGGGCTAGCCCGAAGGGTAGGACTTTGTACTGATATGCTTGTCCGTTGAATGCAAAACGGTCTGACGGTCTGTGTCGAGGTAGAATCGAGACATGAAAGTACGCGTCCTTCAGGTCGATTGTTGCAAACCAATCTTGGGGATGGATGCACCTGAAGATGCGTTTCTGCATTAGCATTCTGAACGGCAGACTGTGAAGGGACCGGTTCAGAAATCGCAGATCCAAGATCGGCCGTAACCCCCCGCTTTTCTTGGGTACAATGAAGTACGGGCTGTAGAAGTCGGTCTTCATATCAGCTGGAGGGACCGGCTCTATCGCATCCTTCGCCAGTAGGACTGCAATCTCTGCCTGGAGAACGCCCCTGAACTTGGGGGGATGCCGGGCGACCGCTTGTGTGCGTCCCAAACACAGCCAGCACCCCTGCTGGTGACTGGAGAGACGCCTGAGGGTAACAAAGCATGGAAGCACCGAACACCGCCAAGCGCGCTTTCTTGACACCCAGAGATTTTGGAAACTGCTCTTTTATTGGTAATTTGGGTGCCGTTGGCACTGGGACCAGCGGCGGAACAGAAAAAAACGGACAACAAAGGATTTTCCACCAGCCCTCCTCCAGGGGAAGGAGTGGTGCTGCAGCCATCTCCTGAAGAGCAGTCTCGTCCATCACTGGGTCTCTTACGATGGTGCTTTCCACCTGGCTTGGCAGCAGCCTGAGCGGGCTGGACATCCTTCCCACGACCGGCTCCACGCCGACGCCCGGGTGGAGGCTGCTGCTGGGCTGGGGCGGGAGTGGGGCCGGCAGCGGGCGGACATCCTCAGTGATGAGCAGGCGGAGGTGCTGCGGCCGGCAGCAGGATGGAGGCAGCAGCTGGCTGCCAGGGCAGGATGTGTTTGATGACCTCCGTCTGCTTTTGGGCGGCCGAGAACTGCTGGGCAAAGCTCTCGACTGCATCGCCGAGAGGAGGGGGGAGTCCAGGAACCAATATTTATCAGTCTCCCTCATGTCGGCCAGGTTGAGCCAAAGATGCCATTCCTGGACCACCAGAGTGGACATCGCCTGGCCAATGGAACAGGCGGTGATTTTCGTCGCCCGGAGGGCCAGGGCTACCCTCGTAAATGTCCATGAGTGCCTGGGCCTGGTGCACCTGGAGCAACGACATGGAGCAAAACACCCTCACGCACCAACAGGATTGCTGTGAGAACAGCAGTTTTTTGTTTTTTTTGCTCTTTCTCTTTTGCAGCAGTGAGTGCGGTCGCGCTGATTGTGCCTTCTCGCCAGCACAGCATCTTCCTCTGTCTCTCTGTTAGGCTCTGGTTCTCAGTTGAATCTCTCTGCTGAGTAGCTCTCTTCATCAATGCTGTTCAGCTCAGAAGTGAATGACAAACGTAGCCTGCATTTTGCTTCCACTTTATACCCGCGATGCGGGGCAGAGCGCGAGATGCAAATCTCGCACACCAATTCTCATTGGCCTGTTCTCTATATCCCGAAGCTGATGGGGGCTCCCTGAAGTGATCCCAATTCGTCGGTGTAACAATGTTCAATGTATATAAGGAAGAAGACAAGGGGGTCGGCTGGCTGGGGACTCAGAACAGGTGTTTATTCTCCTTAACTCAGGTCACAAAACAAATGTGCACAACATAAATAATCTCAGTCTCTATATCATCGGTTTCTTTCCGCAGTTCCTCTCTGCATGTCTGTCGTTTCTCTGGCCTGTTTGAGTCCCAATGCGTCCAGCTCCTCTCTCTCCAGTCCTCATTTCCTGGATGGCTTAAATCCTGTCTCTCCACGCCAATCACTGAAACAAAGACAGGTGTTTCTCCTTTGAACTTGATTCACTTACCCCCTTGATTCGCTCGTCCCCTGACTCTCTCTCCCGTCACAGACTTTGCTAAACCACGCCCCCCTTCACCTGGGTAAAAGCCTGCTGGCACAGCTCTGACCACTGGACTGGATCTGGTGCTTCCTTTTTAGTGAGGTCCGTCAGTGGGCTAGTGAGGTCCAAATAATTAGGAACAAACCTCCTATAATATCCCGCTAGCCCAAGGAACTGCCTCACCTCCTTTTTGGTCTTGGGTCTCGGGCAGGTTGCAACTGCGGCTGTCTTGTCAATTTGGGGACGCACTTGCCCATGACCCAAGTGGAAGCCCAGATACCTGACCTCCACGCGCCCAATCGCACACTTCATCGGGTTGGCAGTTAACCTGGCCATTCTCAGCGACCTCAGGATGGCCCGCACATGCTCCATATGCCGCTGCCAATCATTACTATAGATAATGATGTCGTCCAAGTATGCAGCGGCATATGCAGCATGCGGCCGAAGAATCTTATCCATGAGACGCTGAAACGTGGCCGGAGCCCCAAACAACCCGAATGGAAGTGTAACAAATTGGTGTAATCCAAACGGCGTTGTAAAGGCAGTTTTTACTTTAGATAAAGGCGTTAAGGGGATCTGCCAATATCCCTTTGTCAAATCCAGTGTCGAATAAAAGCGAGCAGTGCCTAGCTGATCGAGCAACTCATCAACCCTTGGCATTGGATATGCGTCGAATTTCGACACAGCATTCACCTTGCGATAATCCACACAGAGCCAAACTGAGCTGTCCGTTTTAGGGCTGGCCCAATCACTGTAGGATTCTTCTATTACTCCCATGTCTAGCATTGCCTCTAATTCCTCCTGAACCACTTTTTTTGTGTTCAGGTAATCTATATGGCGAGAACACATCCGCAAAAAGTTTCTGCAACTGGGCTATGTCAGTGAGCTGCAACGGCGAGAGATGATCTCCCCCTGGTGCCAGGGCGAGTGATGTACTTTTTGTGAGTGTCCCCACTCACTGCCGTTGCCAACATCACTGACTCTGCCTCACTCCACTTCTTCAGGAGGTTAAGGTGGTATATTTGATGTGCCCCACTCCTATTCGACCGAATCACCTCATAATCGAGATTTCCTATTCGCCGTGTGACCACAAAGGGTCCCTGCCACTTGGCGAGCAATTTGGAGCTAGAAGTTGGGAGTAATACAAGCACTTTATCTCCCTGTGAAAATTCACGCAGTTTCGTTCCCCTATTGTACAGCCGGCTTTGTCTTGAGCCTGTAACAAGTTCTCCATGGATAGCCGCCCCAATGTGTGGAGTTTTGTTCTCAAGTCCATGACATACTGAATTTCGTTTTTGCCTTGCGAAGGTCCGTCCTCCCAAACCTCACTTTTCCCGACGGCTTTTTGGTACCAACAGCTGGGTTGTATCTTGTTTTGACTGAGTTTCCTGGGTCACTCGATACAACCTGTCTTTTAATATGGCAAAATAAGGATAAGAGAGTGGTTGTTCAGGATGGAGAACCTGTCCGTCGATCGATCGGACCTGTGCAAACACTTTTTTGAGCGACTCATCTTGGGACTGTTCCAGAGGAAAATCATCGCGGTCAGTGAGGATTAGCCTCTCTACACCACTCTGTTCCTCTGCAACAGTGCCTGATGGTCCTGGCTCAGTCTCCCCAACCTGCACCATCGCTCTCTTTCCCCGCCCTCTTTTGTCCCAAGAGACATCCACATACAAATACCCCAATAAATTACCAAATGCCGGCCAATTTGTACCCAAAATTAGCGGATGGCGAAGGTGCGGATTAACTGCCACCTCTACTCTATGTTTTTGTCCCTGGAATTGAATTATGACCGTCACCAGCGGGAAGGGAATCAAGGGATTGGTGTGGAGAGAAAGGGGAAATGGGACCGGAGGCTGGAGGAAACCCGGATGTCTCCCGGCCCCTGGAGGGCGTCCGCAATCCGGAGGCTCCGCCCTAGAGTTCCTCGAACCTCCCTCAGGGCGGACCTCGCGACCGGAACCCTCCTCTCATCTGGGGCGCTGGGACCGGCCTATAGGAAGAAGAGGGGGGAGAGAGAGAGAAGCTGCCGGTAGGGGTTCGCCGACCCCTGAGCACACCACCAGTTGATCCTCCGCCAGCTCGATGGCTTTGTCCAGCGACGCCGGCCTGTGGCACTGGACCCATTGCGTGGTCTTCCTGGGCAACCACGCAATAAACTGCTCCAGTGCCACTCTGTCGATGACCTGGTCGACTGTCGACTGGTCAGCCATCAGCCATATGCGGCAGGCATCCCGGAGCTGCTGGGCCATCACGAAGGGCCGGGTGTTCTCCCCTAATGTCAGCGACCGGAACCGCTGACGATGTTGTTCGGGGGAGAGCCCGACCCGCTGGAGGATGGCCCGTCGCAGGCCGTCATAGACCAGGAGGTTCTGGACTGGCAGTTGTTGGGCCGCTATCTGCGCCTCACCCGATAACAACGGGATGAGGCGCACCAGCCAGTCCAGTCGTTGCCACCCACATGCCTCCATGGACCACTCGAACAAAACCAGAAATGCTTCTGGATCGTCCTGTGGCCCCATCTTTGTGAGCTGCATGTGGATGGGTTTGGCCGGGGTCAGATGTTTCCCTGGCCGGAACCTCCCGGTCAATGCAGCTCCAGAACAGCTTGCGGTCCTGCTGCTGGGCCAGGAAGAGTGTCTGGAAACGCCGCTCCTGCTCTTCTCAGATCTCCAGCATCAACTGATGTTACTCCCGATGCAGGCCTGTATGACGTCCGCAAATGGTGTCGCTGGCGGTGTTTGCATGGCGGCGGCTCGGTCTTCTTCCTTTCCCGGGTTTTCGGCACCAATGTAACAATCGTGCCGATTGGTGCCCAATGACTTCGCTAAACCACGCTCCCCTCGCCACAGTTGGTGACGTCCGACATATGTTGAACATGACCGACTGAAAGGGAACTGAAATTACATTGGGGAAATGAAAGAGCATTTAACTTGAACTATTCAAGAGTTGTAACATGACAAACCCTTGATGCAATCTTCTTGTTCTAATACAAAAGCTCAATGTTTGTACAGGTTGTCATAGACACATGCACAAAGGTTTGCAAAATCTTACAAAATAAAGCATATGTGTGTTCTGGCTAATTTTTAGGTTTTACTGAAGTTCAAGAGTAACGTGCTCAGCTGACTACAGCATTCTCATACAAATCTCAGCCCACACAAATATGGATGCCTTGGGTTTTAGGGGGGAAAGCGTTGTCTAAAAATGGAAGAACCAAAGCCAGAATGGGTTTGTACTTTCTGGCACTGGAGCAGAGGAAAGGGACTGGGTCAGAACTGTTCTGTGAGTGTGATTTGTGGGAGCAGTGGTGGTCTCCGTCAGACATACATGTGGACCACCTGTACTCCAGAATGTTTATCTGTGTTTTGGGTTGTAAATCATTTTAGCTAAGTGCTTGACCTGGAGCCATATGGAAGGGATTTTACGTTGTCATTTATTTACAGTTGCGGCTACATGGTGGTAAGATGACTGCTTGTATTAACTCAAGGTCTCTCAGCCAACACAAAGCCCACAGAGAAAGAGAGAGAAAGAAAAAGAAGGGAATAAAAGCAGAGGTGGCACTTTTCAGGAATAATTTACTCTTTGGGTCCTATGACTTTTTTAAAGCATTGGAGGCACAAATCCCATGGGTTTTTTATAAGATCTATTAGATAAACCATTGTGTAACATAAAATTAAGCTAGCATGAAATGTAGCTAGTTTTAAAAGGATAGTTCATCCAGAAATGAAAATTGTCAGACAGTTGATGTGTGAGACAGCTCGCCGTTGTGCTATTCATTGAAATGACAGGAGGGCAACTCGAAGTAATTATTCTATAAACCATCAGGAAACAGCGGTGAGATGAAGTAAGGTACACACGTGACAATGTTTACTTTATTAAACTTTACCAAAACCACACTTCGAAAGAATCGTGTAAACTCAGTAAACCAAGTATTACTTGTGGCATTAGAACAGAATATATGGATGGGAGAACATGTAACTTATACAACTAAATTAACGATCTCTTAAACATTTTCTAATTTCTCTAAACATTTTCAATTGATTTTGTGAACATTTTTATTAAACATGGATCTTTATTTTCATTAAAAGGGCTTATTTCTGCTATTGTAGGCTCATTTTGTATATATAAGCAACTGATTTAGACGCGTAAACTGGGCGCCTGTGTGATGAGACGTCATGCTCGGCCAGATTTGCCTCGAGCTCGTGCATCTTTGGTTGCGGAGCCGCGTGGAAAGTTCACCGCCAAGCGAAATGGCCTCTCAACGCTCTCAACGCGCACAACCGCTCACTCCGCATTGAAGTCACTTTTGCCGCGCGCACCCTCGCGCTGGTGCGGACGCGTCTAGTACAAACACTTACATTTTAATTATTTGAGTGTTTTCCATGGCTGTGTTCACATTTCTGCCTTTATAACTGAGGGGATTATAATCAGAGGAAGGTTAAGTTTAAAATGCCCTACACTAATTATCTTGTAATGAATGCTACTTCAGTTCTATGTTCTGAGTATGAATTATCATATGCAGTAAAAGACAGAACAATATAACGCATGCATTTAAAAAAATGCTTTGCCACAAACTCAACTCAGTCATGCTGATATCGCAAAGACAGCTTTTTCACCTCGACAGGAAATATTGTCATGTTTTAACACTGCTAGTGTAAGTAAGTAAGTAATGACAACATTTTTATTTTTGGATTACTATCACTTTAAAAGTATAATATGTCTGTATTCCCCTAAATAATTATTTTGGCTTGTCCTACCTATTAAGTCTAGATCTTCTTGTACACAATTAAAATCATACAAATGTCAAAATCACTTGTTGAATCATTCAATTTATTGTGATAAATGGACAATGTTTATACACCATTTTAATATTATTACCAAAAACATTCCTTAAAATTTAATTATCAAGCTCCACCATTTAATCCTGTAGCCCAAGTTATTGTAAAAATAAAACTGATCAAACAAATACAACAAGCATTATTTAATAATTTAGGAAATATATATCAATAACTATTTGGCCCTTAATTAGCTTAGCTGCTTCTGAACTAATTTAGACAAAATTTGCAAATCTGTTACTCATTATAATATTTTACATATATATATAAAAAATGTGTTTGTGTATATATATATATATATATATATATATATGTATATATATATATATATATATATATATATATATATATATATATATATATATATACATATACACACACATGTGTTTAGTGCTAGAATTACAAATGTACACAAACCTGGGTTTTAAACCATTAAGACACATCCTAAACCTTATTTAAAATTAATAGAAAATAAAAGATCTATAATATTTAGTTTGACCTTTGAAGTTGGCAGTCAACATTCTTAGAAGTTTAAGCAACTCCTTTCACTGACATTTTCTTTAAAAGTAGCCTACATAACTATTAAGAGCTTAAGGCCCTATTTCTATTTGTGGAAAAATACAGGTAATGTTTAAAAGTGACTGGAAAGAAGAAAACAAGAAGAAGATTGAGACTGATGAGCATATTTGCATGTTTAACAAACAAGTAAACAAACAAAATAGTGCAGAAGAGCAGAACAGATGCACTGAATTGCACTCTTCCTGTGTATAAAACAGTCTGTGGCATGATAATGGAGGGGACCAATTAGGCTGCAAGCAAGTGACTCAGTTTATGAAATGGCAGCAGAATGGATCCAAACCCAAGAGCTGATAGGGAGGATGGTGGAGGAAGAGATCACTCACCCGTACTGAGAGACAGTGCAGGTCCTGCAATCTTTTCTGGCAGCATGTTCTTCATGTGATTTGTCTCTTCTGGGTGGTTGAAATGGAAAAAAGATTTACCCAGACAAGGAGTATACCCTGAGGAGAACCACATCACACACACACAATAATTTTAACATAAAAAAACATTGTGCCAAGACACTGGTAAGGAAATTAAGCCGTAATAAATCATTACCTCAGACGTACAAGCCCACAAGAATGATACACATTCACAGTAGTATTAAAGTTATGACCAAATAAAGTTACATAAAATGACAAAGAGCTATGGTATTTTGAAGACAAAACTATTTTCCCTCTTCACATCGAAGAGGGAAAATCATTCCCTCTTGAAACGAATTCAGCTCAATAAGACAGAAAGAGAAAGAGACACAGCCTGTTGATTAAGTGAAAAAACAGATCCAGAAAGAGCTCAGATTTCAGATCCAGTTTGAAGTTTCTCCTAAAGCAAAGTCCACAGAGTCTTTCAGAAGACTTAAATCCACAAGACTGATTTCCCCTTTAGTCTGGGGCACATCCTCTCTCTCTCTCTCTCTCTCTCTCTCTCTCTCTCTCCTGATTTTATCTCCATAAGTGGGCTTAAACTGACAAAACCTCCTGGTGGTGATATCCTCTATTGGAAAAATTATTCATAAATAAAGCACAAAAAGTTGAATACATCTATTTCTAAAAATAGATGTATGGAGACATAGCTACTGTCTCTCTCTAATATACCATGTCAGGGGCTTTTCCTCCGAAGAGGCAAGAGAGGCAATGCCTCCATCGCACTATGTACGATTGGCCTATTACGCCGTTCATACGATAATTTGTGCCTTTTGTTTTTGTGCATGTTCTGCATTCGCAAATCATTCTGAATGGATAAGGGGCTGTTTACACAAAACCGTGTGAACAGGGATGATTTTGACATTGTCATCTGTACGCAAAAAACAGAAAAACGTTACTGTTTTTAGTACATCATTGTCATGTAAACGATGATGTGTTAGTGGGGAGACTAATCAAAAAGTAAACAAACAACTTAATACCACTGCTTTATGTCACCTCACATCCAAACTTGAAATGACTTGAAAACGTGATTTGTACAGGTTTTTTAGTGAGCAATAAGTTTGGCGAAATTAAAGGTATCTCCATGTCATGACGCATGCAGCGTTTACCGAGCTTTGATGACCAAAAATAAGTACTAAAAAGAACAGCTGAAAATTTGTTGACAAATAAAATTTTGCTATGCATTCTTAGTTATTATTTTGGAATGGATGTAAAAATTTGATGAGAAATGCTGTATACTTAATTTTAATAAATAGAACAATAATTACATTGTTACTTTAAAATGGTAAAAGTTTGGTTGTTGTTTTCTTAATAATGTATGTAATGGGTTTTTGTTATTATTTAAAGTGCCCCTATTATGCTATTTTAAAGGTTCCTAATTATTTTAGAGGTCTCTTACAATAGAGTTACATCTATCAAAGGTAATAAAATAAAATATTTATATACATTGCACATTACCTAATTTCTCGAAGAGTCTGAAAACGGTCCATTGACTCCATTTGAAGAATCAGTTTTCCTGAATTTCCTTGAGCCTACTCAGCTCTGACTGTTGCCCAGTCTGTTGTGATTGGTCTACACTTATAAATGTGTTACATTGTTACATAGGTGTTTCGCATTTGATCTTTAAAACTTTGCAGACATTTTACATTCACAAACAGCTACATATTTACACACTGCATAAAAGGTAATATTTGAAAAAGCATAATTGGGGCACTTTAACCTGAAAAATGTGTCAACATTAAGTGCAACTGGAACATGAATTATATACATAGCCCACTCCTGCAGTCTGTGGCTGCCTTTAAGGAGTCTGCGCAGGAAGTGGGGGATCATTTTACGCTGTCGGCGACAATCCTTCACCCTGAGTTCACCATCGCCAGCCACCTGAAAAAGCTTTGGCTTTCCTCTAAACCAACAAAGGGCTGAGTTGATTGTCTTATCCAGACAGAGGCAGAGCACTGGGAATTTTCTGCATCTTGCCCCATTTGTTAATAAGTGTGTGAACTGTGACGTTGCATGGCGGTTGCTTCATTGTTATTGAAACAATGCAATTATTTGGAAAAATGTGATGAGGTACTTGTTATGAGTGATGAGGCCGCAATGTTATATGTGATTATAGCTCAGGCTCTCTCAAATGTGCCAAATTCTCTGGTCTGTTGCGATGCCTCTCTCACACTCCATCACCGCCTGACACTAACTCTCAAACATATGGAAACCCTCCCTTCCCTCCCAGCCTAAAGCACATCATTTGATCAGCATAGTCTTGGACTGACTGAGTATACAATTACATACTATATGTATCCATAATGGTATCATGTGTAGTGTAATCACTGCTTTCTGAAGTTTAACAGCTTGCTTTAGTTTACGGTCTTGGGAATAGACTGCAAGGGAGCTTTACTAAACTCTGGGTTTTCCAGAATCGGGCCTGTACAGACCACATACATGGTCTGTGTGATGATTTGCAGCACTTGTCAGCCTTTCAGCACAAAGACTCTGCCAAAGTGATTAAGCCTGTTTAAACAGAACAAAAAGTGTCATAATTAAAGATTAGCGCTATCTGCAGACTTGTGCAGAGGTCTATAAACCAATGTTCTGGCAAAGCACCCCTTCCTCCAGCTAACCCTAAAAATTACAATGGTAGCAATCAAATGCATTAGTTACTATAGTTCTTATACTAGGATGCGGATATACATTAACATAAAATCACATCTGAACAAGTTAGGGGAGTACTATTGTAACTGAGGCTGTTTCTGCACTCACTGCTAATCGCTTTAATATACCGGAATTAAGCGGGTTAAATATCAACAATCTGCTCGCGTGCGCCGCAAAGCAAACAACCGCACACGCGACTCTGTTTAAACAGCATTCACTGGCGTCACGTCGTGTTTGTCAGTCTAAAGTTCTATAAACTAGACTACTTTACAAAACCAGCACACACCGGCCCAGAACTTCTCTATGTCGATCCCTGCCCGATTTACTGGACCCGATTTAATTTCCCAACAATAAAACTCTAAATGAAACAATACAACACGCCAAACTAATGGTATCAAAGCAGTTACGCTCTTCACAACGCTCCAAGTGATTTTTCTTGAGCTCTGTTTGCAGTTGAAAGAATAAAACTAACCTAATTTAGTGTCCCATTGACGAAGCCTCAGGAGGAGAATGATGCGCGGTCGGTCCTCTCTCTGTGTCCAGCCAGTTTAACATAACAAAAGAGGACAGACGCGATGCTGAGTGCGGCAAGACCATGGCCGTGTCTGCGGACACGCCTCCTCCCAGCGGGGACGCTTCAATGGAACTCTGGCTTTTTAGTTGATCGAGAACGCGCTCTAATGGAACTCTGACTTTTGGCTGATCAGAGAGTTACTCACACACTTCACAAAAGATACAAATTGAGGTAGTTCATGGGATACTTCACTTGCATTTAACGTTTCTGACTCACAGAGGTTGTATGATCTAGCTCCTACACGTTTCAACAGCCACTCTCTGTTGTAACTCAACTTTATGTTTGCTTACTGTAATGTATGACATAAGGTCTGGTAATAATTACCATACCAACCCATTCACAGCGAGCTATACATATTTGCTAGCCAACAAAAACAAAATCACTTGATTCTTTAACCATTTTCTTTTTCCATCTTAAAGTGCCCTGTAATTTAGGCCCTACATATGTCTCCAAAAAACACATATACATTGTGGGGTAATTTTTTTGGTCTGCATGAGGACAAAAGCTTATAAATCATACTAAATTATGTTTTTTGAAAATGCTAAATGTTTTTTATGAAGGTTAGGTCTATAAAATATCATTAGCTCAGTATAAAAACCATTACAACTATATGGAATGTCCTCATAATGACATAAGAATACCTCTCTCTCTCTCTCTGTGTGTGTGTGTGTGTGTGTGGTAATTATATATAATTAACTTTGTATTAAAATATAACATACTTTTAGGTAATAATTAAAACATGTTCAAGTTCTTAGCAAAAAGTACACAAAAAAATGCTGGGTTAAAATGGACTTGGGTTGTTTTAACCCAGCGGTTGGGTTAAGTGTTTGCTTAAAACAACCCAATCGCTGGGTTAGTCCTTGTTTTTAACCCAGTATTTTTAAGAGTGTAGTAAAAAAAAAAGTGCAAAGCAGAATTTCCCTGATTTGAAGACTTCATACGTTTTCTGTTTTGGCTAATCCAAAACAAGCTTTTGTGTGTGTTTCACTGTTTGCAAATCTTCTGCTTGACCTTGCATTAAATCCATGACCTAAGAGTGCATTGGCATATTTTCCATTGTAAATTTCATTCAGTGTAACAGTGTACAGCTGGGGAGGAGGGTGGGGGGAAAGAAGGAAAGACGGTCCCCTCCCCCTGCCACCCAGCGGGCACTCTGTTCTCCATCACTTCAAGAACTCCAGTTGCATCATGGGGAGGGGGCGCTGGAGTGCTGCCCGGTAACTGATTACTTCCAGACCTCGGCTACACATTTCAACACTATTCATGCACTCATACTACAGCACACACATGCGGATATACACGATATATTACTCTGAATATGAGTAAAACTAGATACATACCACATGCAATTTTGTATTTTCTCACTTGTTAGTCAGGAAGACAGTGCTAAAAAACAACAACAACAAAAACAGATATCACACTAGCCCGTTGGAGATGCATGAAACAGCAAGTAATCTTGAAAATGTCTTAAACTATCTGTCTCTAATTTGTATAATATGCATGGGAATTGCAAAACTTGTGAGTCTCACCAAATATTTTCCTGAGTAGCCTACTTCAGGACACATAGTCCCACAGTTATAATAGAGTCAAGGAGTATGAGAGATTGAGAGGGAGGATGAGGAGGGGCGTGTGACCAATCAACTATTAAACACTGAAACATTCTCTGGAAGTCTGGAGTCACACAGAAAAGTGTGATCTCATATCACTCTGATCAGCAAACACAGGAAGAAAAAGAGAGACAGCAAAAGAGAACAAAAGAGAGTTTGTTTATAGACTCTGCTAAACATATGACAGAAAAGAACAAAGAATGCAAGCAGAAAGTGGGTGAGAGATGTTATTACTGTGGTGTGTCAGGCCTGAGTGGTATCGCTGGACAGGAAGTCATTCATTGCCATTGTTTGTTTTGATTTCTTTCCGAGGCCGTAAGCAAGCAAGGTTAGATCCACAGATCCTGCTGAGTGGCCCTATAAGACATACCCACATCAAATAGTTGACCTCCCTTTATAACAGTGACTTCTGGGAAGGCTATGAAAGAGATATGAAAAGCATTATTGATGCAATAAAAGCAAGTGGTCAGTAGTGCTTAGTACAGAAAGGGTTGAGTGGAGTTAGGAAGGTAGGCTAAAAATACTGTGTGAGCTTTGTTGGCTTGGTGACTGGAACTCCATCAAGACAGCACATATTTCCATTAAGGTGTAATAACTCCAGCACTGTTGGTGAGGATGACACAGTGGTGCGATTCGATCCCTGGATGTCAGCAGTGACATCCTGTGACAACTTTGCATCTTCACAGCCAATTTGTGATAAGTCTGTGATGTAAAGTAAAAGACTTTAAAGAAATCATTGTATCTTTTATTGCACAATCTGCTTTATTTATTTATTTAAAAAACATTTACCATTTATTTGACGTCTACACCAAACGCTGCAAAGGTAGAGCTACTAAAATCATCAAGGACTCTAATCACCCTGCAAACCCTCATTTCACGCTGCTGCCATCTGGTAAGCGCTTCCGAAGCCTGATGGCCAAAACTGAGAGACTCAGGAGGAGCTTCTTCCCCCAGGCCATCAGACTCCTGAACTCAGTCACTTAACATCATGTGACCCTCGATATACTGACATTGCACTGCACTTTCTGTTCTCGTTGTTACTGTGTAACAACCTGTTATAAACCTGTTTGCACATTATACTTCTTTGTACATTTGTTAACCACATATTTATAAGTCTACAGTTTACACACTGCACAGTTTACTTCACTTATTTTATTCCACTTCTTTATTTTTTAATTTTTTCTACTTGATTTATTTATAATTCTACAGAGATATATATATATAGTACTTTTTTTATTCTATTTCTATTATAATTTCCTTGTGTTTTTAACTGAATTTGCACTGTCCATGGAGCGGACCTGTTTACATTTCACTGCTGGTTGTATATTCTGTATATAACTGTGTATGTGACAAATAAAACTCTTGAATCTTGAATCTTGCAGTAATGATGTTGAAAATTCAGTTTTACAATAGAAAAAAACCTTTTTTTTTAAATTGTAATAATATTTCACAATATTACTGTCAGGTATTGGACAGAGACAGAGGATGAGGTGAACTCAAAGTGATCTTTAACAGAGACACGAACACAGGTTGAACTTGGAATAATGGTGAGTATCAGATCAAGCACTTCTGTAAGGGTGAATCGCCTACAGTGGTTCTGACTGCAGGGTTGCCGAATGACTAAAGAAACGTTATCAGCAAGATGATAGAAAACTGTACATTTCTCTTCTATAACCACCCACTGCAGTTTATACCAACGACGGAAATAAGCGCAGTTACAATAGCAAAACATGGGAGAGCGTTGCTATAATGTGACTATATTGTATTGCAATAGGTAACACTCTAAAGTCAACACCAAATCAAAACTAGTTAGAACATAATTTGTAATTGAAAGAATTTAATGACAAAATCTAGTTATGGTTACACTTAAAATAGTTACAAAATAAATGTATGAGATGATAAAAACTTATACCATTAATAGGTACGATTAACTGGGTACCAGCATGAATGTTACCTGAGGGATAGAAATAGAGAGGGGGAGAGAGAGACAAAGAAGAGAAGAGCCAAAGAGAAGGCCCCCAAGAAGAGAGAGTCAGAGAATCAATGAGACAGAGAAACAGTTACAGTCTTCTTTTATCTATTCCTTGACCATGTGACTGAAACCCTAATGTGAGACATTCAAACTGACAAATCAGACCAACTGTACTACAGGTGTGACATTTGGCCTACAGGCCTTCAGCATTTCTTTGTCTTTAGGAATTCCAAATGGCCCTTCTGGTAAGAAAGATGGGGGTTGAAAACAGCAAAGCAAATGTCTTTTTTCATTTTCAAAAATCAAATATCTTTGATTATTTTCAATCCTACACTTCAGAACAGTCACTTAGCTGTGGATAATGGAGTTTGTCCATTGCAGGAAACTGAACACAAGGAACGAGAAACTGAGGACGAGGAAGATGAGGGATCAGACGTTGGCTTTTCAGGTGAGTAACAGATAAGGAGTCCAGGTACATATGACGAGACCAGACACTGTGGTGAAGGGAGTGAGTGCCCATGATGATGAGGTGCAGGTGATTAGTATTCCGGGGATTGTGAATGAGTGGGCGGAGCATGGAGATCTGGTGACAATGCATGTGCATTGGTGAGTGTTGGCTGTGACTCTGTGACAATTACTTTAATTATTTTTTTCTGTATTTTTGATCAAATAAATGCAAGCTTTGTGAGCATGAGACTTCTTTCAAAAACATTAAAAATAGCAATGTGTCCAATCTTTTGACCGGTACTGTATATAATTAAAAATATAATAGGTCTATACAAAAATGTTTCATGCATGCATGAGATCACAAACATCATGTTTTCTGTTAAGAGTGGACATTATATTAAGGTGTGTGGAACCAGTCTTGTTATGTTGGCCAATCAATTGTACCTGTTGATGGGGACTCCATCCACAGAGGAATATAGAGGGTGAAGCCCGGGCAAATCCAGTGTGGATTAGTGCAGTTCATGCAGTATGTTTAATAAACGAACAGTTGATAAATCACTTCAGTGTTCCTTGCTTGTGACAATGGTGTCAGAAGTGTACGTTACACCCACGACCAAGTGCGCCTAGTTTTGAGTGATAATGTCCAAGTTCAGCGCACCAGAGGCTTTCGATTTCACACAGCCTGCGACCTGGGTCCAGTGGTTCTCCCGGTTTCACATCGCAGCGAAGCTGAACAAGGAACGCAGTGAAGTACAAGTAAATTCCATGCTCTATGCAATGGGTAAAGATGCCAAAGCGATATTCGGATCATTCACATTTGGCGAAGCGTCACATGCAAATACTTATGAAACTGTTGTTGGCAAATTTAATGAACATTCCGTTCCTCAGAGGAACGTTATACATGAGAGGGCCTGTTTTCACCAGCACGCACAGAGATCGGAAGAGACTGTCGAGGCTTTTGTGAGATGCCTCTATGAATTGGCTGAATATTGTGAGTTTGGCACGAGCAAGGAGGAACAAATACGAGACAGAGTCGTCATAGGGATTGCTTATTGTGATGTTTCCCAAAGGTTACAAACTGAACCTGAGCTGACGTTGGACAAAGCGTTCCAGATTGTGCGGCAATCTGAGCTCATTAAGACCCAAAATGCGAGCAAGGGAGTGGCTGCTGAAGTGAGCACGGACACCGGAAAGGCAAGCGCTTTACAACACCACCAAATAAGGAAAAGGGTGGTGAGAGGAAACAAGCCATAGACTGCACACACACCGAGAATAATTGCCCCACACGATGCAGGAAATGCAATAAACTGGGACATTTTGCCATTGCATGTAAAACTAAAAATGTCAAAGAGCTGGTAGTGTATGACACTGACACTTGTGATACATTTTTCCTCGTGTCTGTAAATTAACGAGTCAGCCAATGAGGAAATGTTGCATTACTCTGCCTATATAGGGCAGGTCAGTCAAGTTCAAAATTGATACTGGGGCTGACATCACCATCATGTTACACTATACATATGAGAGCTTACAAGGCCGCCCTCTACTGGACAAAACCAGTATAAACATGATAAATCCTGGGGCAGAAGTGACTGATTAGATTGTTGCTTTGTTCTGTTGGAAAAATAAAAAGAGGGGAGGGGAAGACAAAGGAGAAAATGACACAAGAAATGTTATATCATGTTGTTCTTTAATGTCTGTAATTGAAGAAAAGAAAAAAAAAACAGTGATGTAGTTTAATTGTGTTGCATTTATTTTGTCATTGTGTTAAAGGAAAATAGAATGTTCTTTTTCAAAGGGGGGAAATGTGTGGAACCAGTCTTGTCATGTTGGCCACAGGGGAAAATAGAGGGTAAAGCCTGGGCAAATGGGCAGTGTGGATTAGTGCAGTTCATGCAGTGTTTAATAAATTCACATTTTAAAAATTACTTCAGTGTTCCCTCTCGTGACATAAGGTTAATACAATAGTTTACAATACAATAGTATCCTCACATATGTTTTTCATATTTACTAATTTGGGAAACAGACACAGTAATATGATGATATCTAAGTGAAAGAGTCTCTATGTCACTTGACGTGAGACAGCTAGCAGATGGTCAGTTTAGCCAGTCTGTCTGCTTCCTGACCTGAGCCCCAGTTAGTCAAGGTTCAACTCCAAGACTATGTGCCATATTACTAGAGAGAAGAGCGGTACTACCCCAGGAGGGATGAATACTGTTTTTAACAGGTCAGGTCTGCCCCAAAAACATTTCCAATTGTCTATGGAACCTATATTATTCTGCAGACAACACTTAGACAGCCAGCCATTGAGTGAGGACAGTCTGCGAAGTATCTCATCACTCCGGCGAACAGGAAGGGGGCCAGAGCATAGGTGCGTCCCTGTTTGGTGAGAACCTGTTTGATGTTCTAATCAGAACGGAACAGCTGTGTTTTGTCCCGCGACTATGCCTTCTCATAGTCACCCAGTTGGCCTGCTGGACAGGCTCTTCAGCTGGAACATAACAATGCACAGAGTTCACTAAGCTAGTCACATCCAAAGCAGTTTCTAAAGCCCTTGCATTCTTACTATCCTCAATTAAAGTTTGGATGCGTGTCTTTAGTTCTGAAATCTTTTCCGTCAGCCTTTACGGTCTCCCTGCATTTATCACAGGCTATGCTATACATATGACAGGCAGTGCAAGTGACAATAACAGGACAAGATGACATGACTCACCATGTTTGTTGACTGATCCAACTCACCACAGTTGTTTGATGGGCTCCTAGAAGACACGAGCGTGCACAAGAAAAAAGACGGTAAAGAAAAAAGATGACAGGTTAACAGGCTAATCGAAATGCTAAGCAATGTCAGATCAATGTGACAGACAATATTAGATAATATCAGATGTATTGTGATGATTAAATTATATTAATCAAAATAAACAGCAGGAAAGATAGAAAATAGGACGGAGTTTCAAACAGGCAAACAGGAAAAAAAAAAAAAAAAAAAAAAAAAAAAAAAAAAGGCCCGTCCAGTAACGACCAATCCAAATTCTGAAGCGAAGTAGTAGACTCGCAGTTGACTTTTTCCACTTCCACGGTTACATCAATCAACATGGCATCCAGATGGACCAGAAGAAGCTACAGGCAGTTGAAAACTGGTCACAACCATCATCCATAAAGGAGCTAAAACGAGATTGAGACTAAACACTCAAGCTCGCTGGGCCCTTTTCTTCAGTCGGTTCAACTTCACTGTGACTTACTGACCTTGTGACAAGAAACAGAAGGCTGATGCTCTCTCATATTCACAGTCCAGACATCATTACTACTCCTCCAGCCCTCATCGTCAGTCCCATCCAGTGGTCCCTCGATGACCAAATCGTGGAAGCCACGTGGTCCGAGCCTGCTCCGCCAGAGGGAAGGACCTGCGTTCCAACTCACCTCTGTTTGTCCCTCATGGACTCAGTACACAGATCTCTGCACTCTGGACACCCACACAGCCAGCTAACCCTCTTGTTCATCAACAACTGCTACTGATGGCCCAATATGGCCCAGGAGATCTCCCAATATGTCCAAGGATGCTCACAGTCAATCTCAATCTCAAAAGGTCCCGTGCCATCTTCCTGAAGGTATAGGACTCAACTGCAGTGAATAACCAAGTTGTTTATTACAAAAATAAACTGAACAAAAATTGAGGAAACAGTCTGTGCACAAAACAAAAATGGTATCCAAGTGGTGGCTCCTGTGTGTCCAAACACACACACACCAGCGGACACAACAAACGAGGAGACCACTGAGTGAAAAGTCAGAACTGAACCAACCGAACGTGAGGATGAGTCCGAGCAAGGAAATCCATCTTGCTGATTAATCTCTTAGCTCTGGTTCCTGAGCACAGAAAAATAAACAACTGGTAAGGGAACAGACAGCACAGACAGCACAGACAGCACAGACAGCACAGACAGCACAGACAGCACAGACAGCACAGACAGCACAGACAGCACAGACAGCACAGACAGCACAGACAGCACAGACAGCACAGACAGCACAGACAGCACAGACAGCACAGACAGCACAGACAGCACGACGCAAGCACACTGACAAACACTGATCAACTGACAACAAGGGGAAGACACAGCTGGAAACATAAGGGTATAGGTAACGAGCAACAGGTGAGGGAGATCAGCCCGTGATTGCGCACACAGTGCTGCCAGGCTCAACTCACGTGCTGAAGAAACTGACAGGACAATACAGACAACAGGAAAAAAACGGTGACACACCCTGACCCGTGACAGATCCAAGATATTGGGAGATACCTGTGGTCATATTGCCACTATCACCAAGACAGCTGGAGCCGTTTTCTCCCATGGGCCAAGTATGCACAAAACTCTCTACCACAGGAATAACACCTTCCAATGCATACTATTCTACCAACCACCCCTGTTTCCCTGGTCAGGTGAGCCTTCCGAAATTTTAGCTGAGACACTTACCTGTGCGATCCCCTTCCTGAACTCTTTAGTCTTCAGTATTCTTCTGTCATCTGTGGTCATCCAGTCATCCGGTCCTCCATTCAGCAGGCATCTTCATCTACAACAGATAAGAACTGTCATTCACCGTCAGCATCTCAGCATTCATCATTCTATTCATTAACTCACCCATCACTGCAAATAAACCTCTTGTTTGGGTTTTACCTGTGTTTGCATTCTTCTGTTCTGTGACAGCAACATTTGTAATTTACTAATTAAGTTTAAGTTTCCCATTTAATATTGTTTCAGCTTTATTTCAATTAACTAAAGCTAGTTTTAACATAGTTTTAGTCAACAATTGCAACATTTCTTAAATTATAAGAATATTTCCATGAACACTGTCACGGAGATACTCTGTGACCATACACTACTGTGGGCACGTTCCCTCATTTCACATATGTGCACACACATAACATGCTGGGAAGACATAAAAGGGTTGGGTAGGGTAATTGTGTGTATTATGTCTAGTGTAAACGTCTGTACATGTTTGTTGTATATTCTAACTGTTAAAGGATTAGTTCACTTTAAAAGAAAATTTCCTGATAATTTACTCACCCCCATCTCATCCAAGATGTTTGTGTCTTTCTTTCGTCAGACGAAAAGAAATTAAGTTTTTGAGGAAAACATTCTAGGATTTTTCTTCACATAATGGAATTCAATGGCAACCAAAATATAATGATAAGACCCTTATTCAACGTCTGGTATCGTTTAAAGCCCTTTGAAGCTGCACTGAAACTGTCATTTGGACCTTGAACCGTTTGGTGCCCATTGAAGTCCATTATATGGAAAAAAAATCCTGGAATGTTTTCATCAAAAACCTTCATTTCTTTTCCACTGAAGAAAGAAAGACAAGAACATCTTGGATGGCATGGGGGTGAATAAATTATCAGGACATTTTCATTTTGAAGTGAACTAATCCTTTAACATTTCACAAGTTGGTCATTTATGAGTTTATAAATAACTACAAGATACAGTAATACAGGTTAAGAGATTTATAGGTACCACAGATCACAGATATACTTACCAGTCAGAAGCATTATTGGTTCAAACCTCGGTTTTTGAATATATATATTATTCCTGCCACTTCAACGGGCATTGGTGTTTCTGCTGACGCCACTGGGTGAATTCATGTTACACCTGTGAACAAATGTATATCTGGTTGTTTTTTGATGTCTTTGTTTTGTTTATATGATAACTGTACACTCTAAAAAATGCTGGGTTAAAAACAAGTTGGGTTGAAAATGGCATTTTTTTGTGTATTTATTGAGGTTATGAGTGGCCTGTGCAAAAATGTGTGACTTAATGTTGTGTGAATGTTACGTTAGACTTACCAATAGCATGTAATGTACTGTAGGTGGGGCCAGGACGTTAAGATGGTTCAGTTGGAGGGTGAGGTGAGAGTAGTGTTAGCGTGGTCGGAGTACGGCAAGAGGTAGTGTGTGCTAGTCACAGCTACATTAGTCTGCTTAATGCAACAATAGACTGTTGGCTGTTATTGTCCTGCACTGTGGGATATTTCTATTTTTGTATAATAAATATTGTATAATATTTTTGTCCTGGTCATCTTACTGCTTCCAATCGCAAGGTTCATCCACGTCAAATACCAAGAGCTGACTGTAAAACATATTTTTCCTTTCTTTCATTTTATTTGAAATAATAACTCATTTATGCAAGTGACACTTTGTGCAACAGAATATGGTTTATAATTATGAGCCATAAACTAACCCAGACTAACACAGCTGATCTTAAATGATCTAAAATTAAAAATCTAAAACTAAAATACCCCAAAATTATGTTTATCTATATCTTCTTATAATTTTATCTTACAAAAAGCAGCACAGCAGTTCTGCTCTGGGATATTTCATGAAGCAAGGCCATTCCCCTTGATCTCCAGCTGGCTGGGGTTCTGGGTCTTTCCTTTTGCTCCTTCAGGAGGAAGTGATGATCAGAAACAGCTGAGAGCACTTGACTCCCTCTTGTCTCTCAGTTTCTGTAAGTGAGGTCACTATTTCTCCCCAATAACAAAGATCTTGAAAACCTATTTATCTAAAAGACTTTTCATCACCTTAATAAGATAAAATAGGGGTGATAATCTTGTAGCAAAAAGCATAGCCTGTCCATCAGCCATGGTGCAAGTGACTGTGAATAAAACCCCCTCAGAAGTCTTTCTGGATATCCATCCATCCATCCATCCATCCATTATCTTCCGCTTATCCGGGGCCGGGTCACGGGGGCAACAGTCTAAGCAGAGACGCCCAGACTTCCCTCTCCCTAGCCACTTCCTCCAGCTCTTCCGGGGGAACCCCGAGGCGTTCCCAGGCCAGCCGGGAGACATAATCCCTCCAGCGTGTCCTAGGTCTTCCCCGGGGCCTCCTCCCGGTGGGACATGCCCGGAACACCTTCCCGGGAAGGCATCCAGGAGGCATCCGAAATAGATGCCCGAGCCACCTCAACTGGCTCCTCTCGATGTGGAGGAGCAACGGCTCTACTCTGAGCTCCTCCCGAGTAACTGAGCTCCTCACCCTATCTCTAAGGGAGCACCCAGCAACCCTGTGGAGAAAGCTCATTTCGGGCGCCTGTATCCGGGATCTTGTCCTTTCGGTCATGACCCACAGCTCATGACCATAGGTGAGAGTAGGAACGTAGATTGACCGGTAAATCGAGAGCTTCGCCTTACAGCTCAGCTCCTTCTTCACCACGACAGACCGGTACATCGACCGCATTACTGCAGAAGCTGCACCGATCCGTCTGTCAATCTCCCGTTCCATCCTTCCCTCACTCGTGAACAAGACCCCAAGATACCTGAACACCTGAGGCAGAAACTCTCCACCAACCTGAAGTGGGCAAGCCACCCTTTTCTGACTGAGAACCATGGCCTCGGATTTGAAGGTGCTGATTCTCATCCTGGCCGCTTCACACTCGGCTGTCCCAAACTGGACACCCTCCGGCCCTTGGCTGCGCCTAGAAATTCTGTCCATAAAAATTATGAACAGAACCGGTGACAAAGGGCAGCCCTGCCAGAGTCCAACATGCACCGGGAACAAGTCTGACTTGCTGCCGGCAATGCGGACCAAGCTCCTGCTCCGGTCGTACAGGGACCAAACAGCCCTAAGCAAGGGGCCCCGGACCCCGTACTCCCAGAGCACCCTCCACAGGACGCCACGAGGGACACAGTCGAATGCCTTCTCCAAATCCACAAAACACATGTCGATTGGTTGGGCAAACTCCCATGAACCCTCCAGCACCCTGGAAAGGGTATAGAGCTGGTCCAGTGTTCCACGACCAGGACGAAAACCACACTGTTCCTCCTGAATCCGAGGTTCCACTATCGGCCGAATTCTCCTCTCCAGTACCCTGGCATAGACTTTCCCGGGGAGGCTGAGAAGTGTGATCCCCCTGTAGTTGGAACACACTCTCCGGTCCCCTTGAAAAGAGGGACCACCACCCCGATCTGCCAGTCCAGAGGCACTGTCCCCAACCGCCACGCGATGTTGCAGAGGCGTGTCAGCCAAGACAGTCCCACAACATTCAGAGACTTGAGGTACTCAGGGTGGATCTCATCGACCCCCGGTGCCTTGCCACCGAGGAGCTTTTTAACTACCTCTGTGACTTCAGCCCGGGTGATGGATGAATCCACCTCTGAGCCCTCAGCCACTGCTTCCTCAATGGAAGACGTGTTGGTGGGATTGAGGAGATCCTCAAAGTATTCCTTCCACCGTCCGACGATATCCCCAGTTGAGGTCAACAGCTGCCCATCTCCACTGTAAACAGTGTTGGTAGGGCACTGCTTCCCCCTCCTGAGGCGGCGAACGGTTTGCCAGAATCTCTTCGAGGCCAACCGATAGTCTTTCTCCATGGCCTCACCGAACTCCTCCCAGGCCTGATTTTTTGCCTCCACAACTATCCAGGCTGCAGTCCGCTTGGTCTGCCTGTACCCGTCCAGCTGCCTCAGGAGTCCCACAAGCCAACCAGGCCCGATAGGACTCCTTCTTCAGCTTGACGGCATCCCTTACTTCCGGTGTCCACCACCGGGTTCGGGGATTTCCGCCCTCGACAGGCACCGGAGACCTTACGGCCACAGCTCCGAGCAGCCGCGTCGACAAGGGAGGTGGAGAACATGATCCACTCGGATTCAATATCTCCAGACTCCCTCGGGATCTGGTTGAAGCTCTGTCGGAGGTGGGAGTTGAAGATCTCTCTGACAGGGGGCTCGGCCAAACGTTCCCAACAAACCCTTTTTGGGAACGTTTGGGTACGTTTGGGTCTCCCGAGTCTGTCTAGCTTCCACCATCGGATCCAACTCACCACCAGGTGGTGATCAGTTGACAGCTCCGCCCCTCTCTTCACCTGAGTGTCCAAGACATACGGCCGGAGGTCAGATGAGACGACCACAAAGTCGATCATCGACCTCCGATCTAGGGTGTCTTGGTGCCACGTGCACTGATGGACACCCTTATGCTTGAACATGGTGTTCGTTATGGATAAGCCGTGACTAGCACAGAAATCCAATAACAGAACACCACTCGGGTTCAGATCAGGGGGGCCGTTCCTCCCAATCACGCCCCTCCAGGTATCACTGTCACTGCCCACATGTGCATTGAAGTCCCCCAGTAGAATGATGGAGTCTCCAGTTGGAGCACTTTCCAGCACCCCTCCCAGAGACCCCATTAGGGCCGGGTACTCCGCACTGCCGTTTGGCCTGTAGGCATATACGACAGTGAGAGACCTATCCCCTACCCGAAGGCGCAGGGAGGCGACCCTTTCATTCACCGGGTTGAACTCCAACACATGGCAGCTGAGCTGGGGGGCTATAAGCAAACCCACTCCAGCCCGCCGCCTCTCACCATGGGCAACTCCAGAGTGGTAGAGAGTCCAGCCTCTCTCAAGAAATGTGGTTCCAGAGCCCAAGCTGTGCGTGGAAGTGAGCCCGACTATCTCTAGCCGGTACCTCTCAACCTCACGCACAAGCTCAGGCTCCTTCCCTGCCAGCGAGGTGACATTCCATGTCCCTAAGGCCAGCTTCCGTGTCCAGAGATCGGGTCGTCGGGGGCCTAGCCTTCGACTGCTGCCCGATCCACTATGCACCGGCCCCATATGATCCCTCCTGCAGGTGGTGAGCCCACGGGAGGGTGGCCCCACGTCTCTCCCATGGGGGTAGGCCTGGCCACCAGGCGCTCGCATACGAGCCCCAACCCCGGGCCTGGCTCCAGGGTGGGGCCCCGGCTGCGCCATGCCGGGCGACGTCTCGGTCCTTGTTTTAATTAGCCTCATATTGGGTTTGTGAACTACTCTTAGTCTGGCCCGTCACCAAGGACCTGTTTGCCTTGGGAGACCCTACCAGGGGCATAGCTCCCAGGGTCAACATAGCTCCCAGGGTCATTCGGGTACTCAAACCCCTCCACCACGATAAGGTGACAGTTCAAGGAGAGGTCTTTCTGTATAGTGCTGCATAAAACAATTCTGACTGATACTGAAACAAAACTTTTGGCATGACTTGCAGCATTATATTGAAATAATGGTAACACTTTACAATACAGGTGCACTAATATGCATTAATTCATGCTTAAAGGAACACGCTGACTTCTAGGAACTTTGGCTTATTCACCGTATCCCCCAGAGTTAGATAAGTCCATACATACCATTCTCATCTCCGTGCATCCCATAACTCTGTCTGACGCACCCACTGCTAACCTAGCTTAGCACAAAGACTGGAAGTAAACGGCTCCAGCTAGCCTACTGCTCAAAAAGTGACAAAATAACGCTAACATTTTCCTATTCACATGTTGTGATGTGTATAGTCACCACGTGTTCAAATCACAAGGTTACATGAGACACAGCCATCTTATAAACGCTTACATACTGGGGACTATATTTTTAGAAGGCAAAGCACTGCTACTTCTGCGGAGTGATTTGCTCGCAGCACCTGAGAAGCACTGTTGTTACTTCCGTCAACAAAACCAACGTGACTAGGTAGCTAGTAGCGAACGTGACTGTTGATCATGGCTGACTTTGAGGAATTGTCAGAGGATTTTTACTTGGTATCAAACTAAAATACCATATTGTTTTGAGCCAGAATACACAGACGAGGAGTTACAAACTTTGGAAGCTGATAGACAAGACTAATTACCTCTAGCACCACTCATTTGTTACTGTGACAGAGTGCGTTTGTGACAACACAATACTAACATTACAAGGGATACATGGAGCACGGGAACAACTGCAATACAGTAGTGACCACCCTATTCATGTAATAGTGTCAATAACGTTACATTAGATCTAGCAAATGGCACTGTAACAGTAGGCTAGTCATCTAAAAACATAACGGAACACTTACCGCAGCCGCAGGTGGTCCACTTTGTCCTGTTTGTACTACCGATGGGATGGCCGTATCCTTCAGCACACGTTTCATGGTCCGTGTGGCAAATTCCTTTTTTTTTTTAAATAGTCATCCTCGGTTAAATGTTCTGAGCAAACGTGATGGTACTCGATGATGGCTACAGGTGTGTTTGGATCTATATCCAGAGCAAGCAGCCATAGATTCATAAGGTCAGCGTTTTGGCTTGGAATTCTATGAAATATCATGGTATTACCTTTTCTCCTCTGTTTATTGTCGCAGTTCTTTACAATACAGCGAACACCCATGATTGTAAACTATCTAGTAATTGCTGAGTCTATTACTCCATCTCTGAGTGAACTCTCTGCTCCTCCTGAGTGAACTTGGGGCTTCTCAGGTGCTGCGAGCAAATCACTCCACACTCCACAGAAGTAGCAGTGCTTTGCTTTCTGAGAATATAGTCCCCAGTATGTAAACGTTTATAAGATGGCTGTATCTCATGAAACCTTGTGATATGTACACGCTGTGACTATACATGTCACAACATGTAAATAGGAAAATGATGGCGTTATTTTATCACTTTTTGAGCAATAGGCTAGCTGGAGCCATTTACTTCCAGTCTTTGTGCTAAGCTAGGCTAGTGGCGGGTGCGTCATACAGAGTTATGGGATGCACAGAGATGAAAATGGTATGTATGGGCTTATCTAACTCTGGGGGATACGGTGACTAAGCCAAAGTCCCTAAAGGTCGGTGTGTTCCTTTAACTAATGCACAGATAATCAAAAGTTAATTTATGACTCATGAAGAACTAAACCATTTATTAATGATTACTGCATCAGCAACTAATGAAGATTCTATATGATTAATAGATTAAATAATAATTAATTAAATGTGTCATCATGTATTAATTCCTTAATAACATATTACATTAACTAATAGTGTAAATTAGTGTGATAATTACCACAACAGTTCGAAGCCATGCATTTCAACTTCCAGTTGTCTGCTTTATTTAATCATTAGCTAATGATTATCTGTGCATTAATTAAGCATGAATTAAAGCATATTAGTGCACCCGTATTATAAAGTGTTACCGAAATAATCTCTAAATCTTTCTACACACCTTTTTTCATGTCTAAATGTAATAGCTACAGTTGCTTTAAGTTGTGCAAGACATAATATTTGAGTAACTTTCACTGAAAACAATGCCAGTTAATCAAACAAAACTTTTCTTGGCTGTTCAAAAGAGTCATTTGTCTGTATCATTTAATAACAGGTCAGTTGGTATCAAGGAATTCAATCAAGAACATCAACTTCACACCTTAATCACAGCAAATTTCAAATAGGTTTCAGCCCAGCTGACAAAAATATGTTTTAAGAACGTTTTGCTTATGTTCCCTTAAGCATTTCTGAATGTTCCGTTGTTTTGTTTTGTTTTTTGTAATGATTTAAAAATATTTTTTCTTGGTTATGCAAACGTTAACGGTACATTCCATTTTTTCATTTTGCAAACATTATGGAAATATTAATTTAGAATTACTTTAAACTTTATGAAATATGTAGTAATCCATTACTATGCCGAACACTCCAAGATTTGTCATGAGTTGTCATGACAGAAATAAGGTTTTTGTGGCAATGTGTTGGGAACATTAAGATAACTAAGCAGATAACTTTGAACCAACATTCTCTAGAATATTTTATCTCTAGTTGCTATAGTGCAACTATCTAAGTTTATTTGACCATGTTGCCATGGCTCACTAACTCACTAAGGTTTTTTTTTTTTTTTTTTTTTTTGTGATTCACATTCATTGGATCAGATTTACAGACAATGCAAACAAATGAGATGATTATCATCATCGTTGCCTTTGGCCTTTGGCTTTTGGCTTGCTCAGTTGGGGACACCTAAATTT
Organism: Paracanthobrama guichenoti; assembly: GCA_018749465.1. NCBI lineage: Eukaryota > Metazoa > Chordata > Actinopteri > Cypriniformes > Gobionidae > Paracanthobrama > Paracanthobrama guichenoti. The sequence goes on along the minus strand of CM031952.1, from coordinate 21,334,253 downwards.
CAACTATATTACCGATCTGCCCGCATTGACACTATATGATATATGAAATTAGCTGGATAACATCACCGTTTTCACCAGAGTGGCTGTACAGCCGAATCAAATTCTGTGGCATTATTTTCCTGTTAACACTGTGAAGCTGCTTTGAAAAAATTGGACTTGTAAAAAGTGCTATATAAATAAAGGTGATTTGATTTTTGATTTGATATGCCATGAGCTATTTGAGAAGCTATTTAAAAGTAAGCAAGCATCTGTTCATAATAATAGTCTGATTATAATCTTACCTCACTGAAGATGATCATGTCAGACTAAACTAAAGGGATCAGTAGGTCAGATCACATACAGTATAAAGTCCTGTATATTTAAAATCTACTCAAGCTTTAACCATCTCAGGTTCCTATTTAATTATGATGCAGTTACAGAGCTTACAGTACCAGTGAAACACAGCTGAACAAGCTGGGAAGAGAAATTTCTGTTCTTTATTTTTTAAATGTATACTTCAGACATGTCGCCTTTTAAATAGGAAAAAAAGATTAACCCCTTCCCCAAAATCTTGAGACATTTACTCTAAAAACAGCCTGGAGTCATTACTAAAATGTATACTGTGAGTTTGTGTGTTGCACAATTTGTAGGTTGCTATTATTCAGCAACATAACAATTGCCTGTGGTTCACAGCTGAGTAATAGTCCATTAAAATCTTCTTCTTTTTTACGAAAACACTTGGCCAATATTACTTCAATAAAAATCACACGCTTTTAGTCCAAAGAAAAGCACAGATATGTCAAGCAGATATTTAATATTCATACACTGCTTATTTATGTATTTTTCACACAAGTCACATAGTCTGTTGACATTGTCACTTTCTATATCAAAGTGAGATAAATAAATGACTTGGTTATTTGGTTATTTTCATAAGCTTTATCTAAATCATGATTACCTAAAAGGTCTGTGACGATTGTATACTTGTTTAAAGACATATAACTTAATAATGCGCACGACTTATAATAAAACACTTTTATATTAAATTGTATTTTATTAATTGAGTATATTGAGGGTTCAGCTGGGTGATTTGTGTGTTTGGATTTTGCTCAGAATGATATAATAATATAATAGGCCACCCTTATGGAACAAAAATATATGGAAAAATACTGCAAAATATAATATTACATAATACATTTCCATATATTGAAACTAGTGTTTATATTTTTCAATGTACTGCAATATATGCGTTGACCATATATTGATACATATAAAATATTTAGAAGTGAAGACAAAAGTATCATTACGTGTTATATTCATAAAGTTTTATCCACTTTACCAGCCAACTAAAATTTTTTGCACAAACATGTTCCCATATAAATGTGAATGTATGTACACACATTCATGGAATGAGTTACAGCAGATTTATAGTTCCCAGCATGCTTTGCTTCTGATTGTTAAAGGAGAGTAGGGGGAGAGCAGGGCACAACTTAACGCTTTTTGATTTTCTCTGTTTCTCAGTGTAAATCCACTTGGGGTTCAGAGTATTTATTTTTTCCCAAATTAACTTCACACATATAGTACAATTATGTGGTTTTGTTTCATTAATACAGTATATACTTTTTTCTTGATTTTCCCCCCGAAAGAATGGAAGTGAAATGTGACAACATGCCCCATATGTGGGGTACATTGTAAAGTGATCGTTATTATGTTTCAAAGTGTGGTTGTAGCAGCGTGAACCAGGCAATGGTGGTAGCTGGTGCAGACTCAGATGGTAGTACTTTGCAGAAAACCTGGATGATGGACTGAAGACAGGAGATGCGACAGGATAACTTCAGGTAGGTAGACGGGTAAGGAGTCTGTAGTTTCAGCGTGTACTGAGATGAGACCAGACAAAGAGTGAATGGTGACTGGATGCATAAATAATAGTCTCTGATGAGGTGCAGGTGTAGTGAATCAGTATTCTGGTGAATGTGAATGTGAACGAGTGGGCGGGTCCTGGTGATTAGGTGATGATTGGGGCTGTGACAGTGTGGCTGACTCTGTGAGAGTATCCCCTCCTCCATGGCAGGCTCCTGATGGCTGCTGGACCTGGTGACGGGGACGGCCACGACCTCGGGAGGCTGGACGGTTTGAATGATCTTCGTTGAACTGGGTGAGTAATAACGGATCCCATACCCGGAGTCCCATACCCTCTCGCTCTCCTCGAACCAGTGGTTGATGGCTGGAACCTCTGATGGCTCTCCGGACCAGGGGAAAAAAGGAGGTTGATAGCCGAGGACACATTGGAACGGAGTAAGCCCAGTGGTGGTCTGCCGCAGGGAATTCTGAGCATACTCCGCCCAGGGATGATACTGGCTCCAGCCGTGCTGGTGCTGGTGGCAGAATGACTGGAGGTATCTCACGATTTCCTGGATCTTGTGCTCAGTCTGACCATTGGACTGTGGATGGTACCCAGATGATAAGATTACTGATACGCCCAGGAGTCGGAAGAAGGCTCTCCAGACACGGCTTGGGACCTCTATCGGAGACAATGTCTGGACATGACCAACGCATCCCTGAAATGTCTGCAGAGAGCGTGTCAATTAAACTCCCCCCTGTAAATGCCGCATAGACACGACATCCTCATTAAACCTGTCTCCGGCATGACGACTGTAAAATCTTTCGAACAATCTTACAAATATCTATTTACCTAATATGACTTAAGACCTGCAGTGTTGGCAGAATTATAATCTATATCTATTATAATAATGTTGCCAGATGAGAACTGGCACCCCAACTGAGCCTGGTTTCTCCCAAGGTTTTTTTCTCCATTCTGGCCCTGAAGGAGTTTTGGTTCCTTGCAACCATTCTGTGGAAATTAAGGAATGCTTCGGGGCTGTGTGTGACCGTCTGAAGGAATTAGATCAGAGAGTGATACAGATTGAGGAACTGAACCGTAACAACGCAGTCCGGACTGCGGATACGCAGGGTAGAGTGGGCTCCATCGGGGGTCAGATCGGTGAACTTTTACGGACTGTAACCGGTCTGGCCATGAGGCTGGACGTAATGTCTAGGGAAACTGCACGGACCGGACGCGAGTGCTGAGGACCAGAACTGATTGATTGATTATGATCCGGACAAATTACCGAAGATCATCAAATGGATAAAAAAAAAAAAATTGTATTTGCCCGAACCTCACTTGTCCCTATCTCTCAGTTGGGAGGTCAGCCTGACAGCTTGGTCTGCTATCTTCCCTTGTGCACTGCCTTATCTCCCTTCAAGGACAAACCATAGAACTGAACTCGAAAACATCTGAAGTTATGGCTAACATTCTCACACAACACAATCTCAGACTCACTGCACCATACACCCGATCCTATCCCAGCCCCCATCCATCCGTCTGCCTGTCCTGTCCTTATCTATCTCCTCTCCCACTCCATACAAAAAATCCCATCACGTGACCACGTGTACTGTGTTATGTTATGCTTTGTTGTGTTTGCTATGTAATGCTTGCTAAACTGCATTCTTGTATTTCTGGAGAGCGTGTGGCGGCGCCTGAATAATCGGCTGCGGCCCGGAGGCTTGCTCCAAACTTCATTTCGTTATACTGTACTTGTACATGTGTAATGACAAATAAACTTGAAACTTGAAACTTGAACTTGAACTTGAACTTGAAACTTGAAACTTGCCTTTGGCTTTTGGCTTGCTCAGTTGGGGACACCTAAATTTCAACTATATTACCGGTCTGCCCGCATTGACACTATATGATAATTGAAATTAGCTGGATAACATCACCAATCAGCAAGACGTTGCGAGATGCATACAGCTTTTTGAATGAAACTTTCCAGGCCTACTGGTTCATCATAGGTAACCATCTGGTGACGTACCTCAGGATTCAATACTTGGCGAAAGGCAGTGAGTAGAGCCGTTTCATTCCAGCCACTTGCTGCTGCTAGCGTGCGGAACTGCAGAGAGTACGTATGGATGGATGAATTACTTTGGCGTAGGTTGAATAATTGATTGTGAACAGACAAGATGGATGCAGTTTGGCTGAAAACTTCTTTAAAGTGGCTGGTGTAGGTTGTTATTGATCTTGTAGCTTGGCTACCACAATGCCAGATGGATTGTGCCCAATGGAGAGCTTGCCCAGATGAAAAGGGAAATCATGAAAGAGATACGTGACCATTCGGTGGGGAAAAGCTGTGGTTGCATCTCGAAATACAGAGAACACTGGAGAAGAAATCTGCTGCAATCCTCAGCCTCACTGGTGAATGGCCATGGGACATGCAGAGGCAGGTGGAGAAGAAGCGGTAGGTTTCAGCGTGTACTGAGACGAGACCAGACAAAGAGTGAGTGGAGAGTCTCATTCAGTTCCCTAGCTCCCGAGCTTGTGAATCAGTATATCATGTACACAAGTTCGGGCACTGGTAAGGACAGTAAAAGACGCTGACTCACTACACACTGGGACACTGACTCTATTTCCAGCGTTGTGACAATGTCCTCATTGTACAACATCATTACTGGTATTTATGAACAACAGCAGAGCTTATATCTTTCTGACATTACTTGTAATGTTATTTAAAGTACATTATAAACACTTTGCTTATTACATATACATGCAACATTTCAGCCGTAAATAAATAGTCTGGGGAAATAGAAGATCTAATGAAGCCCTTCTTTAGTTCTTCTTGAATGTAGGCCTTCATAGACTCTGATTTGGGTTGGGATAATGGAAAGATTCTCCCCTTGGGAGGTTTGGCACCTGGTAACAGTTCAATGGCACAATCACTGGAACGATGAGGTGGTAGCTGGGCTGCCTTAGTTTTACTGAAAGCCTCCAGTAAATCTGAGTATTCAGTGGGTAATTTGAGGCTTGAGGCTTTGGTATCGCTAGGTTTGGGGAGTGATGATGGCAAAGGAGTTATGCGTATTATGCAGTGTTGGTGACAGGCTGGATCCCATTGGATAATCTGTTCCTCCCTCCATGAAATGTGTGGGTTGTGTTGACATAACCATGGCAAACTGAGGATTAGGGGGTTGTTGGGAGAGTGAATCAAGTAGAAACGAATGATTTATCCTACTTGCAGGGTGATTTCATCTGTTATGTGGGTGATTCTCCCCTCACCAATGGGACGACCATCTAGCACCTCCACTGCCAGACAAGAATTACATTGTGTGGAAATCTGGTGTTCTTTAACAAACTCGTAAGACAAAGTTGCCTGTGGCTCTTGAATCCAACAGAGCAAAAGTGGAGGTAGTTCTATCGTGATAAGTTATTTTCACAGGAGTTTTAACACATGAGGAGGAGTGGTTTAACTGTACTTATGAACTCACCCTTCTGGAGCTAGACGAAGTCGGACGAACAGGGCATGATGACTTGAGATGACCAGACTGACCACAAGTTCAGAGAACATGGTACAATTCGGTCTTCGTGAGCGGATTAAATTGTCGATCTGGATCGTCACATCAATGAATTCATTCCATGATTTTCCCTCGTCACGACATGCTAATTCAGCCTGCAGCTCCAAATTCAATTTGCTCCCTCCAGAACAGCAGTTTCAAAGTGTCATCCACCCAGTTGGTTTTTGCTGCAAGGGTGCGGAAAAGCAGTGCATACTCTGCCGCTTTTCTCCCTCCTTGGTGTAAAGCCAGCAGCTGATCACCCAGACTTTTACCTCCAGCTGGATGCTCAAACACCTCTCTGAAATGCTGTAGAAACACACTGAAGGATGGGAAGGTTGTTCTATCCTCTCCCCACACTGCCATGACCCAGTCTAACGCTCTCCCGGTAAGCAGTGAGCAGACAAATGAGATTTTGCCAGAATCTGTGATGATCTGAAATGATCTGAAATGCGAGGCGTGGGTTTACACTGGCGGAAGAGGCCTGTATGGCGGGAGCGGAGGGAGGTGTCGTGATTATCGCTGGCGATACTGGCACGTGTAGTCATATAGATTCAAATGGTTATATAAATGGTATAGTCATATAGATTCAAATGGTTATATAAATTCAAATTTACATTTCACTGCCGGTTGTACTTTACATTTCACTGCCGGTTGTATATTCTGTATATAACTGTGTATGTGACAAATAAAACTCTTGAAATAGTCTTGTATTGTTCATGTATTGTTATTGTTATTTGTATTATTAGTTATCATTTATTAAGTATACTGATGTCTATTTTAACATAGCGGGTGATGCTAGGGGAAATTTCACTGTTGATGAAGTCACACTGCCAGCCATATCAACATATTTTTCATTTTATTGTTGTCTTTGTTGATTTTGCAGGTAAGATGAGTGATGGGACATCGCAATGTTTTATAATGTGTCGATGTTCATTTGATTTGTTTGTTTGATGTATTTGTGTTGTAAATCTGTAAAAATTAACCGCATCGACACACCCCCGGCTGGAATGCAGCCTTCTCGGCCGCGCTGACGGATGCCGTGCGAGAAAACTCCGTGGCTGGAATGTGGCCTACTCGGCCGCGTGGTAGATCGCGAATTAACAGAACGATTGATAGTTTAATGCACTCAATGTTGTCTTTAAATATAGTTCAGTAACATTTAATTATAAATTCGATGTGTCATGACATTCAGTCATTGTGGGTAACTATTATGACACTGTTAAGAGAGTTTGTAGTCATTCAGAGTTATATGCCCTAATGTTATTTAAAGAACAGAGCTTAAAATCATATATGGTTCAATATAGATACTTTAAGTGCTTGTATACGGTTTGAATATAAATTGAGCATTAGTATCTAATTACTGAAAGATTAATATCAGTTAATTGGTGTAATACAAATTATACTTAATATATACTTATTTCTATATATATCAGAGGTGATGATATATACAAGTTTATAGAAAGTCTATAGAATGAACACCTCCTGTTCATCAGATAGAACAGGAGGTGCCGACCTGAGTGTATATATGTGAGTTTCACTGTTGATAAAGAAGAAGTCACACTGCCAGCTATATCAACATATTGTTCATTTTATTGTTGTCTTTGTTGATTTTGCTGTGTGACAGAAATAAAACTATTGTGCCACCAGAAAACACTGCTTCTTCTGTGTGTGCAACATAATCATGGCGAGCCAGCCAGGAAGACTGCTGATTGGAAGTGAGAGAGACAGCTCCTCCGTGAGACAAACCTAGAAATAAAAGAAGATTCATCAATATAGAGAATAAAGTACATTATAGAGACTGAATGTAAACCAAGATAGAATGGAACAACTTCAAGACTGTGTTAGCTCCAAGTTTCTGATGCTAGAGAAGCCTGAACTGATAAAAGTCTGCCTCCATCTAAAGTGCGGCGAATCGGCAGGTGAAGGGTTCCCAGGCCAAACAAGGCGAGCGCTGATAAGGCTGGTGGAGGAAATGTTGGATGAAATTGAGGAAAGTTTAAAAGAGGAAAAGTATGCAGATTGCCTTAATGAACTTCTGTGTTTCATCGAGTCCCTTAAGAAACCAGCCAAGCTTGAAGAATCACCAGTAACCCTTTCCGAGATAGGGAAGCTAAGAAAAGAGTATGCAGAACTAGAACAGACACATGCAAATGCTCATCGCGCATTAGAGGAACAGATTGGGCTGGTGGAGGAAAAACGTCAGGGAGGTGAAAACAAAGATGAAACAAAGGTGAAAGAGCAAGCCACACGACACAATTCGTTTCCTGAAGTTACTCTGAGGAGGGAATTCCGAGTCTTCAGACAGATTGGGGAGGCTGGTCAAAAGGAAAAACTGTCGTACACTAGCCTCAACAACCAGATCGAATCAGGAGTGAGAAAGGGGTATGCAGAGGCAGAAATCATTGAAGCAGTTATCAGAGCAGTGAGTCCTGGCCTTCCCCTCAGGGAACTCCTCGAAATAAAGCAAGATCTCACATTTTCCACATTAAAGACCATCCTCAGAGGACATTATAAAATAGATTCAGATCAGATCAGATCTACTGCACAGGCTCATGAACATCTCACAGGAACCCAAGGAGCTAAAAGTTTTCTGTTCCGAGCCATCAAACTGAGGGAGAAACTACTGTGGACATCCAGAGATGAGCAGGATGGAGAACAGTTCAGCTCTGAAGTCATTCAACGAAAGTTCCTTCGCTCTGTGGAGACAGGCCTCCTGAATGATTCAGTTAAGTTCCAAGTCAAACCATACCTTAGTGATCCTAAAATGGCAGATGAAGTGCTGATTGAGAAAATTGGTGAAGTCGCTAATCTGGAATTGGAGAGACAAAGTTAAAGAAAGCAGCGACTCCAAAGCCTCTCAGACTAAGTGAAGTTCAAGCAGTAGAACATGTCTGTAGCACTGAGCGACAGATGAGCAGCGAGACTCAAGGCCAGAGGAAAGAGACATTGATGAAAGATGTCACTGGTAAAGAAAAGAAGAAACCGGTACAAAGCAAAGAGACAGACAACGACACTACCAAAGTGAATGAAGACCTCAGAGCAAACGTCATGGAAATGACCAAAGTGTTCAGAGAGACAATGGAAGTGGCCAGATCACAGTTTCGTCCACCCGTGACTCCACTACGAACTGAAAGGAGGCCCAGAGGCTGCCGTTCATGCCAGGAGGCCCAAAGAGGTGAAGAGTGCAGGCACTGTTATCGCTGCGGACAAGATGGACATCTGTCACGAGGCTGTCAACAACAGAGGCCGACATCAGGAAATGGGAGGGGACTGCTGAACTGGACCCTCCTAGTAGTCCATTCTGTCATTGGGTCCCAAGCGAGCTCAGAAGTGCTACAGGCATCCAGAACTGTCCGAAGCAAGCAAGGGAGTAAAGAAATTATTCCCACAGATGAAACCACTTCTGTTGACAAGTCACAGTCCCTAACCCCGCCTGGACTCTTGAACATCATTGGAAAAAGGTGCTTGGTCCACTGCCAGCTCAATGACATCACAGTTGAAGCCTTATGGGACACAGGGGCCCAAGCTAGTATTATCAACGTGGACTGGAGAAAACGTCTCAAGTTACTGGTGTAACCTATGTTCTCTGAATAGGGAACGAGATGCTGCGTAGCTATGACGCAATGGGAACGCCCTCTGGGTGTGCCGATTGTCTGAAGCCTTTATAGAATCACAGCAATTCATTGGCTGATGGCACGGGCCAGGGTCCTCAGGGTTACCTTGGGTTACCCAGGGTCTCAGGGTTACCTTGACCAGACCAGGAGCGAAATCCATACATGCCTCGTTAACAATCGTTAAGGTCACCCACTCGCTTCAAAGAGGTTAAGGCCAACAAAAGAGCAACCTTGAGAGTCAGAATCCACTCTGGAGCAGACTCCAGGGGCTCAAAGGGAGCCTCCGTTAGCCCCTCCAGGACAACTGAAAGGTCCCAAGAGGGAATACCAGAGGAGCGTGCTGGTCTCAGGTGTCTAACCCCTCGCATGAAAGATGAGACTAACCTATGTTTGCCCAGAGGGACTTCATCTAACCCCCTATGAGCAGCAATTGTAGTGACGTAAACTTTAAGGGTGGTAGCTGCTGCTCCAGCGGCAAACATCTCCTGTAGGAACTCCAGTACTGAAGGAGAACCATCTCTGAGAACCAGGTCTGGGACGGCCAGAATGGGGCTATTCACATGAGACACCACCGCCATGTTGTCCGTCCTGACGATGACATGGTGTCCCCTGAGAAAGGGGAGAAAGTGCTGAAGGGCCAGGGACACCGCTCTCAGCTCTAGACAGTTTATGTGCCAAGAGAGAACATCCCCCTCCCAGACTCCACATGCTGGTCTGCTCTCGAATACCGCGCCCCAGCTGGTCAAAGAGGCGTCCGTCGCAATCATTTGGCGATGGAAAACGGCCCCCATGTTTACCCCTTTCTGGAGAAAGAGAGGGTCTCACCATACTGACAGGGCACGGGAACAACCGCGTGACACCTTCAGTAGGCGAAGAGCCGATCCTGTAGATCGGATGCCCAAGAGCTTCATCCACCAGAGGAAGGGCCTCATATGAAGCAGCCCCAAGGGAAGCACCAGGGAAGCTGCGGCCATGAGGCCCAGGAGCCTGCGACAGGTACCCACAGAAACATGATTGCCGACCCTGAAGCGGGCCAAACATGAAACGAGACTGAGATGGCTGGGTGGAAGTGAGCTTCTGAGTGATGATTGAGTGATGATATAGACACAGAAGGGACCCTGCTCGTGGCAAGTGATGCTGGTGTGGCTGAAAACCCTATCATCGGTTATAATATTATTGAAGAGATAATTGCCAGGTGAGAGAAACAGGAACCACAATACAGTACTGTCTGTAGGGTAAGCAAAGCTTTCTCTATATCGATAAATAGGGCAAGATCAATGCTTAAACTGTTGAAGACTGTAAATTCAAATGTGACTGTTGGAATGGTGCGAGTGGGTAAACAAAAGATCCAGCTCAATGCAGGGCAAATAACCACTGTCTATGCACAAGCATACATTGCAGGGCAATTCCTAGAACAAAGCCTGTTATTCGCTCCAAGTGAACCATCTCCACTGCCTGAAGTCAGGGAAGACAGCGAAAGTGCCAATCACCATTGCTAATACAGCCAAGCACCCAGTCATACTTATGCCGGAACTCATACTAGGCCACCTGGAAGTGATAAAGACCACTTACCCAGTAACAACAGACTCTTTCCAGAGAAAGCAGGTGCAGAGGAGCAGGTGATAGAACAGACAACATCCACGATGCAGACATCCACATCTGCATTACACCACAGCAATCAAAGAGACCAAGTCATTGGGATCCCCCAATAAAACTTGAACACTTAACAGAGTCACAGCAACAGATTGTACAACAACTGTTAAAGGAAGAGTGCAATGCTTTTGCTTTTGATGATAATGACGTTGGTTGCATCCCCTCACTTAACATGCATGTCACACTCCATGACAAAACACCTGTTCAAAAGACTTATATCCCTGTGCCCAAGCCACTTTTATAGGAGGTGAAAGAGTACCTGCAAGATCTGCTGAACCGAGGGTAGATAAGCAAATCAAGATCCCCTTACTCCTCGCCAGTGGTATGTGTGAGGAAAAAGGACGGGAAAAAGGACTTTGCTGCAATTATCGTGAGTTAAATCGTAAGTCTGTACCAGACAGGCACCCCATTCCCAGGATCCAGGATATGCTGGACTCCCTGAGCGGCAGTTCTTGGGTTTCTGTCTTGGACCAAGGGAAGGCCTATCACCAAGGATTCCTTGATGCAGAGAGTCAACCCCTAACAGCCTTTATAACACCCTGGGGACTATTTCAGTGGAACAGGATCCCATCTGGCCTTAGCTCAGCTCCTGCCGAGTTCCAGAGGAACATGGAAGCTTGTCTGGAGGATCTGCGAGATGTTATCTGTCAGCCTTACCTGGATGATAACCTTGTTCATAGTTCCTCTTTTGATGATCATGTGAATCATGTTCGCACAGTCCTCAAGAGATACCAGAAACATGAGATTCAAGATTCAAGAGTTTTATTTTGTCACATACACAGTTATATACAGAATATACAACCGGCAGTGAAATGTAAACAGGTCCACTCCATGGACAGTGCAAATTCACAGTTAAAAACACAAAGAGGAAAATATAATAGAAATAGAATAAAAAAAGTACTATATTATAAATAAATCAAGTAGAAAAAAAATAAAAATAAAGAAGTGGAATAAAATAAGTGAAATAAACTGTGCAGTGAGTAAACTGTAGACTTATAAATATACGGTTAACAGAAATGTACAAAGAAGTATAATGTGCAAACAGGTTTATAACAGAAAGTGCAGTGCAATGTCAGTATATCGATGGTTACGTGATGTTAAGTGACTGAGTTCAGGAGTCTGATGGCCTGGGGGAAGAAGCTCCTTCTGAGTCTCAGTTTTGGCCATCAGGCTTCGGAAGCGCTTACCAGATGGCAGCAGCATGAAATGAGGGTTTGCAGGGTGATTAGAGTCCTTGATGATCTTAGTAGCTCTACCTTTGCAGCTGTAAGGGTGGATCCTCTACAGCGGTTCTGACTGCAGGGTTGCCGAATGACTAAAGAAACGTTATCAGCAAGATGATAGAAAACTGTACATTTCTCGTCTTTACCACCCACTGCAGCTTATACCAACGACGGAAATAAGCGCAGTTACAATAGCTAAACATGTGGGAGAGCGTTGCTATAATGTGACTATATTGTATTGCAATAGGTAACACTTCAAAGTCAATACCAAATCAAAACTAGTTAGCACATAATTTGTAATTGAAAGAATTTAATGACAAAATCTAGTTATGGTTACACTTAAAATAGTTACAAAATAAATGTACGAGATGATGAAAACTTATACCATTAATCGTACCCAGCATGAATTTTACCTGAGAGAGAGAGAGAGAGAGAGAGAGAGAGAGAGAGAGAGAGAGAGAGAGAGAGGAGGATAGAGAGACAAAGAAGAGAAGAGAAGAGAGCAAAGAAGACAAGAGCCAAAGAGAAGGCCCCCAAGAAGAGAGAGCCAGAGAATAAAAAAGACCCAGAGAATAAAAAGAGACAGAGCAACAGTTACAATCTTCTTTTATCTATTCCTTGACCATGTGACTGAAACCCTAATGTGAGCCATTCAAACTGACCAATCAGACCAAACTTCCCCCACGGTGCTACAGGTGTGACACACATTTGGCCTACAGGCCTTCAGCATTTCTTTGTCTTTAGGGATTCCAAATGGCCCTCCTGGAGAGAGATGGGGGTTCATTTTCAAAAATCAAATATCTTTTATTATTTTCAATTCTTTCAGTCCCCTCTTGGCACCATTGGCCACAATCATTGAGTCCAAAGGTGGCACAGTCCACAAAGACATGCTTTCTGTTGTGTGTAGATGTCATCTTCAGACTTCTCGTCCAGACTTGTTGCAAAAGCAGCTGGTCAGTCTTCAGTCTTTGTTCTCATCTCAGTCCTGCATGAGAAGGCTCCATCAAATGGTGTTGCACCAATCATTGATATGCAAAATGTCCATTGAATAATTCACACCTCGAGAACAGTCACTGAAGGTTAGAGCAAACGCTTGTCCCTCTTTCTGAGGACACAGGATGTGAACTTGTGCAGCAGGGATCCTGTGATTAAAAGAACATATAGCACAACAAAGAACAAAAGCATACATGATCTTTGTCATTTGTCAGAAGTTTGATGTGGTCAGATTAAAATAGTCTCTGGCAATAAGCCATTAAATCGATGTACTTAATAAACTGGTCAAGGTTGAGAATAAAAGAAGATCTCACAAGCTCTTACATTGTTACTGGAAACATTAAAAATAAATTGCCTTATAACAAAACAACAATCATTGTTGGTTTTAATCCCCCTTTTTATGAAGAGTATCAGCAAAATATTCAGTGTAACCAAATACAGAAATTCAATTCCATAGATGTCCAAAACATTGTTGCAAGTCAAATGGACAAAATACAAAGACTCAGAAATCAAATAAGTTCAAAATCAAATGCATTGTTACAATACAATGATAAAATAAATGTTTGCACTTAGGTAAGAATGAGAAATGCATAAATTCACGTAAATTTTGATATTTAACTTGGTGAGACACATAATAACTAACTGATTTAGTAAATCTGAAGAAAAACAAAAACAATAACTGGGAGAAATTCACAGTTATAATACAGTCTAGATGTAAAGACTTAAATAAAATAGAATACATTTTGTGAGGCTGATGTAGATGTAGATTTGACTTTGTCTGTGAAGATCAAATCTATGTGGCTGCATTTAGCTGTGGCTATGTGTAAACCATGCCCCAAACACGGTGAGGAGGTTTTATAATTGTGATGCAAATTTGGTCCTGTTGAACAGGAAGCCAGCATGAGAATGTGAGTAAGGTGTGGTTGGCTCAAACCAGTGTTTTTGTTAGGGAGCATGATAAAGTGCAAAGGTCAGAGTTACCGAATCCTGCTGTGATGAAAGCATTTTCATGGTTAATGCAGTTGTAAATTACACTGTAGCCACATGGCAATTCTGTGCTCCTGTACATGGTTTTACTGCAGCTATATAGGAAATAGCAGAGTTTTCCACTCAGGAGACAAACAAATTCAACATAGAAACACATAAAACTTGAAATTGCTTAACAATTCCAGTATTAAAGTTATTCCAATTTTCACAAGATACATGGCCTAGAATGCAAAGCATCAACAACCTTTATCCTAAGTGTTTCATACAACACTTACAGTAAAGCAATCATGTATTTTAAAGAATAAACTTAACTAGTCTATGTGTATATATTAACACAAACAACTATAATGTGTGTTCAATGCGCACAATGTCTTTAGTACAATTACAAATTTGAAAATACAAGCAGGATCATTGCAGTTTGGATGTTTAACTATTAAACTCACTGCTATGAGGCTGCTAGTCCACTAGCCAATAAGGTTAATAGCTGAAGGCCTTGCATGAACACTGCAGTTAACTCACTAAGAGTTTTACCTGCAAATGAGCGCTGATCTTTACCCTTAGAAAGTGATTTCCTAGTTTTCTGAAAATAAGGTGGAGGTCGACCTTTACCCAGTGACCAGCATCTCTCCTCTGAATGACCTATTTTCTGACAGGAACTGCAAAACCTGTTCTCTTTGCCATAGGGTTGAATGCTATGTTCTCCTGGAGTTTGAGGATTTTCATGACTCTCTAATGCTTGTACGCCATGCGTACTGGTACATGACTCTGCGCTATTACGGTACTGCATCACCTTAAGAACTGAAATAGGCACACTTTCTTGAGTTGCACATGCATTTTCTGAACTAAACGTTTCAGATTCATTAGAGCAAGTCAGCTCATCTAAGAAGTGAACATGCTTTTTAGTCCCATCGCTGTTAAGCGTTTTGGGAGACATGAACTTTTTAGCATTTAGCTTAGCCTTGAGATCTGCAATGGTCTCCTTGTGATTTTGACACTTTTCAGTCAGGGCTAACTGTTCAGCTAGTAATTTATCTAGCTGTGCTTGAAGATCTTGAATCTTTGCCTCAGACTTTTCTGCTTCTGCATTTTTAGAATGCACTTCTTTACATTTTTCATCTAGACTTGATAATAGAAATGGTATCACATTATGTAGCCTTTTAAAACTTATGAAGTTTAAAGCCTCAATTATTTTACCATGTTTTGATTTCTTTTGGTGTTTGCCAGTTATGTCCCACCATCGAATCATTTCATCATCTGAACTTTTAATTCCAATATACTCTGTCTTGAGTTTGAACAAGGTAGGCTCAACTTTTTCACTCCATAAAGCAAACAATAAGTCACTGTTATCAGAAATTTTCCCTTCCATCCCCGAGGAGATAATCTGAATATTCTCGGATTGTACAGTAATGGGACTACTGAAGCTATTTAAAACCTTCTAATTTCTGTTTCATGCAATTCATAAACAATGAAAACAGACTTACCAATTCCTTGGTCAAAAGGTCAGCTTTAATCCATTCACAATATTAACTGTGAAAAAATGTCCTCATTCTGATGAATTTCAGAAGATTCACTGCAAGGGATCCCGGGTTTCGGCACCATCTGTAAGGGTGGATCCTCTACAGCGGTTCTGACTGCAGGGTTGCCGAATGACTAAAGAAATGTTATCAGCAAGATGATAGAAAACTGTACATTTCTCGTCTTTACCACCCACTGCAGCTTATACCAACGATGGAAATAAGCGCAGTTACAATAGCTAAACATATGGGAGAGCGTTGCTATAATGTGACTATATTGTATTGCAATAGGTAACACTTCAAAGTCAATACCAAATCAAAACTAGTTAGCACATAATTTGTAATTGAAAGAATTTAATGACAAAATCTAGTTATGGTTACACTTAAAATAGTTACAAAATAAATGTACGAGATGATGAAACTTATACCATTAATCATACCCAGCATGAATTTTACCTGAGAAGAGAGAGAGAGAGAGAGAGAGAGAGGAGGAGAGAGAGACAAAGAAGAGAAGAGAGCAAAGAAGACAAGAGCCAAAGAGAAGGCCCCCAAGAA
Organism: Paracanthobrama guichenoti; assembly: GCA_018749465.1. Classification (NCBI taxonomy): domain Eukaryota; kingdom Metazoa; phylum Chordata; class Actinopteri; order Cypriniformes; family Gobionidae; genus Paracanthobrama; species Paracanthobrama guichenoti. Next base: position 21,318,353 of record CM031952.1, on the reverse strand, counting down.
GAGAGAGCCAGAGAATAAAAAAGACCCAGAGAATAAAAAGAGACAGAGCAACAGTTACAGTCTTCTTTTATCTATTCCTTGACCATGTGACTGAAACCCTAATGTGAGCCATTCAAACTGACCAATCAGACCAAACTTCCCCCACGGTGCTACAGGTGTGACACACATTTGGCCTACAGGCCTTCAGCATTTCTTTGTCTTTAGGAATTCCAAATGGCCCTCCTGGAGAGAGATGGGGGTTGAAAACAGTAAAGCAAATGTCTTTGTTCATTTTCAAAAATCAAATATCTTTGATTATTTTCAATTCTTTCACAGCGTTTGGTGTAGACGTCCTGCAGAGACGGGAGAGCTGACCCTGATATACGCTCGGATAAGCGCACGACTCTTTGCAGGGCTTTGCAGTCATGACTGGTGCTGTTCCCATACCACGCTGTGATGCACTGAGTTAATACACTTTCTATCGCCCCTAAATAGAAAGTTTTCAGGATAGCTGGTGAGACCCTGAATTTCCTCAGCTGGCGCAGGTGGTACAGTCTGGCGTTTCAAGTCAGTCAAGTGTGAACTGTTCCAAAGGAAAGTGCATTTCTTGGGCCGTATTGTGTCTGAGGATGGATATTCCATGGACCCAGCTGAAATAGCCCCAGTACAGGCCCTGAAGCTCAGGAAACCATCTACAGTAGAAGATCTGAGGAAAATTATGTGATTCTTTTCCTATTATAGAACCCAATTTCTCTCACCTGGTAAGATCTCTCTATCAGCTGATAGCTGCACCACCACAAAGTACATCATCTGCTGAGCCTAAGAGGAAAAAAAAAAGAGTAAGTACAAAGTCAAAAGGGCAGCAATCCCCCAACACACCTATAACTTGGACACAGACACATCAAGATGCCTTGAACACACTGATTGACCACTTAACAGAGCCACCAATTCTTGCTTATCCTGACCTGACTCCATTGTGATGTGTCACAGGATGGTCTGGGGGCAGTCCTTTATCAAAAACAGAAAGGAAAGATGTCAGTGATTGCATATGGGTCAAGGACACGCACACCACCTGAGAAAAACTACACATGCATTCAGGAAAACTAGAATTCCTTGCTCTTAAGTGGGCCATTTGTGAACGCTTTAGGGATTATTTGTTTCATGCTCCACATTTTGAAGTGTAAGACTAGGAATACTTGCATAATGCCAGAATGTCTGATTGAGGAACAAACTATCTGAGAAAGGAAATTAGCATCTAAACTCACACATTCATTTAACATCCCCATCCGAGATGATGTCACACTGAGTGAATCATCTAAGAATGACTTTAATTTACATGCCTTTCTTTTCACTGCCTCTTCCCCCATTCCTACTCTAGTTCAAAATCTATATAGTTTAATGTGAATTCTCATAATACAATATTATACATGTTTGATATCATTTTAAATGTCTCACTGCGATTGGTACAAAGATCTCATCCCCACTGAAGTAAACAAGAATATTATAAAGGTTTTAAGAAGTTTAGAGACATTTTGCTAAAAACAGTGGGTGTGGCTGTCGGCCATTTGGTCTTCTAACAATACAGGCATATGGGAGAGTGATTCAATTTAAATTCCCATTGTTAACATGTTTACATTTGAAAGAGTTTTGCATCTTGATCTGATATTTAAGGAGAGGTTTCAGAAAGGGTCGGGGCTTGAACTCTTATATTGGTCAGCCCGTAACGCTGAGTGTCTGCTATAAGTCAGGTATCCATATTTTATTCTTTACTTCAGAGTATTTGATGTTATGTATGGACTAGCTTTGAATTGATTATGTAATCACCGTTATACATTTAACTGACTTAATAAATTGTTACATTTTGATCTATTCAGATTTACTCTGGAATTATTAACGATCTCTAGTAGATGAACGGGTATAATTTCAACCAAGGATTAAACAGAATAATTAAATGGTAACTATTAAATATAAATGACCAAATAACCAATTGGCATTTTAACCTAAATTCGAAATTATGATTAAATGGAGTCAGATAAAGATAAATTGGAATTAAATCCTTTTGCCCAGCTGAAAACACAGAACACGCAGCAACCTTCAACCGCGGATCGTTACCCTCATTGGAACGATTTTAGCGGGCCTTACAGAAGTGTACACAGACAATAATCCCTTAATGTACATTTTTTGACGACAGCCAAACTCAATGCAACAGGGCATCGTTGGGTCGCAGAGCTGGCTGATTTTAATTTCACCATTAAATATCGTCCAGGGAGATGCAATGCAGATGCAGATGGCTTGTCGAGGATGCCTCTGGACATTGACCAGTACATGAAACTCTGCACAGAAGAGATCAATCAAGATGTCATAAGTGCTACAGTGGAGGTGTGATTTTACCATTCAAGGATGCTCCTCTGTGGACAAGCGGAATTTATTTAAAAGCTGTACACTTGGTGGAAGATGAAATCTCACTGCCCACTAATCTGTGTCTTTTGCAGGAGCAGATCAAACAATCTCAAGAGAGAGACCCTGTTATCAGCCATGTTCTGGAGTACAAAATAACAGTTGTCCATTCGGCAGTACTCTAAAAAAGAACCTCATGATGCCAGACTCCTGCTGAAACAGTGGACACGACTGCACTTGAGCGATGATGGAATCCTGTACAGAAAATCAGGAAAGAGAAACCAACTGATTCTACCGAGAGAACATCATCAAACGGTTTACAGAGTGTTGCATCAGGAGATGGGGCATCTCAGAACTGAGAGGACTCTAAGTTGAATACATGAGAGATTCTATTGGCCCCATATTCAAAGAGAGGTGGAGCACTTTGTGACAAGTGAATGTGAGTGCCTGAAAAGGAAGAAACCTAATAAGTTTCAAGTTTCAAGTTTATTTGTCATTACACATGTACAAGTACAGTATAACGAAATGAAGTTTGGAGCAAGCCTCCGGGCCGCAGCCTTTTCAGGCGCCGCAACACGCTCTCCAGAAATACAAGAATGCAGTTGGCAAGCATTACATAGCAAACACAACAAAACATAACATAACACAGTACACGTGGTCACGTGATGGGATTTTTTGTATGGAGTGGGAGAGGAGATAGATAAGGACAGGCAGACGGATGGAGGGGGGCTGGGATCGGGATCGGGTGTGTATGGTGCGAGTGAGTCTGAGATTGTGTTGTGTGAGAATGTTAGCCATAACTTCAGATGTTTTCGAGTTCAGTTCTATGGTTTGTCCTTGAAGGGAGATAAGGCAGTGCACAGGAAAGATAGCAGACCAAGCTGTCAGGCTGACCTCCCAACCGAGAGATAGGGACAAGTGAGGTTCGGTGGGGTAGTTGATTAGGTCAGGCAAATACAATTTTTAATCCATTTGATGATCTTGGTAATTTGTCCGGATCATAATCAATCAATCAGTTCTGGTCCTCAGCACTCGCGTCCGGTCTGTGCAGTTTCCCTAGACATTACGTCCAGCCTCATGGCCAGACCGGTTACAGTCCGTAAAAGTTCACCGATCTGACCCCCGATGGAGCCCACTCTTCCCTGTGTATCCGCAGTCCGGACTGCGTTGTTACGGTTCAGTTCCTCAATTCGTATCACTCTCTGATCTAATTCCTTCAAACGGTCACACACAGCCCCGAAGCATTCCTTAATTTCCACAGACAGCGGCTGGGTGAATTTGCTTGCAGCTGTCTTACCAATCTTCCGATAGGTCAGGGCAATCCCAAAGAATAGGAACCCCGCCATCAATAATCCAATCATGTATAAATCTTCCACATCCTCCACGGACAGAGCCTCCAGGCACAGGACTTGCCAGTTGTTCCATGCGTCCATCACGTACCCTGCAGCAAAGGTCCCGTCCGGGCAGGTGGGTTCTCCCGGGGCACCCTTCCTTTGTGAGAAAATCCTATCGATCGCTGATTGACCAGTTAATCAATTCCATTTCAGTATTTTCAGGAGTCCAGCAAGCAGCGGGTCAGAGAGAAAAAGAAAAAGACAAAATACCAAAGCGCCAGAGCACAGCGGGAGCAGAGAGAAAACACGTCTGCACTGAATGAAGGACAGAGTCAAGAGAGGGTAATTTAGTAGTAATAAGACTACTAAAGCCCCACTGGTTACAATTCAAACTACTTACCCTTTCCAGCTTGTGTCCAGTGACTTTCTTCACCTTGAGAAGTGCAAAAATGGTTACGAGTACATACTTGTTGTGATGGACCATTTCACACGTTTTGCTCAGGTTTATGCCACAAGAAGTAAGTCCGCAAAAACGGTGGAGCAACATATCTTTGGTGATTTTGACAAGTTCTTCAATCAGGGAAGTTAACCAGGTTAGTTGATGCTGATGTATAACAAGCTGTTGGGCCTGTGCAGACAGTTCCGAGGAAATGTGCATGAGAGCTGCTGGATTGTGATATGGCAAAGTCTTCTGTAATGATGAATCATCGGAGTGAGGATCCATTTGCAGCTTTATTGGAAACAGAGTCAGACAGTACAGGGTCGAGACACAGCGAACACACTGGAGAAGGCAGAGCAGAATCATAAACAGGGACAGGCTTAGATCGTGGCAGGCAGCATGCATACATGGTCCAGATAGCAGGCAGAAGATCAGGGCAGGATAAACAGGCGATGGTCGAGGCAGGCAGCAAAGGTTCAGAAATCGGGAAACAGTCCAGGTAAAGCACAGATAAACAGTCCAATATAAACGCTCACTAGGGAATTCAAGACTTCACAGAGACTGTGTGTGTCTGTGTGTGTGTCTGTCTGTGTGTCTGTGTGTGTCTGTGTCTGTGTGTGTCTGTGTCTGTGTGTGTCTGTGTGTCTGTGTGTCTGTGTGTGTGTGTGTGTGTGTGTGTGTGTGTGTGTGTGTGTGTGTGTGTGTGTGTGTGTGTGTGTGTGTGTGTGTGTGTGGTTTATGTGGTGTGAGGGTGATGAGATGCAGGTGTGCGTGTGTGATCGGCCTATGGGAAATGTAGTCCGAATGTGAAACAGCCAATATTCAGGTGAGAAAATATATATGCAATATATTATACACATGCAGTACCATATCTGATTACATATACATCTATATTATGAAATGTATTACTGAGTATATAATTACATACATTATAATATATTAATAAATATATAGTCACATATTTTTTCAATATATTAAAAGCAGCAATTCCTTATGTATTATTCAATATATTGTAATATATAAACACAAAATATTATTCTGTATATTTTCAAATATACTATTATATCATTTAATATATTGATCATTCATATATAGAAAAATATATTTTCTTTGCATAAGGGCATGCGTTCCAGAAGTGAATATAACTAGTCAGCACCATTTCAATTAATCAAATTAATATCAATCACCTGAAGCCATTAATCTGTGAGTGCTCAGGTGTGGCAAATCTCTGAATCATTGTAGTTTCCACATCTACTCCATCTGCAGAGTTTGCTTTAGATTTAATCTAATTTCTCTCATTTTCTTTATTATCAGATGCATCTATATTCATCTCAGATGTGAACAGAGTTATTATAGCACCTGTAGGTGATTGTGGCCTGGATTCATGTCTTTCCACTGGTGTGTCAGGTACAGAGTAACCACTAAAAATCATGCACATATTTATCACTGTTGGTGGATATGGCAGGACATTATTAAGGCCGTCAGGATCTTGTTTAAATGGCTTGGATGGTTCAAAAGGTGTTGTGTTGCATGGTGCTCTGTGAATTTCTGTCTCCGCTGATTCCAAACCATTGGGCCTGTGTTCATCTTGTCTTCATCTTTCAAATAGAGGGATTTCTGCCAAAATGAATAAAGGATATTAGAGAGATACCAGTTTTGTTGCTACATCTGATTTGTTTATTGATGTCTGAATGCCTGCATACTGGATGTTCACCTGCAAGAGACAATGTGCATAAAGTAAAAGTTAAAGGGAAATTGCTTTAATAATATATTGTATTGTGAAATATACAATATATTCTTATAATATATTATAATATTACATATGATTAATTTAAGGTGTGTGTCCATGTGTGTCCATGTGGCTTGGACATATCCTCAGCGATGAACCCAGGTTCATAGGGTGTTTCAGGTCTTTGATTATCCAGACACCCTCACCTGGGCGACCCAACCGGGGGTGCTCAGTCCCTGGTTTGTGTTCAAGCAGCGTGCTACACCAAATGTCTTCTCTTTTAAGCCAAAGCCACCGTGAGGCATTTTTTAACAGCCTCACTGAACATCAACTCTTACCTGGTGGCTTTTCTCAGTTGCAAACCTCTAATACCAAGGAGCTTGAGTGCCCGGTGAAGAGACTGCCCTGGAAATCCCCTGTATCCCACTGCAATAGAGTGTGGCACCAGGTGTCTTCAATATTGAACCTTTTCACAATATTCTAATTTTCTGAGATACTGAATTTGGGATTTTCCTTAGTTGTCAGTTATAATCATCAAAATGAAAAGAAATAAACATTTGAAATATATCAGTCCGTGTGTAATGAATGAATATAATATACAAGTTTCACTTTTTGAATGGAATTAGTGAAATAAATCAACTTTTTGATGATATGTATCAATAAACCATATAATAATAACAATAAACCTTGTTTATTGCATCAATAAACCATATAATAATAACAATAACATTCAATCACAATTATGAAGTATATATATATATATATATATATATATATATATATATATATATATATATATATATATATATATATATATATAACCACTACCGCGTCTGTTCAGGAATCAATGTAATTAATGCAGATATAAATATGCTTAGTCATACAATAACAGAGATTGTATATTCCTTGCCACAGTGTGTGTGTGTGTGTGTGTGTGTGTGTGTGTGTGTGTGTGTGTGTGTGTGTGTGTGTGTGTGTGTGTGTGTGTGTGTGTGTGTGTTATGCTGCATGCTGGTTAAGTCACAGTCGATGACAGGATCAAATTGTAAATTTTGTAATTTGATTGAAGTGCTCACACTTCAGATTTATCCGTTCTTGATAATGTTTCTGTTATTGGTAATGTGTTGAGAAACCAGGGGCCCTCTGGTTTGCCAACCACCCCAATAACCAGAAATTTTAAACACTTTAATATTTAACATTTTAATAGCAGGTCTGTCTCTGCTTGAGAATTTGCATCATTGACTTGTGATTGTAGCCGCATGTGTGTAATACAGTGTTTTCCCATGAGTTGGTAGGAGGTTGTAAATAGCGTATACTATGCGTCTTTGTTAGAAAGTCATCATGGGATCAACTCTACTGTCATGTGTGTGTGAAGTTATCTGGATCAGTTAGTGTGAAAAGATGAACAATAGATCTTTAGTGAAGTAACACTTTTGGACTCTATGCCATCTTTGTCGTCTATGACGTGTAGTGTTCAACCTGGATAGATTTGATCTATTCCAGGTGATATGAGGGTGTAGTGATGGAGGAGTGTGTTCTGTGTTCATGTGTGGGAGATGGGTAGAATCTAATCTATAACAATCTGTGTTGCATAATTTACTTCCAGTGCTACACTGGGAGGTCATGTAGACATTTTGGGAAGTGTGAATGACCCCATCAAGTGTCTTCGCACCCATCTCCCTCATCTCAAGTTGCTCTGACAATTCCGTTGTTCTGGCTCTGATGTTGGGGGGCAAGCACCTTCCTGGTGTCCATCCTCCAAGGAATTGCAGTGGTCAACCTGAGACAGAAAACAAATGTAGAGAGAACCATAGTTAATTCTGACATTATCAACAGCTTCCCAGTCAGACATGGACTTATTTGAACTGCACCATTATGCCTGTTGCAATTTTCATCCCAGATGTCACATGAAACAGAGTTTCATCGGCCAAATCTGAATTGCTGCTGTTGTTGTTTCAGTACAGTGTGTGACACCTAGAGCTACTCTTGCAGTTGAGCCTTCACAGTCTGCTGTGAGCATTAGAGACCCCAACTGGAATTTTTCTGGACTTCCAGTTGCTCTCATTACAGCCAGATATGTGGGCATACATTATTTCACCTGTGTTGGTGTTGTCTGCTTAGCATTTGCTGTGGATGAATTGGTCTGCTATTATCTGTGCCACACTTCTGGTCGTGTTTAAAGGCAAAAAAGAAATGCACAACCCCTCCCCTTTTGGCACTGGATAGTGGACCAATGAAATCGAATTGTAGGTAAGTCCGCCCACAGGTTATCTGTTTGTTACTGTCTTTCCGCAAAACACAAGAATATTAAATTAAATACATTTCCTTAAATGTATTACCTCTACATTTAATCTGACTCCATTAATGAAAAGGTTTCCAAAAATATTTAATAATTCATAAATATTAATAAATGTTTGATTATTCAACTCTTTACTTTTATTGAACTTGTTCATTCGGTTCTCACTGTCGCACAGGGTCCTCGCACTTTCCATTATGCGGGCCCACTATCACAAACTTGCCAGTCTTGGTCATTTAGACAGAGGTAAATGACTATACTATATTTAGAGGGTTATAGACAAGCAGAGAAGCAATTTTGGAGGAAATCCAGCACTGAAACCACCGGGCAGTTAATTGGGTCCACCTCACGCTCTCTACACCAAGTGGAAAACACATTCCACTTTAGGCTGTACAACCTTCTCATAGAAGGAGCCCTGGAGCTAAGTATGGTCTCGACTACACCTGCCGATAGGCCAGCCTCTAGGTACCGGGCCCCCTCAGGAGCCAGACCCAGAGCTTCCACAACTCTGGCCGGGGGTGAAATATTGTGCCCCCTGCCTGAGACAGCAGGTCCCTCCTCAGAGGGATCTGCCATGAAAGGCCTACTAGCAGTGCCATGATGTCTGAAAACCATACTCGGCCCGGCCAATAGAGGCTTCTAGAAGTAGACTTATCCCTTCTCGGCGGACTGTCTCCAAGACTCCTGGGAGCAGTGCGATCAGGGGAAATGCATACAAACGCAGCCTCTGCCACGTCTGCACCATGGCATCCAACCCCAGCCAGGCTGGATGCGTGAGAGAAAACCACAGTGGACAGTGGGACGTCTCTCGAGACGCGAATAGAACCACTTCCACTGGGCCGAACCTCTCGCACATGGCCTTCACCACCTCTGGGTGAAGTCTCCATTCCCCGGACCTCAGCCGCTGCCTCGACAGGACGTCTGCTGCCTGATTCTGGTCCCCGGGGATGTACATCACTGACAGTTTCCCTGAGACCACAGGAGGATCTGATGCGCCAGTCTGCATAGAGTGTTGTGGCTTTTTCGTTGTGTTATGGCTTGATTCCGTTGTGTTGTGGCTTGATTTCTTTGTGTTGTGGCTTTTTCATTGTGTTGTGGCTTGATTTCATTGTGTTGTGGCTTTATTTTGTTGTGTTGTGAACTTATGTATGCTTTTTAAATTTTGTTGTGTTGTGCACTACTGGGTCACCGTATGTAACTGCCATGTAATGCTTTGCATTACCACCTCGAGTGTGCGTTATTTTTCAGTGTCCAGTCACTTATTCCTTACTTATAATATAAAAAGTGAAAGCTAAAGGAAATTTCTTCTATTCATATAATCTTTTTATGAAATATTACAATATTATGTATACACACACATACATATATATATATATATATATATATATATATATATATATATATATATATATATATATATATATATATATATATATATATATATACTTTTACTTTTTTTTTATATTGCTATATGTATACATTCCCTTGTGATACTACACGAGTACTGCGTTGTTCGTTTTATTAATATAAATAAGACAAAATGCTACCGGATAATACAATCACGCTGTGCTATACATTATCTTACAAGAGGACGACTAAATAAAAGTGTGAAGCACTTTAAAAAAAGCGCCAGATAGTAGTTACTCCCAGACTTTTATAACAAAAAAAGCATGTGAGTGCAGTAGGTTTATGCAGAAACGACCATGCGATTTTTAAGCGCATGGACCTCTAGATTATAAAATCGAACAAATGTGGACGGTGAGGCCAATGGAAACACCAGAGAACCACACCCACGAGGAGGTCTCTCACTCCCAAGGGACATTGAAGGCCCAAGGAGGAGTATGTGAGAGCTATGGCGTCTACTATCCATCTAGATAGTCTGGGCTTTATGACTGGAAGACCTATCGTGCGGCCACCCAAGCAGACAAAGAACTGCTCCGCCTGGCGAAAGGAGGTGGAGCGGTCAATGTACGTCCTCAGGGCTCTGACAGGACAGAGAAGGTTCAACTCCTGTTCATCCTGAGAAGGAGGAAGGGCAGAGAGAACTACCATATGCGCCCTTTTGGGACGTATCCATGCCTAGGTTTCAGGACGACCTTAGAGTCGTTGGGCCCAAACTGAAGACACGAGGGGCTCACAGAGAGTGCTTGCATATCTTCCACAAGCTTAACTGATGCTAGAGCTAGCAGCAAGTCAGTCTGAATTGGTGGAAATGGAGGGTTTTTAAGGTCCATAAGAACCACAGAAAGGTCCCAAGTAGGGACCGTGAAGGGACGAGGAGGGTTTAGACTCCTGGAGCCCTTAAGGAAGCGAACAACAAGGTAGTAGCAATAGTTTATAGCAATATATGCATTTATAACACATGACCTGAATGAACCACCGATCATTAACTTAACCCTCCTATTGTTGCTTAGGCGGAGTTATTCAATTTGATATCAATGCGCCAGTTCAGTTTAGAATCTGGAGGTTACTTGCATTTGTGTGTCTTTGCTTGGGGCATTCCCTTTTCCCTGCAACCCCTGGCTGCAGGGGTTTCCCCAGTTCATGATTCACTGATGGTCTTGCCTGTCTTTGATGGACTGGCGGCTGAATGAAAGGCTTGTGGGCATTTGAAGTTGAAGCGTGCTTGCTGGAGAAACTTAACTTGGAACACGAGACTCACGGAAAGAAAATAAACTTAAGCAAAAGAAAGGGAAGTGAGAGGAGACTTCTAGATGGCTTGAATGAAGTCATTAACCCATTTTCTCTGATCTTGGTCTGCCACGATCGTCTGATCATCTATTCGCCATGTTGTCTGTCTTGACTTGTCTTGCTCTCGACTTAACTTGCTCTAGCTCTTTACTCCAATATTGGCCCATCCTCTTTGATGGATTCTGACCAATCAGGGGTCATCTTGGTTCAGGGGTGTCTCTCCACCCCCATAAATTACTTGTTATCTCTGTGGTCTCTTACATTCTTGCTCTAAGCAGAGAGTAAATAACATTATTTCTTATTATAAGAACACAGACATTCTAGACAGATTGCACTGAAGTCATCTTCTGAATTATAAACAAACAAACTAAAAGATATCAAGCCCGGTGCATTTTCATTCTGGTCATGTGCATCGGTTGTAGACACACTAACAAAACTATGCCGTTGAAGGCTATTTGAATGCAAGTCCAATGATCAATGATTTGATACAGTTTATTTGTAACACGGTTTCTGTGAGTTTTTTTTTATTTGTTTCCCCCTCTAGTGCTGGGGTCCTGAGGAATGTTTATGGCAGTCACAGACCAGGACATTAGGGATTCATTTCTAGATGGATGAAGGGCAGAAACTGCCTGTGGACCAATGAGAAGTCCTGTCCTTCCTGGGCTTGGTACCACAGGTGGTCTTCTTGGCCCCTAAGAGGTGTCTGGCTGTTGTCCTAATATCTTTATCTGATGGCGTTGAACAGTTTGTTTCTGTTAGTCCACCAAGATCCAATCAAAATGTAGCAAACCTTTGTCCACTGTTATGGGCAGAGAGGAGCCCGGCCATAAACTGGGCCCTGGAATGTTGAGTTGGGAAGTGTCTGAAAAGTGTCTGTGATCTGTTGTCAGAGCTCCTTTGCTTCTTGTGGCGAAGAAAATAATGACTTATGCATAATGCGTAGAATGGCTGGGTAGATCAGAAAAGATTGTATTCCTGCTGCTCGCAACTCTGTGTCTACAAAGTCTCCATTTTTGCGTAGTGTAAGCACTATAGTCAGCGAAGAATTTCAGCTGATTCCCGCCATCCAGAATTGGTCCCCTCTTGCTCACCTGTCTGGCCCCATGTAAAATAGCCTAACAGTCTTGATATATCAGCACTTTAAAGATCATAGATCGCCCGTCTCTGGGGACCTCTGCTGTCTATAGATGCGATGGGCTTGTTCGATCTCTATCGGCCTGTTTGAGAACAAGGGGAACCACTTTCGAGGCATTTCTTGGAGCTTTACCTGAAGCATTGGACATCCGACAATCTCTTGTTTCAGGCCTCTCGTCTCACATTGGACTTTGTCCACCTTGTCAATAAGTCAGTGCAGTCAAAGATTGCATACACTGTCACCTCTTCCATCACAATATGCACTGCATTCCGAACATCTTTTTCCAACATATCTTGTTGCTTCGTCAATGCCAGCGAAATGGCGTCTGCCATGTCTTCACTGCAACTCAAAGATTTCATCCATTTTCCAGTCAAGGTTTTTGCAGGTGAGGATGCAGCTTTCTTGTTGGTATTCATATTATTGAAAGTGTTCAATGCTATATATTTAGAATGTTCAATTAAAAAACTGAACCTGTTAAATAATAATAAATGAGGGAGCGTGCTATGAGCTCTAAAACGTGATTTGAAGCTTTTTATTTTCAACGTTACCTCTGGCACCACCTATTGGTTACTTTAAAGAGCTTAATACAGCAGTAACAAAATTCCTATGGAATAATAAACAGCCTAGAATTCGTCTCAAATCTATGCACTGGCTGAAACCTCATGGTGGCTTATCGCGACCAGATTTTTGGTCCTATTATTTAGAGTACCAAATGAGACCACTTAGGACTTGGATTGATGTTGACTCCCCTGTGCCATGACTGGCCATAGAAACCAATATAGTTTATTTACCCATTGTGTTTACAGGATTTACCTTTTACAGGAATGTCTAAGAAAGTTCAGGAGAAGTTTGGTCCAATTATATGTCATTCTATTACATTTACATTTATGCATTTGGCAGACGCTTTTATCCAAAGTGAATTACATTGCATTCAAGGTACACATTTTTACATTTTTTGTCAGTTCTTGCTTTCCCTGGGAATCGAACCCATGATCTTGGCGTTGCTAGCGCCACGCTCTTGTTGTTTGAGCTACAGGAAAGCTATTAAAATCTGAAAAGCGGTGTAAGGACCGGTTTTACTGCTAAGACAAAAGCTGAGATCCAACACCCTGCATTAAAACAATAAAACTCAATCTGAAGAGAAGATCTCACAGAGAAACTGTAGGACACCGCCCTGACCAAAATCCTCTCCCCCTCTCTACCTCCCTTTCCCCCTTCCCCCTGATTCAAGTCCCAGAATGCAGATATACTACATATGATTTATCTTGTGAATCTATTGTTTTATCCCTTTCATGTCTGGTGTCTTTTTAAAGGTCATAGTGCGATTGGTAAAATGGTCTCAACATCACTGAAGTCACTGATAGGGTTAGAAAGATTGAAACATATGAGAATTGTGTTCTCTTTTTGAGTGGTCTCTCCAAAGATATCTGATCTTCTCCCCCAAACTAGGTGTTTGTGTTGCAAATAGTTACAACCCTTTGTTCTGGTCTGGGTATTTAAGGAAGGGTAGCAGGGCTGCCATTTGGGGAACATTCTGTAGACAGAAGCCCCCATGCAGTGTTGTGTCAGTGTCATAAGAGGCACTCACACACACTGTATGTATTGTGCCAGATATGACCCTTTGAAACTATTTTCATATTACTTAATTGTATTTTATGCTGAAAGTTGTGTACCATGGATTCATGTTTAATTATGTTCTTTAAGTTCTGTCTGGCCAAAATAAATGTTAATCTTGATTTATTCTGTATTTTTCATAAGTCATTACTCAAGTAGTGTCGCATGAGGAGTTTGTAGGAGTTTCCGTAAATCTTTCTGTCAGGGCAAATTCATACCGAGGACCCCATGACCGGAGCATGGCGCTAAGCAGCATGAGGGCAATCTGATTTCTGGGTGTCACTGTTATTAACAAGTTACAGCTCTCGTGACTATTGCTAAAATTACACTTTCTGTTATGAGTAAGCATGTGCGACTCACTTAAAGGTAAAATAGTTCACTCTGTAAGCCTCTGTAATATCAGAACTGACTAATTTGCGTCCGTGAGGTAATGTAATTATAATCGCGAGCATTATCCTCTGAGCGACTCCGGGTCCCATGGAGGAACGAGTATTTGAAATTAAGAGATACTAAGAGAAATCAAAGATCTAAATTAAATCACAACTAAACTTATGATCAGCTGTTAAGTTACAAATGTAACAAATGTAACAAAGTTACAAAAGAATTGGAGTAAGATCAAATTATTCATGGAGTCAGATTTAAAATTCGATGGTCATAAATTAAGTGAATCCAACAGAAGTGCTGAGAAGGCGAACACGCAGAAGTCCTTCGACCAGGCCGTTAGATTCCGTCCTTGGGCTAACGGATGGACCTTACAGCGGCAGAAAAGATCATGGGAACTTCAGATTCCTACAGTGATTCTAATAGTGGCATAATAGTAATCTCTGCACGGGTAACAAACTGTTTGTTACCAAATGCTGGGTTGAGTGTGGTATTTATACTCTAAAACTGTGGTCGCCAACCCATCGATCGCGATCGACTGGTAGATCTTTATCACTGTCCCAGTAGCTCCCGATAAATAACAGAAAAATAAGTAACAACACATTATTAAGGCTCGAAATTGCTCCCAAAATGTATTCTCTGCAACCTTAAAATTTGCACCGCACAAACTGACCGGCCATAAATAGGAAACAGCTGGTTCATTTGTGCTCCAAACACACAATTAGCAACCAGACGGTTTTTAGTTTAATTTTGGCTGATCTCTATTCCGGACTTGCACACAAACTGCATTGCAATCATTACCCGAATGTCATTTGTGTGAAAATTTGACGAAGTCTGTTAACAGGAAGTTAACACGGCCCAGAGATGGGACACACTGAAGACGGACGCAAAGAGGAGAATGCAGATACAGAGCAGAGAAAATACCAGACACAGTGGGCCTGTTTACACATGGTCACTTGCGTTTTCTCTGATCAGATAGTGTTGGGAATTCTCTTCTTGTCTCTTGTAAAAAATTACTTCTCAAACATCATTTGATTTCAGAAAGGCTTTATTTAAATCAACAAAGCTGAGTCTCTCCTGCAGGAGACCACTCATGATTTCTGCCCCTTCAACAGTATATATACCATAGCTGCTTTCCCAAAATGGTAACTCATCCTATGTCTATATTTTGGTTGTTTTTCCTCAGCTCGTCTTTCATGTGATAACATGCCAACACGTTCCAAGTTTTTTGTGTAGGCTTTCTGTCTCATTTTTTTTTTTTTGCTTGATCCATATAAATATTGATTCAAAAGCCTTATCAATTCCTAAATCTGAATAATCTATTTTTTAGTCAAAATCAGTTTTCAGTTGCTGAATGAACAGAATATTGTAGTGCATCTGTTATCACAATACACTTAGTTCTTTGTTATAAAGTCTTAGATTGTTTAAATTCTGTCTATTACGAAATCTAACTAAATATCTAAATAAATATAATTTTAACTTGGGTTTGATGCAACCTTAGTGATTGCTGTAGAAGCTCAGTTTAAGCTGCTCATGAAGCAATTATTTCTTCCTCTTTACTACTAGCCACCAAATAAACCCGATTGGAAGGAACGTTAAAAGATACAGTATATAACTTACTAAGTGAAACATGTAATCAATCAAACTGAGAAAGCTTTAGAACAATGTTACTTCAGAAAAGTAATTCAATGACAATAAACTCATTAGACTGTTACCTAGAGTAAAAACTTCTCTAGAAAGAAATATTTTGCACTATTTTATAGATTATGTATATTACTTTTTCTGAGTATCTCAATAAATCTTTAAGTTTTTATATCAACCATTTAAATGTTTTGTAAGGGTGGATCCTCTACAGCGGTTCTGACTGCAGGGTTGCCGAATGACTAAAGAAACGTTATTAGCAAGATGATAGAAAACTGTACATTTCTTGTCTTTACCACCCACTGCAGCTTATACCAACGACGGAAATAAGCGCAGTTACAATAGCTAAACATGTGGGAGAGCGTGGCTATAATGTGACTATATTGTATTGCAATAGGTAACACTTCAAAGTCAATACCAAATCAAAACTAGTTAGCACATCATTTGTAATTGAAAGAATTTAATGACAAAATCTAGTTATGGTTACACTTAAAATAGTTACAAAATAAATGTATGAGATGATGAAAACTTATACCATTAATCGTACCCAGCATGAATTTTACCTGAGAGAGAGAGAGAGAGAGAGAGAAAGAAGGAGAGAGAGACAAAGAAGAGAAGAGAGCAAAGGCAAGAAGAGCCAAAGAGAAGGCCCCCAAGAAGAGAGAGCCAGAGAATAAAAGAGACAGAGCAACAGTTACAATCTTCTTTTATCTATTCCTTGACCATGTGAAACCCTAACGTGAGCCATTCAAACTGACCAATCAGACCAAACTTCCCCCACGGTGTTACAGGTGTGACACACATTTGGCCTACAGGCCTTCAGCATTTCTTTGTCTTTAGGAATTCCAAATGGCCCTTCTGGAGAGAGATGGGGGTTGAAAACAGTAAAGCAAATGTCTTTGTTCATTTTCAAAAATCAAATATCTTTGATTATTTTCAATTCTTTCAGTTTCAAAAAACAAAATGGAGTAGAAACATAATTACTGTATAAAGTTAGCATTATAATTATACTCCCTTGTGTGTAATTTAAGTGTTTACACACTAATAAATTAATTTAATGTACCAGCTGACTCCTATCTATACTTCTGTGAACAGAATTTTTTTTCCCTTAACATCCCCCCTTGTGCACTGGTCAAAACCATGCACATCTAAGAATGTTCAATAATGTTGTTGCAATAATTTGTCCTTCATGCAAATGTCAGATATCTGTCAAATATCTATGTTTGCCCCCTTTTGTTGCTCATAAGGCGTACTTGTTAAATTTGAATAGTATCTTCCAATTGAGGTTGTGGTTCTGTAAGTACTACTTGATAAATATTCAAATTAGTTCACTAATTCAAATTAGACTATCACATTGTAGTCGTATTGAATCAAACTGCAAGCTTTTGACTTGAAATTAAAATCTGTGTTAATACCTATAGTCCTAATTCAAACTCCAACTTTAAATTGATTAGGTATACTTCTGGATTGGCCAGTTGAGTCTATTCTATATTAATATCTTGTTCATAAGCTCTTTTAGTTCTATTTTTGTAAGCCTTTATAACTTGGTCTGATTCTCACTGGCAATTCTTTAATTAGTCTTTACCATTCATTATTTTCGATGTTTCCCATGAAATATCTAATTTTCAAAAAATTTAAATTTTTCTCATTATCAACATTTCTACATTGCTTTGATATATTTTGCTCTTCAACCAATTCTTGTTTTTACTGAGGTTATTATTAACTTATTACTAGGTCTGTTTGAGGGCTGAAGTGTCCATTGGTAAGTCTGGGTTGATTCTTTCTGCTTTGCACAGCTCCTTTTGAGCTTTCAGCTCTCTGCAACCTTTCATTCTGTGTCTCTGGTCAAGCCTCTCTCCTTCTTTTTTCATTTGTTGACCCACATCTGCTCTAAAATGTTTTGATCATTCTCTTAGCCATCATATCTTCACCAGGGTGTCTCTTTGCAAGTCATTGCATTGGGCTTTCCCTCGTTGGTAAGGGAGAGATGTTACTTCATGGTATGTGGGGATGTTGAAGCTGGTTGATGTATTTTAAGATGAGATGCATGGACTCAATTAGCCACTTCATCTTAGTTATCTAATTGTTTTGAGTCCCACTATTATTTCATAATTTTTATGCATATGGAAAGCACTCAACCCTCAAGTTAACAGTTACAGAATAATATTATACTTTTTAATCATACTTGGCATGGCATTTCAAATCATCATTACAGGTGCTGGTCATATAATTAGAAACAAAACGTTTATTTATTTCACTAATTCTATTCAAAAGGGAAACTTGTATATTATATTCATTCATTACACACAGACTGATATATTTCAAATGTTTATTTATTTTAATTTTGATGATTATAACTGACAACTAAGGAAAATCCCAAATTCAGTATCTCAGAAAATTATAATATTACTTAGGACCAATACAAAGAAAGGATTTTTAGAAATCTTGGCCAAATGAAAAGTATGAACATGAAAAGTATGAGCATGTACAGCACTCAATACTTAATTGGGGCTCCTTTTGCCTGAATTACTGCAGCAATGCGGCGTGGCATGGAGTCGATCAGTCTGTGGGACTGCTCAGGTGTTATGAGAGCCCAGGTTGCTCTGATAGTGGCCTTCAGCTCTTCTGCATTGTTGGGTCTGGCATATCGCATCTTCCTCCTCACAATACCTCATCGATTATCTATGGGGTTAAGGTCAGGCAGGTTTGCTGGCCAGGTAAGAACAGGGATACCATGGTCCTTAAACCAGGTACTGGTTGCTTTGGTACTGTGTGCAGGTACCAAGTCCTGTTGGAAAATGAAATCTGCATCTCCATAAAGTTGGTCAGCAGCAGGAAGCATGAAGTGCTCTGAAACTTCCTGGTATCCGGGTGCGTTGACCTTGGACCTCAGAAAACACAGTGGACCAACAAACAGCAGATGACATGGCACCCCAAACCATCACTGACTGTGGAAACTTACACTGGACCTCAAGCAACGTGGATTGTGTGCCTCTCCTCTCTTCCTCCAGACTCTGGGACCCTGATTTCCAAAGGAAATTAAAAAAAATTACTTTCATCAGAGAACATAACTTCGGACCACTCAGCACCAGTCCAGTCCTTTTTGTCTTTAGCCCAGGCGAGACGCTTCTGACGCTGTCTGTTGTTCAAGAGAACTGTCTGTCTGCTTGACACAAGGAATGCGACAGCTGAAACCCATGTCTTGCATACGTCTGTGCGTAGTGGTTCTTGAAGCACTGACTCCAGCTGCAGTCCACTCTTTGTGAATCTCCCCCACATTTTTTAATGGGTTTTGTTTCACAATCCTCTCCAGGGTGCGGTTATCCCTATTGCTTGTACACTTTTTTCTACCACATCTTTTCCTTCCCTTCGCCTCTCTATTAATGTGCTTGGACATAGAGCTCTGTGAACAGCCAGCCTCTTTTGCAATGACCTTTTGTGTCTTGCCCTCCTTGTGCAAGGTGTCAATGGTCGTCTTTTGGACAACTGTCAGGTCAGCAGTCTTCCCCATGATTGTGTAGCCTACAGAACTAGACTGAGAGACCATTTAAAGGCCTTTGCAGGTGTTTTGAGTTCATTAGCTGATTAGAGTGTGGCACCAGGTGTCTTCAATATTCAACCTTTTCACAATATTCTAATTTTCTGAGATACTGAATTTGGCATTGTCCTTAGTTGTCAGTTATAATCATCAAAATTAAAAGAAATAAACATTTGAAATATGTGTGTCTGTGTGTAATGAATGAATATAATATACAAGTTTCACTTTTTGAATGGAATTGGTGAAATAAATCAACTTTTTGATGATATTCTAATTATATGACCAGCACCTGTATATGCTGAAAAGAAATGTAGATATGTTATGTGCTGTGCAAATGTGGCGATATTTTTTCTCTTTTCTACCACAACAGTATTGACCAGGAAACTTAACCAAATTCATCCATGGTCATTATTTTATTGGGCATAATTTGCCCTGTGGGCCCACATATTAAATTTAGATACAACTGTTTTGGCAAAATAATTGAATTTGCCTTAGTGTCTTTTTCAGACACCATCTCTCAGTCCATACCATACCATCATTCACACTCATTCACACCCCCATGGCCATCATATCTTCTTGTTTCTGATGCAGCAGTTTGTGATCTAAATGGGGAACATATAATTTTAGCTGAACATAGGCACCATAGCATTCCCTGTACATAAACCTTTCTTTCTTTTTTCCACAAAATCTAATAGATTAAATAGTTTAGAATAGTAGACCTAGTCATGGTGCAGTTGAGACAGCCAATTGTAATTTCTCAAATGCATTTAATAATTTGTTTGTCTAATTTCAAGTTTGTCATTTTTAGGGCCCAAGCCCTGAAAGGGCGAAGGCCCTATTGTTCTTCTAAGGATTATTATTATTATTATTATTATTTTTCTTTCGCCTTTTTGGGGCCCTTAACATGGTCGAAAACTCTTGAAACTTTGCACACGCGTCGGAATGCGCAGCCAACAGGGTTCGGGCTGAAGTTGGTACCCGGGCGTGGCAGGGGGGCTCGACAGCGCCCCTTTAATGAAAAAAGAAAACTGTCCATATATCAAAAACGCTTGCATGTATTAGTATGAAACTCGGTATACATATAGAGCTCATCGGGCCGAACAACTTTCGCGCTCTAAGTTATGCGTCAGCCCAACAGGAAGTGAGCTATTATGGGTCGTTTTAAAACGCAAACTGTGGAATTTGATATACTCCTCCTAGGCGATTAACCCGATCAGCGCCAAACTCGGTCAGCATGAAGTCAAGGCATTGAGGATGCTAAATTGCGAACGGATTTTCGATATCTCGAACGGTTTGGCTGTGGCAGGAGACAAATTTATGGCGAGAAATGGGGAACAGGAAGTGTGTTATAGCTTCTGCATACATTGTCCGATTTGGATGAAACTTCAGCTGTGTGTTCGTTGTAAGAGGCCGATCACATGGATATGACTTTGGTGAGTCAAAGTTATAGCGCCACCAAATGACAGCAGGAAGTGCTTGTTTTATCAAAATTGCTTTGAATCACTATCTTATTTTCACCCGATTTACTTCAAACTTCATCAGTATAATGTCAAAACATGGCAGATATAGACATATGAATGGATTCCTGATATTTTAAATACTGTTGCCATGGCAACGTGTCAACGTTGAATAATCTTTTAGGGTGTTTTTGAGACTCTTAGCATGATTGAAATGGCATGAAACTCAACACACACATCAATGATGCCTTCCAGTATATATGGCCAAAGTCTTAGAAACGGGCGTGGTGGAGGGGCTCAGTAGCGCCACCTTTTGACAAAAGTGGGGGGGTTAGTTTTATCTACAGTCACCAAACTCTATATATTGTTCTCATCGAGCCGGACATCTTTCTAATTTACTGTCATTAGCTCTGACCAACAGGAAGTCAGATATTTTGGTTTGAATTTTGAATTTTTGAATAAACAGGCTCTGAGTTTTTATAAACTCCTCGTAGGAGATGCATGGCATCGACACCAAACTCGGTCAACATGAAACAAAGACACTGACGATGCTATAGTGCGAACGATTATAGGATATCTCAAACGGTGCTGGTATGGCGAGGGATTAAATTAATTGAATGTCTAATTTCTTGTAAAATCATTGTTTGATTTAAATTAAATTAAGAGTGTATGTTCGGTAATTGAACCTGGGTGAATTAAAAAAATATGAAAATATATTAAATCAATATATTTATTTTATTTAATATATTTAATCTGAATCTTATTTTGCCTGCCCTCCCTTCATTGTCCAAAAGATGGCACTGTTGACTTAGTTATGGAGAAGAAAACCCTGTTTCTCTCTCTGTCTCTGGCTCTTTGTGTGTGTGTGTGTGTGTGTGTGTGTGTGTGTGTGTGTGTGTGTGTGTGTGTGTGTGTGTGTGTGTGTGTGTGTGTGAGGGGGGATGGGTGCACTTGCAGTATTCTGAATGTCATTCTGAACTCAATTTGTAGAGCACTGCAATATAGTTTTATATAATTAGTTCAATAATTATGTTAATAAAAATATAAAAAGACCTTTAGATAAATACTGGACTTAAGGGCTTAAAAAAATGTAAGCTGCAAAAGATAACTTTGCACTCATTTCAAAGGGACCTATGACATCCTATGACATGAAATTCATCTAAATTTAAATGATCTCACGGATGAGGCTGTTGTGGTTAACAATTATATTTGCTGCAGTAAATGTGGCATATTCAGATTACTTTAATATAGTTCTTTTATATTTAATGGATTTAAAATCATATTGCAGCAAATGATAACTTCACATTTGAAATTAAACTATGACACTATATCACCATTCAGACAGGACTCATTTTCTAAATGACATTTGAGTTACAATTCTTATCACATGACTTCTGAGATGTCATGTACTCATTCAAGATAGTATTCTCTTTTCTTTATTTTTCTTTTTTTTACAGAGGAGTGTGTGTGTGTGTATAATATGTGTTGTGTGTAGCCATGTTTACACGTACGCAACAATAGAGTTTAGATGCGTTTCATATCATAGGCTATCACAAATAACTATCATTTTAGTGTGAAAAAATATATATATATATATATTTTTTTTTAAACTATACAAATACCTTGAATTAAATACTGGCCTTCTGGACTTACAAATTTTTGAGCTGCAAAAGATAACTTTGCACATATTTGAAAGTTATACCTATTATATCCTATGACAATAAAATTAATCTATATTTAAATTACATCATGGGTGTGGTCATAGTGGCACCAGCTGCTGCGGTAAATGTGGCATATTTAAAATGTATATATTTAAAAAATATTCTCCTGTTTAAATGCATATTGCCTTTCGTGCACAGTTTCCCTGAAGCCACCGGGGTGGCGGTGCCACCGGCTTGGGCCCGTAATCGCTACTCGCAGCTTTAATTTGTTGTTGTTGCTGCTCATGAGCTTCTTTAAGAAGAAGATTGGAGATCTCTGCATAATCATGGATCCATGGCCAATAATATTTCCATCTCGTTACCCCACTGTTATATTTTAAGCATTGCTGAATGATCAATCAGTATTTAATCATTTTTATGAAAATATCAATGTTACAGCAAACCAGTACAATGATATTGTAATGTATTGAGTTCTTGCTTCTGTTTTTGTGTTGCTTGACATTATCTGTGTTCCGTGTTTAATGTTTTTTTCTTCTTCTTTTTTTTTTTTTTTTGTTACCAATTCCAATCCCCTCTAAGAATCTGTATGTTACAGACTTATAATGGTTTACTCAGATAGCTGCAGAATATTGTTTAAAAGTGGGTTTTTTTTTCTCAATGTGTTACATAGAATATGTGCATTGCTTTTTCATTTTACTTGAGACAATAAAAGTCTTTAACTCGGCATATCATCTTAACATTATCTTTGGTAAAAGTTAACTTAAAGTCTAATCAAAAATCATAACTGGACTGAGTTAAAATGATAAACTCTCTGGTGACAAATGTAGGACTTTTACATGCGGGTACTTTTTCAATTGCTAATATCATTTTGTCCAAACTGTAGTCACATTTTCCAAAACTCTAATCACAATTAGCGCAACATCAGTCTGTTGTTACCCGATCGGCAATCAGATGGTCGGGTGAATTTCTGGCATGTCAGAAATTCTGGTCAGCCCTCGGGAGGGTATCGTACAGCTGAAGCAGAGCTACGAACTGATTGCCCTATTTCCCCTCACTGCGCCTGCGTGAATGCAGAAGTTGAACCATTTCATCTTTAATGCAGCAAAAGAAAACGAAAAGAGGGAGATTTTTAAGTTCTATAGGCAGCTATCAAATATCAGCAATTTAGCAAACTGTTGCATGCCTCCAGTTCGTGTTGTAAAATGGATAATCCAAGTCTTCCAAACCACCGCGTAGTCAGCGCCTCTTTTAATAATACTTCATTAATTTACTTGTTTCACTTTTATTTACTCATTTATTTAATATTTACTTAACAGGAAATGGGAACCTATCTCTATTTTAAATTAATTGATTATAAATAAAATATAATATGCATTGAATAATGTAATAATTCTTCCTTTGTTTTGTTTGTGAAATACATTATCTTAGAGTGTACAGCTATGCATATATAAACAATACAAGTTTTGTCAAATTAAGTTTGTCAGAGCTTCACTTTGACTTCAACTTTTGTTGATACTTTTGTATTATAAAGTTGTAAATGTAATAATAGTCATATTCAAATTATTCAAAATAAACCTTGCTTAATAAAGTAAAACATGAACTACTGGTTTCTGTTCATTGAATACCGTTAACATTTTAGTGTAGTTTAGTGGGTTACATGTAATGTTTGTATTTAGGGGTTTACTGTAAAATAAGGTAACCCAAAAGAAAAGATGGTAGCCCATATATATACCCATTGTGGCCCATAAGAGCCCTAGATAACACCTATCTGGGTCCCATCATCAACCCATATGGGCAGACCCATGCAGACCCCAAATGGGTGCTACCTGGGTTACCCATATGGGCCCGGTATCAGCCCATCATCAATCCATCTGGGCTAACCCATGTGGGGCCTCCATGGAAACTGAGGACAAAATTAGCTGGGTCCCAGTTGGGTAGCCCAGGTGGGCCCCAGATATCAGCCCATGTGCATCCCCTTTTTAAGCCATATAAGGGTTACCATTTGGGGAAAGCAGCTATGGTATATATACTGTTGAAGGGGCAGAAATCAGCCTTTCTGAAATCAAACAATCTTTGAGAAGTATTTTTTTTTACAAGAGACAAGAAGAGAATTCCCATAAATGGCACCCAAGATGTGACTGGTTTAGGAGCTGATGACAAACCACTGCAGGCTTGATGACCTTGAATGATCAACACAAACACCAAGTGGCCACTATCTTGAGGTGAGCAAGTTTTTGCTTTTGCTTAAATTTGTGTTGATCTCCAGGGCTCGCCTGGAAGTGGTAAGATGCATCTTTGCTTGATTTAACTATTGCTTATCACTATTGCTCTTTTCCAATATTTGGGTTATGTATGGTTCCCAAACTGGGGTACACAGTAATGTCATCAACTTACCACAGAGTGTACTTGAGAAACACTCTGTGGTTCTCAATTTTAAATATTTAAAATAAAAACATTAAAAGAGAGCATGTATTTCTTGACAATTGTCAGCGTAGTAATCAATGCACACTATGTGTTAATGTTTACCAGAAATTGCTGCAAATATAGTGAAACTGCTGTCCATCCTACTTAAACCCATTCAAACAGATTGACAGCACAACCAATAGACAGCGCAGAGTGGTTTGGAACTATTGAAAGGTACATGAACCACATGACAGTTTTGACCACAAAGGTTGTCACAACTCGCTCTTGTAACTGCATTCATGTCACCTCTGAGCAGCATTAAATTGTGTAAATATACATCTTGATGCAGCTTGTAAAAGATGGCGTTTATGATGCCGATTTCATTTTATTGAAATTATATAAATATTTATTTATATGACATAAAGCATGACATGCATTTAATAGGGTTAGAAAAACTTTAGGGTTAAAGAATGCACCTGGAAATCAATTTAGATATTGTCCCTTAATGGAAAAGGTGTGACTGCAGTCTAAGTGTAAGAGAGGGGTATGTACGTAAAAGGACGTAAAATGCCTAAGGGTATGCCACTAAAAAAAAATTGTCATATATGATTCATCCATATTGCTGTCAAATCCTTGTGGTTTTCATTTGGACATTCTTATATATTTTATTTATTTATCTGTTTTCTTTTTAAAAACGTATTTAAGTTTTTATGGAGATTTCTGACTTTTCCTTGTGATGTTCCCCCGTCATTTCAATTACAGGGATCTGCTTATAGTTATTAATACCATTATTTTCCTAATCATTATCCAAACCACGTGCATTTCTTCCAATTGTATTGCAAACTCCTGCCTTTCTTTTTGCATTTTTAATTTCTTGCAACTGCCCCTTTCTTCTGAAACTCTACAGTTGTATCTTGAGTATTAATCTTTTTAAAATTGTTTAGCATTCTTTAGATCACCATGGTATTTTTTTCTTCCCATTGTCTCCTAAAGGACGTTTGCTGCAAAAATAATTCCTTCTATTTTATCATATTTTTTTTTCTCAACACTTCTTTCCAATCATTTTATAAACAACATATAAAATCCCATTTTTCACACCGATTAACTTGATGTCTAATGTTAAAGTTTGTTTTCTCCATTTGACACAAGTTCGCTCCATATTATCCACGAAACAGCAAAGCCATCTTGAAAGTGGCGTCAAATGACGCGTCTCGTCGAGGCAGGGGTTTATCGATCTGTCCCGAGTTTACAGGTTGGACGTCCGAATTCTACCGGCGTTTCAGACGTTATTCCCAAGTAGGATATTGGAAACATCCAAATTCCCAGTTGCCTGCAGCATTAGCTGCATCGCTCTACCTACGTCATCGTGACGTCTTGGGTGTTGCGTGGGCTAGCGTTAGCAGCGTTAGCTGTATAACGATGATGGTAGAGAGTGAGGATTTCTGAAACACATCAACGGAGATCGACATTCATGAGAGGAGTGTATTAATATTGAGGTGAGTGAATGTTTTCTTATGCACAATGAGTGCATTGTGTTTATCGCATATGGCGTGAAGGATGAATGTGTGAATGCGATTGGGGGAAGGACAGATAAACACATCAGCAGAGAGACAGACAGATCATATCTACGATCCTTTTTAGTCCTGCTATAGTCTTCTTTTAACCATTTTGTGTGTGTGTGTGTGTGTGTGTGTGTGTGTGTGTGTGTGTGTGTGTGTGTGTGTATATATATATATATGTATATATTGTGTTGTGTGTGTGTGTGTGTGTGTGTGTGTTCAGATTATTATTATTATTATTATTATTATTATTATTATTGGGCTATGTCATATTTCATCAAATATATGCATTAACAGTTAACGTTACATGTAACGTTATTAGCTTTAAAATTAGAGCTGCACGATGACTCGTTAAAAGATCGCGATCTCGTTTCAAACTAATTTTTTCAAAATATTATTCCTAAATGATAGCGATTCACCTGTATATTAAACGTTTGACAAAATCACACCGTAACATTTAAATCTTTGTGCGCTGCCGCTGACCTACAGAAAGCAGCTTTTCGTACGAAACAGCTTCACAAAACAGTTTTTTCAACTCTATACTGTGTGGCTATTCCTGTTACAAATATTCAAATTATCACAGAAGCAGGCTACTAGGGTAAAAGTTTAAACTTAAGATATAAACACTGATGCATGGAAGCTTGTTTCCACCGGAATAAAACAATTTAAAAGATTTGTGAGATATAAACGGTTATATTCAAAATTTAGTTTATATCCCACAATTCTGAGGTTTTTTCCTCACAATAGTTTTGCGCTCACAATAAACTCGAATTTTGATTACTCTGGTCTACATACAGTATCTGCATTTTAAGATGTTTGAAAGCCAAAAAATTGGATAACAATAGCTTTAAAAACATGTCAGCAGGCAGTAGATTATTTGTCAGTACCTGCTCTCTCCTTATCTCCCTCACTCTTTCTATTTCACTCTTCCCCTCCTAAAGCTGAGCTTTGACTGATAGCCTTTTTCATTTTCGCCTGCATCAGTGAAGAAAGTAAACAGTCAACTGATATTTATGTTTTATTAAATAATTTTCTTAGACAAGTTAATTTACTGAAGGCTACTAGGAAAGATAGGTAACAAAGTTTATTAAATTCAGTGCTGAAATTTACACTTTGATTTGTCATCTCAAATATATTGAGCGGTGACAGACTGCAGTGGCTCCGATAAGAAGATCTTGGTGCTGTGCAATATCCTTGCAGCACTCAAGTAGAGTTAATACTATATTAAGTAGGGATGCAACTAACAATTATTTTGATCGATTAGTTGTCTGATTATTTCTTCGCTTAATCGGATAAAAAGCCTAATTTTCTTTTTCTTTTCTTTTTTGACAAAATGCATTATTCCACATCCTGCCCAATGCTGTCCTTTAAACAAACATGTCAATTGAATGCTATGAAAACGTATATAGTAAATATATCTATATCTATGCTATACATTATGGCCCAGTTTCACAGACAGGTTTTAGATTAAGCCAGGATTAGGCCATAGTTTAATTAAGAAATTTATAAGTGGCTTTTATAAACATGCCTTAGAAAAATTTAAAAAATATGGCACTGACATATCTTAAGATATTTCAGTGCATGTTGTTTTCAGTTAAAGCAATTCAAACATGCATTTTAGTCTGGTACTAGGCTTAAGCCTTGTCTGTGAAACCAGTGGTATATGAGCTATAAAGCAAAATGACAGTTTAATCTCTTTATTAAAAATGAAGATGATAATAAAGAAAAAGAAAAACAAATTTAACAGATAATTTTATCTAACCCTAACACACATTCTGGACACAGTAACCTGT
Organism: Paracanthobrama guichenoti; assembly: GCA_018749465.1. Lineage (NCBI taxonomy): Eukaryota > Metazoa > Chordata > Actinopteri > Cypriniformes > Gobionidae > Paracanthobrama > Paracanthobrama guichenoti. Next base: position 21,290,306 of record CM031952.1, on the reverse strand, counting down.
TACTGTAATTTCTTTATCCTGTAAATATAAGAAACGGCTTACACTTTATATTTAAATACACTCTGTTATTCCTGTACATTTAACACTCTCATAAAATACTTGAATTATGTGTAGACTTTTAAACCTAAATTTAACATCCAACAACAGATATTTCAGCAAAATAAATATTTTTGCACTGAATATTAATTGTCTGTCTTGCTCTTTGTCTGTTTGATGCACATGTGCACACCGGTGTTCGTTCAGTAAAGTCTGAAGTTTAACACAGACTGTCAGAACAAAACTTCATGCAAACTGGAAATAATCATGTGAATTTGTAATGCTTACAGATAAGGATAATTATAATATAATAAAATGGAAGGAAACATTAAACAGCACACACATTAAACAGCACACACACCTGTCAAAGCGCCTGACAGGTTAAAATAAAGAATTCTCATGTTTTAGGCAGCTTGGATCACGCACCTTTCCAGCAGCAGCTCACTCCTTTTCCTCCACTATTTTTAGATTCATTTTGTCTATAGAAATGCGTTCAGTGCTGGCGCGACTGGCAGAAGTTTTTTGGGCACAGTGGTGGGTAGACGCAACTAATCGATAATAACATTTGTTGTCGATGATTTTCATTATCGATTATTATTGATTAGTTTTTGCAGCCCTAATATTAGCAATTATTTCACAACCTTTATTATATACACCTCAGAAAAATACAGTGGTCCGGACCTCGTGACCTCATAGCTGGCTATGTGGCTATGTGGCCATGCAGTATCGAGTGTGCAGCACAATTTCTCGTGAAGTTCCATGCCTGTTTTCTGAAATATTCGGTGTCTGAGATTTTCGGTGACACTGGGCAGAGCTTACATGAATATTTACGAGTTTCCTGCTTCGTGTTAAAGTGCCACTGAAAATATTAGTCCTCACAGAATTACAGAAACTGTTTTCGGTAGCGTAATTGCGTTTCAGCGTTGAATGAATTTAAGCTTCTTAACTGTTCATGTATGCTCAATAGTTTGTACATTTGTGTCATGTGATATACAGCCAATGATTTGTCAGTGGCCTATCATTAGTAAATGAGCCAACCATTGAGTTTGCTTTATTTGTTTGTTTTAGTTGTTATACTTTATAATATACACTCACATAAAGGATTATTAGGAACACCATGCTAATACTGTGTTTGACCCCCTTTCGCCTTCAGAACTGCCTTAATTCTGCGTGGCATTGATTCAACAAGGTGCTGAAAGCATTCTTTAGAAATGTTGACCCATATTGATAGGACAGCATCTTGCAGTTGATGGAGATTTGTGGGATGCACATCCAGGGCACAAAGCTCCCGTTCCACCACATCCCAAAGATGCTCTATTGGGTTGAGATCTGGTGACTGTGGGGGCCATTTTAGTACAGTGAACTCATTGTCATGTTCAAGAAACCGATTTGAAATGATTCGAGCTTTGTGACATGGTGCATTATCCTGCTGGAAGTAGAATGGGTACATGGTGGTCATAAAGGGATGGACATGGTCAGAAACAATGCTCAGGTAGGCCGTGGCATTTAAATGATGCCCAATTGGCACTAAGGGGCCTAAAGTGTGCCCAGAAAACATTCCCCACACCATTAAAACCACCACCACCAGCCTGCACAGTGGTAACAAGGCATGATGGATCCATGTTCTCATTCTGTTTACGGCAAATTCTGACTCTACCATCTGAATGTCTCTACAGAAATCGAGACTCATCAGACCGGGCAACATTTTTCCAGTCTTCAACTGTCCAATTTTGGTGAGCTTGTGCAAATTATAGCCTCTTTTTCTTATTTGTAGTGGAGATGAGTGGTACCCGGTGGGGTCTTCTGCTGTTGTAGCCCATCCTCCTCAAGTTTGTGCGTGTTGTGGCTTCACAAATGCTTTGCTGCATACCTCGGTTGTAACGAGTGGTTATTTCAGTCAAAGTTGCTCTTCTATCAGCTTGAATCAGTCGGCCCATTCTCCTCTGACCTCTAGCATCAACAAGGCATTTTTGCCCACAGGACTGCCGCATACTGGATGTTTTTCCCTTTACACACCATTCTTTGTAAACCCTAGAAATGGTTGTGCGTGAAAATCCCAGTAACTGAGCAGATTGTGAAATATGCAGACCAGCCGTCTGGCACCAACAACCATGCCACGCTCAAAATTGCTTAAATCACCTTTATTTCCCATTCTGACATTCAGTTTGGAGTTCAGGAGATTGTCTTGACCAGGACCACACCCTTAAATGCATTGAAGCAACTGCCATGTGATTGGTTGATTAGATAATTGCATTAATGAGAAATTGAACAGGTGTTCCTAATAATCCTTTAGGTGAGTGTAATATAGTATATATAAAATAAAGTTTCAGTTGTGATTATTTTATCATTCCCTATTGCCTTCTCATTTGATAGCCTTCATAACTTCAACATTAGTATTAAAACACAATGAGAAATGTTTGTTTTTGACATGCATGTAAACCTTCATCTTTTTCCGCAAAACACACATGGATCCAGACTGTGACTAATACGGTCGCATTTTCGACCAAAGATATAAATTTATGAGTGATATTTTTGATGAGATCGCCACTGGCGACAATATAAATGTATTTTAAAAAAAATTCTGTGACGAGTAGCCCATGACATCTTTTGTTGTGTTGACGTAATAAAATGAGATAAAGCGCAGCGAAGTTGCAGTGGAAAAAAAACTCACCAGGTTCCGTGTCAGAGACGCATGTCAAAACAAAAAATATCAGGCTTTTTCAAAGCCCTCATCTATTGACCAACAAAGCTGACGGTTGTACCAGCATTAGGAAAAAGATGGATTCAATGAATGAACATCCAAGTACTGTAAAAGTGCAGGAAGGCAGTGTCTATTTCGTGCACACAACGTGGATAAACTACAACAGCTTTGTGGACGCGAACTAATCGTTAACAATTCTCACTTTTAATTGATACTGTTAATGGATTCTCTTTCTCAATATCTTTTAATCTTTTCTGTTACTGCCTGAACTTCACATTATTGTAGCGCAGCCATCCATAGATCTGTACTTAATTGTCACTTTAATATGTCACTTTTAATGTGTTTGTTGCAATTAACAAACTTACAGCTTTCAAATTCTGACTATTTTAATACACAACACAAGCAATAAATGTTGTTTTGGCGCTCTTTAATGTGCTGACAGATCGCTCAATCAACATTTCGACCTTGGAAAGAGCTTGTATAAAACAGCGTAAGAACAATCATGTCAAATTTACCTAAAAAAAGCCATTCAATGCTCATAAACCCGTTAGTCAGCTAGAAAAATAACTATTGAAAGTGGTGCTTTGCTAAATATATGCACTCACATAATCCTTACATTTTTAATTAACCTGTTGTCTACATATGTAGATCATGTAGATGAGAAAGAATGGAAGGAGCTAAAAATTTAATTCAACACTGCCCATATAATTGCATGTGAAGAGCTGCATGTCTCCAAATTGACCTCTCAGATATTACTAATGAGGAAAAAATTAATTGGGTGTCTGCAAGACATATGACAACATTCATAGGATGCATTAGGGGGAGGCCATACTCATTTGCCCAGTGATGGATGAAAATAATATGAAAATAATCAAATGAAAATTAAAAGGAGGGCAGATGTGACAACACATGACAAAATTAAAATTATTTTGTGGCACTTAAAATAATTTGGCTCTATTTTTTTTCCCTTATAGGAGCCAATGGCTCCTTATTTTTATTTTTTTGTAAAACAATCCTGCTCTATATCAGGGTTCCTCAAATCTGTTCCTGGAGGGACACTGTCCTGCAGAGTTTACTTCAAACCCTGATCAAGCTCACCTACCTGCAATTTTGTCTTGTAACTATGAAAACCTTGATTAGCTTGTGCAGGTGTGTTTGATCAGGCTTGTAACTAGGGATGGAATGATTACTGGTTTCACAATAAACCATGATAAAATTAGTAATATTGTTTAAAATTGAATTATCATTAAAACTGTGTTTGATTTACACAATTTTGAAAATTTGCGGTAAATCCTGTCCAGCCAGCATCAGTCTGAAATTATTATTGCATATGGAACGCTGTTTTTTGAATGAGAAGGAATGGCAGAAGGCAGTGATATCGCCGGGAGATTTCTCTGCCTTCTAAAAGGACCAAATATGAGGTGTGGTCATATTTTGGCTTTTACAAAAGTCCTGAGGGAAACTTAATCGAGTATGGTCACCCTGTCTGCAGAACATGCAAAAATAAAGTAATTGCTGTAGGGGCAAACACTTCATATCTGCTGAGTCGTCTTCGTGACTACCCACTGTTGTATAGCGAACAGAAGGCTAGTGGACTTTGACCTCAATACCAAAACTACGTCTGGGAAATAATTGAACATAAAGTTTTGAGTTTAAATGTTTTATCTCACTCGCTTGAAATGAATGTGAAGCTTCTGTGAAGAAAAGTTTGCAGCAAATGGCTTTGAGCCAATGACGAATTAACAAGTTCAGACAAGACCAGGGTGACATTAATGTACAGGTGCTGGTCATATAATTATAATATCATCATAAAGTTGATTTATTTCACTAATGCTATTCAAATTTATTTCACTAATTCTATTCTAGAGATTTTTATTTCTTTTAATTTTGATGATTATAACTAACAACTAAGGAAAATCCCAAATTCAGTATCTCAGAAAATTTGAATATTACTTAAGACCAATGAAAAGTATGAGCATGTACAGCACTCAATACTTAGTTGGGGCTCCTTTTGCCTGAATTACTGTAGCAATGCGGCGTGGCATGGAGTCGATCAGTCTGTGACACTGCTCAGGTGTTATGAGAGCCCAAGTTGCTCTGATAGTGGCCTTCTGCTCTTCTACATTGTTGGGTCTGGCATATCGCATCTTCTTCTTCACAATAGCCCATTGATTTTCTATGGGGTTAAGGTCAGGTGAGTTTGCTGGCCAATTAAGAACAGGGATACCATGGTCCTTAAATCAGGTACTGGTTGCTTTGGCGCTTTGTGCAGGTCCCAAGTCCTGTTGGAAAATGAAATCTGCTTCTCCATAAAGTTGGTCAGCAGCAGGAAGCATGAAGTGCTCTAAAACTTCCTGGTATATGGCTGCGTTGACCTTGGACCTCAGAAAACACAGTGGACCAACACCAGCAGTGACATGGCACCCCAAACCATCACTGACTGTGGAAACTTTACACTGGACCTCAAGCAACGTGGATTGTGTGCCTCTCTTCCTCCAGACTCTGGGACCCTGATGTCCAAAGGAAATGCAAAATTTACTTTCATTAGAGAACATAACTTTTGACCACTCAGCAGCAGTCCAGTCCTTTTTGTCTTTAGTCCAGGCGAGACGCTTCTGACGCTGTCTGTTGTTCAAGAGTGGCTTGACACAAGCAATTGTGGTTCTTGAAGCACTGACTCCAGCTGCAGTCCACTCTTTGTGAATCTCCCCCACATTTTTGAATGGGTTTTGTTTCACAGTCCTCTCCAGGGTGCGGTTATCCCTATTGCTTGTACTTCTTTTTTTTTTTTCTACCACATTTTTTCCTTCCCTTCGCCTCTCTATTAATGTGCTTGGACACAGAGCTCTGTGAACAGCCAGCCTCTTTTGCATTGACCTTTTGTGTCTTGCCCTCCTTGTGCAAGGTGTCAATGGTTGTCTTTTGGACAACTGTCAAGTCAGCAGTTTTCCCCATGATTGTGTAGCCTACAGAACTAGACTGAGAGACCATTTAAAAGCCTTTGCAGGTGTTTTGAGTTCATTAGCTGATTAGAGTGTGGCACCAGGTGTCTTCAATATTGAACCTTTTCACAATATTCTAATTTTCTGAGCTATTGAATTTGGGATTTTCCTTAGTTGTCAGTTATAATCATCAAAATTAAAAGAAATAAACAGTTGAAATATATCAGTCTGTGTGTAATGAATTAATATAATATACAAATTTCACTTTTTGAATGGAATTAGTAAAATCAGCTTTTTGATGATATTCTAATTAAATGACCAGCACCTGTACATTAATGTCACCCTGGTCTTGTCTGAACTTGTTAGTTCGTCTTTGGCTCAAAGCCATTTGCTGCAAACTTTTCTTCACAGAAGCTTCACGTTCATTTCAAGCGAGTGAGATAAAATATTTAAACCCAAAACTTTGTGTCCAATTATTTCCCAGGCGTAGTTTTGGCATTGAGGTCAAAGTCCACTAGCCTTCCGTTCGCTATACAACAGTGGGTGGTCACGAAGACGACTCAGCAGATATGAAGTGTTTGCCCCTATAGTAGTTACTTTATTTTTGCATGTTCTGCAGACAGGGTGACCATACTCGATTTAAGTTTCCCTCAGGACTTTTGTAAAAGCCAAAATATGACCACACCTCATATTTGGTCCTTTTAGAAGGCAGAGAAATCTCCCGGCGATATCACTGCCTTCTGCCATTTCTTCTCATTCAAAAAACAGTGTTGCGCCAGACTGATGCTGGCTGGACAGGATTTACTGCAAATTTTCAAAATTGTGATAATCATTTAATGATAATGAAATTTTAAACAATATTACTAATTTTATCGTGGTTTATCGTGAAACCAGTTGTAACTAGTTCCTACCAGTTGTAACTAGTTCCATCCCTAGTTACAAGCCTGATCAAACACACCTGCACAAGCTAATCAAGGTTTTCATAGTTGCAAGACAAAATTGCAGGTAGGTGAGCTTGATCAGGGTTTGAAGTAAACTCTGCAGGACAGTGTCCCTCCAGGAACAGATTTGAGGAACCCTGATATAGAGCAGGATTGTTTTACAAAAAAATAAAAATAAGGAGCCATTGGCTCCTATAAGGGGAAAAAAATAGGAGCCAAATTATTTTAAGTGCCACAAAATAATTTTAATTTTGTCATGTGTTGTCACGTCTGCCCTCCTTTTAATTTTCATTTGATTATTTTCATATTATTTTCATCCATCACTGGGCCAATGAGTATGGTCTCCCCCTAATGCATCCTATGAATGTTGTCATATGTCTTGCAGACACCCAATTATTATTATACACCTAATTATTATATTTACTAGAGTGAGGGAAATGTTATGGATTTCACCAGTCACTATAATGTAGTGGCCTCCTTTGTCAGTGATTTTGTTTTTTTTCTGTAAAAAGGGCACACCTTTTCTCAGTAGAATGTCCGCACCTTTTGCTTTGGATGAAAAGTTTGAGTGGTAAACTTCCCTTATCCAATTTGCTTTTAACCTGCCATGTGAGCCACTCTTCAGGTGAGTTTCCTGTAGGAACATAATGTCTGAGGTCAGTGACTTTAGGTGGGTCAGAACTTTACCTCTCTTGACTGGGTTATTTACTCCGCGTACATTCCAGCTGGAAAATGTGAGACCCTTCATCCCTCTGCTGTGGTTGTTTAAACTATCATACATCCTAAAATCTGTGATCAGTACAGTATTCGTAGCAGTATAATTGTCAATGTGTAGGATTTGAGTGAATGGTCTTTCTAGCCCTCCCCTCCCCTCTACCCCAGTCCGCCCCATAACAGTTATCAAGTTCAGCCCAGTCCCCGTAGTAACAAAACAAAACTACTCTAGCTAATTTGAATTGAATATGGCACAAGCCTTCTTAAGGAAGTACAAATAAACCAATAACTACTTCGCCACACCTTCTGGTGGCCTGATTCTAACTCCTATCTGTGATCCCATAGCTTGGCAACTTGCACAAAATTTTAGGCAGTTTAGTGAAGACAAAAAAACAAAACAAAAAAAATTTAGTTTGAGTGCCAAGTAATATAGTATCCATGGGCATACACACACACACACAAAACTATGCATGCTCACTCGTACACACAAATATAAATTTGTATATACACAGGCCCACACACCCATACATGTACGTATACCCAATATCTATAGCTAAGAAGTAAAACTGTAATCAGATTTTCCCCAAAAATCTTTGCATCGTCTGTAAGTAAAAAAAAAAAAAAAAAAAAAGAAGGAAAAAGAGAAATTTAAATTTAACGGAGGCAATAACCTGATATCATCTTCACACTTTAAAAAACTAGCTGAACCATTGTCTGGGCTCTAGATAGGATATCAGAAAAAGTAACTGCCCAATCTGTATGAGGCAGGACATAACATTTTCCAATTATTATTCTAATGAGAATGGCGGCTCTACGGTCAGATGGTGAGGCACCAGCTGTGTATGTACATGAGTCTAACTCACGTGGATGGGTAACAGCTAGTGTTGTGCTAACGCTAGCCATAAAAGCTAACTAGTAAGCACCAGTACACCACCTTTCTGAATATCTTGATTTTCCGTGATCAGTTTAAGTGTCCTTCTGTCCCACTCCAGTCGAGCCCGATGTCGAGAGGTGTTATTCCTCTGCTTTTTTGGCATCTATAAGCGAGATTTGTGTGTCGTTGTGGGTTATCAGGAGTCTAGCAGGATAGAGGAGGCCGTACCTTACCCCGGGTCTGCCCCATAGCAGCTTCCTGGTGAGGTTGAATAATGCCCTCTCTTTAGCCACAGCAGGCGGGTAGTCCGGAAAGATTTGGATCCTTTTACCACAGCTGTTTCGCCGCTGCAGCCTTGCGTAAGATGTCCTTAAGCGTATGGAAATAGTGTAGCCTCAGTACAAAGGGTCTATGTGGTTCATGAGGTCCGGGTCGTCTACGGAGAGTCCGGCGGGCTCTATCAATGAGTGGCTTCCCAGGGATAGCACCTCTTGCAGCAACCGATGACCTGGATGTTGTGTCTCCTCGAGCGCCCTTCTAGGTCTTTGCATTTCTCAATACGTTTTTCTACTTCAGAGCTCAGGCAGGTGACTTGACGTTGAAGTGCAGTGACATCGTCCGACTGGTGTGAGGCAGACTTCTCAATCTCTCCAATAGTGTCGCGGTTTTCTCCAGGGCCGTAATGGAAGTCTGCAGTTCTTCTTTAGTTGTAACCAATTCGCCTCTCAGCACGGTGTACACCGCCTGTATACGGACCTCAATAGTGGCGCATATGTCATATTTAATCTGTGTAATTTCATTTTGCAGCGCAGCAATAGCGGCCAGCACAGCCCGGTTTGGTGGGTCCGCCTCCTCACTCAGATAGTTGGGCTCCACCACCTCAGTTGCATTGTCAGGATTTGTAATTGATGCATCGAGAAAACGAGTGAATTGTTATACCCCTACCTATCAGTGTCCCATCCTTGAGACCAAATGCACGATCTAATATACTGATACACATCTGATTTGTTTCCTAACTGTTTACATTCACTTAAGCAGGGCTTGACACTTACTTTTTTTCTCAAGGAGCACCTGTGCTCACAAGTTGAAAAATTTGGGAGCACATTTAGAAACTTTAGGGGCGCAACTAACTATTTCTGCATTTATGTATATAAAACACACTGTAACAGATTTTGCCATAGTGTTATTTTAGTATCACTGATACTGTATAGTTTTTTGTTAATATTTTGAATTCAGTTTTTTCTTTCAGCTTTAGTTTGGGTACATCAGGTTAATGAAACTAAATAACACGTTAATTTCAACTGAATGAAAATAAGAAAAGGGTTTTTATATTTTATTTTGTCACATTTATTTATTTCAAGTAAAGAGATTTTTTTTTTTTTAATGGTTTTAGTTTTTGTTAACTATAATAACACTGATACTAGTAAAATTAGTAAAATCTATATATTTAATGATATATATATATATATATATATATATATATATATATATATATATATATATATATATATATATATATATATATATATATATATATAATATATAATATATAATGTTATTAGTCTTTCCTTCCTGTGACAGGGCATCCCAGACAGAAGCTAAAATAGTTTCTTTAAATTAAATGTAAATTAAATTAAATTGCATACAGTTTGTGTAAACAAAAATAACCGGGGTGGGAATTAGAGACTCTGCGTGACTTTTATTTAATAAACAAGCCCAAAATACATCAGGACTCTTATTTTGAAATGATTATGCTTTATTATTGCAGGATGCTCATTCAAATTCAGATGAGGGAGATAAAATATGCGTTCTTACAACTGTATACAACATATTACAATATAAACACAGTAAAGTAAACATTGTCATACAGGGCTCGACAGTGTGACCATTTCACTCACATTTGCGATTTGTAATATTGAAATGTAAAATTATTAACTCCAATTTTAGTTTTGTATGTGTTTGTGTGTGAAATGTTCATGTCTTTGATGGCATTACAGTGAAGGTATGCCTTTTAAAGATGCATATATAATGTAATGTGTGGTGTTGTTACAGCTCTGTGTCATGTCTGTGAAGAGCCCCTCAGACCTCAATGAAAACACATACATCCCACCTTCACTGACGCTTGACCTCTGCTTATCATATGAAAGAAAGTTGGGCCTGAAAGATACTCCTGGGTCAACCTCTTTCTCTCCAAAAAGTCAACATAATTACACCAGCACTTCCATCCAGCTCCTCAAAGGCATTATGGGAGGACTAGATGATGATGCATCCCTCCAGCACCAGGAAGATGACTGGAGCAGAAATCAGGAAAATGAACATAGTCTTCCAGTCTCTGAGAGCAACACCAAGTGGATGAAGGAAGATCAGAACCAAATATGCAAGTTAGCAGAGCAGCAGCAGCAAGACCAGAATCTCAACCTGGTTGAAAACAAGAACGAATCCACAGATCGAAACCCAAACCAGAACTCACAGCGGCGAAATGAAGAGAAGAACAAGACCCTGAAAGCACTCTGCTCTGACCTGCATGATTGGGTGTCTGATGAACCTCTTCTGATTTACTCTTCTACCACCATGATGGAGAATAATCTGGAAAACCAAGAGCAGACGAGTGACAAGGAAGTAGAAAAAGAGGAAGAGGAAAATTTAAATCCCAGTGGATGCACAAACACAGACCCATCTGAAATTCAAAAGAAAGGAGGTGAAAGCGGCAGCAGAAATGCTTGTTTGCTGTTCGGCAAGAATGGCGTTACCAGCGACGAGGACTCCAGCTGCATGTCGCTGTCACAGGGAAGCACTGCAAGCAGCACCCCTGATGAAGAACCAGGTACGTCACACAGAATAGCAGATGATAACCCAAGTGGTATCCATCTCAGATAAATAGACATAAAAATAATTTTGTGATCAGATCACTCAAACCACAGAGGTAGTTCGAAACACATGACATTTGTAGTATATACTAGGGCTGGTCCGAATACCATTTTTTTGAGCTTCGACACTTCGGTAGTAATCAAAATCGAATATTCAGAGGGAAGGGGCTGAACATATTCTTCTCTCTAATAAAGGCAGGAATCTCGAAACGGCGTGCCTCACGCGGGCAGGGCTTATATGCTCCGAGAACGGACACTGCACTAGTGATACAAAACACACAGGTCTTTTACGTCCCAGTTTTGATTTATTATAGTAGTAAAAATAATTTTGTTCAGTTAGAAAACAGATTAACTACAATTAAAAACTGAAAGTGCAGCGTGAGCCGAGCGAGAGTGAGTGACAGCACAAACTGCAGCAGGAGGCATATCTCGGAGAGTGAGGAGAGTGAGGAGCTGAATGACAAAATGAAGATTTCGTTTCAAAACAAAATGTAAAAGCGCCTATTTAAGGGAGTTTGTCATTGTACTGTTTTATTGTGTTTTTTATTAAGAATAGTAGGCTAATGAACCCATAATTCAAGCAGCCCGCCCCCGAATTGGCAAACCGAAAGTAAATGCGCACAGCTGCTTTTGTTCACAGCCGCTCAGTGCACAAGCACTGCAATATGACAGTGAGGGAAAATTTTCTCACCGTCACATCCCTAACGGGTAAAAAAGCTGACATTTTGATTCTATTATTCTATTTTTCACAATGTCAAACCAATGCAGCTTAACCCAAAATGCAAGCTCAAGGCTTCTTCCATATAAGCTCGTGTAGTTGTGCGCTGCAGACAGAATACGCCGTTGCAGGGAGCACTAAGAAGCAAATATATTTAAGTATAACGAGGTTGGGTTCCTATTCAACTGTCCATCCTATTAAAAACTGCTAGGCTATAAAATAATTGTAAAATAAAAAATAAAAAAAGAGTATTGTGTTTCGCCATATTTTATAGTGTATGTATAATGAGAACTGTTTCGAGGGGATGCCAGGTGTGCGAAAAAAAACAAAAAAACTAATATTCGAATCCCAAATTTGAAAATCGAATACCAACCCATCAAACGAATATTCGAATATTCTGGTACCACCCTAGTATATATACGTTAATCTGTTCTAATGCATCCCATTAACACTGGGTTTAAAATATTTGCCAGTAATGAGTGGCTTTAAAAGGAAATTTCAAAAGGCTTCAAACTACTGTTCACACTTGTGCATTATGCACATTCAGATCGACCCTACCGTTAATACCACTGGTTGTGCTAAAACAAACTTCGAATTTGGTTTTGTATTTTAACTAAAAATGGAAATAAAATGGGAAAAAAATTTAAATAAACTGTAGTCAGATTAAACTGTGTAAAGTCTGATAATGATCTTGGATACTAAATGAGCTAGAGTGATACCTTGATCCAGATCAATCATATCCTGCTGACTTTTGCACCGTTTTACTACATCTGGTAACTACTGGCCTGTGACATATATTGATTTTAATGATGTCAATAAAGAATATCTAGCTTTTAACTGTTTGTTATTGGAACTGTTGCCAATTCAGTTTCATTCAATGTTTTCCCCTTTTACCTGAGTAAAGAGTATAACTAACAGATAATATAGTGGCAAACATATACATACACAAGATTTCACAGGGCATGCCTGAGATGTCCCAGGAAATTAACTAAAATAAGAATGAGCATTCTGCTTGAAACGTCTCAGAAGCTTGTGCCTCTGTATAGAAAAAAAAAGGACTTCTAATTAACTGTTTAGTCCATAACCATACATTAAAAACTGGTTTTGGCAAGTAAGCTATTGAGAACTATTGAAATCCCTATTTGCGACTCATTACACCAATTACTGCCAGGTGTAAACGGCCATCTGCCTCACCTGACAACTTGTGATCGGATTGCTCAAAATGTTAATACCAGGTGTAAACAGGCTCAAAGAGAACATGTTTCATTGTTGGTTGTAGAGTCCTATTGGGATGGCAGTGCATTTGAAACAGACACGGACCTGCCCGCTGGTTGGATGCGAGTGCAGGACACATCAGGCACCTACTACTGGCACATTCCCACAGGTACCACACAGTGGGAGCCACCTGGGCCCCTGGAAGAGAGACCAGCCAGTGCATCGCCTGCACTTACTCCTGCTGACGACACACAGGTGCACACATCTTGTATAAGTATTTTTGTAACCCATGTTAATGCTAATGACTTTGTACCTGGTTAAACATGACCACATTTGTAATTAGAATACATGGAGTGGTGTTTCACAACCAAACACATTCAGTGTTGAAGAACTGTGGCAGGTAGGTTCATAACAGAGTCACAGACATACACACCTCCTTCTGTTTTTTTAAGTCCATATAATGCTGTTTTTGTTGCTCAGAAGGAGGATATAGCTTCTGATGAAAGTCTGAAGGAGTTTGAGGGAGCAACTCTACGCTACGCCTCCATCAATCTCAGGTACAAGATCAATCAAACATCACAGACTTATGACGCTGAGCATGACACAGTATTACGCCACAAATAACATTTACATTGCGTTGCATTTATTAATTTAGTAGACACTTATCGAAAGCCACTCGCGTTAAGACTACTGAAGGGGTGCCAAATCCTGTTCCTGGAGAACACACCTGAACCAGCAGATTAATATTTATCACAAAGAAGTTTGTAGGAGCAGGGTTGGTACTGAACTGCAGGAAGAGAACAGGATTGAGCACCCCTGCTCTACTGTTTGAGCTACAGGAGCATTGACCCTTCTCTGTCATCTTGTTGTGTGCAGTTTTTCTCAGTCTGAGGAGGAAGAGGAACAGACTTATGTCAGCAGTAATGAGGGGGCAAAGGTAAACACACTGATGACTGACCATATACACAACATCAAGATGTTTGTTTTCTTCATGCTTGTTTGTGTGTGTGTTTTGCAGTGTTTTGCAGTGCGTTCTCTGGGATGGGTGGAGATATCAGAGGAGGAAATGGCTCCTGGCAGAAGTAGTGTTGCCGTTAATAACTGTATCCGACAGCTGTCCTACCAGAAACACAATCTAGATGACACAGCTGGCATCTGGGGCGAGGTGTGTACATATGTGTGGGAATCATTATATTAATGGATGAATGAGTAGAGATATTGGCTATGTTTGGTAGCAGTAAGGCATGTGACTATCACATTTTCATATGTTAATTGCTGAAGCTTTAGTCACGTATACAGTATTATCAATATTGAATTAAGTTACAAAACTTAAGTGTTGTATTCCTACATTAATTAACATTTTGTTCTTATAACAAAAATAATTCTGACCATTTAAATACAATAAATACACACAAAAAACTTGTTTTCGGTTTCAAACCGTTTAAAGTGCACGAATCAGAGCATTTTCTATCAATCTCTAAGCATGTTTTAGCCCAGATTAATGTCAAAGTGTTTAAGTTTGAAAATAAATTGTCTATTCATTTTTGGGGGCAGTGATGAACACCATAATGAATTAAAATCTTGTAAAGGGAAATAGGTCAATTTAGCTTAAAGGGAATTATTAATTCACTTATTTTATGGCCTAACAAATGAGCCGTCCAGCATTCACTTAATGAACGGGCCATAACTATCAACTCTGCAGTGGATGGTACTATCTAAACTATTGTGAAAACACTATTTATTAGCATGGTAACAAGATCACCAGTTTAAAGGGGTCATGAACTGACTTTTTATTATACTGTTGTCTGAGGTCAACTTATGACTTTTGCATGGTTTTTACATTCAAAAACATCACAATGAATAAGTAATAGGTTATTTTCTATCCTGGTTTTGAGCCTCTCTCATGGAACGCTCTGTTCTGAGCGTGCCGCACTGAAGACTTGGGCGTAAACGCCCACTGCTATGATTGGATAAGCTTTACATATTATAATGAGCTTCGGCTCCCCCGTGAGTACACGTGAGGAATTGTTTTGAAAGCATGTGGGAAAATGGCAACCGGAATGATTCGCCCACAGGGCTCGCAAAATGTCTTCATCAAACAAACACAATGATTTCTCTCATCCACCTGCAATTAATTGGAATGTTATTTTTTTTATTATTTGGCCCGCCTCATCGGTTGATATAACCGCAAACTCTGCATCTCTGACACACGCACACACAAGCCTCAATGCAGAGTCAGACAAATTAGCATGATCAAATCTTCCGCGATTTCTATTTTTCCTTCAAATATCAAGTCAAGAGAGTGAAAAATGCACATCGAGAAAGGAATGTTATTTCACTATTTAAGATAGCCTGCCGATACGTTTAGCCTGTCTGGAAAACACATAGCCCCGGGACATTGGGCTTTGCAAGCCCTGGCCTATACATGTCCGAGTCTGATCACGAATCACAGCACAATGAACCAACAACACCTTAAATAAAGGATTCTCCAGCCTGTGACAGTGTGCTAAGTCATGTTCAGTTACACACGTACACATAATCAATAGATATCAAACGATCTGTAACAATGCAATACTATCACATACTTTTTTACTCACATAAGTGTGTTGCTTCATTCATGTAATCTCATCCTGTCTGCAAATCCAGTCTCTTGTTTACAAACAAATCCGTAGTGAAATGAAGGAACAAATACACAATGTCTTACCCACGTGAGCTCAAGTTCATTCATAATATTGGAATCCGAATGAAGCTTATGCAGCATGTTTATTGCTTGGAAGTTCAATCCAGTTTAGCTCCACGTAGGCCTATGTTATTTATCTATAACATGTCATGCAAAAATCGGTGGGCGGGGCTACAGAATCAGGCGTTTGGCGGTATCACCACACTCTGACGTCACAGGGAGGCACATTCCCACATCAAGCGTTTGCTGAGCCAGCTGTCAATTAAAGCTTTTCTTTGACTAACAAGGAAGTTTTCAGCTCTGAAACTTACAGGATATTTTTATATTACCATGACCTTTTATATATCAAAAGCTCAAGGGAAAGTTGATTTCTCAATTCATGACCCCTTTAAGACATTAAATTTAGAAGCACATTACTCTTTACTGATAATGTTTTATGTGTATGCCATCATATAGAGATGTGTTTTTAGTCTAAATTTAAACTGACAGAGTGTGTCTGCTTCCTGAACAATGCTAGGAAGACTGTTCCAGAGTTTAGGTGCTAAATAGGAAAATAATCGACTGCTTGCAGTTGATTTTGATATTCTAGATATTATCAACTGGAGTTTTGAGACCGCAATAGACGTGATGGAGTGTAATGCGTTAAGAGCTCGTTCAGGTACTGGGGAGTGAAGTGATGATTTTAACATGCTATAAAAAAAAATTATCATATATATGCTCTATTGGGTTGAGATCTGGTGACTGTGAGGGCCATTTTAGTACAGTGAACTCATTGTCATGTTCAAGAAACCAATTTGAAATGATTCGAGCTTTGTGACATGGTGCGTTATCCTGCTGGAAGTAGCCATCAGAGAATGGGTACATGGTGGTCATAAAGGGATGGACATGGTCAGAAACAATGCTCAGGTAGGCCATGGCATTTAAACGATGCCCAATTGGCACTAAGGGGCCTAAAGCGTGCCAAGAAAACATCCCCCACACCATTACACCACCACCACCACCACCAGCCGCACAGTGGTAACAAGGCATGATGGATCCTTGTTCTCATTCTCCATCCATCCATTATCTTCCGCTTATCCAGGGCCGGGTCGCGGGGGCAACAGTCTAAGCAGAGACGCCCAGACTTCCCTCTCCCTAGCCACTTCCTCCAGCTCTTCCGGGGGAACCAGCCCCGGGAGACATAATCCCTCCAGCGTGTCCTAGGTCTTCCCCGGGGCCTCCTCCCGGTGGGACATGCCCGAAACACCTCCCCGGGAAGGCGTCCAGGAGGCATCCGAAATAGATGCCCGAGCCACCTCAACTGGCTCCTCTCGATGTGGAGGAGCAACGGCTCTACTCTGAGCTCCTCCCGAGTAACTGAGCTTCTCACCCTATCTCTGAGGGAGCGCCCAGCAACCCTGCGGAGAAAGCTCATTTCGGCCGCCTGTATCCGGGATCTTGTCCTTTCGGTCATGACCCACAGCTCATGACCATAGGTGAGAGTAGGAACGTAGATTGACCGGTAAATCGAGAGCTTCGCCTTACAGCTCAGCTCCTTCTTCACCACGACAGACCGGTACATCGACCGCATTACTGCAGAAGCTGCACCGATCCGTCTGTCAATCTCCCGTTCCATCCTTCCCTCACTCGTGAACAAGACCCCAAGATACCTGAACTCCTCCACCTGAGGCAAAATCTCTCCACCAACCTGAAGTGGGCAAGCCACCCTTTTCCGACTGAGAACCATGGCCTCGGATTTGGAGGTGCTGATTCTCATCCCGGCCGCTTCACACTCAGCTGCAAACCGCCCCAGTGCACGCTGAAGGTCCTGGTCTGAGGAGGCCAACATGACAACGTCATCCGCAAAAAGCAGCGACGAAATCATGTGGTTCCCAAACCGGACACCCTCCGGCCCTTGGCTGCGCCTAGAAATTCTGTCCATAAAAATTATGAACAGAACCGGTGACAAAGGGCAGCCCTGCTGGAGTCCAACATGCACCGGGAACAAGTCTGACTTGCTGCCGGCAATGCGGACCAAGCTCCTGCTCTGGTCGTACAGGGACCAAACAGCCCTAAGCAAGGGGCACCGGACCCCATACTCCCAGAGCACCCTCCACAGGACACCACGAGGAAGCCCACGAATGTCATTGTAATTCACTTCAACCTTTCCAAATGTTATGAAATATTATTTTATGGTTCGTGTGTGTGTGTGTGTGTGTGTGTGAGAGGAAAATGAAGCAAGCAGAATATGGGTGTTTCTTAAACTGCAGTTAAAATCTAAGCTCAGAATTGATCCAGAATCATTGGAGAGAGAATCTTTTCTCCCACCCATTTTACCAACCAAATATTAGATAGATTAAACACAAACTGTTCTTTTCATTAGGCCAGGCCTGCAGGCGTAACGTTCTTCTGCAGACAGCTTTACTCTTGTGTCACATGACTATAGTGTAATCGCAGCCTTTGTGGTTAGAAAATCCTGTTTTATCATATCGCAAATGCAATTAATCGTTCAGTTTATGTTGATGTGTAGGGGAAGGAAATGCTGCTGGTGCTGGAGAATGAGACACTGAATCTGATCGAGCCTCACGGGCGAACGCTGCTCCACTCTCAGCCAATCGTCAGCATCCGTGTGTGGGGAGTAGGACGCGATGATGGCAGGTGAGTCTGTAAGCAACTCAGTGAGTTGCCAGCATAAGAGATTAGTGATCTTTAATATGTTTTTTTTGGACTAATTTTAAACTTCTGTAGTAACAGTAATGCTCTTACTGAAGCATATTTTTTATATAATTAAGATGATGCTGAATTACTATGTAACTGTGTTTTCATTTTGTCTGTTCTGCTGCATCCTGGATCCCAGGGAGAGGTAGTGTGTTGCCATTTATTGTATTGTATTGTATTGTATTGTACTGTATTGTTTATGTTTGCTTTGTGTGCTTGCTATTACTATACCAAGCATTATGTGTCCAAAAATTTTATTTGTATAACTTTCCTCACCCACATGTCGATTCACACAAAAGGACAATTCTCAAACGATTGTATGCCGCTCTTTTACATTCGACTACTGTTCATACATTGATGTCACAGCTTCTAAAAAACAACGTAAAAGTATTATGCCCCTTTTCAAACTGTGGGTCGCAAAATATGGGTCTTGCAAAATCACTAAAGGTTTCATTGAATGATACTCACACAAACCGTTTAGTCTAGTGTTAGGGGTAAACCGTTTATAACCCAAGACCAGTAGTGAAAAATGAAGACCAAGAGTCAGGAGTGCAATTTAATGAATAGTTAAAAGAATAGTTTGCCGTTTCATCAGCAGAAGCCAGCTTCAAGTCTCACAAGGAGTTCGTAGGCCGCGCTCCCTCTCTACCAGTCTCGTCGTACCGTACATACAATTGCCCCAACAGTTATACTGTTTTCAAGGTCTATCCATGTCATTACTGCAAGGTGAATGATTCTGATTGGCTCAGAGAAAATGAACAGTCATGGTAAATTTCCCCACATTGTCAGTTAATCAGATGCATGTGTCCATAAATCACTTGTTGACGCTTTCACACCGGAATTAGGCACACAGTGACCTTCCAGATCTGGAGCAGGCACTAGTGTTGTACACCTTCTCAACACTGATCTGTAACACAGAATATTGCACACATACACAGATACACAGTTTCTCCAAGGTTGGAGTTGATTAAGCTCCAGTTCTGACCAGAAAGTTTCCCAAAACATACTAATAATGTGCTTTCTCTCAGTGAGGGGTACAGACAGTAGTACAGGCAATATTAATCTTGATTCTTTAGTGTTTTAGTAAAAGGAAATATAAAATGAATAAAATATAATAGAAATTGAAATGAAAGACAAATCCACATTTCATATCTGGAAGCCGGGCTAAGTGAGCAAGCACTGTTACTGCACTCCTGGCATGTTAGGGGTGTGTGATGCCTCCAAAATCCAAACACATGACAACATGTTGCTATCAAGTGTTTAGCGACACATCACACATCCCTGACCCAGACCCTTAGTCACCACTCAGAGACCAAATACAAACTTTAGAAAACAAGAAACAATCAGTGGTTCTCTTGATTAAGCAAAATCGTAACTGGAAAGAATCATTAAAAATCATTATAATAATATAGGAGAATAAATATTAATTAAGGTTTTGATTTATGAATTTAATTAGGATGGATATATAATATCAGTTATCTGTGTGTGTGTGTGTGTGTGTGTGTGTGTGTGTGTGTGTGTGTGTGTGTGTGTGTGTGTGTGTGTGTGTGTGTATGTATGTATGTATATGTATATATATATAATCACCTAAAGGATTATTAGGAACACCATACCAATACTGTTTGACCCCCTTTCGCCTTCAGAACTGCCTTAATTCTACGTGGCATTGATTCAACAAGGAGCTGAAAGCATTCTTTAGAAATGTTGGCCCATATTGATAGGATAGCATCTTGCAGTTGATGGAGATTTGTGGGATGCACATCCAGGGCACGAAGCTCCCGTTCCACCACATCCCAAAGATGCTCTATTGGGTTGAGATCTGGTGACTGTGGGGGCCATTTTAGTACAGTGAACTCATTGTTATGTTCAAGAAACCAATTTGAAATGATTCGAGCTTTGTTACATGGTGCGTTATCCTGCTGGAAGTAGCCATCAGAGAATGGGTACATGGTGGTCATAAAGGGATGGACATGGTCAGAAACTCAGGTAGGCTGTGGCATTTAAACGATGCCCAATTGGCACTAAGGGGCCTAAAGTGTGCCAAGAAAACATCCCCCACACCATTACACCACCACCAACAGCCTGCACAGTGGTAACAAGGCATGATGGATCCATGTTCTCATTCTGTTTACGCCAAATTCTGACTCTACCATCTGAATGTCATAACAGAATTGAGACTCATCAGACCTGGCAACATTTTTCCAGTCTTCAACTGTCCAATTTTGGTGAGCTTGTGCAAATTGTAGCCTCTTTTTTCCTATTTGTAGTGGAGATGAGTGGTACCCGGTGGGGTCTTCTGCTGTTGTAGCCCATCTTCCTCAAGGTTGTGCGTGTTGTGGCTTCACAAATGCTTTGCTGCATATCTCGGTTGTAATGAGTGGTTATTTCAGTCAAAGTTGCTCTTCTATCAGCTTGTATCAGTCGGCCCATTGTCCTCTGACCTCTAGCATCAACACGGCATTTTCGCCCACAGGACTGCCGCATACTGGATGTTTTTCCCTTTTCACACCATTCTTTGTAAACCCTAGAAATGGTTGTGCGTGAAAATCCCAGTAACTGAGCAGATTGTGAAATACTCAGACTGGCCCGTCTGGCACCAACAACCATGCCACGCTCAAAATTGCTTAAATCACCTTTCTTTCCCATTCTGACATTCAGTTTGGAGTTCAGGAGATTGTCTTGACCAGGACCACACCCCTAAATGCATTGAAGCAACTGCCATGTGATTGGTTGATTTAGATAATTGCATTGAGAAATTTAACAGGTGTTCCTAATAATCCTTTAGGTGAGTGTATATATGAATTGAGATATGCATCGAGATAATGTTGAGATATCAACATTTACCTTAAGGGGTTGCACTCTGACCACAAAACTGTCATAAATGCCTTTGTTTATAATTTGCTTGTAATCTGCTTCTCTTCATTTACTTGTAACCTGTTGTAACCATTCAATACATTGTCAAGTAACGACACATCATCAAACCTTCACCATTACAGTAGTGGAGTATTTTTTTTTTTACTCAAGTACATTTTCAAGTGTCTATACAGAGTGTTTTTCTTTGGAACGTTAACTTCACAACATTGCAAAGCATAATGTCATACTTTTTACTACACTATGTTCCATATTGAATATCATGTAATACTTAATTACATTAAAAATGTAGTAGTATTGTATACTTTAACTCAAGTAAAAGTAATTAATTTTACTTGAGTACAAGAAAGAAAGTACTATATTTTTTAAATGTAATTCAGTATTAAAGGTTAAAAAAACTTTTATTTATGTAATGTAGTGCAATAAAAAGTATGACATTATATATTATGCTTTGTAATGTAGTGAAGTAAAAGTTTTCCTAAGAAAAATACTGTTGAAGTATATACTTTAAATAAATGTGCTTGAAGTAAAAATACTTCACTAATGTCCGCTTCTGGTTGTGATTTATTCTATTTACCTTGTTGCCTCGGTGGAAAACTTTGCTTTGGCTGCCTCGTAGAAAACTGACCCTGTGACACTCCTGCCCTCTGATCAAACCATACCCTACTTTTACTTTGCTCCCTTGGGCCCTCCTCAACTACCAAACACTGGAAAAAGGTTTGTTAGTTCATTAGCTAGCTTGTTGTGAAATTCAGCTGCACAGTTAGGGATACTAGTAGTAATTAGTTGATCATGTTTTTATACTTACCTGTTGCTGTGTCAGATGTAGGTTATCAAAGACCTTGGTACTCTCAACCAGTAGCGTGGGCAAGTCCATCTCTAACCAGGCACTTGAATATAAGGTTGACCGAGGAGTGGGCAAGTCCAGCTGCATCATCTTTGGTGTGTACCTGCAGTGGAGGAAGATGTACTCGGTTATTTGACACAAATAAAAAAAAAATAGTAATACCATACAGTAAAAATATGTAGTGACAGGTGAAACTCCTGCAGTAAAAATGTATACTTAAATCAAGGAACAAAAGTATAAGCCTCAATATATACTTCATTAAAGTATCATATACATTATGCTATTGGATACACTTTACATTGGTGGTTACATTTCACCACTGTGTACCTGTGGGAGTGACCCTCAATGACAGAAAGGATGGCATTTTTTCCCACCTTGAAACAAGACTAATTATCTTACGTAATTTTGCTTATCTAGTAAATGAATCTTGATTTGAAGAATTTTTTTAAATATTTTTACTGGGGAAAAAAAAATTACTACGCAAGATAAGTCCTTTTGCAGTGCAACTGGAACACGTATATATTAGTTCTAGACAGATAGCATTAGCTAGCTATATTTACATGAGTAACTTTAGTTAAATGGCTGAATTATGTTATGTTGCTACCTGCTTCAGTTTCTGTCTCTGATTTACTTTTTATTATTATTAATGACACTAGCTGCTCTTGAATAACTATTTTTTGTAACCTTAATTGTAAGGATTGATCTGTATTTAATTTATTCAGGAAGACCATCCAGTATTATTTTATTTTTATATTCAATTTCTTTAGAATTTCTTACCAAAAATCCTGATAAGAGCACCCTTAATATAAACCAGTGGTGTCCAAGCATTTTTTTTTTTTTTTTTTTTTTTTTTTTTTTAAACGGGGGCCAGGTTTGGATACTTATTTCATCCGCAACCGCACCACAGTACTTGTCCACCATCCATCCACACCAATGTTTTTTTTTTTTGGCCAATTTTCAAAGCTCTGCCCGCCATCCGCTGATTGTTTTAAGATCTATGGCAGATGTAAGGTGCTGCTGACGTGAGCCGCGAGGCTAGAAAGCGCTTGCCTGTTCTAGAAAGGATACTAATCAATGCAGCAAAGATATTTAAAGGCTAAAGTCCCTACTAGTATAGCCTATTGGCTATGAACATTGTATCCCCAGGATATCAGCTGTGAACTCCGTCTCCGATCGGCACACAGGGACAAAAATAAAAATAAATTGCACATCGGCAAACCTGACCTTACCTGAATAGGCTGCTGTACAATTTTATCATTGAAATAAAAAAACACAATTTGGCACATATTTTCAACATGCTGCTATTTAGCCCACTACTAATTAATGCCTATTGCACTTTTATTATTTTGCAAAAAGAAAGAAAGCTTGAATAAAATAAGTCATTCACATTATAGGCTAATTAGCTCTACACACTGTCATGTCAGGGTGGCGACTAGGATGAGCCTGAAGAAATTAAACTGTTCATTTTGACTGCATGGGAAGAGAGGGCGTCTTTTTCAGGCAGACAGTGTGATTCATTTTACACCAGCAGGCCTAACAATCATATAAGAAACAAACTTATTGATGCTCACATTTATCCATTTGACTCTGACCTTTTGCATTTGCCCTGGCAGCCTGAGTGTTTTTGTGCACAGAACTGAGACACACACAGGGGAACAAATACAGTTTGAAGAGAGTCAGGGAAGGGTTTGTGGTCCAGGCCGGCATCTGTTTTAAAAAAAACCAAAAACAAACAAAAAACACTGGCGATGGTGTTGTGGCTCTGCATCCTCATTTTATTACAAGCAAAGACACACGAAAATGTTAAAGTGTTAGTTCAGCCAAAAATGAAAATTCTGTCAGTAATTACTCACCCTTGTGCCATTCCAAACCCATAAGACTTTCGTTCATCTCCAATCAACACAATTTTTTTAAGTTTATAAAATGAACTAAATCCATATAAATTGAGTCCAAATTTTCTGAAGAGACATGATTGCTGTGTATGATGCTGTGTACAGGTTTAATTTAGGCTTTTAATCACATATAAACATTCATCAACTCACACATCAGTTTTGGTAAACAAAAGCATGTTCGCTTGACGTGTGAGAACCAGTGAGGTTCATTCACATGTTTACGCAGCACTCTTGAGCTTCCACAAGACCAATGAGGTTCATTCTTGTATGGAAGTTGAGCTTCCATAGGAATGAACCAAAAATACACCAGTGGACGCACACTGTGAATGACAGTGCGGCCGTGTGCATTTTACTTTCGAATTAGAATTTAGAATTAGCGCCAAGTCGGGGGTGGGTTGCTTGAATGGTGGGTTCATTAGCCTATTGTTCTTAATGAAAAACACAATAACAAAACAATGACAAAGTTTATTTTAATTTTTTTTTTTTTAATTGTTTATTTTTTAAATGACAAAACATTTTAAAGTTTAAATGTCTTTGCAACTTTCTCACATGCTGATGAATCAGTGGCTTCCTCGTAGTATGGAATGTTAATACAGCGATCCCTTAGCATCAGCTTCATACACAGCTTTGAAGTAAACCTATGAAATGGAACTTTTTTGTTTAGTATGTAATCTTGTTTTCCTGTGTAAGAAGCTGCATAGCCAGCCATGCTCAGTCTCTGATTGGTTTCCTTAGTAGGAAATCAATCTATGATAGCATGACAACATTCTTAAAAGGCATCAGTAAAGCAACACCTTAGTAGAGAGGCCTAGTACTATTGTCGTGATTCTCTGCAGGCTTTGGACAGCCATCACACCAGAGCATGTTGCCATAGCATCAGCTACTGATGCAGCGGCTTATTCCCTACTCGGGTTAAATGCGTGGCCGAGACATTTATTACTGTGTGCGCACAAGTTTATGGGTGCATGGATGAATTGTGATATGAATACATGCAGCTGTTTAAGTTTGTCTCTTGTCTCTTATTGCAGGGACTTTGCATATGTGGCCCGAGACAAGTTGACTCATGTGCTCAAGTGTCATGTATTTCGGTGTGACACCCCTGCAAAAAACATTGCCACAAGCATGCATGACATCTGCTCTAAGGTAAGGACATCTTAGCTGATTGCTGAAAATATTATTGTTCTTGTGTAAACATTGAAGATGTTGTGCACTCTGCTGTTGCATGCAAAATATCCTAGATTTATTGAAATGACAATGTTTCTGGAATTTATGAGTGGAGAATAATAACTGGAGTGGTTACTCAGAAAACTTCTTGAGAGTGAGGTCACTAATGTAGATGACAACCTAACTTTTGTTGGGTATGAGGATGAAGGTAATAAAAGTTAATAAAAGATGTGAATACACCAAATGGTGCTATAACACAAATCATTGAAAGGTTTCATAACCTTAAGAGACCCTTGATGCAAGTAAATTTACAAAATCCATTTGGCCCTTTAGATCCACTAACCACAGTGCCACTAACGCCTCGTAAACATGTTTTGCTCAAACCTCCATTGAATTTGAAGGTAGATTTTTAAGATTTTTTTTTTTTTATATATACATGAAAATATGGTCCATCACTAGTATATGCTTGTATAGCAGCCAGGTAGTGGGTCTTTCCTGTGCTGCAGAACATTCTGAACTCTTAGAAATTGATTATTCTTATGTTGTAGTTACAAAATGTTATTAAAGACCTAAACTTAGTCATTGCTCAGTGAGGAATTGACAATTAGCTTACATGAAGATTGTAAAGAACTTTTTTTATATATAATTTAATTTTTACCAAATGTTGGTATTATCAAACTTTCTTGAAATTTTGTCAAACAGGATGGAGAGTTAATAAATCCTTTCAATTTGACTGTATTCAGAATAAGATTGAAAAAAAAAAAAGATGATATATAAACGTCAAGCCAAAACAAATGAATTTAAAGCAAAACAGAAACTGTCATTGGGTGTCACGTGAGAGGGTGAAGGGATGAGATGAGATGAGGACTCAAGTGCAGGAGAATATGGGCTTTATTAATAATACAAATATAAACAAAAACTACCCACGAGGGGGAAGTCTCTGGACTCGTGGCAGGAGACGGAGCCCTCTCTGGACTCGTGGCAGGAGACGGAGCCCTCTCTGGACTCGTGGCAGGAGACGGAGCCCTCTCTGGACTCGTGGCAGGAGACGGAGCCCTCTCTGGACTCGTGGCAGGAGACGGAGCCCTCTCTGGACTCGTGGCAGGAGACGGAGCCCTCTCTGGACCTTGGTCACGGGCTGATGCCATCACCGGACACTGGTCACGGGCTGGAGCCCTCTCTGGACCCTGGTCAGAGACTGGCCACGGCAGGGTAATGCACTTCAGCAGCTCTGGGACATCCTCCAGGACAACCGCAGGCTACTCTAAGACGACCTCTGAAGTGTTAAAAGGACTGGAGGATGTCTTGTGGTGGTCCTGCATGCTTGGAATGAGCACAACATAAAATCCCAACACAGCCCTCCTGGCCATGTCCAGACTGACAGGGATCAACTTCCAGGTCGACAGCAGCCTGCCTCTCGGCCTGTCGCCAGGCTAGGGAACACTGCCGTCGGGTCCTCCAGGACCACCAAACTCGAGACCACCCCCATCGGGTCCTCCGGGATCACCAGACTTGGGTGAACGTCAGGAGCCCTCCTTCTCCTGCGTCTACAAGGGCGAGGCGATGTGGAGCCAACCGCTTCTGGGGAAGTTGCTGCCCCTTTAGCCACCTCTTGGTAGGTGGCAAATGAGGTGATGCCGTTCTTCCTCCTCCCTCTCCCTCCGAAAGGGTCATCAGAGGACTGGGGACTTGACAGTCTGTGAGGAGAAGTGGGGGAGGACCAAGAGGTGGAAGGCCCCTGTCCCATCCACGGTGGTATATATGCCCCACAAACTGCCAAAAAGACAGTATCCCCAGCATTCTAATCTCCCAGGCTCTGACAGGCTCGTTAAGACTGCTGTTAAAAATGTTCTTGAGCATTGCTTCACTGATGTTGAGCCAGGAACAAGGAACCAGGAGACATGAAGCAAGGACGGGAATCAGTGACAACGAACCAACACAGGACTGCAAACACAAGGAGAATAATGGACCAAAAATGAATCGAAACTCAGCATATAGCCTACTGCTTGTCAAAGGTTTTTTTTTTTTTTTTTTTTTTTCATTTTGTCAAGTCTCTTAATTAAGTGATTTATTCCTTTTTTATATATATATATATATATATATATATATATATATATATATATATATATATATATATATATAAATATATTATATATATATATATATATATATATATATATATATATATATATATAATGACACACACACTCACCTAAAGGATTATTAGGAGCACCATACTAATACTGTGTTTGACCCCTTTCGCCTCCAGAACTGCCTTAATTCTACGTGGCATTGATTCAACAAGGTGCTGAAAGCATTCTTTAGAAATGTTGGCCCATATTGATAGGATAGCATCTTGCAGTTGATGGAGATTTGTGGGATGCACATCCAGAGAACGAAGCTCCCGTTCCACCACATCCCAAAGATGCTCTATTGGGTTGAGATCTGGTGACTGTGGGGGCCATTTTAGTACAGTGAACTCATTGTCATGTTCAAGAAACCAATTTGAAATGATTCAAGCTTTGTGACATGGTGCATTATCCTGCTGGAAGTAGCCATCAGAGAATGGGTACATGGTGGTCATAAAGGGATGGACATGGTCAGAAACAATATTCAGGTAGGCCGTGGCATTTAAACAATGCCCAATTGGCACTAAGGGGCCTAAAGTGTGCCAAGAAAACATCCCCCACACCATTACACCACCACCAGCCTGCACAGTGGTAACAAGGCATGATGGATCCATGTTCTCATTCTGTTTATGCCAAATTCTGATACCATCTGAATGTCTCAACAGAAATCGAGACTCATCAGACCAGGCAACATTTTACCAGTCTTCAACTGTCCAATTTTGGTGAGCTTGTGCAAATTGTGCCTCTTTTTCCTATTTGTAGTGGAGATGAGTGGTACCCGGTGGGGTCTTCTGCTGTTGTAGCCCATCCGCCTCAAGGTTGTGCGTGTTGTGGCTTCACAAATGCTTTGCTGCATACCTCGGTTGTAACGAGTGGTTATTTCAGTCAAAGTTGCTCTTCTATCAGCTTGAATCAGGTGGCCCATTCTCCTCTGACCTCTAGCATCAACAAGGCATTTTTGCCCACAGGACTGCCGCATACTGGATGTTTTTCCCTTTTCACACCATTCTTTGTAAACCCTAGAAATGGTTGTGCGTGAAAATCCCAATAACTGAGCAGATTGTGAAATACTCAGACCGGCCTGTCTGGCACCAACAACCATGCCACGCTCAAAATTGCTTAAATCACCTTTCTTTCCCATTCTGACATTCAGTTTGGAGTTCAGGAGATTGTCTTGACCAGGACCACACCCCTAAATGCATTGAAGCAACTGCCATGTGATTGGTTGATTAGATAATTGCATTAATGAGAAATTGAACAGGTGTTCCTAATAATCCTTTAGGTGAGTGTATATATGATTTTTCTCTGCTCAAACAGAAGCGCTGTGTGATGTGACAGTGTGTGAATTTACATAATTGTGTGTGTATTTGACGCAATAAGCCACAAAATGGAAATTAATTTGCATGCATTTCTATGCAGTAATATCCATGTACTTTTTATTAATAGTTTTCTTTTATTTGTGTATTTCTCCAGATCATGACCCAGAGGAAGTCTTCCAGCAAACTAAAAACTGAGCCCTCCAGACTTAGGGACATCCCTTTCCAGGGTAAAATGACAGATATGCTAAATTTAGCTTTTGTTTTGTGGATGATCTCCAATGCGGATCTAAATGTTATACAGTATTTAACACTGTTGCAAGTTGTTGGGTTTGACTACACTTTTTTTAAATGTTTACATCAGATATTTTTCTCTCACCTTTTTAAATGAATATTGTAATGCTGCCATGACTGATCTTTTCTCCTCCAGAGTTCCCAGCTCCCAAGAACGAGCTGGTCCAGCACTTCCAGGTTTGGTATTTGGGTCGTGTGCCAGTGACAAAGCCAGTTGGTAGGATGCCCTCTGTTCATTAGCGCCTTACTCATGCTATTATATACAAAATGTATGCTTGGTTTTTTTTCTGCACCAAAACTATGTGATTTGTTGACGCATGTTTTTATGTGGCTATGTCATCACCTCTAAGCACTCAAAATGACATATATTTATTGTCATGTTCAAATCAAATTTAGCTGTCTGAAATCAGAGTTGTTGTGTTGGTATGTGTCTCCTGAAGGCATGGACATTATTAATGTAGCATTGGAGACGGCCCTCATTAACAAAGACAAGGAGGATTGGACAGCTGTGACTGTGAACGTGGCGTCCGCTACACTCACCATTCTAACTTCTGAGGTCAAGTTTGTGTCTGACAATCTTCCAGTATTCCGTATCATATGTAATGCGTATTATAAAAATCTGCTTAGATGAATCACTGTACTGATATTACACCTCTCAATGTCAAACACAGACAGAGGAAGTTCTTTCAGAGTGTCGCGTGCGTTTCCTGTCGTTTATGGGAGTCGGGAAGGATGTGCACACATTTGCTTTCATCATGGCAGAGGGACCTGGAGACTTTATCTGTCACATGTTCTGGTGTGATCCTAATGCAGCCAGTCTAAGTGAGGCTGTACAGGCTGCCTGCATGGTAAAGATATATCTAGAATATGATTTAGAACATGATTACAGTACAAATTCAACACATAATTTGATAAAAATCATCTCATTTACTATAAGTGAAAACTGAAATCCACATTTTTTTTTTTTGGTTTTTTTGGTTTTTGCCGCCATTGAAGCATTTTGAAATTATTTAAAATCAATCTGATCACTCTGCACAATAATCTACAAACGATGTGAATCACTGAACCAGCAAACACAAAATAAGCAGGAAACACTTATTTTATGTCACTTCCAATACTTTTGGCCACGGCTTTTATATAATCAAATAGCTAAGTTGAAGTTTAAATATGTTGCTGTTCTTCTAAAATGTATTTAAATGAGTTTAAATGATATCTTCCATCATTTACAGCTGAGGTATCAGAAGTGTTTGGACGCTCGACCTCCCAACAGTAGCAGCTCTTGTCTGCCTGGCCCACCTGCCGATTCTGTTGCCCGCCGGGTCGGCTCGAGTGTGAAGAAGGGTGTTCAGAGTCTGCTGGGTAGCTTCAAAAGATCTGGATCTCAGACACCCTAAGAAGGGAAACATTCCCTCAGCAGTGCTCACTGCAAATTCTTCCTTATGTTTTTTGTTTTGTTTTTATGGGCCTAAAAGTAAAGGGTCGTGTCATGTCACTTCAGCTGTCCTCCTGAAGTTAGCACACAATATGAACAAGAGGGCACACAAGTTACATTGATAGATATTCGATTATTACACACTACATTTCATTTTCTTTTTCCACATTTTCCTTTTTTTTTTTCTTTTTTTTTTATGTTAGCAGATGTGCTGTAAAAGTGATTTAGCACTATGGGGTATGAATGTGACTTACCAAGATTGGATTTTCAATGTAGTGGATGTTATGTGGACTACACACCCTAAAAGACACTAAACAACGCATGCTACATTACACAAAACACTAAAAGGAGCTTATACACTATGCAATGTGCTTATTTATTATTTGTTGTTCTTCCTGTGGCTCTGTATTGTGACACATATTGTGCTAGCTTTGACTGTTTTTCTTTTTTTTTTTCCCCAACCTCAATACAGGGACAGAACCAGGACTGAAATCAATAGCAAACCAGACCTTGTAACGTGTGTGCTGTTGACCTTAAATTGAAAATTCTGTCATCGTTTGCTCAACCTCATGACGTTCCAAACCTGTATGCCTTTCTTTCTTCTGTGGAAAACAAGATATTTTACAAAAAATGTCAGTGTTGAAACAACATTTGACTACAGTGACTTTCACTTTATGGAAAAAAGGTGCTGTTTCACATTTTATTCGACTTGCCTTGCTGACTGCAAGTCACAAAGCCTTTTAATTTCTTCCATTTATATTTGCTGATATTCAATATCAATTAAATTATATTACCCACTGTCAGTTTGTGAATTTGACTATTTGATTAATTTGTGAACTAGCATTAACATATCCTAGTCTTCCAAAGTGGATTTGCTCATAAGAAAGCCTGCTTTAAATGAGCACCTTTTTTAATTATCTTGTAACTGTTAATTTTCAGTATAGCGTATTTGAACAGAGGATGTGACATACACTGCTTCTCTAGAGGGTGCTTTCTGCATTTGTCCTTGTCCAGTTTCTACATAACATACTGGTTTGTCCCTTGTTACAATTTTAAATTGTATGTTGAAGTCAACTGATTATCTGCACATATTTACATGTTGTGTGTTGGAATCAATCTTTGAAATATATATTAAATGCTTTGCAATGATAGTGGTCTTGCTGTATATAGACATTATTTCTTTCAAATACACATTTTAACATATTACCATGTCTTAAACTTTTAAGAATGTGTAAGAATTCATAAATATCATGTTGTTAATTCTAGTTAATGTACATACTGACTTTAGTACACTAATAGTGCCAGACAGCTCAGTTTTTCATCAGTTTTTACTCATTTTCAATTACACTTGTTAAAGGAAATTTACAACGGTTTGAATGAGTGTTCAGTCTGAATGCTTCACCTTTTACTCTAACATTTTCTAAGAATAGACAATGTAATTGTGATGCTTAAAATGTGCTGCTTTTATTAACACTCTTGAAAAAACTTTACTGTAGAATAAGCGTATTTTTAAAAATTTTGCATTGCAGTGAGAACTGGTATCAAAGAAAATTTTATTATTTTCCCTTAAATATCATGAGGGACTTTGTGAGCCTAAAGAAAAAAAAATCACAAAGCTATAAAATCACAAGCTGTTTCCTATAAAACAAGGAAATGTTACTTTATGCATACATCACTTATTGGTAACATGGTAGAAATGCCTCAAACACATTTACTTTTCAAAATAAGGCAACTCTTAGCTATGATACTTTTAAAGGATCAATCATGTAAACTCTGGTGTAGATGCTTATGTAGAATCCTGTAAACACATTTAGAATGTTTTAACTTACATTTTTAATGAGTTGAGAACTGATTTCTTAAAATGTAAATTTATTGTTATATAGATACATGTGTGACTGGGTGAAATAAACGTTTTTTTTAAATTAATTAATTCATTCTTTATTTAACCAGGTTAAAAACTAATTGGCATTAAAGTCTTACAAGAGTGACCTGGCCGTTAAATACATTTAACGCTTATCTACATAATTTAATTGAAATACCAAGGCAGTTTTTCATGTGGAAACCCCCAAATAAATTTACTTTTGCTTTCACTGGAATAATTACTGCAATGTCATCATATCCGATTATACTTATGAATGATCAAAGCGAGAATATGCATTATTTGTTAATTTACTATTGCTATTGCAGAATATTAATATTAGGCCTATAAGTCTTGCATTGGTTCAGTCTTCCACATATTTTGAAGCTTATAGAAACTAATTTAAAGCATATGCACTGACACCGCAAGGCAAACTGCACCTTATGTCTGCATTTGACATGCATTCCAGTAAAAGTAATTCGAACAGAAGACTAATTTTTTTTTATCGCCTTTTCTCCGAACAGCCATCACATGCAGTGCAGACATCTGAACACACTGATTAGCTGGGCTGTGGCGGTTTCCCTGTGGTGTTTGATCATTTTGAAGCTCTTAATCTCTGGTTTGGCGAAAATAGTAGAACAATTAAAGCCATCAGACTCTCCACTTGATAATGTCCCATCAAAACTAATCAAACAGGCATTTGATATAGTTGGGCCACGTGTTGTATCTATTATAAATAGTTGCCTTGTATCAGGGGTTGTAGAGCCTCCACGCAGCTCCTCTCTCACAGTAATGGAACAAGTATACTGTGGTGCATCAAGGTAAGACACTATTCCTAGCTGCTGGTGGCCTGCGCAATCCATGGACTCGTTGAGCGTGACTTTTTTTTTAATATTTACATTAGGGCTGTCGATTTAACGTGTTAATTAGATTAATTATTTACGGTAAAAAATAACGCGTTAAAATTATTAACGCATTTAACGCACTTGCCCCGCCCCAGACCTACTTAGGTCAAGGCCCGGTTCCAGAATCAAATCACTGAGTGTGCTTCTGAAATTACTGAGGGTGCTCTAGTAAAGTGCAGATAGGCTAAGCAACAGCACCACCATAGCAGTGTACAGTGAGAAATTTATGATTATTTAATTACAAGTCATTTACCAATAAGTGGAATTTCAAAAATATTTTGCTACAAATTGTCTATTAATCTATTAGTCTGCCTTTACATTGCTTTAATGCAACAACCAGAAAAAAGGTTTTGTAAATATAGATTATATTTTTCTCCGGTCATTATTGTTTGGAGCATAAAATGTATATATATATATATATATATATATATATATATATATATATATATATATATATATATATATATATATATATATAATATATTAAAAAGGACAACAGAACCCATTTATTGAGAAAATTAAAAGACATGAATAGACAAACAATGGGATTTTTGTGCTTCAAGTTTTTTTTAAAGTTTTTTTATTTTTATTTTTTTATCCAAACTTTGTATAAAGATTATTCTCAATGTTATGAAAGATACAGAATCATTTTATACCATTTTACTTTATGCAATATGTGTGTAAACATGACCATAAATGCCATTCCGTTCTAAGCAATGCATCTATAAACTGTATCTAATGCGTATTAATGTTTTGGGACAATATGTAATGTAAAAAGACGTGTAATAATATTTTCATAAATATGTCTTATATTTCATAAGAATATCCAAACTTTAAAATGTATGCTGTCAGAGAAATTCGCTAAATAATGTCCTCTACAGAGACAAAACCTCTATTCTGGGTCTCAGGAGGATGTTTTTGTCTCGTGCAGAGTGGCATTTATATTTAGATGTCAATTCCGAAACTTTGCATGCAATTGACCGTCGGTCCTATTAGCAACATTAGTTGCATATTCAATGAATGTTATAGACTGTAGCCTAGAGGTCTACACGGGTCCAAAAATTCGTACCCGAACCCGAAAAGACCCGTAATGTGTTACACGTAACCGACCCGGACCCGTCTATTATTTCAAAAGTTTGACCCGGACCCGTGCAGATCAGAGAAATGCCAAAAATGTAGTACCCTGAACCGACCTGGACCCGTCTATTATTTGAAAGCTGGAACCAAGTTGCGAAAAAATATAACTTTTTGTCTCAGCCTACCCAACGTTATAGCCGTCGTCTCCCTTCCTTGTAACGTTACCTGATTGTAGTGCATTACAATCCTTGCTAAGAAAAAATATATCCATGTTATCCCTCTCTTGTTATTCCAAGCATGCTTAATTCACTCATAATTTCAGCTGTAAAAGTCCACTTTATGTCACGGTGACGGATGACAAATGCGAATTTACAGATTTGCATTTCGACTCGAGTTGACTGTTTGCCCTTTTGAACTAATATTGCTCGGTGCCATGGCCGCTGACGTTAGCATTATTTATTTGCTATAATCTCTGTGAGCCGAGTCTGACCACCAAAACTTTAAGATTAAATAAACAAGACGGTTAATTCATAGTTCAAGTTCAATTCAAGTAATAAATTCAAGTTATTACAGTCACTGCGGAAGCTCGCGTTGCCATAGAAACATGACACGCGCTTGAGACTGCACTTGCACGTTAGCTGGAGCAACCTGAAATATGAGTTTTTTTACGCAATTTCAGCGTCATAGAAAACATTTATGTGACAGTTCACCTGAGATTGTGTAGCTTTTGAAATGTATTATTTAAATATGAGTACATTATTACCGTGCTGCCCGTGTAGCTATGACGCAATGGGAACGCCCTCTGGGTGTGCCGATTGTCTGAAGCCCTTATAGAATCACGGCAATTAATTGGCTGATGGCGCTGACGCTGCCCCGACACTCTTACGTCGTCATATTACACTGGTGCATGCGCCATCCGCTCCTCAGATTTGTCTGCCGAAAAGGGGGCCTGTTGGCAGCGTGAGGAGCTTGGCAGAGAAACTATAGAATCTGACAAAAGTGTGCGGGGAGGACCAGCCTGCCGCTACACAAATGTCCTCCAGAAGAGCCCCTCTAAAAAGAGCTTGAGAGGAACCCACACTTCTGGTAGAATGTGCCCGAATGCTGAGAGGTGAAGGTAGACCACGCACCTCATATGCTAGTGAAATAGCCTCTGTCACCCAATGGGAAATTCTCTGTTTCTCTGGCCGAGACTACCAGGGGAGCGTGCTGGTCTCAGGCGCCTAACCCCTCGCATGAAAGACGAGACTAACCTATGTTTGCCCAGAGGGACTTCATTCAACTCCCTATGAGCAGCAATGGCAGCGACGTAAACCCTAAGGGTAGTAGCTGCTGCTCCAGCTGCAAACTTCTCCTGCAGGAACTCCAGTACTGAACCCACAAGGCAGTTAACTGGGTCCACCGCATGGGTCGAGCACTATGACTCGAAAACCTTCCACTTGGAGGAGTAGAGTCTCCTAGTGGAAGGGGCTCTTGCGCTCGCAATGGTCTCCTGAACATCGGCAAGAAGACCGGTGCTCAGAGCTAACGGCCCTTGATGGGCCATACCCACAGCTTCCAAATCTCGGGATGAGGATGCCAAATCCTGCCCTGAAGCTGAGACAATAGGTCCTTTCTGACTGGAATCTCCCAGGGGGGGAGTCCAGAAGGAGAACCATCTCTGAGAACCAGGTTTGGGATGGCCAGAATGGGGCAACAAGTAGGAGGCTGACTCCACTCTCCCTCACTCTGCACAGAACCGCCGGAATCAATTTGACGGGCGGGAATGCATAGAGCTTCAGTCTGGGCCATGGGTGCGCAAACGCATCTATCCCCAACGGAGCTGGGGAGCTCAGGGAGAACCAGAGCTGGCACTGGGACGACTCTTTTGAGGCAAAGAGGTCCACCTCCGCTCTGCCAAACACTTCCCAAATCTGGGATACTGTTTGAGGATTCAACATCCATTCCCCCGACCTGAGCTTCTGCCTCGACAGAAAATCTGCTGCGAGGTTCAAGACCCCAGGTACATGGACTGCTCTCAGGGACAGGAGTTTGTCCTGAGCCCACATGAGGAGGCGGCGCGCATGCCTGTCCAGTGAGCCCCCTTGACGATTCCCCTGAGAAAGCAGGGAAAGTGCCAAAGGGCCAGGGAGACCGCTCTCAGCTCTAGGCAGTTTATGTGCCAAGAGAGAACATCAACCCTAGGTATTTATTCGATACAGTGGCTAAGTTAACCAAAAATAAAGCTTCAACTTCTGATGGTTGTAAACAGCACAGCAGTAATGACTTTATGAACTTCTTTACGTGCAAGATTGATAATATTAGGAAGAAAATATAACCATGCAGCCGGCTACTACATTATCACATCAGACAGAGCATTGTAGTGTCACTGAGAAAAAATTACATTCATTCACTGCTATAGAAGAGGAAGAATTGGCTAAACTCGTTAAATCATCTAAATCAACAACATGTATGCTCGACCCTATACCGACTAGGCTATTAAAAGAGATGCTACCAGAGGTCATAGATCCTCTTCTTAATATCATTAACTCATCTTTGTCATTAGGATATGTACCGAAAACTTTTAAGTTGGCTATTATCAAACCACTTATTAAAAAACCTCAACTTGATCCTACAGAATTAGTCAATTACAGGCCAATCTCAAATCTACCCTTTCTGTCAAAAATACTGGAAAAGGCAGTGTCTTCACAATTATGTTCCTTTTTAGAAAGAAATGGTATCTGTGAGGATTTCCAGTCAGGATTTAGACCGTATCATAGTACTGAGACTGCTCTCATCAGAGTTACAAATGATTTACTCTTATCATCCAATCGTGGTTGTATCTCTCTATTAGTGTTACTCGATCTTAGCGCTGCATTCAATACTATCGACCACAACATTCTTTTGAATAGACTCGAAAATTATGTTGGCATTAGTGGAACTGCATTGGCATGGTTTAAATCATACTTATCTGACCGTTATCAGTTTGTAGCAGTAAATAAAGAGATGTCACACCGATCACAAGTTCAGTATGGAGTACCGCAGAGCTCAGTGCTAGGACCGTTGGTCTTCACCCTGTACATGCTACCACTGGGAGATATCATTAGGAAGCATGGCATTAGTTTTCATTGTTATGCTGACAATACTCAGCTCTGTATTTCTTCACGCCCTGATGAAACTTACCAATTCACAAGATTAACGGAATGCATAGCTGATATGAAACATTGGATGTCTAGTAATTTCCTGCAACTTAATTCAGAAAAAGAATAAAAAATAAAATAATTATTGGACAAAAAAACTCTGCAAGTAGTAACCTAGAATACTGTCTAACACTCTGGCTGCTCTGTCAAGCCCTCATCGTCAGTTAGGAACCTGGTTGTGCTCTTTGATACCAATCTTTCATTTGAAAGCCAGGTTTCTAAAATCTGTAAAACTGCATTCTACCATCTTAAAAATATACATCTAAATTACAGCACATGCTTTCAATGCAAAATGCTGAACAGTTAATTCATGCATTCATGACCTCAAGGCTAGATTATTGTAATGCTCTACTGGGTGGTTGCCCTGCTCGCTTAATAAACAAACTCCAGCTGGTCCCAAATGTAGCAGCTCGAGTTCTTACTAGAACCAGGAAGTATGACCATATTAGCCCGGTTCTGTCAACACTGCACTGGCTCCCTATTAAACATTGTATACATTTTAAAATCTTGCTTATTACTTACAAAGCACTAAATGGTTTAGCTCCCCAGTACTTGAGCGAACTCTTAGCGCATTATACTCCATCATGTCTATTGCGGTCTCAAAACTCTGGCCAGTTGATAATACCTAGAATATCAAAAACAAACTGCAGGCGGTCGATCCTTTTCCTATTTAGCGCCTAAACTCTGGAGCAGTCTTCCTAGCATTGTTTGGGAAGCAAACAAACTCTGTCAGTTTAAATCTAGACTAAAAACGCATCTCTTTACTATGGCATACACATAAAACATTATCAATTTATATTATTCAAATCAGTAAATGATTGTTAGGCTGCATTAACTAGGTCAGCCGGAACCGGGAACACTTCACATAACACCTGATTACATCTTACATCATAAGAAGAATGGCATCTACGCTAATGTGAGTCTCTCTGTTTATCCCGAGGTTTACTGTAGACAGCCGGATCCGGGCCGTATCGAGATCAGATGGTGGACCTGCGCCTGGACATGACCAACGCATCCCTGAAATATCTGCAGAGAGCGTGTCAAATAAACTCCCCCCGTAAGTGCCGCATTGACACGACATCATTAAACCCGTCTCCAGCGTGACGACTCCAATCTTTCAAATAATCTTACGAATATCTATTTACCTAATATGACTTAAGACCTGCAATGTTGCCAGAATTATAATCATACACTGTTTGTTCGTCAGCCAGAGGAGAACTGGCACCACGACTGAGCCTGGTTTCTCCCAAGGTTTTTTTCTCCATTCTGGCCCTGAAGTAGTTTTGGTTCCTTGCTACCGTTGCTTCTGGCTTTTGGCTTGCTCATTTGGGGACACCTAAATTTCATCTATATTACCGATTTGCCCGCATTGACACTTATATGATACTTGAAATTAGCTGGATAACATCACCGTTTCACCAGAACGGCTGTACAAATTCTATTGCATTATTTTCCTGTTCTGTTAACAATGTGAAGCTGCTTTGAAACAACTGGACTTGTTAAAAGCGCTATATAAATAAAGGTGACTTGACTTGACTAAACTGCTGTATAAACACTGTCTGTCACGTGACGTATAGATCTTCAATCAGTTAATCATATTCATATTAGGTTTAAAGTAAGTCAAGTATAGTTCCAAAGGGATATTTGTAGTTGAAGCAGAGTAAAACAACACTTAACTTACCATGCTTTTACCACAGTAGTTTTACTGTGATGATAGATGTAGCAAAAGGACAGTAACCACAAAACACCATGCTTTTACCACTGTAGGCTAT
Source organism: Paracanthobrama guichenoti (assembly GCA_018749465.1). Taxonomy (NCBI): domain Eukaryota; kingdom Metazoa; phylum Chordata; class Actinopteri; order Cypriniformes; family Gobionidae; genus Paracanthobrama; species Paracanthobrama guichenoti. Next base: position 21,251,185 of record CM031952.1, on the reverse strand, counting down.
AGGTAGTTTTAATGTGATATTTGTTGAAATACACAGTAATAGCAACACTTACCATGCTTTTACCACAGTATTGGTAGTTTTAATGTGATATTTGTTATAAATGCACAGTAACCACACAACTTACCATGCTTTTACTACAGTATTGGCAGGTTTAATGTGATCTTTGTTGTAAATGCATAGTAACCACAACACTTACCATGCAAAGGTTTTGTTTTCAACCTTTTATCAAACATATCAAGCATTTGTTGTCTCTTAAACTTTTTCTCACAAAATCCATAGCCCAATCAGTAAGAACACAGTCTCAAAGTCTTAATAATTCACAAGATTTAACAAGTTCAATCTAGTTCAGATCAAATTCGTATGATACTCATAATCCTGCAGCTTTTACTCCTGCTGTCATTGGCTACAGCCTCAATTCCTGTACATATTTATCATGGTATTTGTAAATCATTTGCGCCCCTTCTTAGAAAGTAGTCGGATGTCCCACACACTCCAATAATATAAAATATTATATTAATTCCATTGTACTCTTTAAGATTATTACAAATTGGGCCCTGTCTGTTCATGTTCCAATGATACATGATGTCTATCCACACCTCATACCTACCTCTTTTTGCAAGAGTAGAAATGCTCATTTGACTTGTCACATGACATCAGATATTCGATTATTTTGTCATAATCAGATCAGTTACACTGCTGATAACGTCCCGTTTGCATGTAAATCATGTTATTTATAAACAAATGAATATGAATATAGTTTGCTATCAAAGACATACTTATATCATAGAAATACCCTCATATCAGTGAACTTATGTATTTAACTTAATTGTGCAACACTCTTTACAGAAAGAAATCCTACAGTTATGTATAAACTGACAACATTATCAACAAGTCCTGTGCAGGGCATATTGGACAACAAGTGTCCTGTCCTCCAATGTATCCAGTCTGAGGCCACATTCACCACATCTTCATGGGACACCAGCATTCTTCAGGTCTTCATGAAACATCTGTCTCCTTGTCTTCCTTGGTCTTCCCTGTCCCCTGCATCCTCCTGGTGGTGTCCACTTCATAGCTGTCTTTGGGTGTTGTTGTCCAGTGAGGTGCACCCTTCGCTCTGTTACAGTTTCTGTTTGTTCTGTCTTCACGTGGAGTCCCACTCCTCCTCATGACCTCTTCCATATGCAGAACCAATATTGAAAATAGTAATTTATCTTTTTCTGTCTTGTTAAAGCTTTTTGTTTTCTCTTTTCAGTTTCATAAACTGTACTTGTTGTCTGCCTAATGCTTTATCAAAAAAGCATCAGTGCTCATCAGGAGTTTTGTTAAAGGACATATCTATTGCCATCCACTAGTTCTAGTTCTAGTAAACAATTGAAGATAGTGAGAGTGTTCAGGGAAACCTTTTGAAAACAATCAATATTTATGGAATTCTGTTTGGTGCTGTATTACAGAAATGATACACTTGACATACTGGACAATATTCTGTGAGTTTTTACTTTTACATTTAGATGGGCTTAAATTAAATTGCATTTAGCTTGATTATACCTTTTATTACAGTGGTCACTATAGTAAATGTCCACCATAATTACATCTATGGAAGTATCCTTAAAATCCACCCCCTTTTTTTTCTTTTTCTTCTTCTGGGGATGTGGTGATGGGAGAGAGAATGGGAAAATGTATGCTGTGTTTTACATGATTGTTATTCATTGTGTAATCTGATGTGATATGTGAACTGAACATTTAATAAATATATTGTAAAAAAAAAAAAAAAAAAAAAAAAAAAACTACATCTGTTATCATTATATCACTTCCTAGTTAATGTAAACGTATATACCCATGAATATATTTTATAGAAGCATTTTCTTGCTGAATGTTTTTTTTTCTTATAATAATCAAATTATATAATAATATAATAATTTAGTATAAAAGTGAAGAATAATCACAAGGATATATATACATACATACATACATATATATACATATATATATATATATATATATATATATATATATATATATATATATATATATATATATATATATATATATATATAAAATTAATTAACTGATTTTTATATTGTTGTGCAGTAGTTTGGGCACTACATTTTTCTTTAAACAGTTTGACATTAAATCATTATGCTTTTGTTACATTTATTTTAATTCCAATTCCAAGAGTTCAAATGGTGGAGAATGTCATAAGTGATTAAATGTATACCTTTAATACATTATCCTTATACTAAATGTTACATAAATGTTAGAAGAATTTAAGTAGAAGCAATTATCTTTAGTTAAAATACTGCAAACCCATCCCTGCTATAGGCCATTGCTTAGAAAAAAAGTTTCTCTTTCAAGTTTTTAATGCATATGTTTAACCACACAAAGGAGTCTTTTATTTTTAAAAAAAAAAAAAAATTAGTTTTATTATCTGCTTTATTAATATATTAATATATCCCTTCATCCAGAACCGGAAAAGAGCTGTCATCATTTACCATAAATGGACAAGTGTGATGCCTCTGTTCAGCTGGCTGTGACTTTATCGCAGAACTCGCTGTGATTGGTCTTTTTAATCTGTATAAAACGGCGCTTCATGTTACAAAGTGTTACTATTACGTTAGTAATACATTAAGTTAACTATAAAGTATCACTACGTTGTGAGAAATCTCTTTTTATATGCTAACCGGACTTGAAATGTGCATTGTTTTGCTCTTCCAGGGGCCTTTTACCGGGCCTCTTACCTGAGTGTGGAAGGGCAGTAAAACTACACAGATGTATTCTCCTCATCATGGATAACAAACTTTATTGTTTTTTTGTATTGCGAAGTTTTTAAGCACATAAGGCGTTTTAAATTGGGTTCCCATAGCGTAAACTAGCTAATGCAATATGAGAGTATTCTCGAAAGGGAACACCTCGGTTACTAACGTAACGAGAAAGGGAACGAGTATTGCGTAACCTGCCTTGCTATTGTGCTTAAATAAGTGGATCGCTTCAGTCAAATTAAATTGAATTCTATGACTTAAGATGGGCTTTTATAGCCGCAGGCCACACACATTCTGGCGGGAGCTGACGCGCTAGGGCGCGAAGCGACCCGATTGGTTCACACGCCAATCAGCACGCTAGTAAGCTCTGCTGGGGTCTGCTGTGCATCTGCACTGCATTTTACATATATAAAATTATAAGGAAAATTTTGGCTTCATTCTCGAGAAAATACGTTTTTCATATGGTATGCTAGCTTACGCAGTACTCGTTCACTTCGCTCAGGGAATCGAGGTTACGTTAGTAACCGAGACAATATTTAAAGGAAACGTTGTAATAAGATAAGATAAGATAAGATAAGATAAGATAAGATAAGATAAGATAAGATAAGATAAGATAAGATAAGATAAGATAAGATAAGATAAGATAAGATAAGATAAGATAAACCTTTATTCGTCCCACAATGGGGAAATTTCTCTGTTCCAGCAGCAATTTTACAATATATTACAAATATAAATATACAGCATAATATATATAAAAAATATATATACAGCATATACAAAAATAAAAAAACAAAAACAAACAAAAAGTATATCAAGGATTACAGTGTAGTGATTGCACTAAAAAAAACAAAAACAAATTGCACATTATTTCAGTGAGAAAAATAGCAGCAGTGAGTATCATGGTGACAACTCGTTCACTGTGAGCAGCTCTGGTTATAAAGTCTAATAGCAGCAGGGAGAAACGAGCGTCTATATCGCTATATTTGGATGTAACAGTCTGTCACTGAAGGAGCTGCTCAGAGCTGAAACCGTTACATACAGGGGGTGAGAGTCATTCTCCAGCAATGATGACAGTTTTGCTACCATCCTTCTCTCTCCCACCTCTTGTACAGTCTCCAGGGGAATCCCCAGGACTGAGCTGGCCTTCCTGATCAGCTTGTCCAGTCTCTTCCTTTCTGCACTAGAAATGCTGCTGCACCAGAAAACCACACCATAGAAAATGGCTGAGGCCACCACAGAGTCAAAAAAGGTCTTCAGTAGATCTCCCTGCACTCCAAAAGACCTCAGTCTCCTCAGCAGAAAGAGTCTGCTCTGCCCTTTCTTGTAGATCGCCTCAGTGTTGTCCGACCAGTCCAGTTTTCTGTTCAGATGAACACCCATGTATTTGTATGATTCCACTCTCACAATGTCCTTTCCCTGAATGTTCACTGGTGGTAACATAGTTTGTTTGCGCCTACGGAAATCCACCACCAATTCTTTGGTTTTCCCCGCATTTAACTGGAGGCAGTTCCGTTGGCACCAGTCCACAAAGTTATGGATCAGTTCTCTGTACTCCCTGTCATCATCATCTGTGATCAGACCAACGATGGCAGAGTCGTCAGAGAACTTCTGTAGGTGACAGGTTGCTGAGCTGAACATGAAGTCTGCAGTGTAGATGGTGACGAGAAATGGGGCCAGAACCGTTCCCTGCGGGGCTCCAGTGTTGCAGACAATCATGTCAGACTCACAGTCACGAGTTTTCACAAACCGAGGTCGGTCTGTGAGGTAGTCCAGTATCCAGGCACACAGATGATGGTCCACTCCCATGTCCACCATCTTATCCCTCAGGATCACAGGTTGGATGGTGTTAAAGGCACTGGAGAAGTCAAAAAACATGACTCTCACTGTGCTCCCAGCCTTTTCCAGGTGAGAAAGAGCCCGATTTCGGAGGAAGATGACAGCGTCTTCCACTCCAATGCCAGGTTGGTAGGCAAACTGAAGTGGATCCATTGATGGGCTCACCAAAGGTCGCAGATGGGTTAGCACCAGCCTCTCCAATGTTTTCATCAGATGTGAGGTCAGTGCTACTGGTCTGTAGTCCCCAAGGACTTTTGGACGCGACGTCTTTGGTACAGGCACCACACAGGATGTTTTCCATAACTGTGGCACCTTCCCCAGCTTCAGGCTCAGGTCAAACATGTACAGCAGTATGCCGCACAGCTGGTCAGCACAGGTCTTAAGGAGTCTGGAGCTGATACCGTCTGGACCTGCAGCCTTCCTCACTTTGATCTTCCGGAGCTCCATTCTCACCTGGGCTTCTGTAAGGGGCAGTGTGTATTGGATGGAGTGGGGGCTGGAGGCAATTGGTAGAGTGGGGGAGTTAGGTGTGATGTGAGTAGGCTGTGAGCTGATAGCCGTGCAGAGAGAGGTGGGGCTGGAGCAGCTTGCTGTGTTGGCCGAGATGGGGGTTGCAGCAGAGGGGACTGGATGGGGGCAGGGGAGAGTGGCTGATCAAATCTGTTAAAGAATAGATTTAGATCATTCACCCACCTCTGGTCACTCTCAGTCTGAGAGATGGTCTCCTTATGACCAGTGATGGTTTTTAGCCCTTTCCACACACCACTGACGTTGTTCTGCTGCAGCTGAACCTCCGTCTTCCTCCTGTAGCATGCTTTTCCTTCCCTGATCTTCTTTCTCAGTTCTCTCTGGACATTTTTCAGCTCTTCCTTGTTTCCTGATTTAAAAACCCTCTTCTTCTCCTTAAGAAGAGTCTTTATATCAGGGTTGATCCATGGTTTGTTATTGGAAAAACACCATACAGTCCTGGAAGGTACAGTATTCTCCACACAGAAATTGATGTAGTCCGTAATGCAGTCTGTTAGATTGTCAATATCCTCCCCATGAGGATTACACAGTTCCTCCCACAAAGTTTTTTCGAAAAAAGTTTTTTGTCCTTCAGAGCCTCACTGGACTCATCAGACCATTTCCTCACTGTGCGGGAGACAGCTGGTTGCCTGCATACAAGGGGTTTGTACACAGGTTGGAGATGAACCAGGTTGTGATCCGATCTTCCCAAGGGGGGGAGGGGTGTTGAGGTGTAAGCCTCCTTTAGATTTGCATATAATAAGTCCAGTGTTTTATTGTCTCTGGTGTGGCATGAAACATACTGGGTGAATGTGGGCAGCGTGGAGGATGGAGGGGCATGATTGAAATCTCCAGAGATGAGGAGAAGGGCATTTGGGCTCTGTGTTAATAGTCTGTTTACAGCAGAATGCAGGACATCGCATGCCAATTCACCGTCAGCAGAGGGGGGAATATATGCAATAACATGCGAGAATTCCCTGGGCAGATAGTACGGCCTTATGCTAACGGCTAACATCTCAATGTCCTTACAGCAGATCTGTTCTTTAATAGTGATGTGACCAGATTTACACCATCTATTATTCACAAAAACTGCCAGACCTCCTCCCTTTCTCTTACCGCTCTCCGCGTCGCTCTGTCCGCGCGCAGTAAATCAAATCCATCCAAAGCCACAGTCGAATCTGGTGTTAGCGAAGTTAGCCATGACTCCGTGAACAGCATGATGCTACACTCTCGAATTCCCTCTGATGCCGGGTAAGAGCCGCTTAGCTCGTCCATCGTTAAATTGTTGGGTAAAGATCTCACATTTCCCATAACGATGGACGGCAGAGTTGGTCTGTAACGTCTCTTTTAACCCGACACAGAGTCCCAGCACGGTTTCCCCGTCGTCTGCTTCTTAGCTCGCGGGGAATGTCTGGTTTTTCCTGCCGTATCATCGCTGTATAGCGGAATGCTAACAGCTGGTCCCTGGTGTAAACAATAGGCCCGCTGTTGTGAACAGAGTTTCCAAACGCGATCGTAGACAAAGTCCAAAGAAACAGGAAAAGTAGAGCAAGCTCTGTGATTTTGTTGATGTCCATTGTGCAGTTTGTAGTTGCTCATATATTCACAAACAAAAGAAAAAAATATAAAGTACCAGAACACTATAAATAAACACAAATATTACAAACTTAGCGGGAGCTGCTGCAACAGGCTGCCACTCGGGCGGCGCCAGATTTCAAATATATATTATTAATATAATAATTATTAAAATATTAATATTTCTTTGCTTTTTTGTATGAACACCAATAAATATAATGGATGAACCCGCATTGCCATTATCCAATTCCTTGTGTTGGAAATCTATTTATATATTTACACTTCACTATTACTATTACACAAGAATAATTCACCATTCAGTAAAATAACATCTTCACCCCCTCTTCTTGCTCCTCACATGCCTGGCATCAGTAACGTCCATGCTTTAATTTTGACTGCAGTACAAGAATGATCCAAATGGATCATCTTCAGTTATGCTTGAAATGTTTGCAGCAATATAGCCCATTGCAGCCTCTTGTAATTCACATACCTTCTCTGTATTTCACTGAAAACTGGCGTACTTGTCACAACATGCAAGTATATGCAACTTTTGGTGCATTTTTGTCCAAAATATCATTAACCAGAACAAAAATGTTAATGGTAAAAGAATGGTAATAATTATATGTCCTTTTTATTATTATTATGAAAAGAGCAATAGTACGTCAATAGTATGAGTGTGTAATGTCATTTTGGCGTGCAAATGTGTATATTTGTACATTAAAGTGTACAACACTTTAGTGGAGGATACAGCATAAAATTGATAAAGTAGCATAAAGGTCAGCCTGGGTAGGTCATTTAACTTGGAGGAAACTCAGACACAGGTGTTGCTGATTTAGCAAACAGTTTTCGACTGTGCCAATGTTGTGTCTTGCCTTTGGTGGAAAACAATAAGGTTTGTTGTTTTGGTTAGGTCCTATGTATTATGAGTTAAGATATTGCTGCTGTATGATATATGGAGGAAAATAAACTTGCTAGATAATAGTAACATTACTGAACTCTACGTTGATTTGTGTGAGACCGCATGGGCACACGTCCGAACTTAATCCACTGTATTAGCAACCCAGGACCTTCCCGCTGTCCAACTTCTCTGCCTGGAGCAGGGAGACCGTCTGCTAGAAGCACACATTCGGGACTTTTTACATCTCGTGTGTCGGACCCATTACCCGGACCGCTCGCTCTGTATTTTTTACCAAACTAGCCTGAGCGAGCGGTCGAAGACACGTGTTTCAGTGGACAGTCCTAAGGAGGATTTCGCTGCATTCGTGGAGTGGGTACTGGTAAACAACGACTCACCATTTACCATTGGCGCAGCTGAGGATGACAGCATTACCAATCCCACTCCACCACTGCCAGAGACCAGCCAACCACCACCAGCGAGTGACTCGACGGAGATGTGCACAAGCCCACCGCAGACCATGAAGACTGGCCACCCGCTAGAGACGAGCCCGTACCAAGGATAAGGACGGAGTATGTCATTGCCTCGGAGCCTGGACCACCCACGAGGTCTGACCAGGTGTCTGAGTCGACAACACCATACATCGCCCCCGCCCACAACACCACCATTGGTAAAACTGACTGAAGTTTCTGGCGGCTAATTTGAGGAACGTAAGACTCTGTTTGAAATAGATTTAATAGACTTTTTTGGAGAGGTTTTTCCAGTGCCCCCTGTTTCTCCAGTGATCCCTGTTTTCCCAGCGTCTCCATCCTTAGAATTCCCACCCAGCCTCCCTCTCCTGCCGCCTCATTCAGCCAGTTCCTCAGCCCCACCATCACTGTCAACCTTCAGCCACTCTGCATCTCCCACAAACCATCTGGAAATGCAGAGTGTCTTCAGGCCACCAAGCTCTGCCTCGCACTGAGGGTTCCCTGTCTTCGCCTCCAGCCTATGTGCCCCCTGCTGCACCTCGTCCTGTCAACATTTGGGAGCCACCACTCACACACACGCGAAGACACACACGCGCACGCGACCACACACGCACACGCACACAAACACACGCGACCGCATACGCACACGCACACACGACCACGCGCGTGCACACACACACGCACATGCACACACGACCAGGCACACGCGACCACACGCACACATGCGACCACACGCACACACACACGACCACGCACACACACGCGACCATACACACGCACGCACACGCGACCACACACTCGCACGCACACACACACATGCACGCACACGCGACCGCGCACATGCACACACACGCACACGCGCACAAACACGCACACGCGACCACACACACTCGCGCGCACACACGCACATGCGACCACACGCGTACGCACACGCGACCACACACACGCGCGCACACACGCACGCACACGACCACACACGCACGCGACCTCACATACAAACACACGCACACGCGACCACACGCACACAAACACACACAATGTTTTTCCATAGGCGTAATGGTTTTTATACTGTACAAACCATATTTTCTATCCCCCTACACTACCCCTACCCCTAAACCTACCCATCACAGGAAACTGCACATTTTTATTTTCTCCCCAAAAAACTAATTCTGTATGTTTTATAAGCCTTTTGAAAAATGGGGACAGGGGTCCTGATATGTCACAAAAACATGCACACACACGCGACCACACACACGCACGCACACACACATACACTCGACCACACACGCACATACGCAAACACACATGTGACCACACACACGCGCACACACGTACAAACACACACACGCGAGCACACACACGCACACGCGACCACACACACGCACGCGACCGCACACACACAAGACCACACACGCGAACACGCAACCGCACACACACGCGACCACACACCCACGCGACCACACACGCACACACACACGCACGCACACCACACGCAAGCACACGCGACCACACACGCACACACACACAATGTTTTTCCATAGGCATAATGGTTTTTATACCGTACAAACCATATTTATACGGTATAAAACACACGCACACACACACACACACACACACACACACACACACACACAATGTTTTTCCATAGATGTAATGGTTTTTATACCGTACAAACCTTATTTATATGCGGTATAAACACACGCCCACACACACACGCTGTGTGGTCGCGTGCGTGTGTGTGTGGTCGCGTGTGTGTGAAGAGATATGTGCGTTTGCATTGCATACAAGAACTCGTGTATTGGAAAAGATGTGTTTGCATTGCAATGCATACATGTGCATTGGAAGAGATTTCCATTGCATACAAGAACTTGTGCATTGAAGTGCCTTTGCAGTGCAATGCTTACGCATGCATTGGAAAAGATTTCCATTGCATACAAGAACACGTTGTGCATTGAAGAGAAAACTGTATTAGTGTGTGTGCGTGTGCGTGTGCGTGTCATGCGCGTGTGCGTACGTGTGTGTGTGTGCGTTTGTGTGAGTGTGCGGTGGTCATGTGTGCGTGCGTGTGCGTGTGTGTGTGTGCGTGTGTGTGCTTACAATAACTTGTGCATTAAAGAGATAAGTGCATACAATAACTTGTTGTGCATTGAAGAAATAAGTGCTTCTGCATTGTATACAAGAACTCGTGCATTAAAGAATTATTGCTTTTGCATAGTATACAAGAACAAGATTTGGAAAGATGTGTGTTTGCTTTATTGCATACAAGATCACGGTGTGCATTGAAGAGATAAGTGCGTTTGCATTGCAATGCATTCCCGTGCATTGGAGAAGATTTCCATTACATACAAGAACACGTTGTGCATTGAAGAGAAAAGTGCTTTTGCATTACGTACAAGAACTCTATGTGCATTGAATTGCTTTTGCATTGCAATGCATACCCGTGCATTGGAGAAGATTTCCATTGCATACAAGATTTTCCATTGCATACAAGAACACGTTGTGCATTGTAGAGAAAAGTGCATTAGCTTTGCATACAATAACTTGTGATTTGAAGAGAAAAGTGCTTTTGCATTGCAGACAAGAACTCGTGCATTGAAGTGCTTTTACTTTGCAATGCATACACGTGCATTCGAAAAGATTTCCATTGCATACAAGATTTTCCATTGCATACAAGAACACATTGTGCACTGAAGAGATGAGTACTTTTTCATCGTATACAAGAGCGCTTTTTCATCGTACACGTTGTGCATTGAAGAGAAAAGTGCTTTTGCATTACATACAAGAATTCTATGTGCATTGAAGTGCTTTTGCATTGCAATGCATACCCGTGCATTGGAGAAGATTTCCATTGCATACAAGAACACGTTGTGCATTGAAGAGAAAAGTGCTTTTGCATTACATGCATTGAAGTGCTTTTACATTGCATTGCATACCCATTCATTGGAGAAGATTTCCATTGCATACAAGACTCCATTGCATACAAGATTTTCCATTGCATACAAGAACACGTTGTGCACTGAAGAGAAAAATGCTTTTGCATTGAATACAATAACTCGTGCATTGAAGAGAAAAGGGCATTATTATTGCATACAACATCTCTATGTGCATTGAAGATCTTTTGCATTGCAATGCATAAATGTGCATTGGAAAAGATTTCCATTGCATACAAGAACATATTGTGCATTGAAGAGAAACGTGCTTTTACATTACATAAAAGAAGTCTATGTGCATTGAAGTGCATTGCAATGCATACCCGTGCATTAGAGAAGATTTCCATTGCATACAAGATTTTCCATTGCATACAAGAACACGTTGTGCATTGTAGAGAAAAGTGCATTAGCTTTGCACACAATAACTTGTGATTTGAAGAGATAAGTGCGTTTGCATTGCAGACAAGAACTCGTGCATTGAAATGCTTTTACATGGCAATGCATACACGTGTATTCGAAAAGATTTCCATTGCATAACAAGATTTTCCAGTGCATACAAAAACACATTGTGCACTGAAGAGATGAGTGCTTTTTCATCGTATACAAGAGCGCTTTTTCATCGTATACAAGAACTTGTGCATTGAAAAGACAAGTGCTTTTTTGCATTGCATAAAGAAATTGTAGTGCATTGGAAAAGATAAGTGTTTTTGAAATGCTTACAATTACTAGTACATTAAAGAGACAACAATAACTCGTTGTGCATTGAAGATTTCCATTGCATACAAGATTTTCCAATGCATACAAGAACACATTGTGCATTGAAGAGAAAAATGCTTTTGCATTGAATAAAATAACTTGTGAATTGAAGAGATAAGTGCTTTTGCATTGCAGACAAGAACTCGTGCATTGAAGAGAAAAGGGCATTATTATTGCATACAACATCTCTATGTGCATTGAAGATCTTTTGCATTGCAATGCATAAATGTGCATTGGAAAAGATTTCCATTGCATACAAGATTTTCCATTGCATACAAGAACATATTGTGCATTGAAGAGAAAAGTGCATTACATACAAGAACTCTTGCGCATTGAATTGATTTTGCATTGCAATGCATACCCGTGCTTTGGAGACATTTTTTTATTGCATACAAGATTTTCCATTGCACACAAGAACACGTTGTGCATTGAAGAGATAAGTGCGTTTGCATTGCAGACAAGATCTCGTGCATTGAAATGCTTTTACATGGCAATGCATACACGTGCATTCGAAAAGAGAACGAGATTCATAACAAGATTTTCCATTGCACACAAGAACACATTGTGCACTGAAGAGATGAGTGCTTTTTCATCGTATACAAGAACTTGTGTATTGAAAAGACAAGTGCTTTTTGCATTGCATAAAGAAATTGTAGTGCATTGGAAAAGATAAGTGTTTTTGAAATGCTTACAATTAATAGTACATTAAAGAGACAACAATAACTCGTTGTACTAGTGCATTAAAGAGACAACAATAACTCGTTGTGCATTGAAGATTTCCATTGCATACAAGATTTTCCAGTGCATACAAAAACACATTGTGCATTGAAGAGAAAGTGCTTTTGCATTACATACAAGAACTCTATGTGCATTGAAGTGCTTTTGCAATGCAATGCATACCCGTGCATTGGAGAAGATTTCCATTGCATAGAAGATTTTCCATTGCATACAAGAACACATTGTGCATTGAAGAGAAAAGTGCGTTTGCATTACATGCATTGAAGTGCTTTTGCATTGCATTGCATACCCGTGCATTGGAGAAGATTTCCATTGCATAGAAGATTTTCCATTGCATACAAGAACACGTTATGCACTGAAGAGATGAGTGCTTTTTCATGTATACAAGAACTTGTGCATTTGAAAAGACAAGTGCTTTTTGCATTGCATAAAGAAATTGTAGTGCATTGAAAAGATATGTGTTTTTGAAATGCTTTCAATTACTAGTGCATTAAAGAGACAACAATAACTCGTTGTGCATTGAAGATTTCCATTGCATACAAGATTTTCCAGTGCATACAAAAACACATTGTGCATTGAAGAGAAAGTGCATTAGCTTTGCATACAATAACTCTATGTGCATTTGAAAGAAAAGTGTTTTTGCATTTGTGCATTGCAAGTGATTTTCCATTGCAACATATCTGTGCATTGAAGAAAGATTTCCATTGCATATACAAGATTTTCCATTTACAAGAACTTGTGATTTGAAAAGAAAAATGCTTTTGCATTGAAAAGACAAGAACTTTTGAATTGCTTTCAATTACTAGTGCATTAAAGAGACAATGCATAACTCGTTGTGCATTGAAGATTTCCATTGCATACAAGATTTTCCATTGCATACAAGAACACATTGTGCATTGAAGAAGTGCTTTTGCATTACAAGAACTATGTGCATTGAAGTGATTTTGCATTGCATTGCATACCCGTGCATTGGAGAAGATTTCCATTGCATAGAAGATTTTCCATTGCATACAAGAACACGTTATGCACTGAAGAGATGAGTGCTTTTTCATGTATACAAGAACTTGTGCATTTGAAAAGACAAGTGCTTTTTGCATTGCATAAAGAAATTGTAGTGCATTGGAAAAGATATGTGTTTTTGAAATGCTTTCAATTACTAGTGCATTAAAGAGACAACAATAACTCGTTGTGCATTGAAGATTTCCATTGCATACAAGATTTTCCAGTGCATACAAAAACACATTGTGCATTGAAGAGAAAAGTGCTTTTGCATTACATACAAGAACTCTATGTGCATTGAAGTGCTTTTGCAATGCAATGCATACCGATGCGCATGGAGACGATTTCCATTGCATACAAGATTTTCCATTGCATACAAGAACACATTGTGCATTGAAGAGAAAAGTGCGTTTGCATTACATGCATTGAAGTGCTTTTGCATTGCATTGCATACCCGTGCATTGGAGAAGATTTCCATTGCATAGAAGATTTTCCATGGCATACAAGAACACGTTATGCACTGAAGAGATGAGTGCTTTTTCATGTATACAAGAACTTGTGCATTTGAAAAGACAAGTGCTTTTTTGCATTGCATAAAGAAATTGTAGTGCATTGGAAAAGATATGTGTTTTTGAAATGCTTTCAATTACTAGTGCATTAAAGAGACAACAATAACTCGTTGTGCATTGAAGATTTCCATTGCATACAAGATTTTCCAGTGCATACAAAAACACATTGTGCATTGAAGAGAAAAGTGCTTTTGCATTACATACAAGAACTCTATGTGCATTGAAGTGCTTTTGCAATGCAATGCATACCCGTGCATTGGAGACGATTTCCATTGCATACAAGATTTTCCATTGCATACAAGAACACATTGTGCATTGAAGAGAAAAGTGCGTTTGCATTACATGCATTGAAGTGCTTTTGCATTGCATTGCATACCCGTGCATTGGAGAAGATTTCCATTGCATAGAAGATTTTCCATGGCATACAAGAACACGTTATGCACTGAAGAGATGAGTGCTTTTTCATGTATACAAGAACTTGTGCATTTGAAAAGACAAGTGCTTTTTTGCATTGCATAAAGAAATTGTAGTGCATTGGAAAAGATATGTGTTTTTGAAATGCTTTCAATTACTAGTGCATTAAAGAGACAACAATAACTCGTTGTGCATTGAAGATTTCCATTGCATACAAGATTTTCCAGTGCATACAAAAACACATTGTGCATTGAAGAGAAAGTGCTTTTGCATTACATACAAGAACTCTATGTGCATTGAATTGATTTTGCATTGCAATGCATACCCGTGCATTGGAGAAGATTTCCATTGCATAGAAGATTTTCCATTGCATACAAGAACACGTTATGCACTGAAGAGATGAGTGCTTTTTTGTATACAAGAACTTGTGCATTTGAAAAGACAAGTGCTTTTTGCATTGCAAAAAGAAATTGTAGTGCATTGGAAAAGATATGTGTTTTTGAAATGCTTTCAATTACTAGTGCATTAAAGAGACAACAATAACTCGTTGTGCATTGAAGATTTCCATTGCATACAAGATTTTCCATTGCATACAAGAACACATTGTGTGCATGAAAGAAAAGTGTGTTTGCATTACATGCATTGAAGTGCTTTTGCATTGCATTGCATACCCGTGCATTGGAGAAGATTTCCATTGCATAGAAGATTTTCCATGGCATACAAGAACACGTTATGCACTGAAGAGATGAGTGCTTTTTCATGTATACAAGAACTTGTGCATTTGAAAAGACAAGTGCTTTTTGCATTGCATAAAGAAATTGTAGTGCATTGGAAAAGATATGTGTTTTTGAAATGCTTTCAATTACTAGTGCATTAAAGAGACAACAATAACTCGTTGTGCATTGAAGATTTCCATTGCATACAAGATTTTCCAGTGCATACAAAAACACATTGTGCATTGAAGAGAAAGTGCTTTTGCATTACATACAAGAACTCTATGTGCATTGAATTGATTTTGCATTGCAATGCATACCCGTGCATTGGAGAAGATTTCCATTGCATAGAAGATTTTCCATTGCATACAAGAACACGTTATGCACTGAAGAGATGAGTGCTTTTTCATGTATACAAGAACTTGTGCATTTGAAAAGACAAGTGCTTTTTTGCATTGCAAAAAGAAATTGTAGTGCATTGGAAAAGATATGTGTTTTTGAAATGCTTTCAATTACTAGTGCATTAAAGAGACAACAATAACTCGTTGTGCATTGAAGATTTCCATTGCATACAAGATTTTCCAGTGCATACAAAAACACATTGTGCATTGAAGAGAAAAGTGCTTTTGCATTACATACAAGAACTCTATGTGCATTGAAGTGCTTTTGCAATGCAATGCATACCCGTGCATTGGAGACGATTTCCATTGCATACAAGATTTTCCATTGCATACAAGAACACATTGTGCATTTGAAGAAAAGTGCGTTTGCATTACATGCATTGAAGTGCTTTTGCATTGCATTGCATACCCGTGCATTGGAGAAGATTTCCATTGCATAGAAGATTTTCCATTGCATACAAGAACACGTTATGCACTGAAGAGATGAGTGCTTTTTCATGTATACAAGAACTTGTGCATTTGAAAAGACAAGTGCTTTTTGCATTGCATAAAGAAATTGTAGTGCATTGGAAAAGATATGTGTTTTTGAAATGCTTTCAATTACTAGTGCATTAAAGAGACAACAATAACTCGTTGTGCATTGAAGATTTCCATTGCATACAAGATTTTCCAGTGCATACAAAAATACATTGTGCATTGAAGAGAAAAGTGCTTTTGCATTACATACAAGAACTCTATGTGCATTGAAGTGCTTTTGCAATGCAATGCATACCCGTGCATTGGAGACGATTTCCATTGCATACAAGATTTTCCATTGCATACAAGAACACATTGTGCATTGAAGAGAAAAGTGCGTTTGCATTACATGCATTGAAGTGCTTTTGCATTGCATTGCATACCCGTGCATTGGAGAAGATTTCCATTGCATAGAAGATTTTCCATGGCATACAAGAACACGTTATGCACTGAAGAGATGAGTGCTTTTTCATGTATACAAGAACTTGTGCATTTGAAAAGACAAGTGCTTTTTTGCATTGCATAAAGAAATTGTAGTGCATTGGAAAAGATATGTGTTTTTGAAATGCTTTCAATTACTAGTGCATTAAAGAGACAACAATAACTCGTTGTGCATTGAAGATTTCCATTGCATACAAGATTTTCCAGTGCATACAAAAACACATTGTGCATTGAAGAGAAAAGTGCTTTTGCATTACATACAAGAACTCTATGTGCATTGAATTGATTTTGCATTGCAATGCATACCCGTGCATTGGAGAAGATTTCCATTGCATAGAAGATTTCCATTGCATACAAGAACACGTTATGCACTGAAGAGATGAGTGCTTTTTCATGTATACAAGAACTTGTGCATTTGAAAAGACAAGTGCTTTTTGCATTGCAAAAAGAAATTGTAGTGCATTGGAAAAGATATGTGTTTTTGAAATGCTTTCAATTACTAGTGCATTAAAGAGACAACAATAACTCGTTGTGCATTGAAGATTTCCATTGCATACAAGATTTTCCATTGCATACAAGAACACATTGTGCATTGAAGAGAAAGTGCTTTTGTTTGCAAGAATTACATGCATTGAAGTGCTTTTGCATTGCATTGCATACCCGTGCATTGGAGAAGATTTCCATTGCATAGAAGATTTTCCATGGCATACAAGAACACGTTATGCACTGAAGAGATGAGTGCTTTTTCATGTATACAAGAACTTGTGCATTTGAAAAGACAAGTGCTTTTTTGCATTGCATAAAGAAATTGTAGTGCATTGGAAAAGATATGTGTTTTTGAAATGCTTTCAATTACTAGTGCATTAAAGAGACAACAATAACTCGTTGTGCATTGAAGATTTCCATTGCATACAAGATTTTCCAGTGCATACAAAAACACATTGTGCATTGAAGAGAAAAGTGCTTTTGCATTACATACATACAAGAACTCTATGTGCATTGAATTGATTTTGCATTGCAATGCATACCCGTGCATTGGAGAAGATTTCCATTGCATAGAAGATTTTCCATTGCATACAAGAACACGTTATGCACTGAAGAGATGAGTGCTTTTTCATGTATACAAGAACTTGTGCATTTGAAAAGACAAGTGCTTTTTTGCATTGCAAAAAGAAATTGTAGTGCATTGGAAAAGATATGTGTTTTTGAAATGCTTTCAATTACTAGTGCATTAAAGAGACAACAATAACTCGTTGTGCATTGAAGATTTCCATTGCATACAAGATTTTCCAGTGCATACAAAAACACATTGTGCATTGAAGAGAAAAGTGCTTTTGCATTACATACAAGAACTCTATGTGCATTGAAGTGCTTTTGCAATGCAATGCATACCGTGCATTGGAGACGATTTCCATTGCATACAAGATTTTCCATTGCATACAAGAACACATTGTGCATTGAAGAGAAAAGTGCGTTTGCATTACATGCATTGAAGTGCTTTTGCATTGCATTGCATACCCGTGCATTGGAGAAGATTTCCATTGCATAGAAGATTTTCCATGGCATACAAGAACACGTTATGCACTGAAGAGATGAGTGCTTTTTCATGTATACAAGAACTTGTGCATTTGAAAAGACAAGTGCTTTTTGCATTGCATAAAGAAATTGTAGTGCATTGGAAAAGATATGTGTTTTTGAAATGCTTTCAATTACTAGTGCATTAAAGAGACAACAATAACTCGTTGTGCATTGAAGATTTCCATTGCATACAAGATTTTCCAGTGCATACAAAAACACATTGTGCATTGAAGAGAAAGTGCTTTTGCATTACATACAAGAACTCTATGTGCATTGAATTGTTGCATTGCAATGCATACCCGTGCATTGGAGAAGATTTCCATTGCATAGAAGATTTTCCATTGCATACAAGAACACGTTATGCACTGAAGAGATGAGTGCTTTTTCATGTATACAAGAACTTGTGCATTTGAAAAGACAAGTGCTTTTTTGCATTGCAAAAAGAAATTGTAGTGCATTGGAAAAGATATGTGTTTTTGAAATGCTTTCAATTACTAGTGCATTAAAGAGACAACAATAACTCGTTGTGCATTGAAGATTTACATTGCATACAAGATTTTCCATTGCATACAAGAACACATTGTGCATTGAAGAGAAAAGTGTGTTTGCATTACATGCATTGAAGTGCTTTTGCATTGCATTGCATACCCGTGCATTGGAGAAGATTTCCATTGCATAGAAGATTTTCCATGGCATACAAGAACACGTTATGCACTGAAGAGATGAGTGCTTTTTCATGTATACAAGAACTTGTGCATTTGAAAAGACAAGTGCTTTATTGCATAAAGAAATTGTAGTGCATTGGAAAAGATATGTGTTTTTGAAATGCTTTCAATTACTAGTGCATTAAAGAGACAACAATAACTCGTTGTGCATTGAAGATTTCCATTGCATACAAGATTTTCCAGTGCATACAAAAACACATTGTGCATTGAAAAGTGCTTTTGCATTACATACAAGAACTCTATGTGCATTGAATTGATTTTGCATTGCAATGCATACCCGTGCATTGGAGAAGATTTCCATTGCATAGAAGATTTTCCATTGCATACAAGAACACGTTATGCACTGAAGAGATGAGTGCTTTTTCATGTATACAAGAACTTGTGCATTTGAAAAGACAAGTGCTTTTTGCATTGCAAAAAGAAATTGTAGTGCATTGGAAAAGATATGTGTTTTTGAAATGCTTTCAATTACTAGTGCATTAAAGAGACAACAATAACTCGTTGTGCATTGAAGATTTCCATTGCATACAAGATTTTCCATTGCATACAAGAACACATTGTGCATTGAAGAGAAAAGTGTGTTTGCATTACATGCATTGAAGTGCTTTTGCATTGCATTGCATACCCGTGCATTGGAGAAGATTTCCATTGCATAGAAGATTTTCCATGGCATACAAGAACACGTTATGCACTGAAGAGATGAGTGCTTTTTCATGTATACAAGAACTTGTGCATTTGAAAAGACAAGTGCTTTTTTGCATTGCATAAAGAAATTGTAGTGCATTGGAAAAGATATGTGTTTTTGAAATGCTTTCAATTACTAGTGCATTAAAGAGACAACAATAACTCGTTGTGCATTGAAGATTTCCATTGCATACAAGATTTTCCAGTGCATACAAAAACACATTGTGCATTGAAGAGAAAAGTGCTTTTGCATTACATACAAGAACTCTATGTGCATTGAAGTGCTTTTGCAATGCAATGCATACCCGTGCATTGGAGACGATTTCCATTGCATACAAGATTTTCCATTGCATACAAGAACACATTGTGCATTGAAGAGAAAAGTGCGTTTGCATTACATGCATTGAAGTGCTTTTGCATTGCATTGCATACCCGTGCATTGGAGAAGATTTCCATTGCATAGAAGATTTTCCATGGCATACAAGAACACGTTATGCACTGAAGAGATGAGTGCTTTTTCATGTATACAAGAACTTGTGCATTTGAAAAGACAAGTGCTTTTTTGCATTGCATAAAGAAATTGTAGTGCATTGGAAAAGATATGTGTTTTTGAAATGCTTTCAATTACTAGTGCATTAAAGAGACAACAATAACTCGTTGTGCATTGAAGATTTCCATTGCATACAAGATTTTCCAGTGCATACAAAAACACATTGTGCATTGAAGAGAAAAGTGCTTTTGCATTACATACAAGAACTCTATGTGCATTGAAGTGCTTTTGCAATGCAATGCATACCCGTGCATTGGAGACGATTTCCATTGCATACAAGATTTTCCATTGCATACAAGAACACATTGTGCATTGAAGAGAAAAGTGCGTTTGCATTACATGCATTGAAGTGCTTTTGCATTGCATTGCATACCGTGCATTGGAGAAGATTTCCATTGCATAGAAGATTTTCCATGGCATACAAGAACACGTTATGCACTGAAGAGATGAGTGCTTTTTCATGTATACAAGAACTTGTGCATTTGAAAAGACAAGTGCTTTTTGCATTGCATAAAGAAATTGTAGTGCATTGGAAAAGATATGTGTTTTTGAAATGCTTTCAATTACTAGTGCATTAAAGAGACAACAATAACTCGTTGTGCATTGAAGCATTGAAGATTTCCATTGCATACAAGATTTTCCAGTGCATACAAAAACACATTGTGCATTGAAGAGAAAGTGCTTTTGCATTACATACAAGAACTCTATGTGCATTGAATTGATTTTGCATTGCAATGCATACCCGTGCATTGGAGAAGATTTCCATTGCATAGAAGATTTTCCATTGCATACAAGAACACGTTATGCACTGAAGAGATGAGTGCTTTTTCATGTATACAAGAACTTGTGCATTTGAAAAGACAAGTGCTTTTTTGCATTGCAAAAAGAAATTGTAGTGCATTGGAAAAGATATGTGTTTTTGAAATGCTTTCAATTACTAGTGCATTAAAGAGACAACAATAACTCGTTGTGCATTGAAGATTTCCATTGCATACAAGATTTTCCAGTGCATACAAAAACACATTGTGCATTGAAGAGAAAAGTGCTTTTGCATTACATACAAGAACTCTATGTGCATTGAAGTGCTTTTGCAATGCAATGCATACCCGTGCATTGGAGACGATTTCCATTGCATACAAGATTTTCCATTGCATACAAGAACACATTGTGCATTGAAGAGAAAAGTGCGTTTGCATTACATGCATGCTTTTGCATTGCATTGCATTGCATTTGCATACCGTGCATTGGAGAAGATTTCCATTGCATAGAAGATTTTCCATTGCATACAAGAACACGTTATGCACTGAAGAGATGAGTGCTTTTTCATGTATACAAGAACTTGTGCATTTGAAAAGACAAGTGCTTTTTGCATTGCATAAAGAAATTGTAGTGCATTGGAAAAGATATGTGTTTTTGAAATGCTTTCAATTACTAGTGCATTAAAGAGACAACAATAACTCGTTGTGCATTGAAGATTTCCATTGCATACAAGATTTTCCAGTGCATACAAAAACACATTGTGCATTGAAGAGAAAAGTGCTTTTGCATTACATACAAGAACTCTATGTGCATTGAAGTGCTTTTGCAATGCAATGCATACCGCATGCATTGGAGACGATTTCCATTGCATACAAGATTTTCCATTGCATACAAGAACACATTGTGCATTGAAGAGAAAAGTGCGTTTGCATTACATGCATTGAAGTGCTTTTGCATTGCATTGCATACCCGTGCATTGGAGAAGATTTCCATTGCATAGAAGATTTTCCATGGCATACAAGAACACGTTATGCACTGAAGAGATGAGTGCTTTTTCATGTATACAAGACTTGTGCATTTGAAAAGACAAGTGCTTTTTGCATTGCATAAAGAAATTGTAGTGCATTGGAAAAGATATGTGTTTTTGAAATGCTTTCAATTACTAGTGCATTAAAGAGACAACAATAACTCGTTGTGCATTGAAGATTTCCATTGCATACAAGATTTTCCAGTGCATACAAAAACACATTGTGCATTGAAGAGAAAAGTGCTTTTGCATTACATACAAGAACTCTATGTGCATTGAATTGATTTTGCATTGCAATGCATACCCGTGCATTGGAGAAGATTTCCATTGCATAGAAGATTTTCCATTGCATACAAGAACACGTTATGCACTGAAGAGATGAGTGCTTTTTCATGTATACAAGAACTTGTGCATTTGAAAAAAGACAAGTGCTTTTTTGCATTGCAAAAGAAATTGTAGTGCATTGGAAAAGATATGTGTTTTTGAAATGCTTTCAATTACTAGTGCATTAAAGAGACAACAATAACTCGTTGTGCATTGAAAGATTTACATTGCATACAAGATTTTCCATTGCATACAAGAACACATTGTGCATTGAAGAGAAAAGTGTGTTTGCATTACATGCATTGAAGTGCTTTTGCATTGCATTGCATACCCGTGCGTGCATTGAGAAGATTTCCATTGCATAGAAGATTTTCCATGGCATACAAGAACACGTTATGCACTGAAGAGATGAGTGCTTTTTCATGTATACAAGAACTTGTGCATTTGAAAAGACAAGTGCTTTTTGCATTGCATAAAGAAATTGTAGTGCATTGGAAAAGATATGTGTTTTTGAAATGCTTTCAATTACTAGTGCATTAAAGAGACAACAATAACTCGTTGTGCATTGAAGATTTCCATTGCATACAAGATTTTCCAGTGCATACAAAAACACATTGTGCATTGAAGAGAAAGTGCTTTTGCATTACATACAAGAAACTATATGTGCATTGAATTGATTTTGCATTGCAATGCATACCCGTGCATTGGAGAAGATTTCCATTGCATAGAAGATTTTCCATTGCATACAAGAACACGTTATGCACTGAAGAGATGAGTGCTTTTTCATGTATACAAGAACTTGTGCATTTGAAAAGACAAGTGCTTTTTGCATTGCATAAAGAAATTGTAGTGCATTGGAAAAGATATGTGTTTTTGAAATGCTTTCAATTACTAGTGCATTAAAGAGACAACAATAACTCGTTGTGCATTGAAGATTTCCATTGCATACAAGATTTTCCAGTGCATACAAAAACACATTGTGCATTGAAGAGAAAAGTGCTTTTGCATTACATACAAGAACTCTATGTGCATTGAAGTGCTTTTGCAATGCAATGCATACCGTGCATTGGAGACGATTTCCATTGCATACAAGATTTTCCATTGCATACAAGAACACATTGTGCATTGAAGAGAAAAGTGCGTTTGCATTACATGCATTGAAGTGCTTTTGCATTGCAATGCATACCGTGCACTGGAGAAGATTTCCATTGCATAGAAGTTTTCCATGGCATACAAGAACACGTTATGCACTGAAGAGATGAGTGCTTTTTCATGTATACAAGAACTTGTGCATTTGAAAAGACAAGTGCTTTTTTGCATTGCATAAAGAAATTGTAGTGCATTGGAAAAGATATGTTTTTGAAATGCTTTCAATTACTAGTGCATTAAAGAGACAACAATAACTCGTTGTGCATTGAAGATTTCCATTGCATACAAGATTTTCCAGTGCATACAAAAATACATTGTGCATTGAAGAGAAAAGTGCTTTTGCATTACATACAAGAACTCTATGTGCATTGAAGCTTTTTTTGCAATGCAATGCATACCCATGCATTGAGCGATTTCCATTGCATACAAGATTTTCCATTGCATACAAGAACACATTGTGCATTGAAGAAAAGTGCGTTTGCATTACATGCATTGAAGTGCTTTTGCATTGCATTGCATACCCGTGCATTGGAGAAGATTTCCATTGCATAGAAGATTTTCCATGGCATACAAGAACACGTTATATGCACTGAAGAGATGAGTGCTTTTTCATGTATACAAGAACTTGTGCATTTGAAAAGACAAGTGCTTTTTGCATTGCATAAAGAAATTGTAGTGCATTGGAAAAGATATGTGTTTTTGAAATGCTTTCAATTACTAGTGCATTAAAGAGACAATAATAACTCGTTGTGCATTGAAGATTTCCATTGCATACAAGATTTTCCAGTGCATACAAAAACACATTGTGCATTGAAGAGAAAAGTGCTTTTGCATTACATACAAGAACTCTATGTGCATTGAATTGATTTTGCATTGCAATGCATACCCGTGCATTGGAGAAGATTTCCATTGCATAGAAGATTTTCCATTGCATACAAGAACACGTTATGCACTGAAGAGATGAGTGCTTTTTCATGTATACAAGAACTTGTGCATTTGAAAAGACAAGTGCTTTTTGCATTGCAAAAAGAAATTGTAGTGCATTGGAAAAGATATGTGTTTTTGAAATGCTTTCAATTACTAGTGCATTAAAGAGACAACAATAACTCGTTGTGCATTGAAGATTTACATTGCATACAAGATTTTCCATTGCATACAAGAACACATTGTGCATTGAAGAGAAAAGTGTGTTTGCATTACATGCATTGAAGTGCTTTTGCATTGCATTGCATACCCGTGCATTGGAGAAGATTTCCATTGCATAGAAGATTTTCCATGGCATACAAGAACACGTTATGCACTGAAGAGATGAGTGCTTTTTCATGTATACAAGAACTTGTGCATTTGAAAAGACAAGTGCTTTTTTGCATTGCATAAAGAAATTGTAGTGCATTGGAAAAGATATGTGTTTTTGAAATGCTTTCAATTACTAGTGCATTAAAGAGACAACAATAACTCGTTGTGCATTGAAGATTTCCATTGCATACAAGATTTTCCAGTGCATACAAAAACACATTGTGCATTGAAGAGAAAAGTGCTTTTGCATTACATACAAGAACTCTATGTGCATTGAATTGATTTTGTACATTGCAATGCATACCCGTGCATTGGAGAAGATTT
Organism: Paracanthobrama guichenoti; assembly: GCA_018749465.1. Lineage (NCBI taxonomy): Eukaryota > Metazoa > Chordata > Actinopteri > Cypriniformes > Gobionidae > Paracanthobrama > Paracanthobrama guichenoti. Next base: position 21,226,253 of record CM031952.1, on the reverse strand, counting down.
CCATTGCATAGAAGATTTTCCATTGCATACAAGAACACGTTATGCACTGAAGAGATGAGTGCTTTTTCATGTATACAAGAACTTGTGCATTTGAAAAGACAAGTGCTTTTTTGCATTGCAAAAAGAAATTGTAGTGCATTGGAAAAGATATGTGTTTTTGAAATGCTTTCAATTACTAGTGCATTAAAGAGACAACAATAACTCGTTGTGCATTGAAGATTTCCATTGCATACAAGATTTTCCAGTGCATACAAAAACACATTGTGCATTGAAGAGAAAAGTGCTTTTGCATTACATACAAGAACTCTATGTGCATTGAAGTGCTTTTGCAATGCAATGCATACCCGTGCATTGGAGACGATTTCCATTGCATACAAGATTTTCCATTGCATACAAGAACACATTGTGCATTGAAGAGAAAAGTGCGTTTGCATTACATGCATTGAAGTGCTTTTGCATTGCATTGCATACCGTGCATTGGAGAAGATTTCCATTGCATAGAAGATTTTCCATGGCATACAAGAACACGTTATGCACTGAAGAGATGAGTGCTTTTTCATGTATACAAGAACTTGTGCATTTGAAAAGACAAGTGCTTTTTGCATTGCATAAAGAAATTGTAGTGCATTGGAAAAGATATGTGTTTTTGAAATGCTTTCAATTACTAGTGCATTAAAGAGACAACAATAACTCGTTGTGCATTGAAGATTTCCATTGCATACAAGATTTTCCAGTGCATACAAAAACACATTGTGCATTGAAGAGAAAGTGCTTTTGCATTACATACAAGAACTCTATGTGCATTGAATTGATTTTGCATTGCAATGCATACCCGTGCATTGGAGAAGATTTCCATTGCATAGAAGATTTTCCATTGCATACAAGAACACGTTATGCACTGAAGAGATGAGTGCTTTTTCATGTATACAAGAACTTGTGCATTTGAAAAGACAAGTGCTTTTTGCATTGCAAAAAGAAATTGTAGTGCATTGGAAAAGATATGTGTTTTTGAAATGCTTTCAATTACTAGTGCATTAAAGAGACAACAATAACTCGTTGTGCATTGAAGATTTCCATTGCATACAAGATTTTCCAGTGCATACAAAAACACATTGTGCATTGAAGAGAAAAGTGCTTTTGCATTACATACAAGAACTCTATGTGCATTGAAGTGCTTTTGCAATGCAATGCATACCCGCATTGCATTGAGACGATTTCCATTGCATACAAGATTTTCCATTGCATACAAGAACACATTGTGCATTGAAGAGAAAAGTGCGTTTGCATTACATGCATTGAAGTGCTTTTGCATTGCATTGCATACCCGTGCATTGGAGAAGATTTCCATTGCATAGAAGATTTTCCATGGCATACAAGAACACGTTATGCACTGAAGAGATGAGTGCTTTTTCATGTATACAAGAACTTGTGCATTTGAAAAGACAAGTGCTTTTTTGCATTGCATAAAAAAATTGTAGTGCATTGGAAAAGATATGTGTTTTTGAAATGCTTTCAATTACTAGTGCATTAAAGAGACAACAATAACTCGTTGTGCATTGAAGATTTCCATTGCATACAAGATTTTCCAGTGCATACAAAAACACATTGTGCATTGAAGAGAAAGTGCTTTTGCATTACATACAAGAACTCTATGTGCATTGAATTGATTTTGCATTGCAATGCATACCCGTGCATTGGAGAAGATTTCCATTGCATAGAAGATTTTCCATTGCATACAAGAACACGTTATGCACTGAAGAGATGAGTGCTTTTTCATGTATACAAGAACTTGTGCATTTGAAAAGACAAGTGCTTTTTTGCATTGCAAAAAGAAATTGTAGTGCATTGGAAAAGATATGTGTTTTTGAAATGCTTTCAATTACTAGTGCATTAAAGAGACAACAATAACTCGTTGTGCATTGAAGATTTCCATTGCATACAAGATTTTCCATTGCATACAAGAACACATTGTGCATTGAAGAGAAAGTGTGTTTTTTGCATTTACATGCATTGAAGTGCTTTTGCATTGCATTGCATGCACCGTGCATTGGAGAAGATTTCCATTGCATAGAAGATTTTCCATGCATACAAGAACACGTTATGCACTGAAGAGATGAGTGCTTTTTCATGTATACAAGAACTTGTGCATTTGAAAAGACAAGTGCTTTTTGCATTGCATAAAGAAATTGTAGTGCATTGGAAAAGATATGTGTTTTTGAAATGCTTTCAATTACTAGTGCATTAAAGAGACAACAATAACTCGTTGTGCATTGAAGATTTCCATTGCATACAAGATTTTCCAGTGCATACAAAAACACATTGTGCATTGAAGAGAAAAGTGCTTTTGCATTACATACAAGAACTCTATGTGCATTGAATTGATTTTGCATTGCAATGCATACCCGTGCATTGGAGAAGATTTCCATTGCATAGAAGATTTTCCATTGCATACAAGAACACGTTATGCACTGAAGAGATGAGTGCTTTTTCATGTATACAAGAACTTGTGCATTTGAAAAGACAAGTGCTTTTTGCATTGCAAAAAGAAATTGTAGTGCATTGGAAAAGATATGTGTTTTTGAAATGCTTTCAATTACTAGTGCATTAAAGAGACAACAATAACTCGTTGTGCATTGAAGATTTCCATTGCATACAAGATTTTCCAGTGCATACAAAAACACATTGTGCATTGAAGAGAAAAGTGCTTTTGCATTACATACAAGAACTCTATGTGCATTGAAGTGCTTTTGCAATGCAATGCATACCCGTGCATTGGAGCGATTTCCATTGCATACAAGATTTTCCATTGCATACAAGAACACATTGTGCATTGAAGAGAAAAGTGCGTTTGCATTACATGCATTGAAGTGCTTTTGCATTGCATTGCATATACCCGTGCATTGGAGAAGATTTCCATTGCATAGAAGATTTTCCATGGCATACAAGAACACGTTATGCACTGAAGAGATGAGTGCTTTTCATGTATACAAGAACTTGTGCATTTGAAAAGACAAGTGCTTTTTTGCATTGCATAAAGAAATTGTAGTGCATTGGAAAAAATATGTGTTTTGAAATGCTTTCAATTACTAGTGCATTAAAGAGACAACAATAACTCGTTGTGCATTGAAGATTTCCATTGCATACAAGATTTTCCAGTGCATACAAAAACACATTGTGCATTGAAGAGAAAGTGCTTTTGCATTACATACAAGAACTCTATGTGCATTGAATTGATTTTGCATTGCAATGCATACCCGTGCATTGGAGAAGATTTCCATTGCATAGAAGATTTTCCATTGCATACAAGAACACGTTATGCACTGAAGAGATGAGTGCTTTTTCATGTATACAAGAACTTGTGCATTTGAAAAGACAAGTGCTTTTTTGCATTGCAAAAAGAAATTGTAGTGCATTGGAAAAGATATGTGTTTTTGAAATGCTTTCAATTACTAGTGCATTAAAGAGACAACAATAACCGTTGTGCATTGAAGATTTACATTGCATACAAGATTTTCCATTGCATACAAGAACACATTGTGCATTGAAGAGAAAAGTGTGTTTGCATTACATGCATTGAAGTGCTTTTGCATTGCATTGCATACCCGTGCATTGGAGAAGATTTCCATTGCATAGAAGATTTTCCATGGCATACAAGAACACGTTATGCACTGAAGAGATGAGTGCTTTTTCATGTATACAAGAACTTGTGCATTTGAAAAGACAAGTGCTTTTTGCATTGCATAAAGAAATTGTAGTGCATTGGAAAAGATATGTGTTTTTGAAATGCTTTCAATTACTAGTGCATTAAAGAGACAACAATAACTCGTTGTGCATTGAAGATTTCCATTGCATACAAGATTTTCCAGTGCATACAAAACACATTGTGCATTGAAGAGAAAGTGCTTTTGCATTACATACAAGAACTCTATGTGCATTGAATTGATTTTGCATTGCAATGCATACCCGTGCATTGGAGAAGATTTCCATTGCATAGAAGATTTTCCATTGCATACAAGAACACGTTATGCACTGAAGAGATGAGTGCTTTTTCATGTATACAAGAACTTGTGCATTTGAAAAGACAAGTGCTTTTTTGCATTGCATAAAGAAATTGTAGTGCATTGGAAAAGATATGTGTTTTTGAAATGCTTTCAATTACTAGTGCATTAAAGAGACAACAATAACTCGTTGTGCATTGAAGATTTCCATTGCATACAAGATTTTCCAGTGCATACAAAAACACATTGTGCATTGAAGAGAAAAGTGCTTTTGCATTACATACAAGAACTCTATGTGCATTGAAGTGCTTTTGCAATGCAATGCATACCCGTGCATTGGAGACGATTTCCATTGCATACAAGATTTTCCATTGCATACAAGAACACATTGTGCATTGAAGAGAAAAGTGCGTTTGCATTACATGCATTGAAGTGCTTTTGCATTGCATTGCATACCCGTGCATTGGAGAAGATTTCCATTGCATAGAAGATTTTCCATGGCATGGCATACAAGAACACGTTATGCACTGAAGAGATGAGTGCTTTTTCATGTATACAAGAACTTGTGCATTTGAAAAGACAAGTGCTTTTTGCATTGCATAAAGAAATTGTAGTGCATTGGAAAAGATATGTGTTTTTGAAATGCTTTCAATTACTAGTGCATTAAAGAGACAACAATAACTCGTTGTGCATTGAAGATTTCCATTGCATACAAGATTTTCCAGTGCATACAAAAACACATTGTGCATTGAAGAGAAAGTGCTTTTGCATTACATACAAGAACTCTATGTGCATTGAATTGATTTTGCATTGCAATGCATACCCGTGCATTGGAGAAGATTTCCATTGCATAGAAGATTTTCCATTGCATACAAGAACACGTTATGCACTGAAGAGATGAGTGCTTTTTCATGTATACAAGAACTTGTGCATTTGAAAAGACAAGTGCTTTTTTGCATTGCAAAAAGAAATTGTAGTGCATTGGAAAAGATATGTGTTTTTGAAATGCTTTCAATTACTAGTGCATTAAAGAGACAACAATAACTCGTTGTGCATTGAAGATTTACATTGCATACAAGATTTTCCATTGCATACAAGAACACATTGTGCATTGAAGAGAAAAGTGTGTTTGCATTACATGCATTGAAGTGCTTTTGCATTGCATTGCATATGTGCATTGGAGAAGATTTCCATTGCATAGAAGATTTTCCATGGCATACAAGAACACGTTATGCACTGAAGAGATGAGTGCTTTTTCATGTATACAAGAACTTGTGCATTTGAAAAGACAAGTGCTTTTTTGCATTGCATAAAGAAATTGTAGTGCATTGGAAAAGATATGTGTTTTTGAAATGCTTTCAATTACTAGTGCATTAAAGAGACAACAATAACTCGTTGTGCATTGAAGATTTCCATTGCATACAAGATTTTCCAGTGCATACAAAAACACATTGTGCATTGAAGAGAAAAGTGCTTTTGCATTACATACAAGAACTCTATGTGCATTGAATTGATTTTGCATTGCAATGCATACCCGTGCATTGGAGAAGATTTCCATTGCATAGAAGATTTTCCATTGCATACAAGAACACGTTATGCACTGAAGAGATGAGTGCTTTTTCATGTATACAAGAACTTGTGCATTTGAAAAGACAAGTGCTTTTTGCATTGCAAAAAGAAATTGTAGTGCATTGGAAAAGATATGTTTTTGAAATGCTTTCAATTACTAGTGCATTAAAGAGACAACAATAACTCGTTGTGCATTGAAGATTTCCATTGCATACAAGATTTTCCAGTGCACAAAAACACATTGTGCATTGAAGAGAAAAGTGCTTTTGCATTACATACAAGAACTCTATGTGCATTGAAGTGCTTTTGCAATGCAATGCATACCCGTGCATTGGAGAAGATTTCCATTGCATACAAGATTTTCCATTGCATACAAGAACACATTGTGCATTGAAGAGAAAAGTGCGTTTGCATTACATGCATTGATTTTGCATTGCATTGCATACCCGCATGCATTGGAGAAGATTTCCATTGCATAGAAGATTTTCCATGGCATACAAGAACACGTTATGCACTGAAGAGATGAGTGCTTTTTCATGTATACAAGAACTGTTGTGCATTGAAAAAAGACAAGTGCATTTTTTGCATTGCATAAAGAAATTGTAGTGCATTTGAAAAGATATGTGTTTTTGAAATGCTTTCAATTACTAGTGCATTAAAGAGACAACAATAACTCGTTGTGCATTGAAGATTTCCATTGCATACAAGATTTTCCAGTGCATACAAAAACACATTGTGCATTGAAGAGAAAGTGCTTTGCATTATTACACAAGAACTCTATGTGCATTGAATTGATTTTGCATTGCAATGCATACCCGTGCATTGGAGAAGATTTCCATTGCATAGAAGATTTTCCATTGCATACAAGAACACGTTATGCACTGAAGAGATGAGTGCTTTTTCATGTATACAAGAACTTGGCGCATGAAAAAAGACAAGTGCTTTTTTGCATTGCAAAAAGAAATTGTAGTGCATTGGAAAAGATATGTGTTTTTGAAATGCTTTCAATTACTAGTGCATTAAAGAGACAACAATAACTCGTTGTGCATTGAAGATTTCCATTGCATACAAGATTTTCCAGTGCATACAAAAACACATTGTGCATTGAAGAGAAAAGTGCTTTTGCATTACATACAAGAACTCTATGTGCATTGAAGTGCTTTTGCAATGCAATGCATACCCGTGCATTGGAGACGATTTCCATTGCATACAAGATTTTCCATTGCATACAAGAACACATTGTGCATTGAAGAGAAAAGTGCGTTTGCATTACATGCATTGAAGTGCTTTTGCATTGCATTGCATATACCCGTGCATTGGAGAAGATTTCCATTGCATAGAAGATTTTCCATGGCATACAAGAACACGTTATGCACTGAAGAGATGAGTGCTTTTTCATGTATACAAGAACTTGTGCATTTGAAAAGACAAGTGCTTTTTTGCATTGCATAAAGAAATTGTAGTGCATTGGAAAAGATATGTGTTTTTGAAATGCTTTCAATTACTAGTGCATTAAAGAGACAACAATAACTCGTTGTGCATTGAAGATTTCCATTGCATACAAGATTTTCCAGTGCATACAAAAACACATTGTGCATTGAAGAGAAAGTGCTTTTGCATTACATACAAGAACTCTATGTGCATTGAATTGATTTTGCATTGCAATGCATACCCGTGCATTGGAGAAGATTTCCATTGCATAGAAGATTTTCCATTGCATACAAGAACACGTTATGCACTGAAGAGATGAGTGCTTTTTCATGTATACAAGAACTTGTGCATTTGAAAAGACAAGTGCTTTTTTGCATTGCAAAAAGAAATTGTAGTGCATTGGAAAAGATATGTGTTTTTGAAATGCTTTCAATTACTAGTGCATTAAAGAGACAACAATAACTCGTTGTGCATTGAAGATTTCCATTGCATACAAGATTTTCCAGTGCATACAAAAACACATTGTGCATTGAAGAGAAAAGTGCTTTTGCATTACATACAAGAACTCTATGTGCATTGAAGTGCTTTTGCAATGCAATGCATACCTGTGCATTGGAGATTTCCATTGCATACAAGATTTTCCATTGCATACAAGAACACATTGTGCATTGAAGAGAAAAGTGCGTTTGCATTACATGCATTGAAGTGCTTTTGCATTGCATTGCATACCCGTGCATTGGAGAAGATTTCCATTGCATAGAAGATTTTCCATGGCATACAAGAACACGTTATGCACTGAAGAGATGAGTGCTTTTTCATGTATACAAGAACTTGTGCATTTGAAAAGACAAGTGCTTTTTGCATTGCATAAAGAAATTGTAGTGCATTGGAAAAGATATGTGTTTTTGAAATGCTTTCAATTACTAGTGCATTAAAGAGACAACAATAACTCGTTGTGCATTGAAGATTTCCATTGCATACAAGATTTTCCAGTGCATACAAAAACACATTGTGCATTGAAGAGAAAAGTGCTTTTGCATTACATACAAGAACTCTATGTGCATTGAATTGATTTTGCATTGCAATGCATACCCGTGCATTGGAGAAGATTTCCATTGCATAGAAGATTTTCCATTGCATACAAGAACACGTTATGCACTGAAGAGATGAGTGCTTTTTCATGTATACAAGAACTTGTGCATTTGAAAAGACAAGTGCTTTTTTGCATTGCAAAAAGAAATTGTAGTGCATTGGAAAAGATATGTGTTTTTGAAATGCTTTCAATTACTAGTGCATTAAAGAGACAACAATAACTCGTTGTGCATTGAAGATTTACATTGCATACAAGATTTTCCATTGCATACAAAAACACATTGTGCATTGAAGAGAAAAGTGTGTTTGCATTACATGCATTGAAGTGCTTTTGCATTGCATTGCATACATATGTGCATTGGAGAAGATTTTTTGCATAGAAGATTTTCCATTGCATACAAGAACACGTTATGCACTGAAGAGATGAGTGCTTTTTCATGTATACAAGAACTTGTGCATTTGAAAAGACAAGTGCTTTTTTGCATTGCATAAAGAAATTGTAGTGCATTGGAAAAGATATGTGTTTTTGAAATGCTTTCAATTACTAGTGCATTAAAGAGACAACAATAACTCGTTGTGCATTGAAGATTTCCATTGCATACAAGATTTTCCAGTGCATACAAAAACACATTGTGCATTGAAGAGAAAAGTGCTTTTGCATTACATACAAGAACTCTATGTGCATTGAAGTGATTTTGCATTGCAATGCATACCCGTGCATTGGAGAAGATTTCCATTGCATAGAAGATTTTCCATTGCATACAAGAACACGTTATGCACTGAAGAGATGAGTGCTTTTTCATGTATACAAGAACTTGTGCATTTGAAAAGACAAGTGCTTTTTGCATTGCAAAAAGAAATTGTAGTGCATTGGAAAAAGATATGTGTTTTTGAAATGCTTTCAATTACTAGTGCATTAAAGAGACAACAATAACTCGTTGTGCATTGAAGATTTCCATTGCATACAAGATTTTCCAGTGCATACAAAAACACATTGTGCATTGAAGAGAAAAGTGCTTTTGCATTACATACAAGAACTCTATGTGCATTGAAGTGCTTTTGCAATGCAATGCATACCGTGCATTGGAGACGATTTCCATTGCATACAAGATTTTCCATTGCATACAAGAACACATTGTGCATTGAAGAGAAAAGTGCGTTTGCATTACATGCATTGAAGTGCTTTTGCATTGCATTGCATACCCGTGCATTGGAGAAGATTTCCATTGCATAGAAGATTTTCCATGGCATACAAGAACACGTTATGCACTGAAGAGATGAGTGCTTTTTCATGTATACAAGAACTTGTGCATTTGAAAAGACAAAGTTTTTTTTTTGCATTGCATAAAGAAATTGTAGTGCATTGGAAAAGATATGTGTTTTTGAAATGCTTTCAATTACTAGTGCATTAAAGAGACAACAATAACTCGTTGTGCATTGAAGATTTCCATTGCATACAAGATTTTCCAGTGCATACAAAAACACATTGTGCATTGAAGAGAAAGTGCTTTTGCATTACATACAAGAACTCTATGTGCATTGAATTGATTTTGCATTGCAATGCATACCCGTGCATTGGAGAAGATTTCCATTGCATAGAAGATTTTCCATTGCATACAAGAACACGTTATGCACTGAAGAGATGAGTGCTTTTTCATGTATACAAGAACTTGTGCATTTGAAAAGACAAGTGCTTTTTTGCATTGCAAAAGAAATTGTAGTGCATTGGAAAAGATATGTGTTTTTGAAATGCTTTCAATTACTAGTGCATTAAAGAGACAACAATAACTCGTTGTGCATTGAAGATTTCCATTGCATACAAGATTTTCCAGTGCATACAAAAACACATTGTGCATTGAAGAGAAAAGTGCTTTTGCATTACATACAAGAACTCTATGTGCATTGAAGTGCTTTTGCAATGCAATGCATACCCGTGCATTGAGAGACGATTTCCATTGCATACAAGATTTTCCATTGCATACAAGAACACATTGTGCATTGAAGAGTTTGCATTTGCATTACATGCATTGAAGTGCTTTTGCATTGCATTGCATACCCGTGCATTGGAGAAGATTTCCATTGCATAGAAGATTTTCCATGGCATACAAGAACACGTTATGCACTGAAGAGATGAGTGCTTTTTCATGTATACAAGAACTTGTGCATTTGAAAAGACAAGTGCTTTTTTTGCATTGCATAAAGAAATTGTAGTGCATTGGAAAAGATATGTGTTTTTGAAATGCTTTCAATTACTAGTGCATTAAAGAGACAACAATAACTCGTTGTGCATTGAAGATTTCCATTGCATACAAGATTTTCCAGTGCATACAAAAATACATTGTGCATTGAAGAGAAAAGTGCTTTTGCATTACATACAAGAACTCTATGTGCATTGAAGTGCTTTTGCAATGCAATGCATACCCGTGCATTGGAGACGATTTCCATTGCATACAAGATTTTCCATTGCATACAAGAACACATTGTGCATTGAAGAGAAAAGTGCGTTTGCATTACATGCATTGAAGTGCTTTTGCATTGCATTGCATACCCGTGCATTGGAGAAGATTTCCATTGCATAGAAGATTTTCCATGGCATACAAGAACACGTTATGCACTGAAGAGATGAGTGCTTTTTCATGTATACAAGAACTTGTGCATTTGAAAAGACAAGTGCTTTTTTTTTGCATTGCATAAAGAAATTGTAGTGCATTGGAAAAGATATGTGTTTTTGAAATGCTTTCAATTACTAGTGCATTAAAGAGACAACAATAACTCGTTGTGCATTGAAGATTTCCATTGCATACAAGATTTTCCAGTGCATACAAAAACACATTGTGCATTGAAGAGAAAGTGCTTTTGCATTACATACAAGAACTCTATGTGCATTGAAATTGATTTTGCATTGCAATGCATACCCGTGCATTGGAGAAGATTTCCATTGCATAGAAGATTTTCCATTGCATACAAGAACACGTTATGCACTGAAGAGATGAGTGCTTTTTCATGTATACAAGAACTTGTGCATTTGAAAAGACAAGTGCTTTTTTGCATTGCAAAAAGAAATTGTAGTGCATTGGAAAAGATATGTGTTTTTGAAATGCTTTCAATTACTAGTGCATTAAAGAGACAACAATAACTCGTTGTGCATTGAAGATTTACATTGCATACAAGATTTTCCATTGCACAAGAACACATTGTGCATTGAAGAGAAAAGTGTGTTTGTATTACATGCATTGAAGTGCTTTTGCATTGCATTGCATACCCGTGCATTGGAGAAGATTTCCATTGCATAGAAGATTTTCCATGGCATACAAGAACACGTTATGCACTGAAGAGATGAGTGCTTTTTCATGTATACAAGAACTTGTGCATTTGAAAAGACAAGTGCTTTTTGCATTGCATAAAGAAATTGTAGTGCATTGGAAAAGATATGTGTTTTTGAAATGCTTTCAATTACTAGTGCATTAAAGAGACAACAATAACTCGTTGTGCATTGAAGATTTCCATTGCATACAAGATTTTCCAGTGCATACAAAAACACATTGTGCATTGAAGAGAAAAGTGCTTTTGCATTACATACAAGAACTCTATGTGCATTGAAGTGCTTTTGCAATGCATGCAATACCCGTGCATTGGAGAGACGATTTCCATTGCATACAAGATTTTCCATTGCATACAAGAACACATTGTGCATTGAAGAGAAAAGTGCGTTTGCATTACATGCATTGAAGTGCTTTTGCATTGCATTGCATACCCGTGCATTGGAGAAGATTTCCATTGCATAGAAGATTTTCCATGGCATACAAGAACACGTTATGCACTGAAGAGATGAGTGCTTTTTCATGTATACAAGAACTTGTGCATTTGAAAAGACAAGTGCTTTTGCATTGCATAAAGAAATTGTAGTGCATTGGAAAAGATATGTGTTTTTGAAATGCTTTCAATTACTAGTGCATTAAAGAGACAACAATAACTCGTTGTGCATTGAAGATTTCCATTGCATACAAGATTTTCCAGTGCATACAAAAATACATTGTGCATTGAAGAGAAAAGTGCTTTTGCATTACATACAAGAACTCTATGTGCATTGAAGTGCTTTTGCAATGCAATGCATTTGCGCATTGAGACGATTTCCATTGCATACAAGATTTTCCATTGCATACAAGAACACATTGTGCATTGAAGAGAAAAGTGCGTTTGCATTACATGCATTGAAGTGCTTTTGCATTGCATTGCATACCCGTGCATTGGAGAAGATTTCCATTGCATAGAAGATTTTCCATGGCATACAAGAACACGTTATGCACTGAAGAGATGAGTGCTTTTTCATGTATACAAGAACTTGTGCATTTGAAAAGACAAGTGCTTTTTGCATTGCATAAAGAAATTGTAGTGCATTGGAAAAGATATGTTTTTGAAATGCTTTCAATTACTAGTGCATTAAAGAGACAACAATAACTCGTTGTGCATTGAAGATTTCCATTGCATACAAGATTTTCCAGTGCATACAAAAACACATTGTGCATTGAAGAGAAAAGTGCTTTTGCATTACATACAAGAACTCTATGTGCATTGAATTGATTTTGCATTGCAATGCATACCCGTGCATTGGAGAAGATTTCCATTGCATAGAAGATTTTCCATTGCATACAAGAACACGTTATGCACTGAAGAGATGAGTGCTTTTTCATGTATACAAGAACTTGTGCATTTGAAAAGACAAGTGCTTTTTGCATTGCAAAAAGAAATTGTAGTGCATTGGAAAAGATATGTGTTTTTGAAATGCTTTCAATTACTAGTGCATTAAAGAGACAACAATAACTCGTTGTGCATTGAAGATTTCCATTGCATACATTGCATTTTGCATCATTGCATGAACACATTGTGCATTGAAGAGAAAAGTGTGTTTGCATGCATTACATGCATTGAAGTGCTTTTGCATTGCATTGCATACCGTGCATTGGAGAAGATTTCCATTGCATAGAAGATTTTCCATGGCATACAAGAACACGTTATGCACTGAAGAGATGAGTGCTTTTTCATGTATACAAGAACTTGTGCATTTGAAAAGACAAGTGCTTTTTGCATTGCATAAAGAAATTGTAGTGCATTGAAAAGATATGTGTTTTTGAAATGCTTTCAATTACTAGTGCATTAAAGAGACAACAATAACTCGTTGTGCATTGAAGATTTCCATTGCATACAAGATTTTCCAGTGCATACAAAAACACATTGTGCATTGAAGAGAAAGTGCTTTTGCATTACATTACTCTATGTGCATTGAATTGATTTTGCATTGCAATGCATACCCGTGCATTGGAGAAGATTTCCATTGCATAGAAGATTTTCCATTGCATACAAGAACACGTTATGCACTGAAGAGATGAGTGCTTTTTCATGTATACAAGAACTTGTGCATTTGAAAAGACAAGCTTTTTTTTTGCATTGCATAAAGAAATTGTAGTGCATTGGAAAAGATATGTGTTTTTGAAATGCTTTCAATTACTAGTGCATTAAAGAGACAACAATAACTCGTTGTGCATTGAAGATTTCCATTGCATACAAGATTTTCCAGTGCATACAAAAACACATTGTGCATTGAAGAGAAAAGTGCTTTTGCATTACATACAAGAACTCTATGTGCATTGAAGTGCTTTTGCAATGCAATGCATACCCGTGCATTGGAGACGATTTCCATTGCATACAAGATTTTCCATTGCATACAAGAACACATTGTGCATTGAAGAGAAAAGTGCGTTTGCATTACATGCATTGAAGTGCTTTTGCATTGCATTGCATACCCGTGCATTGGAGAAGATTTCCATTGCATAGAAGATTTTCCATGGCATACAAGAACACGTTATGCACTGAAGAGATGAGTGCTTTTTCATGTATACAAGAACTTGTGCATTTGAAAAGACAAGTGCTTTTTTGCATTGCATAAAGAAATTGTAGTGCATTGGAAAAGATATGTGTTTTTGAAATGCTTTCAATTACTAGTGCATTAAAGAGACAACAATAACTCGTTGTGCATTGAAGATTTCCATTGCATACAAGATTTTCCAGTGCATACAAAAACACATTGTGCATTGAAAAGTGCTTTTGCATTACATACAAGAACTCTATGTGCATTGAATTGATTTTGCATTGCAATGCATACCCGTGCATTGGAGAAGATTTCCATTGCATAGAAGATTTTCCATTGCATACAAGAACACGTTATGCACTGAAGAGATGAGTGCTTTTTCATGTATACAAGAACTTGTGCATTTGAAAAGACAAGTGCTTTTTGCATTGCAAAAGAAATTGTAGTGCATTGGAAAAGATATGTGTTTTTGAAATGCTTTCAATTACTAGTGCATTAAAGAGACAACAATAACTCGTTGTGCATTGAAGATTTCCATTGCATACAAGATTTTCCATTGCATACAAGAACACATTGTGCATTGAAGAGAAAAGTGCGTTTGCATTACATGCATGTGCATTGCTTTTGCATTGCATTGCATACCCGTGCATTGGAGAAGATTTCCATTGCATAGAAGATTTTCCATGGCATACAAGAACACGTTATGCACTGAAGAGATGAGTGCTTTTCATGTATACAAGAACTTGTGCATTTGAAAAGACAAGTGCTTTTTGCATTGCATAAAGAAATTGTAGTGCATTGGAAAAGATATGTGTTTTTGAAATGCTTTCAATTACTAGTGCATTAAAGAGACAACAATAACTCGTTGTGCATTGAAGATTTCCATTGCATACAAGATTTTCCAGTGCATACAAAAACACATTGTGCATTGAAGAAAAGTGCTTTTTTGCATTACATACAAGAACTCTATGTGCATTGATTTGCATTGCAATGCATACCCGTGCATTGGAGAAGATTTCCATTGCATAGAAGATTTTCCATTGCATACAAGAACACGTTATGCACTGAAGAGATGAGTGCTTTTTCATGTATACAAGAACTTGTGCATTTGAAAAGACAAGTGCTTTTTGCATTGCAAAAGAAATTGTAGTGCATTGGAAAAGATATGTGTTTTTGAAATGCTTTCAATTACTAGTGCATTAAAGAGACAACAATAACTCGTTGTGCATTGAAGATTTCCATTGCATACAAGATTTTCCATTGCATACAAGAACACATTGTGCATTGAAGAGAAAAGTGTGTTTGCATTACATACAAGAACTCTATTGCATTTTTGCATTGCATTGCATACCCGTGCATTGGAGAAGATTTCCATTGCATAGAAGATTTTCCATTGCATACAAGAACACGTTATGCACTGAAGAGATGAGTGCTTTTTCATGTATACAAGAACTTGTGCATTTGAAAAGACAAGTGCTTTTTTGCATTGCATAAAGAAATTGTAGTGCATTGGAAAAGATATGTGTTTTTGAAATGCTTTCAATTACTAGTGCATTAAAGAGACAACAATAACTCGTTGTGCATTGAAGATTTCCATTGCATACAAGATTTTCCAGTGCATACAAAAACACATTGTGCATTGAAGAGAAAAGTGCTTTTGCATTACATACAAGAACTCTATGTGCATTGAAGTGCTTTTGCAATGCAATGCATACCCGTGCATTGGAGACGATTTCCATTGCATACAAGATTTTCCATTGCATACAAGAACACATTGTGCATTGAAGAGAAAAGTGCGTTTGCATTACATGCATTGAAGTGCTTTTGCATTGCATTGCATACCCGTGCATTGGAGAAGATTTCCATTGCATAGAAGATTTTCCATGGCATACAAGAACACGTTATGCACTGAAGAGATGAGTGCTTTTTCATGTATACAAGAACTTGTGCATTTGAAAAGACAAGTGCTTTTTTGCATTGCATAAAGAAATTGTAGTGCATTGGAAAAGATATGTGTTTTTGAAATGCTTTCAATTACTAGTGCATTAAAGAGACAACAATAACTCGTTGTGCATTGAAGATTTCC
Source organism: Paracanthobrama guichenoti (assembly GCA_018749465.1). NCBI lineage: Eukaryota > Metazoa > Chordata > Actinopteri > Cypriniformes > Gobionidae > Paracanthobrama > Paracanthobrama guichenoti. The sequence continues at coordinate 21,210,211 of CM031952.1, read as the reverse complement.
ATTGCATACAAGATTTTCCAGTGCATACAAAAATACATTGTGCATTGAAGAGAAAAGTGCTTTTGCATTACATACAAGAACTCTATGTGCATTGAAGTGCTTTTGCAATGCAATGCATACCGCATGCATTGAGACGATTTCCATTGCATACAAGATTTTCCATTGCATACAAGAACACATTGTGCATTGAAGAGAAAAGTGCGTTTGCATTACATGCATTGAAGTGCTTTTGCATTGCATTGCATACCCGTGCATTGGAGAAGATTTCCATTGCATAGAAGATTTTCCATGGCATACAAGAACACGTTATGCACTGAAGAGATGAGTGCTTTTTCATGTATACAAGAACTTGTGCATTTGAAAAGACAAGTGCTTTTTGCATTGCATAAAGAAATTGTAGTGCATTGGAAAAGATATGTGTTTTTGAAATGCTTTCAATTACTAGTGCATTAAAGAGACAACAATAACTCGTTGTGCATTGAAGATTTCCATTGCATACAAGATTTTCCAGTGCATACAAAAAAAACATTGTGCATTGAAGAGAAAGTGCTTTTGCATTACATACAAGAACTCTATGTGCATTGAATTGATTTTGCATTGCAATGCATACCCGTGCATTGGAGAAGATTTCCATTGCATAGAAGATTTTCCATTGCATACAAGAACACGTTATGCACTGAAGAGATGAGTGCTTTTTCATGTATACAAGAACTTGTGCATTTGAAAAGACAAGTGCTTTTTTTGCATTGCAAAAGAAATTGTAGTGCATTGGAAAAGATATGTGTTTTTGAAATGCTTTCAATTACTAGTGCATTAAAGAGACAACAATAACTCGTTGTGCATTGAAGATTTCCATTGCATACAAGATTTTCCAGTGCATACAAAAACACATTGTGCATTGAAGAGAAAAGTGCTTTTGCATTACATACAAGAACTCTATGTGCATTGAAGTGCTTTTGCAATGCAATGCATACGATGCAGCATTGGAGACGATTTCCATTGCATACAAGATTTTCCATTGCATACAAGAACACATTGTGCATTGAAGAGAAAAGTGCGTTTGCATTACATGCATTGAAGTGCTTTTGCATTGCATTGCATTGCATACCCGTGCATTGGAGAAGATTTCCATTGCATAGAAGATTTTCCATTGCATACAAGAACACGTTATGCACTGAAGAGATGAGTGCTTTTTCATGTATACAAGAACTTGTGCATTTGAAAAGACAAGTGCTTTTTTGCATTGCATAAAGAAATTGTAGTGCATTGGAAAAGATATGTGTTTTTGAAATGCTTTCAATTACTAGTGCATTAAAGAGACAACAATAACTCGTTGTGCATTGAAGATTTCCATTGCATACAAGATTTTCCAGTGCATACAAAAACACATTGTGCATTGAAGAGAAAAGTGCTTTTTTTGCATTACATACAAGAACTCTATGTGCATTGAAGTGCTTTTGCAATGCAATGCATACCCGTGCATTGGAGACGATTTCCATTGCATACAAGATTTTCCATTGCATACAAGAACACATTGTGCATTGAAGAGAAAAGTGCGTTTGCATTACATGCATTGAAGTGCTTTTGCATTGCATTGCATACCCGTGCATTGGAGAAGATTTCCATTGCATAGAAGATTTTCCATGGCATACAAGAACACGTTATGCACTGAAGAGATGAGTGCTTTTTCATGTATACAAGAACTTGTGCATTTGAAAAGACAAGTGCTTTTTTGCATTGCATAAAGAAATTGTAGTGCATTGAAAAGATATGTGTTTTTGAAATGCTTTCAATTACTAGTGCATTAAAGAGACAACAATAACTCGTTGTGCATTGAAGATTTCCATTGCATACAAGATTTTCCAGTGCATACAAAAACACATTGTGCATTGAAGAGAAAAGTGCTTTTGCATTACATACAAGAACTCTATGTGCATTGAATTGATTTTGCATTGCAATGCATACCCGTGCATTGGAGAAGATTTCCATTGCATAGAAGATTTTCCATTGCATACAAGAACACGTTATGCACTGAAGAGATGAGTGCTTTTTCATGTATACAAGAACTTGTGCATTTGAAAAGACAAGTGCTTTTTGCATTGCAAAAAGAAATTGTAGTGCATTGGAAAAGATATGTGTTTTTGAAATGCTTTCAATTACTAGTGCATTAAAGAGACAACAATAACTCGTTGTGCATTGAAGATTTACATTGCATACAAGATTTTCCATTGCATACAAGAACACATTGTGCATTGAAGAGAAAAGTGTGTTTGCATTACATGCATTGAAGTGCTTTTGCATTGCATTGCATACCGTGCATTGGAGAAGATTTCCATTGCATAGAAGATTTTCCATGGCATACAAGAACACGTTATGCACTGAAGAGATGAGTGCTTTTTCATGTATACAAGAACTTGTGCATTTGAAAAGACAAGTGCTTTTTTGCATTGCATAAAGAAATTGTAGTGCATTGGAAAAGATATGTGTTTTTGAAATGCTTTCAATTACTAGTGCATTAAAGAGACAACAATAACTCGTTGTGCATTGAAGATTTCCATTGCATACAAGATTTTCCAGTGCATACAAAAACACATTGTGCATTGAAGAGAAAGTGCTTTTGCATTACATACAAGAACTCTATGTGCATTGAATTGATTTTGCATTGCAATGCATACCCGTGCATTGGAGAAGATTTCCATTGCATAGAAGATTTTCCATTGCATACAAGAACACGTTATGCACTGAAGAGATGAGTGCTTTTTCATGTATACAAGAACTTGTGCATTTGAAAAGACAAGTGCTTTTTGCATTGCAAAAAGAAATTGTAGTGCATTGGAAAAGATATGTGTTTTTGAAATGCTTTCAATTACTAGTGCATTAAAGAGACAACAATAACTCGTTGTGCATTGAAGATTTCCATTGCATACAAGATTTTCCAGTGCATACAAAAACACATTGTGCATTGAAGAGAAAAGTGCTTTTGCATTACATACAAGAACTCTATGTGCATTGAAGTGCTTTTGCAATGCAATGCATACCGATGCATTGAGAGACGATTTCCATTGCATACAAGATTTTCCATTGCATACAAGAACACATTGTGCATTGAAGAGAAAAGTGCGTTTGCATTACATGCATTGAAGTGCTTTTGCATTGCATTGCATTGCATACCCGTGCATTGGAGAAGATTTCCATTGCATAGAAGATTTTCCATTGCATACAAGAACACGTTATGCACTGAAGAGATGAGTGCTTTTTCATGTATACAAGAACTTGTGCATTTGAAAAGACAAGTGCTTTTTTGCATTGCATAAAGAAATTGTAGTGCATTGGAAAAGATATGTGTTTTTGAAATGCTTTCAATTACTAGTGCATTAAAGAGACAACAATAACTCGTTGTATTGCATTGAAGATTTCCATTGCATACAAGATTTTCCAGTGCATACAAAAACACATTGTGCATTGAAGAGAAAAGTGCTTTTGCATTACATACAAGAACTCTATGTGCATTGAAGTGCTTTTGCAATGCAATGCATACCTGTGCATTGGAGACGATTTCCATTGCATACAAGATTTTCCATTGCATACAAGAACACATTGTGCATTGAAGAGAAAAGTGCTTTTTTGCATTACATGCATTGAAGTGCTTTTGCATTGCATTGCATACCCATGCATTGAGAAGATTTCCATTGCATAGAAGATTTTCCATGGCATACAAGAACACGTTATGCACTGAAGAGATGAGTGCTTTTTCATGTATACAAGAACTTGTGCATTTGAAAAGACAAGTGCTTTTTGCATTGCATAAAGAAATTGTAGTGCATTGGAAAAGATATGTGTTTTTGAAATGCTTTCAATTACTAGTGCATTAAAGAGACAACAATAACTCGTTGTGCATTGAAGATTTCCATTGCATACAAGATTTTCCAGTGCATACAAAAACACATTGTGCATTGAAGAGAAAAGTGCTTTTGCATTACATACAAGAACTCTATGTGCATTGAAGTGTTTTTTGCATTGCAATGCATACCCGTGCATTGGAGAAGATTTCCATTGCATAGAAGATTTTCCATTGCATACAAGAACACGTTATGCACTGAAGAGATGAGTGCTTTTTCATGTATACAAGAACTTGTGCATTTGAAAAGACAAGTGCTTTTTTGCATTGCATAAAAAGAAATTGTAGTGCATTGGAAAAGATATGTGTTTTTGAAATGCTTTCAATTACTAGTGCATTAAAGAGACAACAATAATAACTCGTTGTGCATTGAAGATTTCCATTGCATACAAGATTTTCCATTGCATACAAGAACACATTGTGCATTGAAGAGAAAAGTGCTTTTGCATTACATACAAGAACTCTATGTGCATTTTGAATTGATTTTGCATTGCAATGCATACCCGTGCATTGGAGAAGATTTCCATTGCATAGAAGATTTTCCATTGCATACAAGAACACGTTATGCACTGAAGAGATGAGTGCTTTTTCATGTATACAAGAACTTGTGCATTTGAAAAGACAAGTGCTTTTTGCATTGCATAAAGAAATTGTAGTGCATTGGAAAAGATATGTGTTTTTGAAATGCTTTCAATTACTAGTGCATTAAAGAGACAACAATAACTCGTTGTGCATTGAAGATTTCCATTGCATACAAGATTTTCCAGTGCATACAAAAACACATTGTGCATTGAAGAGAAAAGTGCTTTTGCATTACATACAAGAACTCTATGTGCATTGAATTGATTTTGCATTGCAATGCATACCCGTGCATTGGAGAAGATTTCCATTGCATAGAAGATTTTCCATTGCATACAAGAACACGTTATGCACTGAAGAGATGAGTGCTTTTTCATGTATACAAGAACTTGCATTTGAAAAGACAAGTGCTTTTTGCATTGCAAAAAGAAATTGTAGTGCATTGGAAAAGATATGTGTTTTTGAAATGCTTTCAATTACTAGTGCATTAAAGAGACAACAATAACTCGTTGTGCATTGAAGATTTCCATTGCATACAAGATTTTCCAGTGCATACAAAAACACATTGTGCATTGAAGAGAAAAGTGCTTTTGCATTACATACAAGAACTCTATGTGCATTGAAGTGCTTTTGCAATGCAATGCATACCTGTGCATTGGAGAAGATTTCCATTTCCATTGCATACAAGATTTTCCATTGCATACAAGAACACATTGTGCATTGAAGAGAAAAAAAGTGTTTGCATTACATGCATTGAAGTGTTTTTTTGCATTGCATTGCATACCCGTGCATTGGAGAAGATTTCCATTGCATAGAAGATTTTCCATTGCATACAAGAACACGTTATGCACTGAAGAGATGAGTGCTTTTTCATGTATACAAGAACTTGTGCATTGAAAAGACAAGTGCTTTTTTGCATTGCATAAAGAAATTGTAGTGCATTGGAAAAGATATGTGTTTTTGAAATGCTTTCAATTACTAGTGCATTAAAGAGACAACAATAACTCGTTGTGCATTGAAGATTTCCATTGCATACAAGATTTTCCAGTGCATACAAAAACACATTGTGCATTGAAGAGAAAGTGCTTTTGCATTACATACAAGAACTCTATGTGCATTGAATTGATTTTGCATTGCAATGCATACCCGTGCATTGGAGAAGATTTCCATTGCATAGAAGATTTTCCATTGCATACAAGAACACGTTATGCACTGAAGAGATGAGTGCTTTTTCATGTATACAAGAACTTGTGCATTTGAAAAGACAAGTGCTTTTTTGCATTGCATAAAGAAATTGTAGTGCATTGGAAAAGATATGTGTTTTTGAAATGCTTTCAATTACTAGTGCATTAAAGAGACAACAATAACTCGTTGTGCATTGAAGATTTCCATTTACACAAGATTTTCCAGTGCATACAAAAACACATTGTGCATTGAAGAGAAAAGTGCTTTTGCATTACATACAAGAACTCCATTGCATACAAGATTTTCCATTGCATACAAGAACACATTGTGCATTGAAGAGAAAAGTGCGTTTGCATTACATGCATTGAAGTGCCCAATGCACGGGTTTGCATTGCATTGCATACCCGTGCATTGGAGAAGATTTCCATTGCATAGAAGATTTTCCATTGCATACAAGAACACGTTATGCACTGAAGAGATGAGTGCTTTTTCATGTATACAAGAACTTGTGCATTTGAAAAGACAAGTGCTTGTTTTGCATTGCATAAAGAAATTGTAGTGCATTGGAAAAAATATATGTGTTTTGAAATGCTTTCAATTACTAGTGCATTAAAGAGACAACAATAACTCGTTGTGCATTGAAGATTTCCATTGCATACAAGATTTTCCAGTGCATACAAAAACACATTGTGCATTGAAAAGTGCTTTTGCATTACATACAAGAACTCTATGTGCATTGAATTGCTTTTGCATTGCAATGCATACCCGTGCATTGGAGAAGATTTCCATTGCATAGAAGATTTTCCATTGCATACAAGAACACATTATGCATGCACTGAAGAGATGAGTGCTTTTCATGTATACAAGAACTTGTGCATTTGAAAAGACAAGTGCTTTTTGCATTGCATAAAGAAATTGTAGTGCATTGGAAAAGATATGTGTTTTTGAAATGCTTTCAATTACTAGTGCATTAAAGAGACAACAATAACTCGTTGTGCATTGAAGATTTCCATTGCATACAAGATTTTCCAGTGCATACAAAAACACATTGTGCATTGAAGAGAAAAGTGCTTTTGCATTACATACAAAAAGAACTCTATGTGCATTGAAGTGCTTTTGCATTGCAACAATGCAATGCATCCGTGCATTGGAGAAGATTTCCATTGCATACAAGATTTTCCATTGCATACAAGAACACATTGTGCATTGAAGAGAAAAGTGCGCTTTGCATTACATGCATTTTTGCATAAAAGTGCATTTTTTGCATGCTTTGCATTGCAATGCATACCCGTGCATTGGAGAAGATTTCCATTGCATAGAAGATTTTCCATTGCATACAAGAACACGTTATGCACTGAAGAGATGAGTGCTTTTTCATGTATACAAGAACTTGTGCATTTGAAAAGACAAGTGCTTTTTTGCATTGCATAAAGAAATTGTAGTGCATTGGAAAAGATATGTGTTTTTGAAATGCTTTCAATTACTAGTGCATTAAAGAGACAACAATAACTCGTTGTGCATTGAAGATTTCCATTGCATACAAGATTTTCCAGTGCATACAAAAACACATTGTGCATTGAAGAGAAAAGTGCTTTTGCATTACATACAAGAACTCTATGTGCATTGAAGTGCTTTTGCATTGCAATGCATACCCGTGCATTGGAGAAGATTTCCATTGCATAGAAGATTTTCCATTGCATACAAGAACACGTTATGCACTGAAGAGATGAGTGCTTTTTCATGTATACAAGAACTTGTGCATTTGAAAAGACAAGTGCTTTTTTGCATTGCATAAAGAAATTGTAGTGCATTGGAAAAGATATGTGTTTTTGAAATGCTTTCAATTACTAGTGCATTAAAGAGACAACAATAACTCGTTGTGCATTGAAGATTTCCATTGCATACAAGATTTTCCAGTGCATACAAAAACACATTGTGCATTGAAAAGTGCTTTTGCATTACATACAAGAACTCTATGTGCATTGAAAGTGCTTTTGCATTGCAATGCATTGTGCATTGGAGAAGATTTCCATTGCATACAAGATTTTCCATTGCATACAAGAACACATTGTGCATTGAAGAGAAAAGTGCTTTTGCATTGCATTACATGAACTCTATGTGCATTGAAGTGCTTTTGCATTGCATTGCATACCCGTGCATTGGAGAAGATTTCCATTGCATACAAGATTTTCCATTGCATACAAGAACACGTCTTGCACTGAAGAGATGAGTGCTTTTTCATTGTATACAAGAACTTGTGCATTGAAAAGACAAGTGCTTTTTGCATTGCATAAAGAAATTGTAGTGCATTGGAAAAGATATGTGTTTTTGAAATGCTTTCAATTACTAGTGCATTAAAGAGACAACAATAACTCGTTGTGCATTGAAGATTTCCATTGCATTTTCCATTGCATAAGATTTTTTCCAGTGCATACAAGAACACATTGTGCATTGAAGAGAAAGTGCTTTTGCATTACATACAAGAACTCTATGTGCATTGAAGTGCTTTTGCATTGCAATGCATACCCATTGCATTGAGAAGATTTCCATACCATGCATTGGAAGATTTTTCCATTGCATACAAGATTTTCCATTGCATTGAAGAACAAGTTCACTGAGAGTGCTTTTTCATGTATACAAGACTTGTGCATTTGAAAAGACACAGTGCTTTTTGCATTGCATAAAGAAATTGTAGTGCATTGGAAAAGATATGTGTTTTTGAAATGCTTTCAATTACTAGTGCATTAAAGAGACAACAATAACTCGTTGTGCATTGAAGATTTCCATTGCATACAAGATTTTCCATTGCATACAAAAACACATTGTGCATTGAAGAGAAAAGTGTTTTTGCATTTACAAGAACTCTATGTGCATTGAAGTGCTTTTGCAATGCAATGCATACCCGTGCATTGGAGAAGATTTCCATTGCATACAAGATTTTCCATTGCATACAAGAACACGTTTCACTGGAGTGAGTTTTTCATTGTATTCAAGAACTTGTGAATTGAAAAGACAAGTGCTTTTTGCATTGCATAAAGAAATTGTAGTGCATTGGAAAAGATAAGTGTTTTTGAAATGCTTTCAATTACTAGTGCATTAAAGAGACAACAATAACTCGTTGTGCATTGAAGATTTCCATTGCATACAAGATTTTCCAGTGCATACAAAAACACATTGTGCATTGAAGAGAAAAGTGCTTTTGCATTACATACAAGAACTCTATGTGCATTGAATTGCTTTTGCATTGCAATGCATACCTGTGCATTGGAGAATTTTTTTTCATTGCATACAAGATTTTCCAGTGCATACAAGAACACGTGCACTGAAGAGTGAGTGCTTTTTCATTGTATTACAAGAACTTGTGCATTGAAAAGACAAGTGCTTTTTTGCATTGCATAAAGAAATTGTAGTGCATTGGAAAAGATAAGTGTTTTTGAAATGCTTTCAATTACTAGTGCATTAAAGAGACAACAATAACTCGTTGTGCATTGAAGATTTCCATTGCATACAAGATTTTCCAGTGCATACAAAAACACATTGTGCATTGAAAAGTGCTTTTGCATTACATACAAGAACTCTATGTGCATTGAATTGCTTTTGCATTGCAATGCATACCCGTGCATTGGAGAATTTTTTTCATTGCATACAAGATTTTCCAGTGCATACAAGAACATATTGTGCATTGAAGAGAAAAGTGCTTTTGCATTGCAGACAAGAACTCTGTGTGTTTTGAAGTGCTTATGCATTGCAATGCATACCGTGCATTGGAGAAGATTTCCATTGCATACAAGATTTTCCATTGCATACAAGAACACATTTGTGCATTGAAGAGAAAAATGCTTTTGCATTGAATACAATAATTGTGAATTGAAGAGAAAAGTGCTTTTGCATTGCAGACAAGAACTCTATGTGTTTTGAAATACTTATGCATTGCAATGCATACCATTGCATGGAGAAGATTTCCATTGCATACAAGATTTTCCATTGCATACAAGAACACGTCGTGCACTGAAGAGATGAGTGCTTTTTCATCGTATACAAGAACTTGTGCATTGAAAAGACAAGTGCTTTTTTGCATTGCATAAAGAAATTGTAGTGCATTGGAAAAGATAAGTGTTTTTGAAATGCTTTCAATTACTAGTGCATTAAAGAGACAACAATAACTCGTTGTGCATTGAAGATTTCCATTGCATACAAGATTTTCCAGTGCATACAAGAACACATTGTGCATTGAAGAGAAAAGTGCTTTTGCATTACATACAAGAACTCTATGTGCATTGAAGTGCTTTGCATTGCAATGCATACCCGTGCATTGGAGAAGATTTCCATTGCATAGAAGATTTTCCATTGCATACAAGAACAAGTTCACTGGAGTGAGTGCTTTTTCATTGTATTCAAGAACTTGTGTATTGAAAAGACAAGTGCTTTTTTGCATTGCATAAAGAAATTGTAGTGCATTGGAAAAGATAAGTGTTTTTGAAATGCTTTCAATTACTAGTGCATTAAAGAGACAACAATAACTCGTTGTGCATTGAAGATTTCCATTGCATACAAGATTTTCCAGTGCATACAAAAACACATTGTGCATTGAAAAGTGCTTTTGCATTACATACAAGAACTTCTATGTGCATTGAAAAGATACGTGTTTTTGAATTGCTTACAATTACTTGTGTATTAAAGAGACAACAATAATTCGTTGAGCATTGAAGATTTCCATTGTTTACAAGATTTTCCATTGCATACAAGAACACATTTGTGCATTGAAGAGAAAAATGATTTTGCATTGAATACAATAACTTGTGAAATGAAGAGAAAATTGCTTTTGCATTGAATACAATAATTGTGAATTGAAGAGAAAAGTGCTTTTGCATTGTAGACAAGAACTCTATGTGTTTTGAAATACTTATGCATTGCAATGCATACACATGCATTGGAGAATATTTCCATTGCATACAAGATTTTCCATTGCATACAAGAACACGTCGTGCACTGAAGAGATGAGTGCTTTTTCATCGTATACAAGAACTTGTGCATTGAAAAGACAAGTGCTTTTTTGCATTGCATAAAGAAATTGTAGTGCATTGGAAAAGCTAAGTGTTTTTGAAATGCTTTCAATTACTAGTGCATAAAACAGATAACAATAACTCGTTGTGCATTGCAGATTTCCATTGCTTACAAGATTTTCCATTGCATACAAGAACACATTGTGCATTGAAGAGAAAAGTGCTTTTGCATTGCAGACAAGAACTCTGTGTGTTTTGAAGTGCTTATGCATTGCAATGCATACCCGTGCATTGGAGAAGATTTCCATTGCATACAAGATTTTCCATTGCATACAAGAACAAGTTCACTGGAGTGATTTTTCATTGTATTCAAGAACTTGTGTATTGAAAAGACAAGTGCTTTTTTGCATTGCATAAAGAAATTGTAGTGCATTGGAAAAGATAAGTGTTTTTGAAATGCTTTCAATTACTAGTGCATTAAAGAGACAACAATAACTCGTTGTGAATTGAAGATTTCCATTGCATACAAGATTTTCCATTGCATACAAGAACACATTTGTGCATTGAAGAGAAAAATTATTTTGCATTGAATACAATAACTTGTGAATTGAAGAGAAAAGTGGTTTTGCATTGCAGACAAGAACTCTATGTGATTTGAAGTGCTTATGCATTGCAATGCATACCCGTGCATTGGAGAAGATTTCCATTGCATACAAGAACATATTGTGCATTGAAGAGAAAAGTGCTTTAGCTTTACATACAATAACTTTTATCGCACTGGAAAAGATACGTGGTTTTGAATTGCTTACAATTACTTGTGTATTAAAGAGACAACAATAACTTGTTGTGCAATGAAGATTTCCATTGCATACAAGATTTTCCAGTGCATACAAAAACACATTGTGCATTGAAAAGTGCTTTTGCATTACATACAAGAACTCTATGTGCATTGAATTGCTTTTGCATTGCAATGCATACCTGTGCATTGGAGAAATTTTATCATTGCATACAAGATTTTCCAGTGCATAAGAACACGTTCACTGGAGTGATTTTTCATTGTATTCAAGAACTTGTGTATTGAAAAGACAAGTGCTTTTTTGCATTGCATAAAGAAATTGTAGTGCATTGGAAAAGATAAGTGTTTTTGAAATGCTTTCAATTACTAGTGCATTAAAGAGACAACAATAACTCGTTGTGCATTGAAGATTTCCATTGCATACAAGATTTTCCAGTGCATACAAAAACACATTGTGCATTGAAAAGTGCTTTTGCATTACATACAAGAACTCTATGTGCATTGAATTGCTTTTGCATTGCAATGCATACCTGTGCATTGGAGAATTTTTTTTCATTGCATACAAGATTTTCCAGTGCATACAAGAACATATTGTGCATTGAAGAGAAAAGTGCTTTTGCAATGCAGACAAGAACTCTATGTGATTTGAAGTGCTTATGCATTGCAATGCATACCGTGCACTGGAGAAGATTTCCATTGCATAAAAGTTTTTCCATTGCATACAAGAACAAGTTCACTGAAGAGTGTGCTTTTTCATTGTATACAAGAACTTGTGTGCATTTGAAAAGACAAGTGCTTTTTTGCATTGCATAAAGAAATTGTAGTGCATTGGAAAAGATAAGTGTTTTTGAAATGCTTTCAATTACTAGTGCATTAAAGAGACAACAATAACTCGTTGTGAATTGAAGATTTCCATTGCATACAAGATTTTCCATTGCATACAAGAACACATTTGTGCATTGAAGAGAAAAATGATTTTGCATTGAATACAATAATTGTGCATTGAAGAGAAAAGTGCTTTTGCATTGCAGACAAGAACTCTATGTGCATTGAAGTGCTTATGCATTGCAATGCATACCCGTGCATTGGAGAAGATTTCCATTGCATACAAGATTTTCCATTGCATACAAGAACACATTTGTGCATTGAAGAGAAAAATGCTTTTGCATTGAATACAATAACTTGTGAATTGAAGAGAAAAGTGCTTTTGCATTGCAGACGAGTTCTTACTCTGTGTGATTTGAAGTGCTTATGCATTGCAATGTATACCCGTGCATTGGAGAAGATTTCCATTGCATACAAGATTTTCCATTGCATACAAGAACAAGTTCACTGGAGTGATTTTTCATTGTATTCAAGAACTTGTGAATTGAAAAGACAAGTGCTTTTTTGCATTGCATAAAGAAATTGTAGTGCATTGGAAAAGATAAGTGTTTTTGAAATGCTTTCAATTACTAGTGCATTAAAGAGACAACAATAACTCGTTGTGCATTGAAGATTTCCATTGCATACAAGATTTTCCATTGCATACAAGAACACATTTGTGCATTGAAGAGAAAAATGCTTTTGCATTGAATACAATAACTTGTGAATTGAAGAGAAAAGTGCTTTTGCATTGCAGACGAGTTCTTACTCTGTGTGATTTGAAGTGCTTATGCATTGCAATGTATACCCGTGCATTGGAGAAGATTTCCATTGCATACAAGATTTTCCATTGCATACAAGAACAAGTTCACTGGAGTGATTTTTCATTGTATTCAAGAACTTGTGAATTGAAAAGACAAGTGCTTTTTTGCATTGCATAAAGAAATTGTAGTGCATTGGAAAAGATAAGTGTTTTTGAAATGCTTTCAATTACTAGTGCATTAAAGAGACAACAATAACTCGTTGTGCATTGAAGATTTCCATTGCATACAAGATTTTCCAGTGCATACAAAAACACATTGTGCATTGAAAAGTGCTTTTGCATTACATACAAGAACTCTATGTGCATTGAATTGCTTTTGCATTGCAATGCATACCTGTGCATTGGAGAAATTTTTCATTGCATACAAGATTTTCCAGTGCATACAAGAACACGTTCACTGGAGTGATTTTTCATTGTATTCAAGAACTTGTGTATTGAAAAGACAAGTGCTTTTTTGCATTGCATAAAGAAATTGTAGTGCATTGGAAAAGATAAGTGTTTTTGAAATGCTTTCAATTACTAGTGCATTAAAGAGACAACAATAACTCGTTGTGCATTGAAGATTTCCATTGCATACAAGATTTTCCAGTGCATACAAAAACACATTGTGCATTGAAAAGTGCTTTTGCATTACATACAAGAACTCTAAGTGCATTGAATTGCTTTTGCATTGCAATGCATACCGTCTGATGGAGAATTTTTTCATTGCATACAAGATTTTCCAGTGCATACAAGAACATATTGTGCATTGAAGAGAAAAGTGCTTTTGCATTGCAGACAAGAACTCTGTGTGTTTTGAAGTGCTTATGCATTGCAATGCATACCCGTGCATTGGAGAAGATTTCCATTGCATACAAGATTTTCCATTGCATACAAGAACACATTTGTGCATTGAAGAGAAAAATGCTTTTGCAATACAATAATTGTGAATTGAAGAGAAAAGTGCTTTTGCATTGCAGACAAGAACTCTATGTGTTTTGAAATACTTATGCATTGCAATGCATACACATGCATTGGAGAATATTTCCATTGCATACAAGATTTTCCATTGCATACAAGAACACGTCGTGCACTGAAGAGATGAGTGCTTTTTCATCGTATACAAGAACTTGTGCATTGAAAAGACAAGTGCTTTTTTGCATTGCATAAAGAAATTGTAGTGCATTGGAAAAGCTAAGTGTTTTTGAAATGCTTTCAATTACTAGTGCATAAAAGAGATAACAATAACTCGTTGTGCATTGCAGATTTCCATTGCTTACAAGATTTTCCAGTGCATACAAGAACACATTGTGCATTGAAGAGAAAAGTGCTTTTGCATTGCAGACAAGAACTCTATGTGATTTGAAGTGCTTATGCATTGCAATGCATACCCATGCATTGGAGAAGATTTCCATTGCATACAAGATTTTCCATTGCATACAAGAACAAGTTCACTGGAGTGATTTTTCATTGTATTCAAGAACTTGTGCATTGAAAAGACAAGTGCTTTTTTGCATTGCATAAAGAAATTGTAGTGCATTGGAAAAGATAAGTGTTTTTGAAATGCTTTCAATTACTAGTGCATTAAAGAGACAACAATAACTCGTTGTGCATTGAAGATTTCCATTGCATACAAGATTTTCCAGTGCATACAAAAACACATTGTGCATTGAAAAGTGCTTTTGCATTACATACAAGAACTCTATGTGCATTGAATTGCTTTTGCATTGCAATGCATACTTGTGACAACATAACTCGGAGAAGATTTCCATTGCATACAAGATTTTCCATTGCATACAAGAACACATTGTGCATTGAAGAGAAAAGTGATTTTGCATTGCATACAAGAACTCTATGCATTGAAGTGCTTTTGCATTGCATTGCATACCCGTGCATTGAAGAAGCATTGCATAGAAGATTTCCATTGCATACAAGATTTTCCATTACAATGCAACAAGAAGAGCATGAGTGAGTTTTTCATTGTATACAAGAACTTGTGCATTTGAAAAGACAAGTGCTTTTTGCATTGCATAAAGAAATTGTAGTGCATTGGAAAAGATATGTGTTTTTGAAATGCTTTCAATTACTAGTGCATTAAAGAGACAACAATAACTCGTTGTGCATTGAAGATTTCCATTGCATACAAGATTTTCCAGTGCATACAAGAACACATTGTGCATTGAAGAGAAAGTGCTTTTGCATTAGATACAAGAACATTGCATACAAAGAACACATGTGCATTGAAGAAAAGTGCTTTTGCATTGCAGACAAGAACTCTGTGTGCATTGAAGTGCTTTTGCAATGCATACCCGTGCATTGGAGAAGATTTCCATTGCATAGAAGATTTTCCATTGCATACAAGAACAAGTTATGCACTGAAGAGTGATTTTTCATTGTACAAGAACTTGTGCATTGAAAAGACAAGTGCTTTTTGCATTGCATAAAGAAATTGTAGTGCATTGGAAAAGATAAGTGTTTTTGAAATGCTTTCAATTACTAGTGCATTAAAGAGACAACAATAACTCGTTGTGCATTGAAGATTTCCATTGCATACAAGATTTTCCAGTGCATACAAAAACACATTGTGCATGAAGAAAAGTGCTTTTTTGCATTACATACAAGAACTCTATGTGCATTGAATTGCTTTTGCATTGCAATGCATACCTGTGCATTGGAGAAATTTTCCATTGCATACAAGATTTTCCAGTGCATACAAGAACACGTTCACTGGAGTGATTTTTCATTGTATTCAAGAACTTGTGCATTGAAAAGACAAGTGCTTTTTGCATTGCATAAAGAAATTGTAGTGCATTGGAAAAGATAAGTGTTTTTGAAATGCTTTCAATTACTAGTGCATTAAAGAGACAACAATAACTCGTTGTGCATTGAAGATTTCCATTGCATACAAGATTTTCCAGTGCATACAAAAACACATTGTGCATTGAAAAGTGCTTTTGCATTACATACAAGAACTCTATGTGCATTGAATTGCTTTTGCATTGCAATGCATACCTGTGCATTGGAGAAGATTTTTCATTGCATACAAGATTTTCCAGTGCATACAAGAACACGTTCACTGAAGAGTGTGCTTTTTCATTGTATTCAAGAACTTGCAATTGAAAAGACAAGTGCTTTTTGCATTGCATAAAGAAATTGTAGTGCATTGGAAAAGATAAGTGTTTTTGAAATGCTTTCAATTACTAGTGCATTAAAGAGACAACAATAACTCGTTGTGCATTGAAGATTTCCATTGCATACAAGATTTTCCAGTGCATACAAGAACACATTGTGCATTGAAGAGAAAAGTGCTTTTGCATTTTTTGCATTGAACAATGCTTGTATACCCGCACTGAGAAATTGATACAAGTGTTTTGAATTGCTTACAATTACTTGTGCATTAAAGAGAAACAATAACTCGTTGTGCATTGAAGATTTCCATTGTTTACAAGATTTTCCATTGCATACAAGAACACATTTGTGCATTGAAGAGAAAAATGATTTTTGTATTGAATACAATAACTTGTGAATTGAAGAGAAAAGTGCTTTTGCATTGCAATACAAACTCATTGTGCATTGGAAAAGTGCCTATGCATTGCATACAAGAACTCTATGTGATTTGAAGTGCTTATGCATTGCAATGCATACCGTGCATTGGAGAAGATTTCCATTGCATACAAGATTTTCCATTGCATACAAGAACAAGTTCACTGGAGTGATTTTTCATTGTATTCAAGAACTTGTGTATTGAAAAGACAAGTGCTTTTTTGCATGCAAAAAGAAATTGTAGTGCATTGGAAAAGATAAGTGTTTTTGAAATGCTTTCAATTACTAGTGCATTAAAGAGACAACAATAACTCGTTGTGAATTGAAGATTTCCATTGCATACAAGATTTTCCATTGCATACAAGAACACATTTGTGCATTGAAGAGAAAAATGCTTTTGCATTGAATACAATAACTTGTGAATTGAAGAGAAAAGTGCTTTTGCATTGCAGACAAAGAACTCTATGTGATTTGAAGTGCTTATGCATTGCAATGCATACCCGTGCATTGGAGAAGATTTCCATTGCATACAAGATTTTCCATTGCATACAAGAACAAGTTCACTGGAGTGATTTTTCATTGTATTCAAGAACTTGTGCATTGAAAAGACAAGTGCTTTTTTGCATTGCATAAAGAAATTGTAGTGCATTGGAAAAGATAAGTGTTTTTGAAATGCTTTCAATTACTAGTGCATTAAAGAGACAACAATAACTCGTTGTGCATTGAAGATTTCCATTGTTTACAAGATTTTCCATTGCATACAAGAACACATTTGTGCATTGAAGAGAAAAGTGCTTTTGCATTGTATACAAGAACTTGTGAATTGAAAGAAAAGTGCTTTTGCATTGCATACTGTGCATGGAAAAGAACGTGTGTTTTGAAATGCTTTCAATTACTAGTGCATTAAAGAGACAACAATAACTCGTTGTGCATTGAAGATTTCCATTGCATACAAGATTTTCCAGTGCATACAAAAACACATTGTGCATTGAAAAGTGCTTTTGCATTACATACAAGAACTCTATGTGCATTGAATTGCTTTTGCATTGCAATGCATACCTGTGCATTGGAGAAATTTTTTCATTGCATACAAGATTTTCCAGTGCATACAAGAACACGTTCACTGGAGTGATTTTTCATTGTATTCAAGAACTTGTGTATTGAAAAGACAAGTGCTTTTTGCATTGCATAAAGAAATTGTAGTGCATTGGAAAAGATAAGTGTTTTTGAAATGCTTTCAATTACTAGTGCATTAAAGAGACAACAATAACTCGTTGTGCATTGAAGATTTCCATTGCATACAAGATTTTCCAGTGC